>JAVJGJ010000061.1:29262257-29272865 GCA_035590215.1 Microhierax caerulescens
TCTCCATCCTGACTTGACAAAGTGAGCATGGGAAGACTAGATGAATTTCTAAAACAAGCTTTTCTCACATCATGATTAATGAAAACTTCAGAAGTTCAAGGGAAGTCAGTCGGAAGGCATTTGACATGACAGAATCCAAATCTTTTATTTAGGAATGTAACTCCAAAATACTAGGAGTAATTATTTTCATTTAAATTAAAAAAAAAAAAAAAGTAATATCAAATACTCAATGAGGATAAATTTGTACTATCTACCTGGAGTACAAATCATTCTTACTAAGGTATCTCCATACACAAATGCAAACAACTTTTGGTTGCCATATGGAATTGTTCTGTTCCCACTCATTCATCATGAAGACACCTTATTTTTTTTACTTTTTTTTTAAGTTCCACATAAATACTGGAAAATAAAACAGGTAGAATGTGAAATTTGCAGCCTTTCAGTGAAATATAATGTATAACTTCATAGCCTGTAACAAGTTTCATTTACAAAGTTGTATTATTTTACTAATCACAATTTAATTTCTTTCCCATAGGAGTTTAAGAAAGAGCATGCAAAATGTAAAGTTCTAGTTTTTCACTAACTGAAAGCAAGATGCATTAAGTTGATGAAAAATTATTAAATAACTTTGTTTTTTAATTATAGTGTTTTTTATTTGTTTCTTTAAATAAGGTACCAGTATTTTTTGCAAATTAAACAGGACATTCTTACTGGAAGGTAAGACGTTTTTGTTGTGTTAAACATTAAATGCAACTTTGAGAAAAAGTTAATGGTGAGGAATTTTACCTGAAAAAATAAAAATATACTTAAAATAAATTACTGTTTATGCAAGTAGAAATGTGTATAATAATTATCTGTCCAATATGTTTACAGACTATGAAAAATTAGGCTTTTCAAAATAACAATTTTTCATATTAAATGTGTAATTTTATCTCTCATTTTAATATCAAAACAAAACAGATTGCCCTGTCCTTACAATACTGCTGCTTTTCTGGCTTCCTATGCTGTTCAATGTAAGTATAGTTAGTGTTCGTGTGCATGTTAGTACTGAAATACATAAAAAGTAGTATTGGCCAGATTCTAAAGAATGTAGTCTGTATAGCATTGTATTGTGATGTTTGTGGATTTAGTGCTACTTTTCTCATGATTAAGGAAATACGGTCGGTTGGGTTTTCTCCCCCAGCATGTTTTCCTGAATTAGATATGGAAAAGATACTGGCAACACTCTCTTAAATCCATGAAGTTAAAAACCCCCAGAACGACCCTCTGGTATTTCTCTGTGTTCTGAAGTGTGGGGTTGGGTTTTTTTCGTGAGAATGTTACTAAAGCATTTTTTAGACCTTAAATATATTTAACATACCATGCAGTGAACCTCCAAATAGATACGGGAAAGGGAATTCTGATCATATGCAGCCAAAAAGTTCAATACTGATGTTATCAATATTAGGCCATCCAGTGAGTAGGTAAATCTGGCAGACTGAGATTTAGTCCTCTTTCTCTCACCCCATTTTCCTTCATAAACTTCAGTTGTTCAGTGGAAATAAAACAACCCACAACAACCAACCAACAAGTTCAGCACTTTCTGAAATTCGTGATTGTCAGAAATTCAGTTTTATAAGCTATCCTGGTATATCCATTTATATTCATGTGTTTTTCTACTATTAAAGATACTTACATCTCCATTTAGTAATATGTTTACTTTATACATATCAGAGAAATAGTGTCCGTGCTAATCTTTGCAGGGTGAAAAAGGTATAGTAATTTTAATGTAATGTTTTATGCATAAATTTGGTAAGTGGTCACCTTTTTCCAGCTCAATCAATGGAGCAATTTCTCTTAAACAAATGTCCCAAACTCCAGCTACTTGAAGATAGATACATACTGCAGGTGCTGTCATGCTGTAGGGGTTTGCCTTAGAAGAGGTGAAGTATTTGATAATGAAGCAGGCACTGTGAAAAGTTCATAACATTTTAGGCTTCTTAAGAATGCAATGTTTATTTTTCAAATATTGTAGAGGTGATGGGGGTGTGCAGTACACTGTAGTTACATTTACATATGAGATCCTGCTGCCCTTAAGTTCTTCCGTGTGCAGACCTCTGTCTAATGATTTTCAGTGCCTGCCTATTACTAAACTGTCCCTGGGTTTAGCTCTTGGGATTCTTTATAAATATAGATAAACAGGACACACAGATCTCAGACAGTCCTGTATCCTCTGTAGTGGATTTTAACAAGGCATGCACTCCGTTATGAAACCTGGTCCAATTTTCCAGTTTTTAATAATTTTAAATAACATCTCTTTCTGGCGATGCAAGTGCACCAGACTTCTTTCCTACTTTCCTTTCCCTTGCTTATCCTCCTGCTGCGTGAGTGCCTCCATCCCTCTTGTCAGTTCCTCTGTGCCCCGTAAAACGTGTCGGTAGGCCTGCCCAGGACCCCACATCATGCTGTGTTGCTGTGAACTTTCCAGTTTTCACATGTTAGGTTATTTATCCATCACTGTCGATCTGTTAAATGGATTGCAGATATTTAAAGCTGATTGTTTTGGATTACAGTCAGAAAGCCTCAAAGCCTGTGTTTTTAGCAAATGTTGTTTGTATGGTTTTTATTCTGACGATAAATGTGATTTTGGTTTATTTCATGAATTTTTAAGAAAGTGTTGCAAATTATATAAATGTACTTCTTAGTAATTTCAAGCAAAGGAGTTTCAATGTAGCTGTATGTATGCATACTTTTTTCCATACATACGATTGAACATACAAAAAAATATTTTTCTAATGCTTCTGAATGTGTCTTGGTACAGAATGAGTTCATGGCTTTTGCAGATCTTAATGAAGAAATAGCAGTTGTAGTTGCAAATATATTTATTGTGTAATCACATGAAAGCAAGCAAAGGTAAAATAAAGAAAAAAAATCAAATGCCTTGAAGTATATTATTTAGTCCTAGCAATTATTAATAAATTTTAATAATTACTTTGTGTATTAAAAATTAAACACTTCATAAACTTCCTTTATAAGTACCTACTCAAACCTGCCTTTTAAATTATCTCCATTGTATTTGCTGAGAATGTAACTGTTTATTCAAAAGGGAAAAGGGGACTTAAAATGTCTTCTCTATTTTTGTTTGCTGTAGATCTTAAAGTATGTGGGAGCAGAAACTTGTGAACTTGGGGGCATTGCACAATGCCAAGTACATCAGTGATAAACAATAACCTCTCTTTTTAATATTTTAGCCGAGCTGGGAGACTACAACCATTCAGAAAACTTGCCAGGCTACCTCTCAGACTATTCTTTCATCCCTAGCCAGCCTCAAGACTTTGAAAAAGAAATAGCAAAATTACATCAGCAGCACATGTAAGGATTTACAGCAGAAGATATTGACTGACTTTGTCAAATCCTGACTGCTGGTGCTGTGCTATTGTACAAAAATTGAGTATTTTGTCTTAAAGATTTCTGTTGGGGTTTTTTTGCTGCTTTTTTTTAAGAGTATGTTTAATGTGATTTTTTTTGTAGATTGTCTGTATAAGAAATACCATTGATACTCTGCACAGGTAGAATGTCTATGACAGAATGAAAGGGAAAAAAGAGAAAAAATGAATGTGTTAAAGGTACACTGAAAACAGTATTTGTGTGTATTGCGTAGGATATTAACTTAGCAGGATATAATTTAAGATTTTTTTTTCCCACTGTTTGAGAATGCTCTGTGCATAAAGGCTTTGTTTTCATGGGGCTCTTACCAGAAAACAAAGAGTTACTTTAAAAGTAACAAAGTCCTTTTCTTCAGTATCTGCTCTTTCCTGTGTGCAAGTCTGTGACCTTTTACTAAAGAGGAAAAGGCAATGAAGCAATGGAAAATATTTTTTTTTTTCAGTGTGTAATGTTGTGGTACTTTTTCAGTGACAGTTCCTTGGTATTTCAAAGCTTAAGTGCTTTTGATACAGTTAAATTTAACTTGTAAGCTATGTTTACAAAAACATTTGCTGAACTGGGGCATGTTGTTGGCTTTAGAAACTACTGAATGTTACGTTACATTTCAGTCCAATGGCTTAGCAAATTCTCAGGTACGGTAAAGAAATTAAAGTGAGTTGATGCTAATCTAAATTTTAAGCATGAGCCTTGGAGAGAAATTGCTGTTATCAATACAAAATACAGGACTGCAAAAGTAATTTCCAGGCTCTAGAACTCCATAGCCATGTAAACAATACAGTGTGCTAGAAATAAAATGTGTATTTGCAAGGTGTGTTGTAGATGCTTGCAAAGACAAAATTTTGTCTATGTGGAAGCACGAGTTTTTTTTCTGTTAAAATTTTTGGGTTACAGTCTATTCATGGTGAGAAAGGAAATTCAGATTTCAGAGTAGGTGTAGAAGGAGTAAAACAAATGCAGATTTTCTGTTTGAGCTCACTAGGGAGCCTGATGTGGGGGGATATCTTAGAATGTTTCTGATATAGCTTCTTTCTTTCAGAGGGTTGTCTCCTGCAGAAGCAGAGTTCAATTATCTCAATACAGCACGTACCTTAGAACTTTATGGAGTTGAATTGCACTATGCAAGGGTAAGCTTGGATGAATGAGTGTTGTAATGTAAAAAATGGATTCCTCTGAGATTCATGGAAAAAGTAATATTTATTTTTAGTGAGCCTTCCTGGCTGCTGCTTACAAGAGACGAAAAAGGAAATAATATTATCTTATTAGGTGCCTAACTGTGATTTATCAATTTCAATAGCCACCATTTCATAACATTTTGTAATTCGGCCTTAGTTGTGTGTATTATTCAGGTTAAGCCTTGTTGGCCTGAATGCCAGTTCAGTTGGCTACTGATGAGTAAGAAAAAGGTACTTGTTGAATGTACTTTTGATATTTAAGCATCTGTCAGCTTTGAGAAGTATTTCATTTGGTTCCTATTAGAACCAAATTATAAGTCATTATCATATTATATTAATTGTTAATGTGAGGTGAAGAATGTACTATAATTTGATATAGTCTCAGTTTTATCTGGTAAAGCAAGTAGCTCGAGGTCTTGACTCAAACAATCTTAACTGGTCAGTACAGTGCTACCATTTCTGCAAAACTGCTAAATACAATTTTTGTAGTAACTAAGACACCTCTGGTTTTTAAATATTTTTGTCCTATTCTCTAAGGTTAGAGAAACTTGCAATAGAATCTGAAGTGTACCTCACTGCTCTCTGTATCCTGCTGTTGTTGCATATGTATTAAGAGATCTATAGCAGGTGTTTGATTAGAGTGCAAAGTCATTTCAAGAAAAATATGCTGTTTAAATATGCTTACAATACTCTTTGTTTTACAGTCCCTCCTCTCTGTGTTCTGAGATTTCCTCTCACGTAGGAATTTAAGTTGCTGGTTGCATCAAGCCAGTCTATTAGTGTTGTCATTTGTAATAAACTGCTAGAATACTTTGTGTTGTGTATTTCTTCAGAGTTGGTGGGAGACAGAAAATTTAAATTAAGAAATAAAAGTCTGTGTTAGCTTATAAAGAACCTGGAGCAAACATTTGGGCTTGTCTTAAATAAGAATGAATAATTTAATTCTTACTTGTCTTATTAAAACATATTTATTCCCATGTTAATTGAGATCTGTTTTACTATGTTATTTGTGTATTTAGAGAGAGATGAGAATGAATATATATGAGACTGCAAAGATATTTATATTGTTCTTCAAGTAATTTTCTCCTTTCTTTTAAAGGATCAGAGTAACAATGAAATAATGATTGGAGTGATGTCAGGTGGAATACTAATTTTTAAGAACAGAGTACGAATTAACACCTTTCAGTGGTAAGGACAGCTGTTTAAGCTAATGTTTTTGTTTGTTTTTTTTAAAACATGTTTTTATCACTACCAATGTCATGTGCTTTAAAAAAGACTGCAACTCAGTTGTAGCATATCAGTGTGAAATTATTTATGCTATGCTGTGGTATGGATAATTTTATGATGGGGTTTTGTCGTATTTTGCATGCTGTGCTGTTAAATGATTGTGGTGCAAACTATAATGAATTGTAATACATTTTTTTCTTCAGGAGTTTGTAAGTGTACTTTATGTTTAATTAACTATATAGGCAGGGCCAGTGTTATGGTCTAGCTCATAGTTTTTAAAGAGACAACTGAACTTAAGAGCAACTACTCTCCAGGTTAATATTTTTATCTGTTTTGTCACGTATAACTTAATTGTGCTCTGTGTGTTAAATTTAATGTAGATATGGCACTTGAGGATAACTGAGTTGGAGCATTTAGGATATTGTCATCTTTTCATCTACAGATAACTATTTTCATGATAAGGATTAAAAAAATACATTTATTCCAGAAAATGCTGTCGTCAATTTCTTTTTTTAACTAGAATAGTTTTTAAACTGTTTTGTAAACATGGAGTTATCCTCATTAAATAAGTTACTCTAGTTATTGCTTCTTAAGTTGGGATCCAGTTCTTACTCATACAAGAAGGGGAAGGATCTATAAGAAATCCTGTTCTACACTATAACTGCTGTAGTGCTTTACAGAAGTTATGCCACCTTCCCCAGTGGTTGTTTTTTGGGGTTTTAAGTTCTCTCAGAAGTAACCTTCACTTGGTTTCCTTTGCCCGCTTGGAATCCACTTTAACAGCCATACTTATTACATCTGTCACTGAGTGTGCTACAACAGCATTCAGAGTGAGCGAGGTCAGCCATATAAAAATATCACAATCGACATTAGTTTACCAGGCACAAAAGCTGTTTGCTCTAGAAAAATCACAAGAAGTTTTGCATTTTCATTTGCTTTTGCTTTTGCATTTTCATTTGCTACTGATGTGTGTGCTTGTGTAATACAGTACTGGACTTTTCTAAAATGTTCTTGGCTAGTCTGTCAACTTTATATAAACAGATTAAATTGATTACCACAGTTGAAACTGGAAAAGCTTCTCTCTTAACTCATATGGATACAGGCAGTTGAAATCCTTGAGGTTTTGTTGTTTTCTGTTACACTAATGGATCTTACCCCATGTTAGAAGTGACTGTGTTCACTTAGTGTGTTCCCTTGGAGAGATTCAAGAGTTAATCACAATCTTGATCTTTGCTGCAGCCCAGTGAATTTCTAAGACATTCTGGTTTTCTGTGTTAAGCTTAGTCTCAAGTTTTGTTGTAGGAGGTTACGAATTCTGTGGTTTACGATATTGAGAAACCTATGTGAATGGTCAAAGTTTAGTAGATTTGTGGAGAGAAAGAAAAAACAAAGCTATGACATAAGTGTTATTCACAGCCAGATACAATTGAACATGGTGGTAAACGTTTTGCCTGTAAGTGCTAAAGAAAAGTAAGCCTGAGGCAATTAGGGAGCATGTAAATTTTCAGTCTCCATGGTTAGTTGGGTAAGTTAAAACTGGCTCTTGCAATGGTAAGTTTGGAGCTACTGTACTAGTTAGTCAGACCTGCCTTTATACTAATGACATGTTCTAAGAAAGATGCCCTTCATCTGCTAAGAGTTTTGAAGTGTTAGAGCCATTTCTGGGTTAAGGCCGCTTTATAAATGCAATGCTATAATAACCAGGAAGGTTTTAATTCAGGCTCTTTTTACTGCTGTTATTTTTTGGAAAACAGTAATAGTAGAAAAAGGTTCTATAAAACACACTGGTAAATTACTGAGTACGTACTATGTAAGTCATAATTAAGCTACATGTCCCTACTGGAAACTAGAGGTTTCTGTGAGCGCTCCTTCATATTGTTTGCATGCCAGCGTTGCTGATCTAAATTCTTAGTGTGGTTTTTGTGTGTGTAATTACCTAAACAGTTCTTCTTTGTATTCAACCATATCAGCTGACATCAGGGATATTAATTTCTTCCTGTGAAGACTATAGTACCAACAACATTGATCTTTACCAACAACAAAAAAGGCGCACACACACACCCATTTCATTGTATTACAGGCTTTCTTTTGCTGTGAGTAAGGATCTGAAATGTCATTTCTCACAATATAGCTCAGTAGTAGACCTGCTACCTTTCCTTTTTATCCATAGCCATGCAACTGCTCCAGTGACACCAGTACTGACACTTTCTTCTTGCTCCTGTGCAACTGGAGCTGTGTAATGTCTTTCCAGACCTTTATAGCTATAGTGAATGTTTAGATATCCCTTTGTCAGTACACTTGAACTGAGTTTTGAGACAAGAGGATAGACTTGCATGTATGTGGGAAGAAACAAAAGTTTAACTGTGTTGCTTAGAAAAGAATCAAGTAAAATGTCTGTCCTCTCCCTCTTTCTTAATTTGATATTATATCTAAATTGCATATTATGAACTTTATGATCACGAGGAGAAATTAAACAGGAAGGAGACAAGGCAGGAATAAGGCAAAACAAAGACGACTGCCTTTTATCCAGTGTGTCCTAACCTGATCTTCCCGTATTGTGCTTAATTCCTCTTTTCTGCAAACCGTGCTACCAGGCACAGAGACCTGGGAATCCAGGGGGTAGATCTTGCCTTTGAAGACCAAAGGAGAAGAACATAGAGTACCTCAGCCTTTCATTTTCAGTCATGGAAACCTGGTTTCCTTCACTTCTCCTTTGCAGTCAGTGTGCCCCTGGAAGGCTTTGTTGTCTTTCATATCCATTGCCAGTTGTGCTTTGGATTTCCTAGTTTTATCCCTGAATGTCTAGGTAGTACTTCTGTGTTCGTCCTTGGGTATCTGATCCTGCTTCCACATCCTGTATACTTCCTTTTGTGTTTGATCTCAGCCAACATTCATTCAAATTCATTCAAGTTGGCCTCCTCCCATCCTTGCATGTTTTCTAGCACATTAACCTTTTAAGATTGGCTGCCTCTCCTCAGTTCATGTGGCCTAAAAGGCAGCTTCCAAAACATTTAGCCTACCAGAGCTCTGAGCAATCTGGAGTTTCTTCTGAGCTCCAGGGTGGTTTAGTTTGCTGCATCTCTCCTCACTTCCTTCAGGATCTTTAGCTTCACCATCTCGCAGCATCTGAAGCCAAGTTTGTCTTTGGCTACTTAATCTGGACAATCCTTCCTTGTTTGAGAGTTGTGCTGCCAAGAGCATCTTCCCTAGCTGACAGGTACATGATACGAAATTCCTTCCACATGTTTGAGTACGGTCCTCACTTTAGACTAGGACTTTTAAATATCTCTTAATTTAAAAAGATGTATCTTATGATTTAGGATGTCTGAGATGACTGGGGACTATATAATCATACCGGGAAAATACTATTGATGCCTGCCTGTTCTTACCCTTTTCCTTGGATATGCACCATTCCTGACAGTCAGAGAAAGGAAACATAGGCAGACACACTTTTTGCTTTAGCTGAGTATGGATATTATTATTTGATGACTGAAAGGTTATTAGCAGTGCATATGAACTCTCTTACCTGCTGTATTTTTCAAAAATAGCTGAGATTCAGCTTTGCTGAATAATTTCAGTGACTCTTATGGGTCAGATTAGACCTTAATGGCTAATGTTACAGTTTTGAGCCTGTTCCAAATGGTTTCAGACAGTCTGCCTAAATTATGGGCTGAGATTAAAAACCAGCATGTATAGCTTTATTTCATCCTTATCATTCTCCTTGAGCCTGTACATCACTGAAGTCAGTAATTTTTTTTAGTGGAAATGTGGGACAAGGATGACAGTAAAAGGTAGTAGGATGTTTTAGTAAGTGGAATAATTTTGTTTTATTTTCAGATTTTTTTGTTGGCATGCTAAGCAAATCTGATATGTTGTAGAGTGTATGAGGTTCAGATTTTAGAAAAGGTATATATTAAAATGTTATTTTAATTGCCCTGTACCCCAAAACTTTAGAAATTTTAGAAAATTAATCATAAAATACTTCTGGTTAACTGCAGCCTAAATAGTCTAATTTTTTTTTTTTTTCTGTTTTTTCCACAGTCAGAGTGCTATAATCACTACGGTCTATCCCATGCAGCACATTTAGGACCCATCCCTAATTATTTGTAAGCAATTGTTTGCCACAGGAGATGCTAAGAAAATTGCTGCATTGCCAGTGGAATAATTTGTTTTCAGTAGATAAGTTGTAGCCCCCTTTATAGTTTCTAATTCTTGATAAACTAACTTCAATAACAACAATTTGTTAAGAATTGGGGGAAAAAAGCAACTCAAAACCAAACCCGAAAACAGAAGACATAGCTGCTTTTTTATTTATTTATTAACTGATGGCAAAGATAGGAAATTAAAAAGAAGTGGGAAGAGATTTGAATAAGCATAATTCAAAGGGTAATAGTCACAGACTCCCTTTATGTTATTGGAGATAGAATCACTCTCAGCCAATTAGGACATCCAAGTTAGGTTCCTGCTCTGAAAAATCCCCTGGAGAAAAATGTCTCCATTTGATTCAGTTAACAAGATAATTTCTATATATAGATATCCAACTTAGGTATCTGTTAATGTTTTACTTCTCATCCTTCCTGGTCTAGAGGGGTTTTTATTCAACAAGGTGTTTAATATGCAAGTAGTAATTTTTATCACTATTGAGGTCCCTGTATATTCTTCATTAATAAGTTTATCTCAGAAATTGTAGCACTGCCTTCATGGATGTGGGATTTGTGGTTTGGGGGCTTTTTTTTTTTTTGGGGGGGGGGGGGGGTGTTGGGGGGGCGGCTTATTTTTTGGT
>JAVJGJ010000061.1:29272875-29324559 GCA_035590215.1 Microhierax caerulescens
GGGGGGGGGGGGGGGGCAGTGGTTGGGGTGTAGGATTATTTTTGGCTTTTTGTTTTTCCCATTTTCTTTTTTAGCTTTACCAAGCCAATATAATGAACTTGAAGTACGGGGAACATTAGATGACAGTTCAGATTAGTAAGGGTGCTCCTTATAAACATGCTGTGTAAAAGGTTGATTGTAGGCCCTGAAGAGTTTGCTCTGTAATTTCCTGCAAAGTAACTGTGATCTAGGTTCTCTTTTGCTTTGAGTTTCCTGACAATTGTCAGTGAAATCTCCTTTGAGTGAAATAGCATTTTAATTTAGTGTTCTGCGGTTTGCAGCATCATATTAGTTGTTCCTTGCAAATTCACAGAACTTACTGTTTTTTCTTGTTACAATTGTAACCTTGCTTTTATTCCTGATCAAAATAATATTCCTGTATATTTAATAAAGGGTGTGCACTATCATAATATTGCGTTTCTTTGAAAAAGTATATAATTAGATTACGATGGAAATACGGCCTGTTTTTTCCCAATTAGCATCACTAGTGTTGCAGTGACCATCTAAAATTGTCAAGAATTACCATCAGCACCTTCTATGTTTATAGATAACCTGCAAGACAAAATTATCTATAGGCTGATTTTTCCCAGTCTTGTGATATTTTGAATGTTTTTTCCTCCTCATAATGTGATGATTTTGTTTTGTTTTGTTCTTTAACTTTATAAATACCAAGATCACGAGTCCTTATCTCTGTGCTTATATTTTTCATAGCTATTTTACTAAAACAAGTTCTGGTTATATTTAAAGACATGTAAGAACATAGAGAAAGAATGTCTTTCAGGAATCAGGTGAAGTATTTTTTCATATTCTAAGGGATAATGAAACTGGTCTCAGGAAAAAAAAATCTGGTTGGAATGACCTCAGGATAGAATAGCTCTTTGGACTTTGGAACTGGGAAAAGATACTTGAATTTCCAATTGCCTTGGGTTTAGGGTGGAAACAAGTGAATTTGATAGATAACTTAAATATATGGCTCATAAATTTCAAATTATACAACCTGTTTTGTATAATCTTTGATATCTTCTGTCTATGGAAATTTCATAGAAATGAAATGAATTCTGTTCTCTCTAGAAAGTATATTTTCAGTAGGTGTATTTAAACCTTTAACCATGATGCAATATACTAAGTGTTTAAATATTGTGATTTTATTTTTCACTTAGGTTGAAGATTGTAAAAATTTCTTTTAAGTGCAAACAGTTTTTTATTCAACTTAGGAAAGAATTGGTGAGTACTGTTTTAAATTGCATCTCAAAAAATGAGAGAGCAATGAAATTTCTCTATGCTGCACATTTGCATTATGCTGACTGATATGTTGATTCTTGCCTTTACCTGCAATTAAAAGGCCACTTTCACTAACGTCCTGGCGATCTCAGTTCTCAAATGGGCCATTACAATGCTTTAGAAGACTTTTTTTTCATTTGATTTACCTTATATTTTACATATGTTTAGTTTTACATTTGTATGCAGGAAATGTAACTTGCTTATATAAGATGAATGTTGAAAAGGTTAAAAGTAAATCAATATTAAATTTAAATTTCAGAAGAAACCAAATTAAAGGTAATGCTTAATGCAGCTTCAGTTGTATATGTGCTTGTAAATAAAGGTTTGATTAAAACATGCTGATTTGTATTATTTAGATTTAGTAATACAAAGTTGACTTTATTACTTATATTTAAACAGAAGAGATAAGAATGTCTTTGCAGTTTTAAATTACGTATGGTAATTTTTTAATGCCTACTTCTGAATTTGTTGGGGAAAAAGTTGAAGTTTTCTGAGCAATGTATGCTTCACTGCTTATGGTGTGTGTTTGCTACCCCGTGAAACACCACAGGACTACTGCACATTTAATTCAGCAAGAAATGGATTGTTCCGTACCTCCAAGAGATTAGTCTAAACCCATCACAGACACATCACTGGGGAAAGATGGAGGAATTAATTAAAAATATGACTATGTGATTAACTAATCAGTTTAGTTAAAAGGTATCAGTTCAGAAGTAGGATAACAGGTCTTAGAGGATTTTGGAGTAATTATGTGTAGAAAGAAAGGAATTTTGTCTATTACATGAAATAAACAGGAGGATCTGTCAACATGAGCAGATATTATGCAACGTGAGCACAAAAATGGTAATGATGCAAAAAAAGGGGAGGGCAGGGAATATTTAATCATGGTGACACAGGTATTTCTTAATACGCTGCAGGAGCTACAGGCTAGTTCTCAAAGGCAAACTGATCTCTGACAGCCCAGAGGTCAAATTTTGTCTTGATACCAATGTGTGCAACTTCCATTACAGCTGCGGGAATTCTGACTTTAGATCTGAGACAAGAATTTGGGTTTTTATTTGGAATTCAGAAATTTTGAACTATAGTTGTTTTCTAAATCAGAACTTGAGGAAAAAGCTGTAGTAGCAGAGTTCAGAACAACGATGACTGAGATTCCTACATATAGAATTGGATTGGATATTGTACGTGTTTTCTTTCTGCAAAAAAAATGATGCATATAATTGACAGTAATATAAAAATAACTTTCTCATCTTGTTTTTACTGTTGCTTTTTAATACTCTGTGTATTGTTACTTGCACCAGAATGTAGTATATGTAACTAATGTAATTTATTTTCTGAGACATCTTACCCAAGCCAAAAATTAAAAACCTTCATGCTGTTTTTCTTTAAACTCTATGTATCAGATGAAAACTGATGTCAAAAGCTTAATTTTCATTCATTCCAAGTCATGAATATCTTAAGATCAAAGCTTAAATTTGGCTTCCAAAGAAGGCATGCTTAAACTAATTTAAATCAAACCTAATATTAACATTGTTATTTCCAAAGTTACTTTCCCTGAGTAGACTCATAGGATAAGATTCATCTCACCTATATTCAGCTTCATTTAGGTTAAAAGAACATATTTTCTGTTTCATGATCATTAGCTAACCCAAGCTAATCATTAGACTTCCTCTAAAATAACCAGATACATGCAAGGGGTGAAACATCTTGCATGAATTGAAGTACATTTTAGGATGCATTAAGTTGCTCTCTGGTGGGTATACGCTTACTTTTGCTTTCACTCCCATTAACAATAAAGAGCCCAAATGGCTCTCTTTAGGCAGCAGAAACTTGGTGAAGTGACTCGGTGATTGCACATTTGGTATGTAAAATATCTCTGATCTAGTGCTTTGAGTGTATATTTAAAAGCACTGATTTACGATATGGCAGTGAAAATACATTCATGGTATGCTGATGATGTGTTTAAAAGTTGTGTGTAAATATATAACAAATTGTACAGCTGAGTAACCATATTTATTCAGCTGCGAAGCTGAGATGCTATAGGATATTAAATTAGTGGACTTTGAATAGGAATTTTTCAGTGTTTTTGTTTTTTTCCAAACTGGGCTGCATATGCCCTAGTTTAAGTAGTCCTAAACAGATATATTTCAAATAGTGCTAATGAGTGTTGAGAGCTTTTAATTGCGATGGACCTCAAAAGTGCAAGTGCCTTATCTTCTAATCACCTATTAAATTTATTCCCTGACTTGGCATTGCTTAGAGGCATCAACATAAGTAAAGAATTATTTGCCTGCTTTTAATAGATTGTATCTGTGTTCAAATAAATCACTTAAGTCAGATGAAGCAGTTTAATGTCAAAGTAATTTTCCACTGGTAGCATAATATAGTCTTGAATGGAAGCTGATTTTGTATTCTGACTGCTGTATACGTGGAGCACACATCCACTGGAGTAGATTTTCTTTCCATTGTTTCTTTATGGTTTTGTGGGGGTAAAAGAATGTTATATGGATGACTTACTCATCTGACACTAAAAGCCCTCTGAGCCATAACTTCAGTGGCAGGGTTTTTTTCACCATATTTTTGTGTATTCTGCCTGTTCTATATGCTGCTTCCCTTACATGCTTTGAAGCTGTTTGAGAATAATTCAGTAGTTTCATTTTTCTGCATGTTTCCCTAAGCTTCTGGATTTAGGTAGTTGCACTCTTGGCTGTTGTAATGTCAATAGTCAGCATCAAACTCTTAATGCAATCCAGGATACTTTAGTGGTCTTGATTCTTTAGCAGCCAAATAAGCTGTTCAGCATATTTCTTTGCTTTTTTAGAGATAACCACTGATATCCACTGAAAAATTACTTGAGTCTGTAAAAAAACAATATCCATAGGTTTTGTCCATGACCAAGACCTGGTTTCAGTGAGAGGCGAAAATGATTTATTTTCTTTTTAATTATATATGTATAGATATATAGTCTTGCTGACTTTTAGACAGAATTTGGGCTATAATCACAAGGCAATACATGGGTTTATCTGCCCAAGTACATACTTGATCTTAAATAACACTGGCATTCATTAGATGCCTAGTTGATTGTTGCCTAATCCTATTGAAGTTGTGAGGAGCAGATACTGTTGGCACAATCTGTGTTGCATTTAAGCTTCCACAGGACTTTTTTCCACTATTTGTGGAGCATCTTGAGTCTTTGGAGTATCTGCTGCTTATAAAGCACAAATCTTTTTGTCTCTCTCAGAGATGGGGGTAAGGAATTTTTGCTTTGTTCTGGGATTTTTCTTTGTTTAGGCCAAATGCAAGGGACCCACTAGAGAATATGCTTTTCAGCCCAGTTTCTCTCCTGAGCAGAGAGAGATCTGCTCTGAAGTCCCTGTTTCAAATCACGCAAAGGTGGGTTTGAATGAATGTCCCCACCCAAGGTGAATGTTAAGGGCTGAGCTGTTGTTATATGAGAGGGAGGCACCTATACAGATTCTGCTTTTTTTGTTTGTTTTTTGTCCTTTTAATAAAATGAACCAAAAATATGACTTAGACCTTGCTTTCCCCTCTCCCTCCAGTGTTTCTTCTTGGATTCTATAGGTAGCCTGCTATATGGTGTACATTTGTAAGGTTATGCTTTAAATTAACTTACATGGTAATATTTGGCTTACCTGAAGTTTCGTGCTTGGGCCCTGAGCCTCGTCACTGGTATTGCATTCCAGCTGCTTCACTCTTCTCCCCCTCTGTAGCAAGCAGACCATTTTCCTCTCTGTAGTAAGAACCGTGGACAAAATCAGTGAGCTAGTAATTTCAGAGCAGAATCCAGCTGTGACTCCCTGAAGAAGTCTTCTAACACTATCTCAACAGACCTAAAACACCTATAGGTCATTGTCATACTATAGAGCATTCAGCATCTTCTTGGAGCCTCGTGGTATAAAAACATTCTCATAAGCTGCAGTACAACAGTCCTGTTATTTTATGTGCTTTGGGCTGAAGTACCGTGGACATTGTGTTGCCTTGGGGTCTTATGCTGAGCCCACATTGATTCAAGCCTACTATTTTCAGGGAAAACAGGGTCAATCTTATTCTAAATCCAGCTACTGGACAGCAGTAGAATGAGGGCTTGCACCCCAGAATCATCAGCAAAGATGAATTTCAAGTGCCCAGCTTATGTTTAGGTATTACAGAACCTGCAAGGGTGGATAGAAAAAGGATGGGTGCACTTAGGAGCCAATATCTTACACTTCTTTACATTAAGGATTTATTCCTCGCTGTAATTGAGATCAAGGGTAGGGTTTGAGAATCAGTTCTCTCTGCACTGCAATGAAAGCCTTAAAAGCTATGAATAGAACTATTGTTAAGGTACCTTTAAAGCTCTAACACACCAAGTTCCTGTGAAAGTGCTGTTTCGCATTACAATTAAGCTGATCTAGCTGCAGCTCCTTCTCATTATGCCATACCAGCTCCTCCTTCATGTTTCATGCCTGATCTAGTGATCAGATGGTGGCATGAGAATCAGATCTTCTTGTTCTCTGGAATAACAAACTAAGGGAAACAGCAGGATTTCCCCACCCCCCATAATTACAATGCTTTGAGTGACATGAACATGCATGATCAGCAGCTCATTTAAGTTGTCAAATTCTATTTTCCAACAGTTTAAAAGGCTGACAGAGCATTAACGTTTGCTACATCATGAGAACTTTTTGTTGGAATCTAAAATCTTGGCTGGTTCATCCTTTACTGGATGCAGATGATGCAGTCCATAAATTTACATAGTTGCTCTTTTGCAGTATAGTAATGTATCTTGTTGATATTATTATACATTTACGTTATTGATAAAGTCTTTTTTAAATGAATAGGTAATGGACTTTATTTCTGTTACCTTGTTTGTGGCTTTTAATTTTTAAGTACTTCTTTTAACATGTCTAGAAAATACAGGGCACAGTTGGCAGTACTTGGAAATGAAGAGATATAAGTAAATTTTGTAAATTGAAGTAAAATATCAGGGTTTAGTTTCTTGCATATAATTTCTTGGATTTCATCAATAGATACTCAGGGTTGCCATGTACTTTTAAAATGCATTTTATTCTTTACCCTAAATTCCTCATGTGGCTGAAAATACTGTGTCATTCTTAGCCATTAGTCTCAACTTCCCAAGTACAGTGCTGGGAGAAGAGTTGCGGGTCTGGGTATCTCAGCAGATCTAAAGATAAGCAGGCCAGCAAAAGCTTAACTTGGAAAAGGAGTTTACTGTTAAGTGAAAGCAGTTGAGGTGTGCTAAGTCTTGTGGAGGATTTAGTACTGTGAAAAGAAAGCAGAGTGCTGATGATGTTTTCTGACCTACAAAGGTTGTAATCAAGCTCCCTCAACAGGCAGAATAGCTTAGCTTGCTTGCAGTTTTGCTTCTTTCCTTTACCAGGAACCTAATTGATCATTTAGAAGCAGGCACATCAGTTGCTCTTGAGATCAATACCTGTTACCAATCTTTAATTGGCAAGTGCGCATGACAATTCCTCATCTTAACTGTAGTAATCTTGAAACCCGGAGGCATGTTGCCTTTGAGTTCTTGAGTCACAGACATTTTTTTTAATATCCTACCTTTTGGGACCATTTCTTCCCATCTAGACTTGTTTCAGTATCACTAAACAGACTGTTAACCTTTGAGCAGGCTCATTAAGAAAAAAGAAAAGAAAAAAAAGCCCTTTAAAGACAACTTAGAGGTATTTAAAAAAGGTTTATAATACATAAAAGTTAATGTAAAATTCAAATAGCATATTTTTTTTTTTAAAGCTAAAAGTATATATCTTAATTTCAAAAGTAACTTCAAATAATTTTTATCTGAAATGATTTTTTCCCCTCCTTTTTAGCATGAATCTAGAGAAACATTACTGGGATTCAATATGGTGAATTACCGCGCGTGTAAGAATTTGTGGAAAGCTTGTGTTGAACATCACACGTTCTTCCGTTTGGATAGACCCCTCCCCCCTCAGAAGAACTTCTTTGCACATTACTTCACTTTGGGTTCCAAGTTCCGGTACTGGTAAGTGTTGATTTAAAATACATAGGAAAGAGCATAAGCTAACAGGGAACTCATCAATAAACATAGGGAATTATTTAGAATTCCAGTTACAAGGTGCCATAATTCAAGCAGCTTTTCCATCCTGCAACTGTTCCCCTTCCCTGTTGGCCTAAGTTTCAAATGTTGCCAGTAAATTTCTAGAATAGGTTGAAAATATAATTATTGTGTTCTTAGTGGTTGTTATCAAGCTAGTACTTTTGAGATTGTCTCACAGGCTGCATTTCTAAATAAAGATCAAACAGAAATTAATGAAAAGAAGATTGTACAAGTAAAACCCACTTAAGCTAGATGCATGCTAATAGGTGAAAACAAAAGACATCATATTCTGCACCAAAACCAGAAGTTCAGAAAATAAGTATAAAATTAAGTCTGTAACTTCTAAGGATGAACTTAACATAATTGCAAAAATCTTGGAGGTGCAAAGAATGACTGTCGAATAACTATAATCCCCAAGTATAATTTCTATCAAGGGAGTAGGTGGTGTTGGTTTTTAGTGTATTATGCTTTTCATAAAAAAGAAAATCCCAGAAACTGAGGTAACAGTCTCTGCAAGTAATGCAGAATGCCGATGGTTTAAATTGTGCCTGAAGTAGAGAATAAGGGAGCTGCTACTAATCACCTGCCTAGAATGACAACAGTGTCCGTGATGTACAAAAGGAGATGATGAAAAGCTAGACAACACAGTAACAGACTATTACACTTGTGAGTTGCATAAATGTATAAAGAGGAAAGTAATTCAGTGGCTAAATTCCTATACCATTTTTTGGCCAGCATTCACAGCACTCATTTGAGAAACGTTCTGTGATCCTGAACAGTGTTTGAGACTTGGTTCAATGTTGTTGTAGTGAATTTGGGGGAGCTTTTTAATTTTTGTAATGATTTTGAATTTGAATCATTGTTAGTATTGCAGGTTAGTTCTTTGATGATGACATTCAGTTTATGTTAATGTAAGATGAAAAGGGAAACTGCCTAAAATTTAAGATGATCATTAAAGTTAATGAAGCAGCCAAAAGGCTAGAATTTCTGCAGGTAGTTTGGAGATTGTTTAGAGGCAGCATAATAGTAGTAACATGGCACACAAGGAGAGGCTGAGGGCAGTGGGCTTGTTTAATCTGCTGAAGAGAAAGCCAAGGGGGAATTCCGTAGCAAGCCTAAAGCTACTTCAAGGGCAGTGTCAGAAGTGGTGGAGCCGAACTTGTGCTGGTAATGGCAGGTGATAGAGCAAGGGGCAGCAGCCACAGATTTCACCTTGAACATTCTAGCTGGACATTAAGAAAAGTTTTTGGGGTTTTGTTTTTCTAGGAGAGTAGTGCATTACTGGAACAAGTTAGTCAGAGTGGTTGTGGGATCTCTATTTTTGGAGGCTTTCAGAACTTGGGTAGACAAAGCCACGGCCAGACGTGACCTAGTGTTAACAGGAGACTGGACTAGAGACTTCTAGCCAGCATTTCTGTGATCAGAACAAACTAATAAAATGCTGAACTGCCAGGGCTAGACAGAATTATGTCCAGTTCTGAAAGAAATCAGAGACATTAAATTGTTGAACTATTAAATGTGTTACATAATTTATTGTTTCCATTGGTCTAAAAGATTCTAATGCAGCAAATTACAAATTAAGGTGGTTGGATTGTTGTTGTTCTTTAAAAAAAAAAGCTTCCAGGAGGGATCAAGACTATTGATGAGAAAAACTGACTTCTGTACACTGTCTTTAGACTTTCAAAGTGGTTCTAATAGTATTCCCCACCAAACACTCATTAAAGAAGTTAAACTGCCAAAACCTGAAGAGTTTTATTGTATATTAGCAACTATTTTAACCAGATGTGAAACAAGTAGGTTCCTTCTTCACAGCAAAGGGAAGTTACCACTGAAGTGATACAGGTTTTTGTAGTAAAAGCTGAAGCTGACTGTAGAAAGTTTCGGTGGTATGTCACAATGAGTGAGTAGGCAATAAAATGGTAGATTGAGTTCAGTGTCCAAAACCACAAAATAATCTACGCAGGGAGAGAAAGAGGAGGAACGCCAATTATAAATAAACTGTTACTGTCTTGGACCTTTGTAGTTCTCTGAAAACATTAAACTAATTATTAGTAGGAGTTAAAGAAAGGCAAATACGATGTTAGAGTTACTGGAAAGGAAAAGAGGAAAATGTAGATGCCTTACTGCTTGTTAGCATTGTTAAAAATGTATAACCCTAGGAAGTTAGTAGGCAGCAGGTTTGAAAACAGAGATTTCTTAGAATCACAACATGGCAGTGGTTGGAAGGCAGCTCTGGACGCTGCCTAGTCCAATGCCCTGTTCAAACAGGGTCCACTACAGCAGGTTGCCTAGGACAGTGTCCAGCCAGGTTTTGAATACCTCCAAGGATGGAGACTGTACCATCTCTGAGAAACCTGATCCAGTGTTTGGTCACCTTCACAGTAACAAGTGTTTATTTTTTGTTGGTTTTGTGAGGATTCTTTTTTATTGTTGTTGTTTTTCACCACCTTCTGTTTAAGTAGGATATCTCATATTTCAGTTTGTGCCCATTGCCTCTTGTCATGTCGCTGGGCTCCCTTGAGAAGGGGCTGGCTGTATTTTTTAATTCCCTCTTCAGGCATTTATAGGCACTCATTTGATGCCCCTGAGGCTGAACAGTCCCAGCTCTCTTATCTTCTCCTCATATGTCAGACACTCTGGACCCTTAATTGTTTCTGTGGCCCTTTGGTTGACTTGGAGGACCCTGGAACTCAACAAACACAGCACTCCAGAGGCAGTCTCATCCATGTTGAGTAACCTTGCTTTCCAGCCAGTTGGCCCTTAGCCTGTGCATGGGGTTAATGTTCCCCAGATGAGGGTCTTTGCATTTCCCTTCACTGAATTTCATTAGATGGCAGCTGGCCCATTTCTCCAGCCTTCACACATACAGTAGTTCTGTAATATGAATGTGAAATGAGCTAATTATTAATGAACAGTTTGACTTTACGATGTAAATGTCCCTGTAAGAGACAAAAAAGCAGAGTTTTAAGTATCAGTATACTTTTACAACACGTATCCTCTGACTCTGTGCCTTGGTGTGAAGTTATCCTCTGACTCTGTGCCTTGGTGTGAAGTCATAAATGGGGAAGTGGCTACAAGAGGGAGTTTTACTGATATCTTGCCACCACTATCAACTGCTGATAGATAGCCCCCCCCCCCCAAATTGTATTTTTTTTCTAAAAGAGAAATTATGAAATATTACAAAGGATCTTTACTTTGACACAAGACATCAGAACTTACATGAAAAGTCAGCAAGTTACAAGACCTGATCTTGGTTTTGACAAGTTGTGCAGAAGAATACAATTCTGATTTGTTTATCTTAATTTCTTCATTATATTTTGCCAAACTAAGTAGCAACTAATCTATTAGCAATTCAGGGAATAGTTTAGGAGGAGTACAGAGGAGATGCTGTGACTTTTGAGTGTGGCTAATGGAGAGGATTATAGTGTTGTTATCCAAAGATCTAAGTGGAACTTTTTTATTGCTTTAGATAAGAAGAAAAAGGAAGAGAAAAAAATTATGTCTTCATGCCTAAAATTAATTGGTCTTTGTTACAGTTAGACTGTAATGGGAAAGGCAACCTACACTTCTACCAAATGCTTTCTAAAGTTACATTGTACTGAAGCTAGCTCAATTGCTTGAGCATGACTGAAAGTAGAATTTAGGGGGTTTCTGTTGAGATGGTTCAATTTTAAGCAAAAAAATTGTTATCCTAAGTTTGTTGCATTTAGTGGTTTTGCTTTGTTTTGTTTTATTTTCCAGTGGGAGAACAGAGGTCCAGTCTGTGCAGTATGGTAAAGAAAGAGCAAACAAAGACAGAGTATTTGCAAGGTAAGCAATTTATATTTGTACAAGATCAGTAAGCCTTCTCTGTTTGTATGTTTTTAGATGCTACAGGATCATTTTCTGTTTGAAAAACTGTAAAATAAAGAGCAACTGTTGTCGACATTGCTGGTGACTTGATTTAACTGTATTAAGGAGTTTAATTTTGATATGGGACGGGTGTTTCTTTGGGGCAGCCAGAAAAAGGGGAGAATCTTATAACAGAAAATAAGCCCCTTTATGTATTTTCAAGATGTGGAATAGCCTTCAATCTGTGTAGTTTATTGCTGTGTGTACTAGCCTTTTTAGTGTTGTCATTATTGCAAAGCATGGTCTCTAACTATTCTGTTAAAATATTGAGTTAATGGGTATGTTTTATCCTTGAGAACAACCTACAATGGTACAGACATATTTTCTTTAGAATAAGGTACTGTGAGTGACTGACTTGGTCAGAACAGCATTATCACTATAGTCCCAATGAGGTGTTTTACTATGAAAAATTTGGCGGGGAGTGAGCTGCTTCTGAAGATATTCTGTCACAGAGTAGTTGGCTAATCATAGAATCTACTACTTAATTGTGTTTCAGACT
The DNA here is from genome assembly GCA_035590215.1 of Microhierax caerulescens. Taxonomy (NCBI): domain Eukaryota; kingdom Metazoa; phylum Chordata; class Aves; order Falconiformes; family Falconidae; genus Microhierax; species Microhierax caerulescens. The sequence goes on from JAVJGJ010000061.1 coordinate 29,284,683, forward strand.
CCTGAGGGGTTCGGTGGTTACAGGGAAACAGTCAAGACACAGATTTAGCTCTTCATCCAGAAATTATGTTAACAGTATACAAAAGTAAAATTCCTGCGGCATCTGTTTGGCAGATTTCTGATCTGATCGTTAATAGAAAGAACCCTTATGGGAAGGAAACATGCTCCGTGCTTTTTCTATGCTTATACTTTTACTGAAATGAGAAATGTCTTTTAACATAGTTACCCCTTAAGGAAAGGTGGAGTTCAAATTTATGTTCACAGACATTTAGTAACAAGCCCAGCAACCTTTCTCAAGTACCTGCAAACACTGGTGTTCAGAGCATTGGTGAATTCTGCCTTTATTTCCTGCCCCCCCCTCCCCTTTCCCCATGTGCAATACAATAAAACTTGATTTTTTTAGCTGGGCACACCATAGATAACCAGTTCCACGTTAGAAGGATTTAGGGGCAGAAGTGCTGTCACATGTTGGGTCAACAAGTAGACTTTATAAAACCAATTTGGTTTGTGTGCTGTAGAATTATTTTTATTCTATTTAATTTACTTGGGGAGTCTGGTTAGATTTTTATGTAGGCCAACTTTTCTAGTACCTAGGAGGCTTATCACTATGACAGCTAAGTTTGTTACTTAAATTACCATTATGAATCAGTTAAAAACTATTTTTCTTGTTGCAGTCTGAACTTGGCAATTTCCTACAAGTAAGGTAGAGTGGAGGAGAGCTGTTTTTTGTTTTGAGGAGTCTATTTATAATATTAGAAATTCTTATTCAGCAGATGGCACTCTTCCCTTTGTGTCAAAACTGAACAAGTGGTGCTGGGGTCACTTGTATTTTGTAATAAATATTCTGGATAAAATTTTAAGCCATGGATAGAACTGCTCTGATGTTTTCTCAAGTCTTTGGCTTTTTTTTGGTAATAAAGTACTTGGCCTCTCTGGCCAGCGATTTTATTTTCCACTGTTGCTTTTAGACTCAGGCATACAGCATTCATCTTCACCTTTTGATTTGTTTAGTAATGCTGATGACTGATAAATGATAAATGTCTGAGGTATATGCACATATGTTGGTGAACTGAAATTAATACCATATTGTAACAAATACACCTTCACAGGCTTTTATTAGATCATCTGTTTCTTCCTCTGTCCTCCCCATCATAGTTTGCAATTAATACATTTTCAGTTTTACAGACTTTTAGTATTTTCCATGGTGAAAATATTTGAAATATAAGACATTTCTAGAACACCACATGGTCCAAGAAGCTTAATCTAAGAACATTATCTTTAATTCTTTGTCTTCTAAAGATTTACATTTCAAATTTAAATACTGAATGGATATTAGCCCTTTTGTATTCATAGAAAGGATAAATTTTGCTTTTTAAGTTTTTTCCAGGCATAACGTGTTTTTTGTTCCTGGAACTGACTTTTCTCTTTTTGAGTGTGTCTTTCTCAGACAAAGTCATTGTGGTGTTGGACAGCTTTTTAAGCTGTCAAGCAGTGGACTCATTAGGGTTGCTTTTGAAAGTTCTGCTATGTATTGGTTGCCTTTTGCTGTGAAACCAGGAGCATGCCAGCATTATAAGTCAGGTCTGTCTTGCAAATTAAGTGGACACTTAATTTTTTAAAAAATTAAATAATTACTCTTGTTTTTGTTATTACCACATCAGAAGGTTTATTCAAGATCAGTTTTAAAACAAACAAAAATAAAACAAAACCAAAAAAAGGTTTTTTTCTAGAGCTATCCAGACTTACACTGTGTTTTCCTACCAATATCTAGTTAGAAACTGCCTTATTTGAGCTAATACTGTTTAAACAGACTTTTGAATCATTTCGTTGTGTTGTGGTTTAACCCCAGCTGGCAACTAAGCTCCACACAACTGCTCCCTCACTCCGCCCCAATCAGTGGGATGGGGGAGAGAATTAGAAGAGTAAAAGTGAGAAAATTCATGGATTAAGATAAAGACAGTTTAATAGGTAAAGCAAAAGCCACATGTGCAAGCAAAGCAAAGTAAGAAATTAATTCACCACTTCCTATGGGCCAGCACGTGTTCAGCCATCCCCAGGAAAGCAGGGCTCCATAACACAGAATGGTTACTTGGAAAGACAAGACTGTCACTCCAAACATTCCCCACTTCCTCCTTCTTCCCCCAGTTTATACGCTCAGCATGATGCTCTATGTTGTGGAATATCTCTTTGGCTGTTTCAGATCAGCTGTCCTGGCTCTGCTCCCTCCCAGTTTCATGCACACCTGCTCACTGGCACAGCATGGGGAACTTGAAGAGTCCTTAATTTAGAGTAAGCACTACTTAGCAACAACTGAAACATCAGTGTGTTATTCTCTTTATTCAACCTTATTCTCATACTAAATCCAAAACACAGCATTGTATCAGCCGTGGGGAAGAAAATTAACTCTATCCCAGCAGAAACCAGGACACATTTTAAGAGAATAACACCCATGGTACATTGAGATGTTAATTTAAGTGAGATATTTATTGAAAGCTGAGAAAAGGTGATTGCCACAAGCAATGGTCATGTAGCCTTTGCACAATGAGCAGAACATAGATACAGAACACAAGACATAGAAGTAAAATTTCTTAACAGCCATTTAAATAAAAAGAGCAGTTATAATCTATGAGTAGCACACCTAGCTGTTTGTCCTCAGGATTTTACTTTAAAATTAGGTGAAGTAGTATTCATGGATTGTACTTTTTTTTTTTTTCAAATCATAAAACCATTTAAAATTACGTTGTAAAAAATTGAATCTATTACTGTGAAGGAGATGGTTTGTAATAAATTTGATACATTTTGTGGATGATGCTGTTTTCATAATCTTCATGCAGTACCAACTGTAGCATTTAGAAAACTGTTGCTGCAGTTTAGATTCTTCACACACACACACCCCCGCCCCATCTTCATTACAGCTATTCTCTTGGCCTCATTTGTTGCAGGATATTCAGAACCCAAGAAATTCCCTGAAACATAATAAAAGTGAAAGTAGATAATCAAAGTGAATAAAATTTTATCAAAACATGAATTGAGAGATTTCTTGAAGAACACTCTTCTCTCTTAAAGTCCTTGCAAAATATTCTAGTTTAGCTCAGTTCTGATGTATGTACTCGAGCTGAGAAAAGATGGTTTGTACGTGTTGAATGATAGTGGGTGGGTGTCTCAGTCATTTGTATTTGCAAACTCCCTATTATTAAGTTGCAGTCTCTGTTTCCAAAAATCCAATCTTGCTTCATCTATGCATTTATTTGGTTAATTAAATAATTCCTCAGTTGCTTTAAGTTGTGTATGTCATCTGTGGTGTATCTGCAGATTTGTATATAGTTTCAGTCTCTTGGTCTGAAGCAGTAGTTGCCAGTTTTGCTGAGAGGTGCATTCCCCATACTCCTTGTCAAAATACAAAGCAAGGCTGTGGCTCCAGGTTGTATTTCTTTTGTATTTCTTTTGGTTTAATTTTGATTTGCACCTGTGTTCCCAAACAATACTCTCTTTCTTTCCCAGCTCCTGTGAGAATTTAGCACTTGGTCTGTGGGACACAAAACAAATTCTGTCTTCAAAAGCTTTTGTGTACTGTAGCTGAGCTAATATAATTTGTCATGCTTTTTTTCAGTTGCATTATGTAATTTCATCCTGCTACTCAATTTTTTGTATTTGACATAGTATCACAGCTTGTAAGACTGTTCTTGAGTTTAGGGGCATGTAAAGTTTTCGGTCTCTGTCCTTGCTCAGATAGATAGGACTTCTTGCAACTTCTTTAGGAATATCTCTGCCGATACACCAAAAATTGAATCTGAGAATAGTTTACTCTGTTAACCAGAAGTGCCCTGTGCTGGGGTGCAGTAGAAGCATCCAGACTGAGCAACAGAGGTGGAATTTAGAGTTTCAAAGTTTATCAAAGCATTTTAAAAGTTTTTTACAGCTTACCCCCTCCCATCTCCTCAGCTGCGCTCTGGCATGAGAAAGTTATTTGCATATTGTAAGGAATTAGAGATACAGGAGAAATTTGCAGGAATATTTCATGACATATATGTTAATAAGAAAAAAATTGTTAGATTTAGAAGTGTTGGTAGGAGAACTGGTATCAAAAAGCCACAGCACTGAGAAGTTAAGTGCTGCAGTGTGGTAATTTTTTCTTTGAAATTTCTGCAAAGACAGGAAGTGGAAGCAACAAACATGAGTGGGTGGGACTCTGAGGTTAGAGCTGTTAATAAAATAATTGAAACGAACATTTGCTGATAAATGCTGCAGCTGTTTATCATGGTAGTAAGGTATTATGGCTGAAAGAGCAGACCCTATCCACAGCAAAAGGTGAGTTTTCTTAACATTGGATTTTTTTGATAGGTATGAAAATGATGCTTTTCTCATTTTAGACTTATGTTCATTTTTTGCATAGATTGAGGAAGTTTTCAAAAATGTAGTTACAAACTATGACTTCAGAGACAGTGCAGTGGGTTTGGTTTTTTTTGAAGCAGTCAAAAATGTAATTTTTGTAAAAACTTGTTTTTTCCCCTCCCCATATACTTTTTTGTCTTTCTTTGTGACTATTTGATTTATACAGGCAAGGATAGTGCCCTTTCACTGTTGCACACTTCAGAAAAAAAAACAACTAAACACAAACCAAACCAAGTTTCCTATGTTCTAATTGTTGCTTTTTCACTGAAGGTAAATAAGGTTCAATAGCTGCCTTTACATGTCTGTCAGAAACTATCTGCAGTCCCATATTTACCTAATTTAGCATTGGACATATTATGTGCCTCTGTACCTTTCCCTCAGCCTGTTCATTGGTGAGTAGAGTCCACCTCTAGGCAGAGCTGGCTCTTGGTGCTAATCTGCTGACTGCCAGCATGCTGTCAGCCAGGACTACTAATGGTAGCTTTGATTAGTAAACGAGGATTGAACAGATAACACTAGACATGCATTTCACTTCTGCTGGTTTCTTCTTATTTTGTTTGTTCAGAACTGCTCAAATTTGCTGTGTTTGTGAAGAAAAATATGGAAGTGGTTTAAGTTGCTCACATCTGAAGCAAATCACAGAAATTGAAATATTGGTTTAATTGACATGATGTCAAGCTAATTACTTTTTGAATCAAATTTATACTGCTTTAATACAGTGAAGCATGCTAAGAAGCTGGATGTGCTTTTCCTCAGGAATTAAATAATTTATATTTTCCCTGTTTTCAAATATCAATATACTGTCAGATTATTTTTTTCCCCCAAGTGGAATAAGACTTGAAGCAGTAGTATTTAGAACAGCCCATCTCACTTAACTGTCTGATGTTTTCAGCTGTTATTCAGTAAGTCTTTAAAGCAGCAAAGCAGCATGCAATAGATGTTCAGAACTGCTTGGGGATGTAAAAACACATGCAGATCACGACTCCTTTGGTATCAAACACACACTGTTGACATCAGTAGAACTTACGTATTTCTGCATGTGAAGACAGATTGTTTGATATGATGCTTGGTTATTGTTGTAGATTTTTTTGATAATATGGGGAGCAGTCTGCTTAAGGTGGTGACTTGCATTGAATTTTGAGTTCCATGAGAAGCAAAAATGTATTTGTAACTAAGGTTCTCATTTTCAAAAGGATGTAATTTGGGGGGGTGGGGGGTAGTTCCTTAATTTCTGAAAGTTCCTTCTTTCTGGACTTGCACTTTCAGTAAATGAGTAAGGTGATAAAGATGGAGGTAAGGAACAGTTAGTTGCCTTGTGTCCCAGGGACAGAAAAGGTAGGGGTTATTTTGTGATGTGGTTGCATGGAGCTGGGGAAAGAACTGAAGGAGTTACGCTGATACAATAATATGTTGGCACCTCGTTGTGCAAACCTGGAGAGTAGAGATGAGTACAGTAATAGAATGTAAAGGCAAATGGGAATGAAATTATCATGGCACAAAAGACTGAAATTGAGGTATCACTGGAACAAAATATGGTTGGGTAATGATAGAGGAGAAATTTGAACTATATAGCACTATCAAAGTACTACAGGTAAAGTTAAAATCCAGTGACACAAAATATGCAGGACATTAAAGGATTGTTTAAAGGAATTGTTGTTGCTGGCTAAAGAATTTTCAGTTGAACACAATAAATAGCAAAAGTCTGGGTGTATTTAGTCACAGGATAACTGAACTACCTAATGTGATGCTAAGAAAAAAACGACCACAATTCTCAGATGATTCATTTGATGATTTCCAGTATAAAAGGGAAATACAGTATTTCACAAGAGATTGCAAGTATGGTCTTATTTGTGCTTAAGAAATAGGTGAAAGAAACAGCAGAAAGGTATTGTAGGTATCCTGGGATGACTGGAGAACAAGAAGAAAAATTTCCTCAATAGCAAGAAAGGGCAATGAGTAGAAAATACAATTCCTTTTGTATAAAAACACTGGTGATAACAACCTTTAACCCGAAGGACATTTCTGGCACAAAACCAAATGAAGTTTGGTTACCCCCAAAGAAGTTTGAATAGGATGATTGCATCTGTCTTACAGGTAACAAAATGAGTTCTGGAAGAAAGCATGTCACCTTGATGGAAAACCCTGATGAGTAAACAAAACTCAGTAGCTCTGTTGCTGTGGTGATGATTACCACACTTTCAGTTCTTCAAAGTCTTTGGGAAGTTTTTTGGGCTGATGTTTCTACTGCTTTATTTTTCCTGAGATGGCTAAATAGTTGTGTTGCTTAGAGGTTTTGGTTTGGTTTGTGGGGTTGTTTTGGTTTTTTTTATTATTTTTAGGTTTTTATCTCTCAATGGCTGTTTTGTTTGAGTCAGGTTCTCTTTGAGGCATTAGAAATGCTTAGCGAAGTTTAGTGGGTTCCTCTTCCACCTTGCCTATCCCCCTCCTAGCCAGCAGTATTTTATGACTGTGTTTCATTGACTTTCTTGTACAAAGTACAGAAAATGAAGTACAATATAATGAGAAAATGCAGAACTGCCCATGTAAATATAGTTTTGCATTATTATAATCAGGTTTCCTATTATAAAACTTCAGTTTCATTGCAGTGAATTTTATGTAATTTTATTTTTATCTCATAGTTTTTGGTTAGTCACTTTACTTTTTTCTTCTAGATCCCCCAGTAAACCCTTGGCACGGAAGTTAATGAGTGGAATGGACTGGGAAGTAGTGAGTAGGAACTCACTGTCTGATGAGAGGTTGGAAACACAGAGCCTACCATCACGGTCTCCACCTGGAACCCCAAATCAGTAAGCAGCATCAAGTCTCCTCTCCCTAGAAGTGACCTCTAATGTGAATGACCTCTAATGTGAATGACCTACTGGTGTGAAAGAAGAATTAATGCATTACAGAGACAAATAACAAATTTTGGGCTGAGTGGTTCTCTGGAACGTTTGCCTCCAGATAAGAGAAACTATTGGGGGCTGTATTTTGGGTGCTTCTCACTCAACCTATAAAAAAGTGTAAGACATAGCATGCTACCTTAAATTTGAGAGCTTGACTATTCTCAAGCACAGTTAAAACTAAATTGTTCATTTGGCTAAAAAATAAAAGAAAAAAACATCTTGATGATATTTTAGAAATAATTGATTCTGGTTAATACCACTTCTTATAACATTGGGTAAGATTACTTAATCAGAAGTCCTTGCAGGTGTGTTCCCCTCAATTTTTCTGCATTTCCTTTCAAAGCTCTTTCCATATGATAGAGCTTAAGGTTTGTGTGAGTGAAAAATCATTCCTGAAAAGAACCAGTTTTCTCAGTGTGCTGAAACTGGCTTAAGGATCAGTATTATCCAATTTTGTATTGCATAAACCAGAAGGTTTTAAGATTCTTTGGCACTGCAGCATATTATTCAAAAGGCTGTTGTTGTAAATATCTGTAGCTTCTAAAAATTAATGTGAAAATTGTGTAATAACGATGCTTATAGCAAAATATAACTTGATCATGCATGTTTCAAAGCATTTTAAGAAAGATGCCTATGTCACTGTGCTGGTTTTCAAATGGGAACATTTTGGTTCACATAAGACTCTCAGTGCAAAGCTTATCATTCTTCTAGGAGAAGATGCAGGAGATAAAATCTTCATCTTGATCAATTCAAGTTCAGGTTTGCCATGAACAGAGCCAGGATTTTTCCTCTTGGGTATTCCTTTTTCTTCTCATTGACTGGACTCTCAGTCCAGTAGCCTGTTCATTGGACCATAATGCTTTCAGGCTCCTTTAGGTGAAGGCGGTGGGGGGTAAAAGGAGAAAAAAGAAAGAAAAATATCAGCCATTTAGTGTTTATGAAAATAATTTGTGAACATTTTAGAAAATAAAATTATGAAATATAGCATGTTCGCCTGACAACATAATTGTTTCAGTGATTTTTTTAAACCTTAAATTATTTATTAAAAATATGAATATGAACATATGCTTGCACTGAGAGGAATTAATTATTTTAGCATTCCTTCGTAGCAGGGTAAGAAATGTGGGTTAATAATATTCTTTTCACATTGCACTGCTATGATTTCTCTTAGTCGCAACTCTGCCTTTGCTCAAGAAGGAGCCCGGTTACGACCTTCATCAGTTGGACATTTAGTGGACCATGTAGTTCACACTTCCCCAAGTGAAGTATTTGTAAATCACAGATCTCCATCTTCCACTCAAGCCAATAGCATCATACTGGAATCATCACCGTAAGTTCTGTTGGTTGTTACTGCGTGGTAGCATTCAGGGCTTCTGAAGATAAGTGAGAAATCTTTGCCATTAAGAATTTTGTGTTAAATGTTTGAGTCTGAGAGAGCCAGAAAAGCTAATAATAAGGTAGCTGTTGCTTAGGTAGTATTAGTACAGGTCTTAGGGAGAATTATTACAGGTCTTATTGAAAATTAAATTAAGTAAAAACCTATCTTTGGCATGCTCCTAGTGCAGGATTACAATACCTGCCCCACCCGCCTGCCCAAAATGTGGATTTGCTATAATGTGACCATCGGTGTCTGGATGTCAAGGTGAAAGTTAATTTTTTTGATAGAACTGAACTGTTTTGTGATAAAAGTTTTTAATTCCCTTGAGTTTGGAAATTTTTCTTTTTGTCAAGGCATAGAAGTGTGAGTGAGATGGACAAATTAGCCAAAATACCTTTATACTACCCCAGCATTCTAAGGCTCCTAGTATGTTTTGTATGTTGTTACAGAGTACTTTTTTTTTCTTTTAAGAAAGCATTATCAGGCTTTTTTTCTGTTATGCTGAATATTCTTGATATTGTAAGTTTACTATGCTGTGATGGGTAAAAGAAAAAATATGATTGTCTTTTAAGTCCAGAAGAATGACAAACAAAAAAAAATGTTGAGTTATTGAAAGATTTGAAATAATCGATAGCTTGTGGTCAGAGTACAGACTAATTGGGGAAAGAAGATGCACAATGTATGCCTTATTAACACTGCCACTGTACCTCCTTATTTGTGTACACATACACATCTCTGTGTAATGCTAAATTTGCCCTCATAATTTTGTATAATCTCTGTTAGCAAGCAAATTGTGCGAACTGTTTCAGAAGCATTTGAGAACTATAAAATAGCACATACGTAATTACAGGTTTATAAAACAAATTGTGTGTCTCAGGAAAAATTACTCTGGGAAAGTATTTGAACTTTATTGAACTTTAAAACTTTGCTTGGACTGTACCTTCAGTTTTAACAACTATGCATAACTTGGGAAGGGAAATACAATAATTTTTTTTTAAAGTTTTTTGTAAATAACACAAGATACTTTTTGTGATAGGGTACAATAGTTATTATTTCACCGTCAGCTAGTTACTTAGCTTTCAGAGTTATAAAACAGTAATTTGGCTTAATAAAATAAAATCCCCCTTTTTGGTGGTCTTTTTTAACCTGTTCATATGACAGGGGGGTTTCAAAACTGGAACACTTGTGAATCTTTTCTCATATTAGAGTTTTGCTGTTCAAAGGCCACACAGGGGCAGGTTCCTTCTGTTCCGAGACTTTCAGCTGAAGTCATTATAAGAAACGCTGAATGGTAGAGTGATACCGTGAAGTAAGGATGATTCTTAAATATTCTTTTATTCATACACCTCTAAATTAAGTTGTAAGAGATGTTTCTGAGTGTTCTTGGGATTTTTTATTTAATACCTGATTATTTGTGTAAGTCACTATAGAAATGAGTCCTAAAAAAGGGGAAGTGGTTTTGTAAATTAGTTATGAAACTATGGTTGTTCCTTTTCATGATTTTGCACTTCTTACACTGGAGCAGAAAAACTATTGCTCTTGTGTCACTGTTTTGGTTTTCAATTTTGGTTTTTTTCCCATGTTGGAAGCTTAAAAGTGGAATTTGATCTCCCGGTATAGATACCTGGCATAAGATATTTTTACAAATGAGGTTGCTGGCTGTCAAAAACATATGAATCCCATTAATGTTTTCTGAAAGTTTCAGGTGATATTATTGATTCAAGATTTGAGATTTATGAAAGAAATTGGTAGTCATGAAACTCATATTACTACATAATTTAAAATTATATTGGTTTACAGTTCAAAAAGCTATTTCTTAAACAGTATGATCTTTCAGAGTGAAAAGATGTGAGTAGTGCATCTGCTAATTTTGGGGAAATTTTCATTAATTGATCAAATTTACATATGTAAGAAATTCAGAAGGGCTATGGTGACAGTAGGTTTAGTTATCTCTAAGTTTGTAGTCAACACAGCAAAAGAAATTCAAATTTCTGTTCAGTTTATAAAGATATTGTGGTTTAGCTAATAAAACCTTTAATTCCACATTTTTTTCTTCATCTGCCTGTACTATTGAAAACAAAATTGACACTATTCTGCTTGTAGTTCCATGAGGTAATTATAACCTTAAATTCCAAAAGCATGTGATATGTGTTCAGTTTTATAAATTTATGGGAGTGTGGCTGAAACTTTTGTTTAATATATTAAAGGTCAGACCGGATATCTGTAACAAAAATACCCACAGCTTGTCAGTGGCAGGGTTTGTGTGTTGTTTCATTCTTATGTAAATTGCTGAATGCAGTAACAGAGAGTTGCTTTGCCTGCAAAATAGGCTGCTTTCACTGCCATTGTCTAAGCATTCATAAGAAATTCAAAGCTGACTGGGCAAATATAAAGCAATGAAGTTTTTGCCCAAGGCTCGATTGTTAGTTCTCACAATTCATTATGCTAATATATTACAGTACTTGCATTGCTGCTTCTAAAATGCTCATTTAAGTAACTTTTCAAATCTTTTCTGTAAGTTTGTATGTTCAGTAGGAATTTATTTGTGTTTGTTGACATGTATGTGCAGAAATCTAGTCAAACATAAGATCCCATCTTTTATTTTTATCAAAATGACTTCTTTTGTGTCTCTACTCAAGTTTTCTGTTCCTTTTTTATTCAGTGTAAAAATCTCAGGAGTAATTGTTTACAGGAAAATACGTAACTATGTTGCTTTTCACTTAAAAGGCTGAATGATCTGTGCTGGCCAGACTTGAGTGTAAAAAAAATACATAGGCAATTAAAAAGCTCTGGGTGACCTTTGTAAGTCAGCGGCTGAATAGTTTATAGCTGCCTTGAAAATTCATTTTGCAAATGTTGGCTAGCATTATATTTTTCTCTCTCTCATGAAAATGAATTTAGAAGAGCTGCTTATCCTCAAAAATGAAATATTAGGATGATACACTCTACTGTCATTTACATTGAAAAGTGTTAAAAAATATTTTTATTCTCTACTGTGTTTTGAATGTGAGGTTCTTCAGATATCAGATACTGAATAATTAGGTTTTTAACACTGCATGAAAAAAATTACTTTTGGAAAGTTAAACTTAAGCAAAACCATACAGAAATAATACTGTTATATCTTTTCAAATGTATTGTTTTCATACATTGACAAAACCATTTTATCAATATTTTGCTTTCTTAGAAAATTAACTCGATTCTTTAAAACTGAAGTGGAAAATGTGTGGTTTTTCAGTGTGTTCCATTTCTTATTCAGTTTTCATGCTTTTTGAAAAAGGTTCAATCTTTATTTGAAATCACTGTAGACAATTGCGATCTGCTGTTTTGTTTTTATTTGAAAACATGTATCTGGGATCTGCCTGCCTTTCATTGTGTAGAAACAAATCATACAGTATGGAATTTGATGTGTGCCTTAGGTTTTCTTATTTGTAGCAAATTGAAATGTTATGCTGTCTCATGATGAGTCTTACCCTGCTAACAGGTTACTGTGGCTAGACCAGTTAAATACAGTAGGACTGCTCAGGTGGTTACTTGTGCTTTTTAGAGGGATGTTATGCTATGAGTTGCTACTACAGCTTGCTGATAACAAAAGGGGCAATGTGCTATTCCTGGCTTCTGGGAGAGGACTTCACTCCCTGCCTGGTGGTTGACCCTGTGGTAAATCAGTTCACCTTGTTGAACCAGCAGAAACCCCGTCTTGTCCGAAAAGTCAGCGTATTTTTGCTTGCTTGGTAAACTGCCTTAGCCAAGGGAAGAGCACCAGAGTACTTCAAGGACGGGGCTGTGGGTGTGGGTGAAAGAAAGAATGGAAGCACCAGTTTTTCATGGTAGCGTTCATTTCAGATTTAGCTGTAACCTGTAACTTTCATTCTTGATGGGTTTTGCATTTGCCACTAGTATCAGTGGGCTGTTGTCATAAGTCATTAAATTACTTAATAATACCTTTTAAGGTGGCTCAGGTGGAGGAAGGCATGTATCCTTGCCAGTGTGTAGAAACTGGTATTCAAACTAAGTTAATGGGAACTATATGCTAACAGCCATTTTGGGCCTCTCAAAATGTTCTTCTTAATTCTTAAATACAAAGCCGTGTAATGAAAGATGAATCATACATGTATATAATCCAGATTATACAGTTGAGCTTTTATTCCAAATGGACTAATAAAGGAAATTATCCATATTATACGTAAACACAGAGAATATTTTTATTAATCTACAAGAGATTGCTTGCAGGTCTAAAACAGAAATAGAACTTTCTGTTATTTTATCATCAGTAATGGTGTTATAAGTCAACTAAAAAATGCGTGGGATGAAACAAATCTTTCAAAGCTGTGCATGTTTCAATGGGGAATATGTTCAAAAGGGGGGGAAAAAACAAAGGTCTCTTGAAATGTATACACGTACTTCTAAACTGAAAAGTTAGAATTTAACACTTATCAACTCCAGTGGGCTTTTCAAATAAATGCAGGGGGACAGTTGAGTTGTCTTCAGCTTGCACTCCTGTTTGTAGGTCAAAAGCCAGTGTGTGAGCACTTTATTATGCTGCTTGTGTCCGTTTTTAAGATTTAAATTGCAGGTGTTAATTTAAGATGCAAACTAATTGATTTTCTTCCTGAGGAAAACATATTAAGTGACATACCTATTTTAGAATTTTAATTTTTTTTCTAGCAACCATGCAGAGTATAAATGCAGTGAATTTGATAATATTCCAGTATAAAGTGGGTTAAGAGTGCTAAAACCCTTAGTCATGTACACAAGTCGAATTTACTAGTCCTGTATGCAGTTGTTTGTCAAGAAAAAGGCAGTAAACTTTCCAAACGTATACTTCCAATATATTCCACCACAGTACCTTTTTGAGATTCTAAAAGTACATACCGATATTCAGCTGTCAAACTTTTGAGTTTCTTCTAGTATTTTCAGTTTATTTGGAACCCTGAAAGAGCTGTCAATAGCTCATGATTATTCCACTTCATACTTCTGTTTTGGTACTTAGATCTCAAGAGACTCCTATAGATGGGCAGCCTCCTGCGTTACCACCCAAACAATTTAAAAAGAACAGTTGGAACCAAATTCATCATTCACACTCACAGCAAGAACTGGATAACCATATTAATGAAACATTTGATGTTCCTGCATCACCTGAAAAATCCACAGTAAGTTTCTGGATTCAGTTTAATCATTCTGCTTTTTATCAGAATGATAGTCCTACCTTTCATGAGCTTGGTCATAATGCATTTTACAGAGTTGCTGTGTTTGTGCATCGCATTGCAGCATTTCCAGTATATATACTGTCTCTTTGCTAGCTCCCACTCTTTTTTCCACCTGCTAGAGTAGTCCATTGTCATCAAATGACTGTGTTGGGATGGATATGCAAACATTCTGAACGTCAGCTTTTCAGCACATGCAGAGATCTCTAACACCTCTTCTTGGAGAAGTCACTTACCATCAGTTTTAAAGAGGAATTTGCAGACACTACCACTGGTGTTTAATCTAGCTTTTATCAAAAAGCTGCAACTGAAAGTGCCTACCAGCTTCTAGAGCACTTTTGTCAGGAGAGGCTTCTTGGATCTGTGGTTGCATTTCTCATCAGAATTTCCAAGGAGGAGATTCTACCGAGAGACCTGTGACAATGAATGTAAAAATCTGAGCAGAAGTTCTTTTTCCACACTTAAGCACATATTAGATGAGTAAGCTAGCCAGTTGATTATTGACAGATGTGAGATCTCACTTGACTGTTTTTGTGATTTTTGTCCTTCCGGAAGTTTTCAAAAGTTTCTTTATTTTATACTGATGTGGGACAAGAAATGTTTTGCAGGATGGGAAAACTGTTTAACATCCAGATCTAGCAAATATTGTATAAACAGTTTTGCCAACCTCAGACATTCAAAATTATGAGTCAGTTCCCAAAACTGATATTTTAGAAATGCCTTTGGTTTATTTTTATTTGCATTCCAAGCTCTAAGCCTAGGGTGCTCTCTCAGGCCTCATTACAAAGTTAAGATTCTCATAAGCCCCATATTTAATATCATAGCTGGGTTTTTTAATAAAACACGCAAAAGTGAGACTTGTAAATGTATGAACATTTTGGGAATGTTTTAAAAGTATTTGCTTTAATTAAATAATGAAACATAATTTTTAACAGCTTTATCTTCTGTCAGTGCTTACCTGAGTCATGTTGAATTTCTGTTCTGTTTTGAAAGATAACACTACTTCACTCATCAAGTTTTTCTGCTCTGTGTTATCTTTACCAAATTGACAAAAATAACTTTCAGCTGTTTTCTTAACTCTTTTCAGTTCTGCAAAACCAACACAGCTGTGTGAGAATAAGATTCTTTTTTCTCTGTGCATTGTCAGTGTGATTGTTTGCTGTGGTCCAATGGGCCATGTTTATGCAGCCTCACTTAAGGCAGTGCACTGTTGTAATTAAAGTTCTAATTTGGTCTGATGATGTTTTTTTATTTTGGGTATTAGAGAAGAAGGAAAGCAGCACAACTGAAATTTTGTGAAATTGTAAATTTAGGATTTGGAATGTGATCAGAATGAAACCAGCTGAAGTTCTCAGGGCTTGATCAGTGGCAGAGAATGTGTCACACATAGGGGATATGGAACGAAGATTTTGCTGCCAAACTTGTCCTTGCTTACTACTGTCATATTGCTGTTAATAGAAGCAAAAGTATACCTTCAGTTACCTTATTTTTCATCTTTTTACATAATTACTGCAGGCTTTTCACTGCAGTCTCAATTAAAATGAATTTAAGGAATTTCCATTGAGTAAATGGTTCTTCTTAAGACTGCTTGAGACCAGTTAGTCTTTTCTCATACTGTTTCTTTCTTTGAGCTTTCTCGGATATAACTAAGTTAAAAGTTTGTCCTGTCAAAGACTCTGAAAGATGTAACTTTTCCTTCTAGGCAAAGCTGAAGATAAGACATTTGCACTACTAACTGATGTTTTCTCAAGCGTCCAGGAGCAATTACTTGATGAGGAAACTGCAAAATTATTGCATACCATAACCTCAGAGTCTAGCTATGAACAAAACAAATACTGATATGATATAATTTTTGTTTACTAGCCCAATGGTGGTGTCCCCCATGACAATCTTGTTATGATCAGAATGAAACCAGATGAAAATGGAAGGTTTGGCTTCAACGTAAAGGTAACAGTACATCTGTTCCCTGCATGTCTATTAACATTATTTTCTGACATTTGTGATTTATTACTAATTAAATTTCTTTTTTAAGGGTGGATATGATCAGAAGATGCCAGTAATAGTGTCCAGGGTAGCTCCAGGAACACCCGTAAGTTATAAAAAAGCCAAACTTGGTAGCAATATCTGTGTATCTTGAAGTATGTTTTCAAAACTAAATTATTTCATAGCTGCCTGTGAAAATTAGTTTGTGCTATAACATTATGATAACAAAGCAGATTATGTGCAGGAAGAATTTGATGGTACTACCTAAGCTATTTTTAAAAGTTCTTTAGTCCTCAAAAGTATTTTTTCCATATTGAAACAAAGTTTAATTCCTGAAAATTAGAGGGAGGTACAGATGTTCAGTATGCACTGTTTCTGGAGCTGTGTCATTCTAAAAATACATTTGCTCTATTACTTTTTTAGATACAGGCAAATTATATATTGAAAGAGTCTTTTGGCATGTTAAAAATAACTAAAATAGCATTCCTCTCGTTTTAGTAACAGCTGTAGCTGAAGAAATCCAAGATTTAGGTTAAAATCAGACAACATGAATCATTCATCAGGTCTGATTATGTGTTGTTACTGGTGTTTAGTAGTGATCAATAGTGTCTTCAAACGAAGCACAATATTTTGTCAGTTGATTGCCAAAAATACTTACTGACCTGGTATTCAGCTGACTGGAGTCAGCTCTGCTTATACCTTTTAGAGTGAACTGTTTATTTGCTAACATTTAAGTAGTACAGCTTCTTTTTTTTTTTTTTTTTTAAACTCTGAAACTATTAAAATGTTTGCCAAGAGCATTGTTCTTGTCCCTGTTAATTATGATCTCTGAAATATTTAATAATATAATTTTTGCTGAATGCTTTAAGCACCACCTCCAAGGAGAAGATATTAGGTGATGGTACATTTTCTTTCTTTTCTACAACAATGTTTAGATGATGATTATAGTAATGATTTTTATGACCTGATTCCTGTCTCTGGGATTACTGGCATTTCTGCATTGTCTTAGGTCCTTGTCTCACTCTTGTCGTTATGGTTGTGATATTTCACACCTGAAGCGTTTAAGCCTGTGAAATTGATTTGGACAAGGCTTTGCCATGTTAGTCCCTTCCCTTCAAAGATAAGAATGTCCTGCTTTCTAGTTGCCTATACAAAATGTGATTCAGAGAGAAGTGCTTTCCACTTCAACCGGGGGAGTGGAGTAACAGCTGCTGAAAGATGCTACAATTGACAGTCCCAGTGGCAAATTGATTTGTTTCTGTGAATGGCACTGTCTTAGGTATTGTGTAACGCTTAAATTTATCATTTGAATACAATGCAGCAACCATAGCAACTAGGCTGTTAGAATTCAAGTCCCCAAGTATAGTTACTTTGAGTTGCTATTTTAAGGTGAGAAATTGGAAATAGCTTGTTTTACAGATTCTTTGTCATCCCTGCCCCTCCACCCCCACCCCCCTTGCAGGCTGATCTCTGTGTCCCTCGTTTGAATGAAGGGGACCAGGTTGTACTGATCAACGGCAGGGATATAGCAGAACATACCCATGATCAAGTCGTTATGTTTATTAAAGCTAGCTGTGAGAGACACTCAGGGGAACTTGTGCTCCTAGTTCGACCCAATGGTGAGTGATTTGTACATAATAATAATAATTAAATAAATCCACACCTTGCTTTTGCTTTCTAACCCCCATTTTGTGTCCTGAGATGGAATGCCTAACACCTTTGTAAGAAAGAACTCTGTTTCTTGAAAAGGGGTTGCAGCAACACAATGTTTGTACAAATCATGATCAATTCCATGCTTTTAAGGTGCATAACCAAGAGTTGAAAATTAATGGGGAAGTCAGAGATCAAATATTTCTAACAGAGAGCCAATTTAAGTTTTGTTCTCACTCTCATTAATAAAAATGTCCAGAAAGCTGTATAGATATTGAATGGAGTTTCTGAGATTGTTTTATTCTCTTAAGGAAAATAAAAATCAACTAAACAAATAAAAATCCCTCATCAAACACCCAATGTTTGGATGACTTTGAAGGTTGATATATGCAAGATCCTTCCCTATGTTTTCAAAACAATCCCCAACGACTGGTAACATTTCTAATTGAGGAGGCTTAATAGAAGAAAGTGCTAAAAATGCAGTCGAAATAACAGCTTGTGCAATATATTAATGAAATACACTGTTGGAACGTTGCCAGCAGATGGTTGCTGGATTTAATTCTGCTCCACATCCCAATTATAATGCAGTTGCAGAGGAAAATGTAAAATGAAAAAAAAATGATATTTAATTGGAATAATTGAAATTACTTTAGGAGAGTACCTCAGCTGCCTCATAAAGATTTTTTTCCTTTTATTCACTTATTTGTGCTCCCCACTTACTTATGCTTTCATTCAGTAAGTTGTCTTGCAGCTTTTGTGTGCTTTCTGTCTTTTTCAGACAAAATTCTTGGCTTTGTTTACAAATTTACTGAAACAGTTTCCCCTTGTGTGTTTATTATCTTTTGTGTTCTGGATGAAAACATTTGAGTTGTAGAAGGGAGGAGTTGCCAGTTTCCTCCTTTATGCTCATGGAATATCATTTAAAACAGGGTTTAGAGCAGCATATGTCTGTTGAGTATAGTAGAAGATGCATATTATTTTTCAATTTATTTATAGGCAGGGCATGCAATACAGCATTGATATTAATGGCATATATTAATGCCATTTTCTCAGGTAGTCTGCACATCTTGCCCTAATTACTGAAGCCTAAAATCAGTTCAAAGTGAAGTAAAAGTAAAAATGTAAATGCAACTATAATGATTTTAGAGGCATGATGTGAGAATCTGAGATTAGAGAGTTATATCAGACATGAGTTTTATCAAAATTTTAGTAGTCAGTGATGTGCTTTCAACTTAAAATTACTGTTAAACAAAAAAAGATAGTTTTGTTATGGATTATAATGATCAGTAAAAGCTACTTGCGCTTGCTAATGGGGTCTAAAATCAGTGTGCTAAGAAAATGTGGATTTTTCTACAGGAGAAACACTTTTTTTTCTGTTTTAAATAAATGATTTGGAGTTTACTTGCAAACAGCACATTCAGTTAGAGCCTTCATACCTTTATTTGTTATAGCTGTCTATGATGTTGTGGAAGAGAAGCTAGAGAGCGAGCCTGACTTCCAGTACATCCCTGAGAAATCTCCACTTGATGGTGTCCATCAAGATGATAATGCTCTGAGGGAATCCATGATTCAGCTGGCAGAGGGGCTTATCACTGGAACAGTTTTGGCTCAGTTTGATGTGAGTACTGACTGTGTTGCCTGTAGCTGTGTACAACTTCCAAGTCTTTTGGGACAGTAATTACTATAAGCAGAGCAGATTTCTGTTAGATTTTAGTAGAGTCAGCATCTTGTAGCAAAGCAGTTGTCTTACACTCTCAAAAGAAAAATAACAAAAAAATTCCAACCTGACGTATGTGCAAACTTATGGCGTAGAATAATCCTAAAACTAGTTTTTAGTGGGTTTGTTACAAATTTCTTTACTGATTACTTACAAGTTTTTGTGGTTATCAGGGGCCTATGCTAATAAAATACTTTCATAGAAATGAAGACTGAAAAGTATATAACAAAATGTGTGTTCTGTACTCAGACCTTCATTCCAATTCCAAGTTACTGTAGAAACTGAATGACAGCTGAGCTGTTGACATTTTATGTACATTCTCAATGAGGGAAGGTAAAATTACCAATGGAAAATACAACCCTAATCTTAAGGGTTAATGTAACAATGTCTTTATAAATAGTATAGTTTTGATGACAAATTTCAAAAGAACAGTGCACTTCCTGTGGGGCCCTAAGGTGTTGCAAGCTATAGTCTTTCTTTAGCACTAACTTGTGCCTTGATAATATCTTTAATGCATGAAATCAAGTGACTTAAAGGAGGAAGAAGTTAGTTTGTAAAACACAGCAGTGTGAATTCTGTAAATTCCTCACCAAATGGAGACCTAGCATTATTTATTAAAACATATATTTATGAAATATATGTATATACTGTTCCTAAGGAACATTGGTAAAATTTACTTACATATATAGAAAATAAGATGGTCTCAAATTGATGTAAAATTTCTCCCTAACCATACGTTTTCAGTCTCCCAAGCAGGTTCAGTGTTTAAAAGTTTTTAAAGTGCTTTTTAAAGTAGATCATTTCATTGATACTGTTTGCATCACAATGGTTGTGGCAGTGCATGGCGAAGGCATGAGGGGGCAGGTATCTCTCAAAGGAGATTTTGTGCCGCATAAGCACAGGGTAGCCCAGGATTCTTTCTACCGTTATTAAAATATGGAAGGACGCCTGGGGAAAAAAACAGGCAAAACAGCAGCAATGTAGGTAGATGCCTATAAACAAACTGCTTGCCCCAAATGACTGTGTGCAGTGTCGATATCAACCATTTCTCTTACCACTATCCAATATTGACTTTTCTCAGGATCATTGTTAGTATGGAAGCTTGAAATCTAATTTTCAGTTTGTCTTTAAACAAGTCTTGATGACGTCTTGATTATTTTCAGTGATCCCACAGCACAGCTAAATTTGTAGTGTTTTCTTTTGAAAAGCATTATCATGTGTGTTGAAGCTACCATTGCTCAGTACTCCTTGTTCTAAAAAGTACCTCCAGGCAAATAATATAACGAGTCTTTTGCATCTATTATGGCCTGACCATGGGTTTTGTCTTTTAGCAATTGTATAGGAAAAAGCCTGGAATGACAATGTCTTGTGCCAGATTACCTCAAAACATTTCCAAAAATAGATACAGAGACATTTCGCCTTGTAAGTATGTTTCTTTGTATATGAGTGCTAAAAGTATTTTACTGTGGTTAGTAAATAAGTAACATTTTTCTAAAACTTCTTTTCAGATGATGCTACACGGGTTATTTTAAAAAGTAATGAAGACTACATCAATGCAAATTATATAAATGTGAGTAGTATTTTCAAAAGAACTTCTGATATGAAGTAATTGTGCAGTTTTTCAATGGAGAAGTAGATTAAAAAAATAAGTTCTTAAATCTAGTTCAGACTAGGGTGGCTGATAAACCTGTAATCAGATGATTTGGAATTTATTGTAGATATACTTATTTGCTAATGCTTTGTGGCAGTTGTTTTTATAAATGAAACCAAGAAAAAGAAAAAGTGCTAATAGAAGGTAGCCCTCTACCAGAAGAATTCACTCTTCCTTTGTGATGACTAATGGGACAGTAGTGTTCAACATCAGTAAAATTTAATCTGGAAGCGCTTTTTTACTTCCCCTCTCTACCCAGTCAGTAACAAAATTACAGCTACTTACTTTGAGTTTCAGGAACAAAAACCAGATTAAATTAAATTCCAAGATCAATATTTTAAAAGCTAGCGTCAGAAACCCACAGACCATGCAATGTTTGCACCTGAATTATTTGCCAGCTGATCTATTATTTCTTTTTTTGACCATTAATTTTTATTCTGGCAACTACATATCTGTCAGTTAATATGTGAAGTGTACTTGGATCTTTGTAATAATTTTGCACGTGAAACACTTCAAAGAATTTTTTTTATCTGTACCAATCCATATTTACTGACTTACAATAAATAGAATTAATATAGTTGGTGGGTTTTAAATGTATTGGTTACTAAATACTATATGTTTCATGCCTGACTTACATTGCTGTAAGAGTTAAAGTAATGACTTTGTCTTGTCTTAGATGGAAATCCCTTCTTCCACAATAATAAACCAGTACATTGCTTGTCAAGGTCCATTACCGAACACTTGTCCTGATTTTTGGCAGATGACTTGGGAACAAGGCTCATCTATGGTTGTAATGTTAACAACTCAAGTTGAACGGGGCAGAGTAAGTAAAAGATTTCCTTAAATACTACTAGCATAATCTTCTAAAAATCTGTTGATGATTAGCCTTTAAAAGATTAGTGGAATATACTAATATGACACAGGTTAATGGTTTTAAACTAAAAGATGGTAGATTCAGACTATATGTAAGGAAGAAATTATTTATGATGAGAGTAGTGAAACACTGAAACGGGTTGCCCAGAGAGGTGGTAGGTGCCCCATCCCTGAAAACATTCAAGGTCACGTTGGATGAGGCTCTGAGCAGCCTGATGTAGTTGAAGATGTCCCTGGTCATTGCAGGGGGGTTGAACTAGATGATCTTTAAAGGTCCCTTCAAACCCAAACTATTCTATGATTCTGTGACTTTTTTTCATAAGAGCAGTGCATTCCTAGTATTGTTGGATTGATGACTCTGGCATTTTAAGTCTTCTGTTATTGTTAATGTAGCTAATCTTAAACTTTGTTTAGTTCTGAAATATATTGAAGTCTTCACACATTTCTTAAAATATTTTTAGGTTTCTTCGCTTGATTACTGTAAAGTAAAAAGCAACAAGAATTTACCTTCATAAGGTTTTTTTTCTCTAAATTTCAAATGAAGGAACTCCAAGAAGTTTAATCAGGTTTTATCGATTAGTTCTCTGTTAAGTAGAGAGATTAATTTTTCAAGGCAGCCTAACACAGCTCTGTAGTGTGTTGAGATCCCATGTCTGGGTGGCTGTCTTTAAGAAAATCCTTGATAAGCTTGAAAGCTAAAATTTTTCATAAAATGTTCTTCTGTGGGGATAACCATCTGTTTAATCATATGAAAGAATCATTGTCTTTTAAGTCATTTCCATACAAAAATGTGTAAAAAGAGACTACTGGTAATGAAGTAATTAGAGTTATAAATTACTAAAAATAATTGTGTATAGTGCTGTAAAAGGCCTCGGGTGTATTTTATAGTTTGTTTTTTGGTATTTTTTTGAGCTTTAGCTTTTCCTTAATAGCTTTGTTTGTTATGTAGCTTTGTCCTTTGGAGACAGGCAAAACAATCAAATGTGGTCATACACACCATGTAGTTCCAGAGTTACTGGGTTTACAGTCTGGAGCATTGACAGTAGCACTGGCTGATTGAGTGTGTGGACAGAAATGACAGTCTGGCATAGTAGTTTAATGAAATTTCTCCACATTCAGGATTTCTTTTGAAGATGGATTTATAGTAGGTTGCAGGTGTTCTGATCAATTGAGACTGTAGTTCAGCTGTCTGTATATATTCTAACTTTTTAATAACCATATATTTGCTGGGAGGTCAGGCCTCTATAATTACAATAATTGAAGCAGAATTGCAATGTTTTAAACCTTTTTTCAGTGACTCAATGTTTGCATGATGCTGCCTGCTCCAAATAAACATGATTAGAGGGAATTTCAGTACAAGTGCCCTTTTAATCTAAGCTTTCTTTGCAGATCTGCTAAGAACAGACTTGCAATAGCAGTTCTCTGAAGTTCCCCTGCCCCTTCAGTAATGATATTTGTGGAGCTCTTTGGAGAGCTGCTTAATAATGAAATAAAAGGACTTATCTGTCTTATACCCATAGGCAGACTCCCTGCTCTAAAGCTGATCATGAGGCTACTGACATCACTATCCCACTGCATGCCAGGATGTCTCAGTGGAGCAGGAAGTCTGCAAATCTGGCTGCTTTTAAAGAATCGCCAGGTGGGTCAGAAAAATAAAAGTACACTTGAGCTGAAATGACCTCTGTAATTAGGCATTTAAGCAATATATCTGAAAACCTTAGTGTTTGAAGTATTCATTCACATTTGATAACTTGATCAAGAATCTTTGAAGTCTACCATCTGCATCCCCCTGATTTTTGCATTAGTTTAGCAATTACTTTTTTTTGCTTGTCACATTTTTTTTTCCCGTTTGTTCTTTTCCCATATAAATGTGCTTTGAAAAGATTAGATTAGGATTTTGGAGGTCCAAAATTTTTATAAAGCAGCATCTTTTTCACTCAAGTCTTAAGATGGAATATTTATAGATATACTTTTTTCTTTTTAAATTGTAATGTAAGTTAAAGGCATCCATCTTCAGTTAAACTAACCTCAAGAGCTGGTGCATGTGTTCTCTTGAAAAGAGAACCAGGAAATTTCTGTGATACATTGTTTTATAAACAATTAAGTAACACAGGCAATTTGGTAAGTAAATGAATAGTTATTACAAATGATCAAAATAGTCTTTAATGAACAAAGGTATAAGGAACTAGAGAGAATGAAAATAATACGCTGTGAATTTAAACACAGGCATCTTTAAAAATGTGTTGACCTTAGGTTAAATGCCATCAGTACTGGCCAGAGCCATCAGGAAGCTCATCATATGGGAATTTCCAGATTACCTGCCATTCAGAAGAAGGAAATCCTGCTTATGTCTTTCGAGAAATGACATTGACTAATCTGGAGGTAAAATCATAATATATTTTGATTTATTTGATCACTGTGGAATCCACATAATATGCGGAATCCTCACAGACTAGCTAAAACCTATTCAGACTTTCTTTTCAACTTTGTGGCATGTCCACATAAGTGTTTATTTCTAGAAGCCTTTAGAAAAATACTCATATTGCCATGTACTTACCTAGTATAAATTCTGCTTATAGAATAACAACAAACCTTTTGCTAGCAAAATAGCACAAAGATTCAGTTTTCATAATCATATGAAATTATTAATGGAATTTAAATCACATTAAAGATGTATTATTTGTCTTAAAAGTCTTTATTGGTGTCTTTCATGCCCTAGCCAAAGAAAAAGAGTAATTAAAGAAGTTGAGAAACTTGTGATTTCCTTGATATTTTCAAAACGTGAGACCGTAGAGGTATTTCATTATTGCAACTGAAAATCTGTCTACAATTTGTAGAGGCAAACAGTTCTTAATAATTCTATCATGAAGGGTATGTTCAAGTAGATGGAAGATAAATCCTGCTGAGAGAAAGATGAATCGGGATTGGTGACTACATGTAAACAAGGACCTTCTCAAATGTGCACTGCATGATTTTCCAGGCATCTGTAGTTTTCAGAGACTCCTTAGCCAGCATTTGAATCTCAGAAGAGTTTGGAAATGAGTATCCGGAATTTAGTTCATGTACTCATTTCTCACTGTTTGGGCTACCAGCTGAGGCGCCAAGTGTATAGAGCCGCCCTTTAGTCAGATTGGAGTTAAAATGCCTTCCCTGTGTCCTGCTGAGACATTTGCTTATTCGTTATCAGCAGTGGAATCTCTCAAAATTATTCTGTGCCTAAAAGTTGTTTAAAGTGCAGTAACTCCTGTTCTTTGAAATGCTATTTTTGCACTGATTTTAAGGCCTGTCCTCTCCGCTGACCAGAGGCAGATTGTGTTAGTAGAGCAAGGGGCAGGAGGAAGTAGAAAACAGTGATTTTTTCATCTTATGTGTAGTTTAGTACACTGGATAAAATTGAGATGCAGATAAAGCCAAAACAATGCTGCTGTTCACATGAGGTCTGAAGGAAAGTTTTTATGTCTGAAAGTCCTGCCTCTCCCCTCCCTACCCCAGTTCTGTCATTTGATCTAGTAAGACAGTTCCTTTTTCTGTTAAATTAGTTTTGCTAAAAATTTTATCACCTTCTTGTGCATCTAGTGTTCAGATACATCATTGATATCCTTGAATTGCTTTGCTATTACATGGCATGTATTTTTTTTTAACCTGTTGAAAATGCAAACATTTGTGGATTGCCTTTTTTGTTTTTAAGAAAAAAAATAATCTAAAATCCAGGATGAGCAATGCTTAACACTAATAAAGTGCTACTACTTGCCTGAAGCCACTTCTGTTACAAGTACAAGTTGCTGTAAATGTACCGTTGATATTTTTTTAATTATTATTTTTGGCTTTATTTTTTTAATGAGACATGAATTAATGTTGAATAAATTTCACATTTCTGCTTAGAAAGAGGAAAGCCGCCAATTAACCCAAATCCAGTATATAGCATGGCCTGATCATGGGGTTCCTGATGATTCCAGTGATTTCCTGGATTTTGTGTGTCTGGTGCGAAAGAAGAGAGCTGGCAGAGAGGAACCTGTTGTTGTTCATTGCAGGTATCCATTTTTTCCCAACTAAAATTACTTATCATCAAATATCTTTTCTGTCCTTTTTTTGTTGAAATAAACATTTAATTGTATCTGCTTTGGGGATGACATTTAAATTAAACAGTTACTGAAAATTGTATCACGTTTCAATAAGCAAAACTGAGTATCTACATACATTGAGCTGTGCAGGGATGTTGTTTTGGGACTTTTTTTTGTTTTGTTTACACTTTAAATGCTTGTACTAACAGTCTGTGTAATAATTCTGGGAAATGTCAAAAGATACTGAGGAATCCTTTCCTCATGGTGACTGTTCTACAAAGCTCCAGAATAGCTGTATAAATAATCCATAGCAGCAATTGTGGGTGCTATATGCAGTGATCAAATAAAAGACACTTTCAATCTGCAGTCTTAGGCTACATGATATTTTGATACATACATTAAGATGACACATTTTTCTCAACAATTTACTTGTGTCATAAATTAAAATAACTTACCAGATTTTTATGTACACATGAAATGTGTTTTTTGTTTTTCTTGTCAAGTAGTTAATAATAGCATTCTACAATCCTATAGTAAATTCCAAAATATTAATCCTTTAAAACACCTGATTAGTAAACTGTAATAATCCCTAATGCCAAATGTCTTCAAATGAACATGTGCTATACCAATTCTCGATGAGCAGTTGTGTGAGTAAAATTTGAACTCTAAATTCCTGATTACTCCCCAGTCAGTGTTCCTGAGTCAGGTGTGCATCGTTCCTGTTTCAGGGACAAGTTGAGAGTTTTAAGGGATACAGTAAGTTTAAAGACTATGTAATCCACAAGTAGACTAAGTATTTATTTAACAAGATGAAAGAAAAATGTTTTCTCTTTTTAATGCTTTGTGTATCAGAAATTGTATTTAGTTGGGTTTGCTTGCTTTTCTGCTTTATGCTGAAATATATGTCAGGGTATATTTTATTAACTATGGAAACCAGTAGCAGAATGCCGCTGTCTTAAATGATATTATATTGTTCTTTAACTTTCATTACTGTTATTCTTCTGGTTGATATATTTGTGAACAAATAATGAAAATATCAAACAAATACAACTTTTACAACATAAAGCGGGCAAGTATGCAGAGACACTGGAAGAACAACTTTGGAGAGTATGAACAGTTTCATTCATCAAAACGAGTCATCAATTCGGCTCCACACTGATAATTTCAGTACCAACATTGATAACTGTTTTATCTTTCACAGAAGAGAGAGAATATCACAGTCCAACATAATTTACTTAATTGACCTAACTTGGTGGCTGTTGGGAAGCATAACCAAATTCCACTAGTTAGTCAAGCTGAAGAAGCCCAGGGTTCTTCTGTATTGTGTGTACACACTATTTTTAATGTCTGTTCAGTATAATAGGACAAGGCATTAGTACAACAAAGTGGTGAAACTTGTTTTCAGAACTAACCCACCAGCTTTAGTGTGGGAAATTCAAGTAGCTAGTAGAGCATACTAGTCTTTTGTACAATAGTAGTTTAAAAACAAACCCCAAAAAACAGAAAGATAAAAAGCAACAAAACCCTTAAGAAATTGGAAAGGTTTTTGTTATGTTGAACTACTTAAAACACTAATTTCTAAACTTGTGTTCATGTGTTTTTATTTTCACAAGGCTCCTACTAGTTCAGTTGAACAGTTTCTAGTTCTTTTCTAGGTGAGATGGTGAGCCACCCATCCTGTCCATGCCTTTCATGATTTTCATGTCCTGTGTCAGCGTTCCCCTCCACCAGTCAGTGACTTATTTTTCCAAGCTGAAAAGTCCTAGTCTACCTCATATTTATCATATAGAAACTGTTACACTTTCCGTTGTTGTTGCCCTTCTTTGAATCTTTTGAAGTTGTAAAATGAGTCATTAGGTTCTTTGACAGATACTGCTCCTGTTTGGGTTTGGTAAAGCATTCTGCATATAAATTCTATACAAATAAAATGCTTTTGAATAATTGCATATAACCAGCACGTTGACCTCTTGTCATAAAATTCTCATGGCATCCCTGGAATATATAGTAGTTTTAATGCCACCTTCTGGGCAAAGATTTAAAGTAGTAGATTGGTCAGGGTTAATTAGAAGTTATGCTTCAAAATCAGAACAATTAATTTCAAAGTTTGGAATGTTTATATTAACTAATTTAGAAGCACTTTCATTTATAGACTGAAATACTAGCTGATGAGTTGAGAAGTTGTTGGGTTTTGAAAATATGGATTTTGTCTTGTATTCAAATAGGGAGAAACATTGATTTTCTATTTCAAAAGTGCAACAATTTTCTTGAATATGAAAAATCTGAATTTGAAGCTGATAATCAAGTTCAAGGTTAAAAAGTCAATTGTTTAAGGGTTGCTATTTGTGGAAAAGTGTATATATATGTAAAACAATGAATCTTTAGACGTGTTTTTAAGCTAAAGATGATTTATATAGGCTCTCTTAGAAATTTTTCTATTCTGAGATGTATATGATGTGGTTCTTCCTTGTATTGGATGGGATTGCTATTATATGTTCCTTTTCAAGCTACACAAGTTAGATCTCTCGTACTTTTTAACATTAAGAAAATTATCATTATTGTCATCCTCCAAAGGTTTCTAGTAATTTTTCTATTCCTTATTCTGAAATAGAAAGGTATGGATCGCTTCAAGAACATGAACATGGTTTCATCAAGCCAGCCCAACATTCTAGTAATGGTCAAATCAACACCAAGCACACAGTGTATGCTAGGAATCTCTGTGTTTTGTAATCATCTAGGTATTAGTATGATTTATAATATGGTCTGAACAGGTAAATCCTGCTCAAGTGAAAGGCTGGGTTAAGACAGTCTCCAAAGGATTGACAATTCTGTGCTGATTTTTTTTTTTTTTTTTTTTGCTCTGTTCAAGCAGGATGGAGGCTTCCAGTGACACAGTCTGTCTAACCCTACTAGTATTATGGGAATCGTAACTATCACACATTGAGAATTCTTGAGAAGGAAGGTCTTTAAGTATGAACTATATTCCAGACACTTTGTTTCATTTTCCATTTTGGGTTTTTTTTTTTTGTTGTTGTTGTTTTTTTTCAGTGCTGGGATTGGACGGACAGGAGTTCTTATCACTATGGAGACAGCTATGTGTCTCATTGAGTGCAATCAGCCTGTTTATCCATTAGATATTGTGAGAACCATGAGAGATCAAAGAGCCA
The DNA here is from genome assembly GCA_035590215.1 of Microhierax caerulescens. NCBI lineage: Eukaryota > Metazoa > Chordata > Aves > Falconiformes > Falconidae > Microhierax > Microhierax caerulescens. Next base: position 29,313,658 of record JAVJGJ010000061.1, read on the forward strand.
TGATGATCCAAACACCTGTGAGTATCATACTTGCTGTTCTGTTGCAGAAGAATAATTTCCTATTACATAGTCGTAGCATTAGATGGATTTTTAATCTACTTGATGTTTGGTCATATTGCACAGAGGTCACCTTTACCCTGTAGCCTTTGCTCCAGGCAGGATTAAATTGCTGAGGTTATTGGAAAGAATAAATTCTTCAAATTTCTACAAATAAACCTTGAAAAAAGCAGCAACTGATTCAGGAATACCTGGCAATTCATGTCAAAAGGGCCAGTTTTTGGTAGTGTGAAAATCACTCAGCAGAGAAAGCAGGAGTCTCCTTCCAGGTGTTAAGAATGGGAGTAGCGTAAAGGTAAAACCAGAAAGATTGAAGACATGCAAGAAACATATTCAGTGATGCAATTCAGTGATTTCATTATAACTAAGGCAACATAAAAACAAGCCTTAACTCTGCCCTGCAGTGACTTAGAGGGAAATAATGAGAGAAATAATATTTTTAAAAATCAGTGTAATTAAATCTGATGTGAGATGTATCAAAGTAACTAAGTATGTATATTTAGTCTACAGAAAAGAAGTGACTTGCTACCAGCATTCTTTTGGTGCCCTCTTCACATCTGATGTGTCTTTAGATGCTGGAATTTCTCCTGGAGCTATAATATTTGAGATTTTTGAGATAATTGCAGTGTTGCTTTAATGTATGATATTTTGGAACTGTAAAAGCTTTAGAACAGATTTTGAAACTTTTTATTTGTATCAGTCAGATGTTGCGTATCTCTGAGGGTAGTTTGTGTTTACATTTTAAAAAAATACCTAAAAAGGGTTAAAAGATTGGTCTGTGTTGTCTTTAAAAAAAAAAAAAAAAAAGGAAGCTTGGACTCTTGATTGTTCCAAGCTTTGAACAGTTCAAGTTTTTCGAATCAGTAATTAGTTTTATAGTTTACTCATAGGATGTATCATTTAAAGAGAAAATATTTTGAAAGAGGAAAGGGACTAGGGACAGTATCAAATCTCTTCCACAATTACCTGAAGGTAGGTAGTTACTGTATTAATTTTAATGTCCCTGCTGCTAAATTTGAATAAACCTTTTGTGCTCTTCAGAGAGTATTCAGACTGACAAAAAGTACATATGGGCCTCCATTTCTAGGTCATCTATCATTCAGTGCTGCTGTCCAGTGTTCATGTTCCCCTAAAAAAAAGTTGTATCATTTAGCTAGCTAGGAAAGATGAGGAAGATGATGACCATACATGAAAAATAACAAAGGCTGGCTCTTGCTGTTTGTGGTGACTATACAGTATGAATAGCATATCTGTCTAGCATGTATAGAGAGGAAGAGAGTTTTATTAGTAAATGTAGGATGTGCAGCGGTAAGGGGTTTAACTTCAGTGAAACGCGGGTGTTCACTGCATCAGAGGGAGAAGGGATAATAGAAGACTTCAAGAGCTTTTCTGTAAGATTTCATAAAGATCAGCTATTACAATTTCTGCTTTGGCACACTCTTCGCGATTTTGTGTATCTTGAGAGGTTCATTCAGTGACCACAAGATGGCCCTGTGGAAGGGTGCCTGTTGTGTGCACTGTATGAGGAGAGCGCAAGGTCTCCTTCCGTAGCACTGGATGCAAAATAAGTATTTTACACAAATATGTATAAACTGAACTATTTAAATATTCATGCAACAGTACAGTAAATAACGATTCTGTTACTAAATCTGTTACTGTGCCCATTTAGGATTTGACATCACTAATCACTCCATGGAGAGGGATATTCCACAACACTGAAAAGGAAAGCATTCTGGCTTTCTGACCAGCATATACACTGTTATGCAGTATTGTGTTAGTCATGGTCTCTTACAAAACAGTGATTTTATTTCATTTTATTTCATTTTATTTTCATTATATTCTAATTTGATTACTATTTGAGTTTTTTAACTATTATTTGTGTAGAAAAAATATTAGTGATGTCTGTATATGCAGGTGCGAGACTTGAATACATTGTCTAAATGTATTAAATATCTAAAACATTATATAATGTTTAGAAACTGGACTTCTGGCTTTTTAAAACATGAAACTATTTTCTTCTTTATCAAATTCTGAGAGGGAGATGCCACTAACATGCCAGAATTAATGTATGAAAAAGTGCTTTGAGACTATATCTTCTAAATCCCAAGTGCACGGAAACCTCAGGTCAATGAAACTTCAGCAGTGAAATGAAGAGCAGAAGATTACAAAATAGGTGATGTTGTAGTAATAGTACTGGTTTTGTGGGTATGACTTTTGGTATGTATTTCAAGTATGCCATTCATCCCATTTTTCTTTTGAGAAGTAAGATGTTCTAATATAAAGTTCCTGTTGCTTTGTGCTTCCTGAAGTAACTTTGAAGCACAATTCTTGGCCTGTCAAAGAGACTGGGATGGGGAAATCTTGGAGTCCTTTTCTGCTTCCAAATGACATGCTTCAATTACACTTCAATTTACTGAATCTGCTTTCCTTTTCAGAGTCAATATAGATTTGTATGTGAAGCTATTTTGAAGGTCTATGAAGAAGGATTTATTAAACCTTTACAACCATCACTGCATAAGTAAAGAGCAAAAAAACCATAGGATATCAATTGAGGAATCTTGTCCTCTATAATGAACTGGCAGCATTCTTCGTGCCATATTACTGCTTGCAGGAAATGATAGTGAAGTACAGCAAAGAATTGACAAAGGACTTTGAAAACTTCAGCACTGTTGCACTTTACGTTGAAACAAAATCAGTCTCTGAAACTCTTCTAACCTTCATATGTTTGAAGACTTTATTTTCGTGCTTTGCTCCAAACAAACCATAAACTGAAAGAACTAATTGTGTTCAGGGTAATCTACGATATTTCATTGTAGTGCCATATACTGCGCTTCTGGTTGAATTGCTACAAACAAGGCTTGGAATTATTTCACTCTGTTTTACACCCGTGTCTCTTAAAATGAAAAACAAATGAAAAAATACACTAAGCCATGGTCTTTTTCCAGTGCTAGGTTTATTTACTATGTACAGAATCTCACTGTTTTGTTTTTTACAACATTAGCAATATTGCCGATACTAGATAGATACACACTGCCTACTGATGCAGCACACTCTGTCCTACACCCTTACTAGAGACCAGCTGGTTATTAGAGGAAAGCTGGCGTCTGTTTTAACCCAGCAGTAGCTGCATAATGCCCACTTACCAGCATCTTGTACAAAATAATAATGATAACAATAAAAATAATAATAAAAAAATAAACAGCATTTCTTTGACACAGCTTGTGTGTCATACACTGGTGTATTCTGATTCGTGTGACAAGAGTACGTGATGGGAACTAGTGCATGCATTATGTCTTAACCCCTTAAGTGCCTTGAGACTTACAGCGTACATCCAGTGAAAGGCACTCATGATTCTGTGGGGGTGGTATTGTCCTGTCATATTTATCTTAATGGGTTCAGATTTTTAAAACGGCCCTTGGTGCTTGGAATGTGTTACCGCAAGGGGTCATGGAAATACCATTCCCTCTTTCCTTATACGAGTACCTGCGTGCTATTCTCGGTAGCAAAAGCACCTCTGCCAACTTAATGAATGAGCATTGTATGCTGCTGTATCGTAACTATGTGAAAAATCTGACACATTCCTTCATTCCTTCCAACTAGTAACTTACTAGCAGCTTACTATGAAATGCTGGTAGGTCATTAGGAGCTGATACGTTGTTTTATCCTTCTATTGAGAATAGCTGTCTTACTTGATTAGAACATAACTCGTTAATAGCACTGATAATTAAGTTGAACTTGCAATCAGATGTGATTTAGTTCCATCATCTGTTAACCAGTTAAGTCCTCATAGTTGATTTCAAGCCATGTTCGTACAGGTCTGCCTTTTATTTAATTGTTTGGGTGAGGGGAAGGGAGGAGAACACTATGAAGTTGTCTCAGAACTTTATTTTAATTCCATAGTGACCCCAGTCCCCTTCTGTTATGCTTGTGCAAAATTGTTCCAGTTGGTATGGGTTGCTTCTTATTTAATTAGGTAGAAGATTTGTAAGAAATGTCTGTCTGATACAGTATCTGAACTCGTTCTAAAGATGCATAAATGTCCCAGTTTTTTAACATTTTTTCCAGTATAGGAAAAACAAGTCAGAAGCAAAGTATCCAGTGTAATATACTGTAAGAAAAAACATCAGTCACTTCTTTGACTGCCCTGTGACAACATAACTTTGTACCCTCTATTTAGAAGTTTTAATTTATTGTATTGGTTTCCTGAAAATGTTTATCCAGTAAATTTTGTTGTAAGCTATATAGAGCATAGAAAAAAATGGAAAGTTCTACACTAAATAATTTTTAACTATCAAAGAATTATATTATATAATATACTGTGTTCTATGGACATTTGAAAGAGATCAGCTATGAACTGTTAAATGAGAAGGGATTCAGGCAAAGTGAAATCCTGGCTTATGACTTAGTAATAAATGTGAACCACAATGCCAAATGGAAGATAGAGTTTTAAATATTTTTAGAAAACAAAATAATATTAGGTGGCCTGTGGCCCCGTTACTTACATTTCTAGGTTTGATGCTTAAATCAGTATTATCCCTCAGTGAAAAATTAATCTTACAAGAATCTTTGGATCTGATAAACTAAAAAAGATGAATAATGTCGCTTTAATCTCAGTTTTATTTAAAGCCATTTGCAGCAAAACAAAATTCTTCTTTAGAATTCTTCTTTAACTTCTGTGTGATGAGATTATTAGCTGAGATGCTGGCTAGTTGGAAGGTTATTTTAAACTCAGCACTTATAATTCATCCATTTTATTGAAATAAATTTTCTTCAAGTTGTAAATGAAAGTAGCATTTGCCCTTTTATTCTGAGGGAAAACTGTAATGGAGTTTATAGCAACATTATATAGTGTTGGTATGTCACATATTTAAATATTCTTATGTAAAGTTGCCAAAGCAATTTGAGTTCAAAAGACCCATTTATACCACAGTGAAGTGTGGGATATGTATTGGTCATCTGTCATTACTGCTTCGATTACAAACACAGGCAAAAATAATCGGTCTCTTCAAAATCCTGCTCTGCACTGACTTAAACTGATTTGTAATGTATATAACTAGTTGCACTGGGAAAAAAAATTGGAACAAAGTAACTATTCTTAGATAATTGGCCACCAGGGACGTGGTGGCTTTTTGGCTTCTCCAAATCCAGGATAGAGGAACCAAAAACTGATTGGGAAAGAGAATAGCATTGAAGCCTTTCTGCACCATAAATCATTTGTTCAAATGTTCCTACCTGTTGTGGTATAAATGGCCTTTAAAATATTTTTATATGGCCAAAAAAAGCTGAACTGCTAAATATTTTACTTTGGGTTATGAAGATCTGTATCATCCTTAAGAGTTTTTAAAAGAAGTTTTTGTATGTTTCATGCTGTACAAAACATGAATGTATCTTTCAGACATAATGACCTATAGACCTATATGTGATTGGTGTTATGACTGTTGGATTTTATGAATAATTATTTTCATACCATTTGATTAGGAAAAATATTGGGTGGGTGTGGGAAAGAGTATGTTTGTAACACTTCCATAATACAAATCCGGTAAAAAAAAAAAAAAAAAGAAAAAAAGAAAAAGAGAAAAAAAGAAAGAAATATTAATTGTAAATAAGAGCAATATTATGACAATTTTGTGCCAATGTATAATGTTAAGACTTTTGTTTTCCTGTTAGGTTCGGATTGAAAACTACCACTACCATCTCTTGTTTAAAGTGGATTTTTAAGGTTTTTTTTAGTAGAAAGACATGGGGCTCTAGTGGGGGCTTTGAGTGTTTTGGGGGCATTTTTAATTTTTGCTAGATATGAAATAAGATGCAGGTACTGATTAATAAACCACCTACAGATTGTCAGCCAATTCACTCTGAGAAACACTGCTTTAGATATACCAGATAACTGAGAGCTGAAGAATTCATTTATGCTGAATTTGGAAGCATTTGTTATTTAAAATAACTTGCAAGTCATAAGCAGTAAAATACTGCTATTATGCATTTTATTTTTACATATTTTTTCCCAGTTATGAAAGCCTGTGGGGTTTTCTTCTCACTAGATTTAATGCTAGCTGATGTTTCTTCCACATTTCTCTGTTAAGTCTCGAAAGCTTATGTCTCATATAGGTAAAGCAGTAACACCTCTAGCATATCTGATTACAGTCTGGCACACCGTCTATTAGAGAAACGGTGAGAAAGCAGTTGGGAGATACAGGAACAGGAGGAGTTTGTTACGGAGCCTGTGTAGCCGGCAGCTTTCCCTGGACACCTTCCAAAAAGCTTTGTGGTACCCGTGGAAGGGTCGAAATGCAGCGGACCTGCTGCAGTTGCGCTGCCCAGGGAGATGGGAAGTAGGGAAGGTCTGGCACAGAGTTGCTGGAGCTGAACTGTGTGATACTTTTATGCTTCTGCAGTGTGCATGCGGGTGTGTGGGCGATGTTTGATGGCTCAGGGAATTAGCATGAGCATGAAAAACTATGGATCCACCAATTCCCAAAGCAGGTTGTACAATGTGTATGCTGTAGTTTTGACTGTAGGGCTACTATGCAGGCAATCTTCAAGACCCTCAGCCCTGAGGATAGAGGGAGGGACTGGGTTATGGTCCAAATTAAAATTTTGCTTATTTGGACTTCCACAAAGTGCAGGAATGATGCCCTCTAATGTCAGTTGCAGTCCTTTGGTAGCTCACATCTTGGGTTCCCACTTGCCTGGGTGTATTTGTGAATTTAAGTACCCACCTTTTCCATTACTTCTAGTGCTAGGATCCAAAATCAAAATCTGGTAAAAACATATTCATTGATTAGATGTGGATCTTGCATGAAATTGCAGGGATTATAATGAGTGGTGATTGGGAAGCTGTTATAAGGGGGAAATGGTTTGTTTGTTTCAGTATAGCTGTTCTGTCCAGTCTCTGTTATCCTACTGCAGTTATAAATTGAAAGTGGTAGTTTTTTGTTTTGGGTTGGTTTTTTTTTGGGGGGTGTGTGTGTGTGCATTTTTGTTTAGCGGTCTGCAAAGGAGGCCAGCTTGTTATCAGTGGATTTTACCTCTGTGCTGGCTGTTACCACGAGTGTGCATCTTTCCAGTTCATAGGGCTTCTCTAGCTACAAGTTTTTAACTGGTGCGTAAGCTGTAAGCTCTTGACTGTTGGCTTTGGCATGTTGTACTGATTGAGAGCTCAGTGGTAAAAACTGGAGATAAACCACTTTATAAAAAAATGCTGAAATTTTCAATTAAAAATATAGGATTTTTGATTTCTTTCAACAAGTAGTCTCATTTAAAACAAAACTTGCCACTAAAATATCTAGCATTCTAGTCTGCTATAGCATGAACTATGGTTTTGCAGACTGGCTGACAGTTTGTTGGTTGTGTTATTTTGTATTTAGCAAGCTTATGTTTTTTAAAGGGTAATTTTTTCAAAGTGTTTTGATGTTTGAATAGTAGCACTTTATTTCATGCTTACTACTGACTGAACTATTGGACAAAATGAATTGGGTTCGGAGAGAGATTTTTAATGGGTTTCTGTACAGAGATTATTCAGATTACACCCTGGTACGAATGCTTTCTATTGTCCCAACCATTTCTGGTTTGTTGTTCATGTATTTCTGAGAGATTGTCAGAAAATGGATATTAATAAGGTATTAATAATCCTATCATCTCAGTTTTCCTGTTTTAAAAAGAATATAAAGCCTTGCATTTGGAAAAAAAAAAAAAGGTGCAAATAGAAACTACAGGGTACTTGTAAATTTAACTCTGTGATCTCTCTCAGCTAGCTGCAGATTAGGTATGTTTACTGTAAATGTTTCTGCTAAGCATTTTTTTTAACATTAGATCAATTACCTGGAAATCAGTATTTTTTTTTACTTAACTTATTTGAATTTTGATAACTAAAGATAATGCACAACAAAGTTTAAAGAAGTTGTCACCCTTTTCCTTCTAGGCCAGGGGCCTAAGACACAAGTGAAAGGGTTAAACAGTTTACATTAAGCTGTTGTTTTCTTTAACTAGAATATATCCACAAAGACTATACTATAAACGATCCAGTGCAATTATCTCAGTACATTGGGGTACCACAGTAACAACCCGTAATAATCTTACAGGAAAATTAAGGTAAGAAAACAAAGGTTTTATTTTATCCAGCATATCTGGATTTGTTTTCCATTTGCTTTGGTTTGTTTACCAGTGATGCCATTTTAACCAGTCAATTTGGCAGGGCTGTTTGTGTAAGGTTTGGGGGTTTTCTGTAACAGGTGCTATACTGTGTGTAAATATAAAGGGAAGAATATTATGTAGATCTTTATTAACAATCAGATGGTGGCAATATTTTTTGCTAGTTACTTATGGTAATTTGCATTTCCAGCTGTGGCTTTCAGTTGCCAAATTTCATCTCAGTTTCATACTTCTGAATGATGGACTGCAAGTGCGAAGTAAATCATCTTGGAGTTGAATAGCTCTTTTGTTGTATACTAACTCTTGTGTATCTTTATTAATGTTGGGGGGATGGGAAGGTTCTTCCCCTAAGTTGACTTCTGCCTATAAATTTGTTTAAAAGCACATGAGGGAGGGGGAGGGAAAAAAAACCCACAACACAACTAAATGCAACATCTTGGCTAAACAGCCAGGGTGGTTGATTGAAAATGTTGGAAACTTGAAATTGGTCGACACTGGACAATGTGAAAATAAATTCAGCTTTTGTCACTGCAGCTACTGTATGCTTTAAAGGGCCTTATGTATTTGTTCTCATTTTGATAAAATGAAATTTCTTGCCATTAAAATGATACACTAACTTCTACCGAAAACCAGCAGTTCCCAGGATAAATATGCTAATTAACATTTAACAAGTCTTGTTTTAGTCTTAAGTAAAACTTCATTCTATTATGTGAAAAAATGCTGTTATGCATATTTTGTGGATATATTTAATTTCAGTTGACAAATAGTTGTTCTAGGTACAGACTTGAAATATATATATAGTTTACTTGTGGATCTTAATTGTTTAATTGCAAAATAAAGATGTGCTTTAGTAATTTAATTTTTTGCGATTTTCTTGCTACTCTACACACTGTTTTGCTGTGCTACTTTTATAGGCTTCTGGTGCCAGATAATGTTCATCTTGTGTTTTACTTTCTGACATTGTATGCCATAAATACAGCCCTATGGACTGAGTACTAGGAGAGGATGCTAAATTATCAGGAATGAAATTTTTGGGTACAAATAAGCATGACAGTATCAACCAAAGTTTTTTACCTGAAACCATATACTGCAGTTTTTGCTCTAATGGCAGAATAACTCTTTATTGATCTTTTATATACAGTGAGTGTTTTGGAGACAGTGTTCAACAGAGATTATAGTCTGATTGCAAAACATGGCATGGGGAACACTGATGTGAAGAATAAAAATTCCAGCCAGAATCTTGTGATGAAATCTTTGCTGCGAATAAGTGAGAGGGTGTTTAAAGCAAAAGTAGGAAAAGAGGGAAGTACTTAAAAGGCAAGACAAAAATCTCAGGAGGGATAAATTGGTTAATCTCTACTGAGGATTCATCAGCTATCTGAAAACCTCCAAGATAATTTTCCCCCCTCTTTAAATATAGTAATTTGTCTGTTTCATTTGGGAACTTCATTGCAAGCTCTCATGTGTATTTCATGACAAACTGCCTGGAGCAAGCGTAGTCCCTTCTTCTCTGATAAGAAGTATCTAAGTTCCCCTGTTTTGTGATTTATGTTTGTGAGTAAATAGCCAGGCACAAACCTGAACCCCACCTTCCCCTAAGCCTGCCTTGCTCCTCCTGCTTGTGGCATCACAGGATGGCTGTGTTGTCAACATTGGGGTGTTTTAGTTACCTTAGAAATTTAACATCAAAATCAGCCTGTTGCTTCATCAGCAAATACTGGGCGATTACTTGGAAGCTCTTTTTTTTTTTCTCTTTTTTTTTTTTTTTTTTTTCCATTTCATCAAATGACGTCAAAATTAACTGCATGGACATTCGGGCACGGGAGCGGGTTTTGCCGTAGCGGTCAGTGTACTGATGCGTGGTTCATGGCGGCAGTTCCTCTGCGTGGCAGGTGAGTGACCGGTTACCTCAGCCTGGCGGTCCCAGTAACAAGCCACAGTCTCTGTTTTCCTGGACTGTGCATAGGCTGGATTCCCAGTTATCCCGGGGTGTTGAAGGAGCCTGGAGCTTGTTTACCGAGAGCAGTGTGAGACTGTGGTGCGGGACTTTGCCAGCGGAGTTGGTACTGCCTCTGCCCCTGCCCGCCCTGCCCCTGCCCCTGCCCCCCCTGCGGCCGCCGCTCGGGCCCTCACCTTGAACACAAACGTTCCCGTACCCAGACGGGGCAGCGAAGCGCAGCCCCCTCCGAGCGCCGGACTGGCGCCGGGGAACTGGGCTCTGTCCCCTGGGCTGGGGCAAGTGACAAAAATGATGGAGTACGTGCGGCACCGCCGGGGTCTGCGTTTTCAAAGGGCGTTAGGATACAAACGGCGTTTTTCCATCACGGTCTCTTCCGGTACGCGAATGCCGGCAGCGCTGGGCTGCAGCTGGTTCTGCTTCGCTCCGTGCATCGCCCCGTGCCCCTCCAGGCCGGGCTCAGCGCCGCCCTCTGCTTCCCAACCTAACGGCTGGGGCGGCTCCTTGCCCCCGCCGGCCGGCCCAGCCGCCCCGGGGAACGGCCGCTACCTTGAGCACGAATTCCGCAGGTTTTCCCCAGCAATTCCACGGCCAGCCCGTGGGCTCAAGCGGAGTGCCCCCCCTCCCCGGGCAGCACGTGGGCCGGGCCGCGCCCCCGCCGCCCCTGCGCGGCCCTCCGCTGGGCGAAACCACCGGGCTCGGGGCGGGGGCGCCCCTTTCCCACCGCGATCCGCCCC
>JAVJGJ010000061.1:29325208-29340459 GCA_035590215.1 Microhierax caerulescens
TGGCGCCGGGCCGGGGGGGGTGGGCGGAGGTGGCCGGGGGGTGCCGCCCTGCCTGCGCCGGTGGGTGGACGCGGCGGGCCGGTCAGCGCCGGGCCCCTGCAGAGCCTGCCCGTGGGGGCTGGGAACCGGCGGCCCGGCTGTGGGCGAAGTCGTGGGGCCGGAAGGGTCGGGCATAGCTTCGCTTTCGGTGGGGGGAACGGAGCGTGTCAGCCGGGAGCGCAGCCCGTGGTGCGTAGGTCTTGGCTGCTTTCCAGCCTTGGGAGAGCATCCCTGTTCGGCTGGAGGTGTACTAGCGTCGCTGCGAGCCAAAGGTGGCCGTCAGTTGTACGAGTTCCGTGCCGTCGCTGTTTTTTCCCGAGCGTGTTTTCGATTGTCCCAAAAGTCATCCCAGCTACGGTCAAAGGTTTAAGCTGAGGGGTTTTTTTTCAAAGTAAAAGACTTGGCCAAAGACAGCAGGTATTTAAATTCAAAGAAGCGAAACATGTTTGAATCACTCCCAGTTCATCAAAGTCTGGTATTTTTAAGAACTTTAAATGTGGGGTATTATTTTTCTTTTTTTGTGTGAATACCTAACACTCACCTGTTGTGTTCCTGTTTTGGATTTCCTAGCAAAGATGCTGAGCTTCTTCCGAAGGACCCTTGGCCGGCGGTCTATGCGTAAGCATGCGGAGAAGGAACGGCTAAGAGAGGCCCAAAGAGCTGCGACCCACATCCCTGCAGCTGGGGACGCAAAATCCATCATTACCTGCCGAGTGGCGCTGCTGGATGGAACAGATGTCAGTGTGGACTTACCGGTACGAGTGATGCAAGCTTATTTTTTAAATAGGGTTGGCTTATGTCAATCTGTCTGTTTTCTTTGTTGCTTACAAGTTAGGTAAAGGTATATCTATTTGTTGTAGCAACTGACCCTGCGACTTGACATCCACTCAGTTACAGGTCATTGAAAGGCACTGAAAGAATAGTTATCTTTGTTATTCACTGAAACTAGAGAGAGTGTTTTGTTAGATGTCATTGTGCCTTGTACGTTGAACACTTTCCAGCATATTACTGTAATTGTTTCCCAAGGCCTAATTCAGGGTGTTTTGGGTGAATTGGATTTTCATTGTGGTGAGCTGGGCATGCATCTTGAGAAGGAAGGTAAATTTCCTGGTGTAACTCTGTTGAAGGGGAGGGATGAACAGAAGTGCTAGCAGTAATTTCTGCGTGGATTTTGTTTTGATTTTGTCAGAGATGGGTGCAGGTTTTAACGCTAACTTGAGAAGGGAGGGGAAAAGAATTCTGTTTCCTTCTTCTCCTTAGGGCAGATTATATAGCAGGGATCGTCTCATACCATAGTGCTTTATTGGGAGTGAGGTGTTAGCCACTGTTTTACATTTCTAAAGCTTCCTTAATATATATGTGCTTGTTCTGTTCTGCTTAATTATATACCTGATTTTGACCAATAGGATGAACAGTAGCAATAGAAGTGATGTGCTCTGTTTTTTTCCATTACCATGTGTTACAGTTGTTAACATCTTATTTTGGGCTCATATAGTTGAGCTAGGAAGCTGTGGGTCTGAGACCTTCTGCCTAGTTCCATAGGATTTTGACTGCAGTAATGGTTGTGCTGATGTTGGAGCTGCTGGTTAGAAAGAGCATGTGGAGCAGCCATTGCTGAAACATCTTTTCCTTCCTTCCTTTCTTTCTTATTTTAAGCACAATTCTAGAGCGTTTAGAAGGTTAGGTAGTCTGAGGAAGGCTTAACTTCCTAGAGCATCAAGTGGTGTTGTTGACGTAGTGAGCAGTAATAACTCCTGCAATATCCAGAACCCCAAGTAATCTAGGGTTGAAGAAACTGTTTGGCACCTTTATTTGTGAAGTAACTACGCAGATAAGCGTTTACAGAGGGCAGTAGAACTGATTTGTATGTCTCTGAAACAACGTAATGAACATATCCAGTGCTGCTTAGTGCCTAGGATGTTTGATGTGAGGCCAGGAATGCCCACAAACACTTTATAGCAAGAGTTACACTTAAAAAGTACTCAAGTTTAAATTGGTGTCTCCGCATAATCAGAGCGGTAATCTTTGGAGCTGGAGTTGGCTTGGTTGGCAAATTCCTGGTGCCTCTTAACAACATTTCTAAGGCCTTGAGGATCGTAAATTGAACCTGAAGAGGTGTCACGACCTGCCGTCTGGACTATGAAACTTAGATTGGAGTTCAGTAGTAACTATTCATTTCTACAGGACACTTTTTTCACTCTTGCTTTTTTTAATTTGTTAGCCAGTATAAAGCTTTGTCTGTGCTCATCTAAGTTACAGGTAACAGTAAACAGATATGCTAAATCAGCATACCAGATGCAGTAATTGCAGTGCGTCAGTGGCTGGCAGGTACCAGTTCCTTTGGTGATTAAAATACAATAAATTAAAAGATCAGATTAAATGTTTCATTTCAGACTCCTTAATGTGTTTTTTCTTGTGTCTCCACTTGCATTGTTCATATTTTGAATTTGACTCTTAAAGAGGAAAGAAAAAAAGGGAGGGTGGGCAGGGGATGAAGGGGAGGGTGCAGAATTGTGGCGAAACAACATTGCTTCATTGTTTTCTAAACTCTAAAGCTAAATTAAAAATACATTGGTATGTATCTAGAAATATTTTTTTTTCTTTTACAAAAACTTTCCTTGAGAATCATCATTATGTTGCAGCTAACACCTTCACCTTTTCCAAGACTGGTTCTGTGAGTTTGTTGGCAGTAGATTTGGTTTAAGATGAACTCCTGTTATCTCAAAGAAGTGCCCTCAGGTCTGCCAGTTCAGTTGTGCATAGTCCAATTGTCTATCTATGTTCTGTGGAATTGTTTTATTAAAAGAAAAAAAGTAACAGAAAGTGTTTCTTAAGACTGAATCACTTAGCAAACAGGTTAGTTGACAGCCAGAGAAAGAGGTGCCTTGGCAAGAACGAATGCCATACCTTTTTTAATCCGTGGCTACATAAATACTTTACAATGACATAAGTTGTTGCTGCCACAGGAAGAAAAGATGTTGCTTTCGTTATTGCGTTTGTCCTTGTTTTCCCATACCCCTTGGCAGAAGAAACAGGTTTTTGGCAGCCAGGCAGTAAGCTAAGTCAAGGAAATGCTGTGGCTGAAAATAATCGGTATAATTTCGTTATGTTAGTTTCCAGCTGGAGCGATTCTCCAATCTGGTTCCCCATGTGCCTCCCCAAATGTGGTGAAGAAGTGTTTAGAGGTGGTATCGGGCTTACGCTTGCTTAAAATCCTTGTCGAGCTATACCCTTACAGTGAATTTGCTACTGAAGAAAGAGTATTGTCGGGTTAAGGTCATTCTTACAATTGAATCTGAGATTGCTGAATTTCTGTTTAAATTAAAAAAAAAAAAAAAAAAGAGGGAGGGGGAAACCCCCAAGCATAGGGAATGTTATCATGTAAACCAAACATGTTTCAGAGTCTTTCTAAGCAGAGACTCATGCTTTTACGAATTTTGACAATGAGACAGAAGGGACATGTTGTAAATGATTCAGCTGATATTTAATTATTGAACACAGAGCCAGGATTTGAGTAGTAAATGTGCTTTTTGTCCACTGATCTTATCTGTGGTGTCTGTCAAGCCACTTAATCTGTGTGCTTTTCTATTTCTTCTGTTGTTTTTAATTACAGAATTGCCTGGCTTGAGCTGTTCATCAAAGCTACAGTCCTACTCAGTACATAGACTGGATTCTTTTTAAGTATCTACTTATTTTGTAGTCGTGTCAATGACTGAAGGATATCAGTGTTATGTATGCTATGTACTGTCATTTTGATATGTTCAAAATGGGAGGCATGAACTTCGAGTGAGTTATCAATGTTCTTTTGAGGCAGATTGAAAGGTGGGGGTTCCCCTCCCCCCCCCCCAGCTTCATCTCAGATTCTAAAGTTGTGTTTTGACCTGGTAGTTTTCCTTGTCTATTACCGCTTGTTTGAAGCTTTATGTTTGTCTGAATGCATTCAGTAATTTTGACAGACCTAAGTGCTTAGTGAAATACTAACAAAATTACTGTTTGTTTATCCATGAAACATTTTTGTAAAATACAGGGCGTCTGTTAACTGTGTTGCTGTTGATGTTCATCATCCACACTGTTTTACTGTTAACTTACCTCGAGTTCAACCTGGACAAAAGTCAGGTTGTGCTTTTTCTTCTAATTGCTTAAGAATCATGGGTGGAATGTTTGCTTAGTGGTATGAGTGGTGAGAGGACAAGAACTCTATTTTGCTGACATCCCTTATCTTACTTTTAATCCTGTTCCCATGCAAAACTAAACTCCCACCTTCCCCCACTGCACCTGTGGAATTTCCAAAAGCTCCAAAGCCATGAACAGACCTAGTTTGGTACCTGAAAACTCACTTGTACCCATCTGGGCTCCCAAAGGAACCACTCAACAGCTGGAATACTGGCTCTTCAGGTGGTCATGGTTTACAGGGAAGGACAGGTTGGGGAGGGGGAGGGCAGTGTTTTTCCTTGAAAGCTGCTTTTAATTGGAGTCACCAACAGCTTATGAAAAACTCGTGAACAAAAATGTTTGTCAAGAATTTCAAATAAAGGGCTATTTTGAGTACTGGAGGGCTCCAGAGGATTTTTAAATTAAAAGATCTAAAAGTTGAGTGTTTGTTGAGATAGTCAATTTTATGCTATACATAGTAATAATGGGGAGAGGGGAAAATAGCAAGAGAAATAACGTAAATAAAATTACAGGGATACACTTGGCATATGTACCTTTTAAAAAATTTGTGGATAGCTTTCTCTGAGGGAACAAGGTCAGCCGTACAATAGCAACAGATAGTAAGCATGGGGTCTTATAGAAGCAGCACTGTAATTTCTGGAAGCCAGAGGTGTTTTGGTAAAAAAAAAAAACCACAAAACCAAACCAAAACAAAACCAAAAAAAACCAAACCCTAAACAAAAAATCACCATCTGATCCTGCTTAACCCGTAATTTACATAATCTTCTCATGGACAATAGAGCATTAATTATGTTCCTGGTTCTGTACATGTAACCTAAGTTTTAGGCAAAACCTTTCTAGTGGTACAAGGTGAAAGACACAAATTATGAGAATGGATGCTCTCTGAGTAGTTTTTCATCTTAGAATATTCCTTATTTATGCACGCATGACATTTAATATGGAGATTGCAAAATGAGATGATTTTGTCCTTAGTATATGAAGTATTGTTAAACTAAGGTCTTGTATAAACCAGTGCAAGACCTGTGTGGAATAGCAGGAACTAGTTAAGCTGTTTATGGTTTTGGAGTAATGCTTACAAAATAAGATAAAAAGGACTGTATTTGTAGTGATTATTTTAAATAAAATTAAGAAGCCTATATGGAATGCCAAAAATGTTGCCAGCAAACTGTTAATGAGCGTGGATGGCTTTTTGTGTAGAGGGAGATGATCTGTGTTGATCCGACTACAAGATCAGAGATGTATTGTGATAGTTGATTACTGATTACTCAGTAATCCATTCTGGTGTTTATTAAAAGCTTGTAGAGTATTTGTGGGTACTTGCTGAATATTTGTAACTAAATCTGAAATACATAATGCAGTCTGTGGCACAGGTGCTGATTAAAAAAGAAAATCTAGTAATGCTAAAAACATTGGAAAATCAGTCATGAAATAAAATGAGTAATCTTACTGTCCAAGGCTGGCTTTTAAATTTTCAAAATAGTGCTCAGCTGACAAAAGTAAAGAGTAAATAAACATTTGCGTGTGTGTGTGTTAAGATTATAAAGTTTTGGATTAAAACTTCTTTTCCCACGTGGTCTTTGTGTTAAACTGTTGACACACTTTTGGCTATTAGCTTAAACAACTGAAAGACCTTTAGGGGACTGAAATTGGAAAAATTGATCCTAAGCTGAGACTTAGGAGGCGGAGGTGCTGTCTGTGCGGTGTGAGGGCGCCCAGCCACAGCGCAGGTTGATCCAGCGCTCCCTGGGGTGCCAGGCTGAAACGGTACTGCGGGTGCTGCGCTGGTCCAGCACTTGTGAGCAGCAGCAGAATTGCGGAGTTGTGCTGGGAGCCCAGTCACTCTGGGTGAGCCGCGGGTGAGCGTGCCAGGCTTGCTGCAGCGCACCCACCGAGAAGGGAGGACGGGAGCAGCTGGAAGCGAGCTGTGGCTGCTGTCAGAGCCATTTGTTTGGCCTGCAGCGTGCTGCCGAGGGATCCTGGGCATGCTGCTCCAGGCTGGTTTAGTTGCCTGAGGGTTTAGCATTCTTAACTTGCTGCGATTTTTTTTCCGAAGCCCCCTGCTTTCCTGCTGAGCTGCCCCTCAAAGGGCGCACTCAAAGTCTGAGACCCTCATATGCTCTTAACCAGACGGCTTCTGAGAAACCTGCAGTTGCAACACCAAATAAAATGAAAATGTTTGAGAATATACTGGGGGGAAGGTATTTAATCTCTAAACCTTAATGCTGGACAGTTTGGATATATTCTGTATCAGAAAGAACATTAGGGGGTAGAGTCAAGAAATCGATTAAATCAGATATGTAACTGGAAGATACAAACTTTCTAGGAGAGGACAAACAAAGAGTCGTCTGACCAAAAAAAAGTAAGTTTTGAATCTGTATTTTTATGTATAGGGTCAGTAAGCCTAAGCATGGTACATTAAAACCCTTCTATACAGTGTTCTAATAAACACGCAATTATGGAGGGTATTGAAATCAATTCTTTGTAAGGATTTTTGGGAGATGCCTTGTTCTTTCTCCAGAGAATAACAGAACAAAGTATTTAATTATAAATGCTTATCTTCCTGTGTTTGGGAGAGAGTGAGTAAATAGGACAATTGCTAAATCCTGTCTCTGGAGGTAGGAATTCTCTGCAGCATTCCAGCCTGCAGGGCTTTTTACTCCATACAAGAATATATGGTGTATGTTGTCAAAGGCTGGGAATAAACCAGAGACAGAAGCAGAGCTGGTGTTTTGCTGCCAGTGGCATCTTTAGATGAAGGAGAAAATCGACTGAGAAGTGGGGAAAAGTTATTTGAAAGATTGATGCTTGGAGTTTGAGGAGAGAAGCAATTCCTTTTGTAGGTCAGTACTTAAAGCCGTAAGAAGATCAGGATGATACAAATAATGTGTACTTCTAACACTGCCATTGTAAAGATAAGGCGTTTTAACCCTCCAGTTCTCCAGGAAACCTTAATGGTGTTAACTATAGATAGTTTTCATGATACTGAGATGAAATCTTTTTCCTTTCAAGCTCACTGTTGGTGCTTTCTGGTGGCTTATTTTTTCAAACCATGTTGTTTGGGAGAAGGGGGATTAACTATGTGAAAAAACGGACAGGCTCATCTGCTGCTCCCACAGTGCCACGGTCTGTCAGTGTGCTTAAGTGGCATCCTACCAGCTGGGTAGCTGTGTATCCTGAATAGGGGTTCCTACCTTCTTGGGGTGGGGGGTAATTGGGGAGGTAATTGCTGAGGAAACTGGTATAAATATAAATGGTAACCCTCCTAATGAATTGGCAAAAACCAGGAAGGGAGATTTTTGCCCTCCAGTAGCTACTGAAGTAGCAATAGCTACTGTTAGTTGCTGTTAATAAGCAATATTAACATAATCATCTGAAGAAATCTTCTGACAGAAAAGTACAGCTACAAAGACATAAGGGATAAGTCCCATGAAGGTAAAGCCTATTTTTTTTTTTTTTTCAGTGTTCATCTTACACAGGGACCTCCTTTTCTTCACAAAGAAAAGAAATAAAAAGGAGAAAAATCCTTTTCTGATAAGCATTTTGGTTAGAAAATTCATTAGGTGGCCAGTTTGGGTTTATTTTTTTCAAGTTTTGCAAGTATGAAGTACTCTGCTGTGATTAAAAACCTGGTGGCTGCTGGCACTGAACATGGCTTTTCCATCAGAGGTAAACTGTGGGGCGCCGAGACGGTGAGAAGAGGGTGTAACTCTGCCTCTGCTTTTAGGCAGTGAGTGACTGAGGTGCCTGAGCTAAGGGGAACGTCTCTGTATCACCTTGTCCCAGCGATGAAGGGACAAACCAGCCTGCTGAGGTGAACGCCAGAGTTGGCTTTACTCAGCCTTGCTGCTGAGCTACTGGGGTTGTGTCCAGCCTTTTTAACACCTCCTCAGTCAGCAGCCACAGTTACTGGGAGCAGCAGGAAGATGTCATTCGGACTTTAGTTGGGTGCATCCCTTCCAGTCAGGGGGCTCGATTCATGCCAAAGCGATCAAAAGATGCTTTTGTCTCATTCCAGAGTGTGGCAGAACAAGTAGGTGACCTGTCCTATATAAAATGACACATTTTCTTTATTTTCCCAGTTCAGTTATTGATTCTTCTGTTGCTGGTGCTTCCTACAGAGTATGGCAAACTGAGTAAATCAAGTAATTGGGTTTTACAGAATTACAAACCCATGAAGAGTTTAATTTGTGCCCAGAAGGGAGGACCAGCCGCTGGCTGGACTGCTTGTGAATGGAATCGTTAATAGTTCATCGGTTACCATTAAGCAGCTTGAAAATATTTGGTCTTTGAGAGTAACCTGAGCTCTTTGCCAAGCGTGGGTGGTGGTGGGGAGCAGCAGGATAAAAATGTCACTTAAATTGAATGCTGCCGTTAGAAAGTTAGGGTAACTCTTCACCACAAAATGTAATGGAAGTGTAACTCTTTGTTATGTCTTTTAAAAACACTTGAGATAGCAGTTGTATTGTATACAAAGAATTAATTTTGATTTGTAAAATGTGACCATTGCAAAGCAATAATCCTTTTGGTTGCCATTTGTTTAAATATAAGGAGGAAGGACTCTGTAAGGCTTTAAGAAAGAATTTGAATTTCACATTAAGGCAAGTGTGAAACTTTTGCTGACTCCAACAAATACAGCTGATGGTTTAAGTCATATGCAAAGTACTGCATAATTCCATGTTGGCAGCCCTGATGATGTAAGTCAAGAAACAACCAGTAGCCGGCAAATCTTTCCACAGCTGCTCCCCTGCTATTCTTCAGGGACTTTCTCCCACATTAGTCATCCTGGGTCCACTTAATCTTTGAGTCCTTTGCTGAGATTACCGAAATGGTGAACATGCTCTGAAACTAATTTGACACTGCAGAATTTTGAGCAATAGTAAGTTCTGGTTGTTGGTAGTATGAGGTAGTATATGTAGGAATTCCAGGTTTGAGTTGAAGTGCTCTGTTGCCTGTCCAGGGGAGTGAATTTGGCTGAGATAACTGGTTAATTACAGTTTTAAAAGGTGACATACTGAGTAATTGAGAAAGATCTAAAGTGTTCTGCTCAATACAGGGAGATTTTCCTCTAGTTTTAGACAAGCTGCAGAAAGCTTCATGCAAAATAAAACATTTTTTCTAATTTTGCTGTTGCAAATACTGAATTATTTAATTTGTATATCTTACTAAGCAGAATATAACCTGTGTTAGGGGAAATACCAACAGTTCTGTGTCTTGCTCTTTCAGGAAAGAGGCTGCAGACTCAAATAGTGGAAGAAACGTGTGGTTTTAAATGGAGGTAGTTTGCCTTAAGGCATCTGTTAGGAGAGTCTGGTTGGCGTTTGATAAATCTGCTGTTGCCTGAGATGAGAAGTACTATTTTCTTTAAGTCAACAGAAGGAACTTGCCCTGAATGAATCTGATGAGGTCTGCATATCAGCATTTTCTTTTTCATGTCGTTTTGTAGGTGCTGTGTGCATGTAAGTTCCCTGCTGGTCTAATTGCCTTCTGTTGCCCCTACCTTCCCCAATACCTGGAAATGAATAGTTGTGGGAGAAGTAGCTTAGGCAGGTTCAGTTTACAGACTTCTCTGAGATTTTGCTTTGAGCCGTGAAATGTCATGTTGGATTTAACTGATGCTTTGAGCAAACCAGTGACTATGATTGCAGAGCTGGTTATAAAATTTGAAGATCAGGGTAGAGGAATGTGGCAAAATTACGCCTGCTGCTTTACTTACATGAATATTACTCAGTGATTAAACCAGATTATTTCTGAGAATAAGAATTCTGGCTGGCCCAGAATTTTGAGAGATGGGCTAAATCTGCTAAGTAGTAACTTACTAAAAAATACGCTTAGAAAGTTAGCCCATTTCTCAAGCTGTGAGTATAAATACTATAAGATAAAAGATTGCAAAGCGATAGCACTATGGAAATAGAGAAATCTTTAAACTCTTTGCAGAGTAAACCTAAATCTTTTCTGCTTTCTTTGCATTTAAAAATATTTCTTTTCAACACCATGACTTGTACTCTGACCTACTAATATATTAATTAGCCTTATTACATTTAGGCATTACTAATACTCTGGTATTACTGCTAAACTTTTCAGTGTATTACTATAAGGGAGTTCATAACATGAAAAATGTATGTTGTGTAGAAACTGTCCAGTGCTATTTGCATGCCTTCTCTTTTAAAACAGCTCTTACATTTTTTACATCATTGCTGTAAAAAAGATGTTTACTTGGGGCCAGAGCTAAAATTTTTCATAAATTATGTATATGCAGTGGCTTTTTACACCTACAAGTGAGTTTTACAAACTTACTTTAAGTGTTTTTGTCTTAAGTACTATTGGAGTTGCTTGCCCCAGACTGTTCCGTGGCAGTTGTTAAAAGCACTTGCCTACTGGAGTGCTATATCCTAACTCGGTGTGCTCTGCTACTTGCTTCAAACCTGGTGAATTGCATAGATATCAAACAGTAGTAAATTTGTAAGTAATTTGCTGTACTTTGCCTTGAAAATTTTCCAGTACATTAGTTATTGTAATTGTACTAGCTGTATTTCCAGTTCCATTGAACTGTAAGGAAAGCATGAAAGGGACAATGATAAAGTGATGTTGTAATACTCTGTGTTGTGCAAGTCAATGTTGACCTTTTCCAAAAAAGGAGATTATGCAAGTCCTTTAAGGATATTATGTGTTCTCCTTGTGAGGTGTACATTTGCTGTTAAAAAAGCAGCCATCAAAAAATATGTGAGAGAAAAATAATTTACACATTATGTTTTCAGAAACTCAATTTTGGGATTCTATTAGTTTTGGAATTACAATATAAAATGTGCCTAAAAGAAGGTAGATGCTACAGTAAATCTGCCTGCTAAGTACTAAATCCTTTTGTATTTTCAGAAAAAAGCCAAAGGCCAGCTCCTGTTTGAACAGATCATGTATCATCTGGACCTTATAGAAAGTGACTACTTTGGATTAAGGTTCATGGATTCTGCACAGGTAGCGGTAAGTAGTGGGTTTTTTTGGTTTTTTTTTTTTTTTTTTTTTTTTAAACAACACTCGAAAAGTTAAACATTAATATTGACAAAAATGTTGTAAGAAAACTGCCTTTTTTGAGTTAAATTTTGTGCAGAAGCTCTCTTTAGTTTTAAGTGACATGGAGTTTAATTCCACCTTGAGCACACTAACATATTACCACACTGTTGTTTCTTTGTTTCTCGTCTTTCACTTGTTCCTGTCATGCCTTCTGGTGTCACTAGGCAGGCTGGTCCAGTAGGACCCCAGAGCCTGGTGCATCAGTAGAAATGCTTTCCCCTTCCTTGTTGTGCAAAGTGGAGAAAGTTTTCCTTTACTAAAGCCATCAACTTTCTCGTCAGCAAAAGTCATCTTGTTAATGTCAGCTTGGGAAATAATCTTGGCAAGAGGGGAATGGATACCTTTGATCTGTTCAAATCAGTTGTGACTTAGACCTGCAACTAGAAATTTTGGGAAGGATTAGGTGTTTTTGTATGTACCAGACAGTTTGAATGGGGGTTCTTGCAAGCCTGAGTTTCTGAAGTTTATTGCGTGTTTGTAAAAATGTGACTGCTTTTGAAAACAGAAGCAGAGCATTGTTTGTCAGAAGTAACCACAGTTCTTTCACTTGCAGGCTGTGGAATTTAATTCTAATGGCCAAGTTAAGGGAGGTATTAGACAGGGACTGGGTTTTTGTCTCTGTCCTGTGTCCCTGTAACTTAAACGTCTATTCACTTATCCCAGTGCCCTCAGGTAGAATGAAATCTGAGTTTTCATACTGTGTACGTCAATCTTACTAGTTAGATGTATGACCTAATGGCTTCTGTGTTTCTAGTCTACTCAAAATTATTTCATGATCAGGATGGCAGTGGTGGCACGTACAGTTGCTGCTGAGCTAAATACCTGAATTGTTCAAGGTCAGCATTTTGGTGGCAGTGACATACATTCCCTTACTTCTGTGAGTATGTATTTACCCATACTTCAAATATGTCTAGAACAATTTGAAGGTGATGTTTTAACTGTTACAGTGTTGTACAATGACCAAAAAACTCCTCAAGCTTGAATCTTTGAAAGAAGCTGACAAGCTTGGACACAGTGTTATCCACCCTAAAGCATGCTTAAAACCTGGTGGCCTCTTTTCAAAATTATTGTGATGGAGTTTTATGCTTAGCCCATAATTGCAGAGAACATTCTCTTCAGAGAAAATAATTTCTGTTCAGCATCTGAAACAAACTACATGGCTAGCAGGATTAGCTGCTGCTGAGCTGTAGTTCCTAGTCGTGAAAGTGGTCTTAAACCTCTTGCAGAACAGAGACATAAAATGCTATGGAGAAAAAGACCATTACACTAACAGAGGGATGTCATTCAGAACCATGCGTAGCCCTTACGAACAGAAATTGAAAACCAGGTCATTGCATGCCATTTTATATTTGTAAAAATCACATTAGCTGTGTTAAGCATGTGTAGTCTAGGATGTTGAGTACTGATAAGAGTATGGCTCTATTGCATTTCTTTTTGCTTCAGGAAAAAAATTGTTAACTCAGTTTCTGCCATGAGGCCTCTGAAATATTCCCTTGTGCCTCTAGGTTCTTGTAAGAGTTTACAGTGGGGTAGTTGTAACTGGTGAAACTGTCTCTATGGTAATTTTTTTTTTCTTTTGGTGTTCTGTTAGTAAATAATGTAATTGTGTCTTGAAATGGGGAAATGTTAATCTTTTCTGCCTCAGCAATGGCTCATGGCTTGCTTTTGTCCAGCAAATTGTTACTTTCAATCCAGACAGCACCCGATTGAGTATTTGATACTGCACAATGTACCAGGTACAAGTAATTTCAAACTTTGTGTTTTTTTCTTTTTCTTAACTATGTGTGACTGAAAAGAGGCAGAGTAGAGATAGCGATCTGTTTAAACTGGACTTTAATGATACGCTGTACAAGGAAGCAGAAAAGATTGTGTTTGCCAGAAGGGCTGAACACAAGAGCCAGAGATAATTGTTTTAAGAAATGAAGAACTGTTGTGATGGCAGCTGTTCTTGCATAGAGGAGCTGGCACATTCTAGCAGAAACCCAATCTGCAGCTGGAAACAAAGACAGACTAATCAAATGACTTGTCAAAGATTATTCAGGAGACTTGTTAAATAAACAGTGTAAGAATCCAGTCCCTTACTATGAGCAAAATTGTCTGCTGGCTTTGAAGGGTATTAATCTTGCTGCTACCCAATTTAAATCTAAGGATATTGCCTTACTAGCTAGTTGCACCTGATGGTATAAAAACACTGGCAAACTAGCAACATGTAGTTAAGCAGGGAATTTTTCAATTTTTCATTCGTTTTAACTACAGGTTGAGTTTTCAATAGATTTGTTTTGAACAACTGAAGGATAGCTTTTTTCCTTCTTTTGAGTTGCCAAAGCGATTAGTGTAGTGTTTGGATTTATGATGTATTGGGGAGTGGGGGGAAGTCAGGTAATACAAACTCTTCCTGGCATTTTGAATTTTAGGATTCGTTTACTAGCTTCTGTAAAGAAGTTACTGGAACAAGTGGAAGAATTGTTTTCATGTGACTTCTGTGTTTGTTGCTAGCCTGATGGTAAGGAGTAGATACCACCACCCACACCCCCAGTAAGAGGCAGGAGATGGCAAAAGAAATTATTTGCAAGATTGTCCACCACGTATCAGACTTGGTCTGGCAGCTAAGGGAACGGGCTGTTTATTTTAGTGTCTTCGATTCAGGCTGACAAACAGCACAGCATGTCCAGTGACACAAAGATGAAGATTGCTGTTAACTTGGGCTATTTGGCTTCTCCTCTAGCGATGCTAGAGAGGTATTTCTAGTAAGGAGGCATTGATCATTTAACAAGTGGCAAATTTCTAGTTCTGTCATACAGGCTGCAAGCATCAAATACTTGCTGCTCTTAATGGAATTGCACAACACTCTGGCAGTTTTATCTAATGTAGTGCTTAATGCTGAAAACTATTTGTATAGCATTGCACTAAGTTTGCACCCATTAACTCCATAAAATATGGGACCAGTTTTAACCTCACTGCCTTACTAAAAAAACACAATTACCTTACCTTCTTGAAACGTTACTGAGTTTAGGTTTAGGGTTTTTTTGTGTTTTGTTTAATTTCCTCAGCAGCACACTGTTTTGGTAAGGACTTCCAGTACTCTATGCAGTCTGTTGTTCATACTGCTTTTTGTTTAGCAAACTATCTCTGGATTTCAGCAGTAGACTGTGCTGAGCAAACTCTCATCAAAATGTAAACTTTTTGCCAGGTCCACTTGAATTCCATTTTAATCATTTGGAATAAATCTTAAGTTTCCTGACATCTGTGTGTGTCTGTGTATGTGTTGGGTTGGGTTTGGTTTGGTTTTCTTTGTTTTGGCCCTGTACCCCCCACCCATTTAAAAGTAGTTTTGTTCCCCTTCTTCCACGCACACCCTTACGGTGCAGACAGAGCTCCTGTAGGCAGCAGTGGCAAGAGCTGAGCAGAGTCAAATGCTATCAGTGCCTGTCGCGGGCCTCTCAGTTGCCTTCCCATGGAATGTGGAGGAGATGAGAGAAAACAGGAGGGAGATGAAACAGGCGTGCACAGCCAGTCCTGGGCCTAGAAATAGTGCTCTCTGCCATTTGTGTCTCTAAATCACCTGCAAGCCTCCCAGTAGGTAGTTCGTGGATTTTTATGGTGGGGGAGGGAGTAAGTAAATTGTTTCTTACAGCCAGCGAGTTTGTGGAATAGGAAGACAGATTGTATCATTTCCTTAGAGAAACAAACAAACAAAAAATTGCTCAGCTCCATTTTGCTCCTAGTGTAAGCAAAATTGACGTAAATATTTTTTCCATTCATCCTTAAGCTTCCTGCTTTATTTAAAAATTACATTAGATAGCTTTCTGTAGCTACTTCGTTTTAGTAGGTAATGAGAGCATTTTCAGCTGAGTGCAGAGCTGTGGTAGATGGTTTAGTTCAGGGGTCCGCAAACTTTTTAACCAGGGGGCCGGCGCGCGGATGAAGTGGCAGGCAGTCATCTGCGGCTGCTTGGTTTCCCCCCCCAACCCCTG
>JAVJGJ010000061.1:29341406-29385082 GCA_035590215.1 Microhierax caerulescens
TTGGCTTTAAATAAGGCACTGCAGGATGTTTCTGTTCTTCAAAACTGACATTTTGCATTTCAAAGTTTGAGTGAAAGGATCTTTGATGAGCACTCAGAGCTATGAATTGTGAAAGATTTTAATTAGGTTGATTTAGAGAACTACTTGTTATTCCAAGATAGTCTTCACTAACAAATAGTTTTTTTTTCCTTTTCTGTTCTGTGTTATTCCTGTATTGATAATTCAATGAAAGTAATTTCTTTTTCAGCATTGGCTGGACAACACAAAAAGCATTAAAAAGCAAGTTAAAAGTAAGTGTCCTTTCTGTTTTCTTTTGGGATCTCATATTGAACATACAGGAGGCACAGAGTTGAAATGGGGGGTGGGGAGTCAGTGTCCTATGGGGGGTGACAAGACCTGGTGACAAAACCCCAGCATGGTGCTGGTGATTGTTTAGCGACCTCTTCCCTCTCTGTAGCTCATATCGCTTCAGTCTAATGCCCTTAATTAAACATGTTATAGGCTCATTAATTATAGTTTAAATGGAGTCAAGGCAGCTGAAGGTGTTTTAGTGTTACAGTTATCCTGATTATGGGAAAATTTTTCTTGGAGCCTCCATCCCATAGGGAAGTCATGAGTGCCCAGATCTGTGTTTGCTCCACCAAATGCTTACCTGCTGCACAAAGGTTTAGGGTGGCCTGGTTGTTTCAGTGGTGTGTGCTTGGGTAAGCTATGACATCAGCTGATTTTATGTTTAGCAGCTTCCTTGCTCTGCACTGTGGGAAGTCTTCAGGGATTTGTGGAGCTGTATTAGTACAACAGTAGTTTTGGAAGCACTGAGAGAGAGAAAATTCCTCCTGTCAGATGCAGGAATCAGCAGAGTGCTACACATTTTTAAAGAACTGTTAATCCATCCTTTTGCTGAATTAACTCTTTAGTTTCCAGAAAATATGATTCTTCCACAGAGGGTCTGTTAAATCCCGCTAAAATATGTCTAAACTTCTATGGAATAGAGGGGCCTGAGTCGTCAGCAGTGCATTTTTCCCAGAGCCCTGGGAAGTGATTACAGAGACCAACAGAGTGCTTGGGGGTTTGGTCAACTGCAGAGCTTTCTTGGTGATGGGTACAGTCCTTAAATATAGGGATTAACCAAGATTTGTGTGCTTTTGGCAGGACAAATCAACTTAATGTGATATGACTGTTGGATTGACTTGTAACATATAAAACTATGTTGTCCATATTTAAGTGTTCTTTCATCCTGATGATTTTCATGCATTTCCCTGTCACAAAGGAATTCCTGCCTTAAGTTCCTGTGGTAGGACAGAGCCAATTTCAGTCAAGTGTTGTGATGTGATTGTGTGTAATAAAAAAATAAGATGTCTTGTCCAGTAACTGTTACCGGTGTCTTGAACAAATTCTGCTTTGCAGTTGGCCCACCGTACTGTCTGCATTTTCGTGTAAAGTTTTACTCATCAGAGCCCAACAATCTACGTGAAGAGCTAACAAGGTAAGAGGGAGTTTGTGAGAAAGAGAAGCACCCAAGTAAGGGCAGGAAAGTATTTCTGTAGTATTTATTTAAACCGTTGTGTGATGCTTTTTCGAGAATTTTTTAGTGCTTCTTGCTTGCTTGGCTTTTTGTAAATGTTTCTAATGTAGCTCTTGTGAAATAAATGAGCTCTAATATAGAAATATCTATATATTTACTGTGTTACTTGATGCACCATTTATCATTAGGCAATTCTGGCAACTGATTTGAGTAGCTTGTACACAATGGGCAGAGGTTTTTACTGAAAAGAACAGACATTTCTCTTTCTTATTCTTAAGCTGCATTTAGTTGCAATTGTACACAGTCATCCTGTCTCTTTATGGAGAAAAGCATTGAATTGCAAGTTAGAGCTTCTCTTTGACAAAAATAAGTTAAATTAACATTTCATTATTTCTGTGGTCTTTGCGGAGCTTATGGAAAGGGAAAATAGTATTTTAGTACTATGTTGAAATGTGAGCTGACAGTACTAAATATGTAGGATTGTAGTATCAGGTGAGCAGCAGTTTCTGGTGATTAAAGCATTTCACAGATCCATTCGTAATGCTGTGTTTCATGTCGGACTGATACATACTTGGGGTGCTTTGGAAGTGAACACAACCTACCATCTGTCAGTATAAATCCATTGTAAAAGGCAAGGTTTCTTTGCAGTCACCACTGCTGGTGATCTGTTTTGGAGAGAAAACAAAGTTTCTTTTTCGTGATAGCTGTAGATGCTTCATACCCTCAGCCAGTTAGTTGTAAGAGCATGAAGTGCATTTGTTTGTTGTACAGGTTTATGTCTGTGTGGATGTTGGAGTTACGCTTTAGCCAAATCCCTAGGAGTGCTACCAGGAAGATTATAGTAGCATTACCCCTTGCAGCCATATGTACCCTGTGCAGCTTCGTACTTACATGTAGTAACATAACGTTATAACTGCTCTTCTGTAATGTTTTCCTGCTGATCTGGGAAGAATGTTTTGCCTAGCCATTAGTGTTCCTGAATAAACATTTAACTATCTTTAAAAGTAGTAAGCATAGACAAAATTCAGACCTACATCTGTCTCTACCACTATGAAATGTTTTCATCCATCCTGACTGAGTTCTGCCAGTCAGACCTGGCTATACAGGTTTTAGCAGGGCAAACCTGAAACCTGAGGGCTTTTAAACCCTGTCTAGCTGCTTAGCTAATCTCCCACAACAGGACAGCAGCAAGTCTTTCTTCTGTCTCAAGATAATTTCATGCCTTAAAGAAGCAGTGGGAAATGGGGCTCTGCAGTGAGTTACAGGTCTCAGTAGCAGGGGGTTTGTGAGGGTTCCACTTTTTTTTTTTTTTTTTTTTTTTTTTTGAGCAGCAGGATGCCCAGCTGGAGCCACTTTCCAGTTTCTGCAGGTGTGGTGTGCACATGTTTTCTGCCAGCATCCCATCAGATGCCACTAGTCAGCCATCCTAACGTAGCCTAAGCATGGAAAGTATGCTGGAATTGTTTGCAAGTGTTATGTGGCTGATAAGCACAGGCTGGTCGCACCCACTGTACACCGCAGGCTTGTGCTCATTCTTTTGATATCTAGGGACAGTACCAAACAAACTTATTCCTCATACAGGGGCCAGTGTTAAAAAGGCTTTGGATTATAAATTGTTTGGCAAAGTATTTGTGGATTTGCAAGGGACCTGTAGGAAGAATGCCTGCGTCTGTTTCGTGTCTCTGTATGTGAGTACAAGGAGACATAGGCACATGTTGAAACAGAAGATTTCGTCTTTGGCTCTGTGGGTAAGGCTTCTGTTCAACTGTTGTCGAATTCAAACTGGATACTATCGCAGATGACAGTGTTTTAGTTGATGAGACTACTTTTTCTCTTGTTAAAGGAAAGCTGTGTACTATAATGGAGCAAGAGGGCTACTCTGTGGGTATTGGATCGGAAGAATTGGTGTTGCACACCAAAGGGATAGCAGCTTGGTATTCAATATTTGCCCAGTTTCTAGGCAAGAAGAATACTGAATAAGCAAGGCAGTGAAGGAAAGTTGGCACTGAAGTGTAAACAAGTTGAAAAAGCTGCAGCCTACTGTTTATTTTTTTGTCACCTTGGCATCAGCTTTCTGGGTTAGATTTTAGCTAAGCAATCCATATTAGGAACATTTATTTTTGAGACTTGAAAATATTCATTATCTTACAAGATCACTACATCTATGAATAATGAAGAAAATGTGGAAGATGCAAGTTGTTCTTTGCCCAAGCAGGTTCAGAAGAGAATAAGACTTACTTAGGTATCCCATTTCTTTTTCCATGCAACACTGTAGTTTATCTTGTGACAACTTCTCATTTTGGGCTTACTTCATTTGAAATGTGTGTAAAGCATATAAACCCAACTGATAAAGCCTTCAAAGGTCACAATGCAGTTTCTTTAGTCTTGAAAACCCATGTGAAGAGTAGAAAACATTTTTATTCATCAGGCTCTAACTTCCTCCTGTTGGCTGAGTGACACATTTCTTATTTAATTCTGCAGGTATTTATTTGTTCTGCAGCTGAAACTGGATATTCTTAGTGGAAAGTAAGTATTCCCAATAAATAGCCCTTTAAACAATTACAGTCTAGCATAGGATTTATTAAACTTTTATTTGGATAATTAATAAGTTTTATGGAGTAATGTACTGTTATATTACTTTTCTATGCATGAATAGCAGCAGAGGAATGCTTATAGTGCTTATCTCTTGTAAATTTGGTGAAAATCTGCTGGTCTTTTTTCATTTTCTTTTCCCAAACATTTGCAATTTCTCACTGTCAGGTATATGAGTTTTCTGCTAAATTGTGTCAGCTAAGGTTTTAACAATGCACTTCTCTTACGGCAGATTGGAATGTCCTTTTGACACAGCTGTTCAGTTGGCAGCTTATAATATGCAAGGTGAGTAGGTATGCGCCGGGAAGGGTGAAGTTGCATGAACAGCTTTGTGTAGACTCTTACTACCTCTTTTAAGAAAATAGGTTCTGGCCAGATGTTAGCAATCCAGTATGAAACACAGTTCTTTTTGATTGTAATTTTGCTGAGAGTGTACATGGAAAATTAATCTGTTCCTGAGGAGACGGAGCAAGGAGGTTCCGAACATAAACAGTGTTGCCCTAAACTTGTTTTCTCAGGTGCTTGTGTGCAAACCTGTCCACTTTCACACAACACACGAGGTCTGCAGTCTTCCTGAGTTGCTTTGATGTAGTCACATCGGTCACTTTTTTTCATGCGGAGACATCCATAGCTTCTCTGAGAGCTGTGGTCTGACCTTCAGTTGCTTGTATAGGTTGTGCATCACTGATCTTCATGGCCAGTGTCTTCTGTTGTTTGGATAAGGATGTTATCTTAATGAATGTGAAGTTTGTTGTGGCTTCAAGCAGGGGAACTCACAAAAGAGGGGAGGCTTAAAGTTTTAAAAGTGTCTGCTAGAGTAGGTTTTTGGGTCCTTATTGGAGGATATAGCTATATGGTTTTATTCAACCCAGTTTATAAGTCTACAAAAAATCCCAGAACCTCTGCTGTAAAGCTGTTATACAGCTCTCTGACATGAAGAGGGAACTGGGAGATGTGCCATGCATTTTATGCCACACAAGTTTTCTACACAGTATTCATCTTAGAAACCAATGCACTGTTGTACTTTGCAGGCATTAGGTAACAGGACTAAGTCACTGAAGTTTTCTCTTACAGATATTTTCCAAAACACATTTTGTTCTTCAGGCAGGAACTACTAATGACCTTGATCATGTGTAGGTAATAGTTGGGATTAAACTGTGAAGTTGCCTGCCTTTTTAACCTGCTCTTCTGTATGCAAGGAAAACAGTTAGAATACATTCCATAGTTAAAATATTAGCATTGTTAGAGCCTGAAGATATGGGTTCAGTGAATAAGTTTTTGGAAAAACAAAGCGATCTAATTAGGCCATATATCCAGTGCTTTTTGTGCTGGTCTTTTCTTTCCTCTCTCCACAATGAGGCCCGTAGCAGGGCTTTAATCTTACTGTCTGACAGCTGTGTACTTTTATTTAAATCAGCTGGAACCTAAGCTGGCTTTGACAGCATTCCTTTCAACAGAGGCAGGCGTTTTAGTGGGAGTAAATTATTATAGAACTACAGACTTCTTCAGTCAGCATTTAAAAAAAAAAAAAGGGGGCGGTGGTGAAGAGGCTATTATTATGCTTGCAGTGTTCAGAAATCCAAGAAACAGGTTTTTAGGTCATGTAGTTTCTGTACCTGTGGAATACTATGTGTATTTATTTGACTTTTCCAGGTCTTCCCAAAGATGTCAGTTTTTTTTCCTATACAAACATCTGTAGTTTCTTTCCTCAGACAGAGCAATTACTGGCCTGTGTCATAAACCCAAGGTCCAAGTTATAGACTTATTCCCAATTTTTTGGATATGAGCTGAACATTAAGAAGCTGCTGAAAGTCAGTGGGAGGAGCAAATGCTTAGTGACCCTGAAAAGCAGGACATTTTAATAAAGATTTCTAACTGAGTTTCAGCATTTTAGATGTGCTTCAGTCTTTAGAAGCTGGACTTGTTAGCATTGGTGGAAAAAGGAAGTTGTGTTTTTGATGTGGCACACCCATTGACTAGTGTTCCAGTATGCTCCCTAAATGGCATCTCTTATTACCCCTGTTGAGCATGCAGCCATGGACCAGATGAACCATTTCACTGACCCAGTAGGGCATTTGTTATGTTCTTAGATGAAAAGGAGAGCGACAAATAATAGCTGGAGGATTGAGCCCCTGACAGAGTAATTTTAGCAGAACAGGGAGATTTATGGTCATAAAAATAGAAAATTATTTTTAGAATGGACAAATACTTTTTTTGAACAGTGTCAGAACTGGTTTTGCTTTTTCAAATCTCAAAGAGATTTTGTTTTAATAATTTAAGGCAAAATTCCATTTTAAGCTTAGTCAGCTGTTGTCTCAGTAGAGACTTGATTGCTAAAAGTGTTGAAAACTTTCCACAAGAAAGAAAAAGTGAGTTGCAAGGATGTTGGTAACTTCCATTTATAGGAAGCTTGGTAAAGAATATATCAATAGCACTTTGTGAAAATTAATGCCAAGCTTTTGTGCAGGCAACACAACCATTTGTTCAATATCCATAATTTCCATGTTGAAAAAGTTGACACTTCAAATATTGGGAGGACTGGAGGAGGAGGAAGAGGAACACGAAAAGAGATCTAGTATTTTAGATTAACCAGAAAACTATGCAAAAGTTCCTGTTGATATCCACTGTTTATTGGGAACATTGCTTGACAAGGCTGTTCTTTTGTAGCTGAACTTGGAGACTATGATCCTGCTGAACATGTCCCTGAACTGGTGTCTGAGTTCAGGTTTGTTCCCACTCAGACTGAAGAGATGGAGCTAGCCATTTTTGAGAAGTGGAAGGAATGCAGGTACTAGATCTTCCAGTGCATGCTGCCCAGATGTTTGCACTGACTTTTCTGTGAAGAGGATGTATTAAAAAGATGCTGCTGATGCTTCTTCTATGCTCTTGTTCAGAAACATAATTCTAATGTGGTTCTGTCCTATTTTGTAAGGATATAATGTGGAAAATGAAGATTTTCAAAGGTCTGAGTAAAATGATGAGGTACAGAATCGTGATATACCATAAATTTTGCAGCAGCAGTTTCAGATTGAAACTTACAAAAGTGACCTTAGTATTCGTGAAAGCAAACAAGTGTCAATGGTGTTTTAAGTTTTTCACAAATTTCAGGAATTTCTTTTCTTCTTTCTTCATATACCAGTTTTCCTTTCTGTACTTTTTCAGGCATCAACCTAACAGCAAAAAATTTATTTCAGGGGGCAAACACCAGCACAGGCTGAAACTAATTACCTAAACAAAGCTAAGTGGCTGGAAATGTATGGTGTAGACATGCACATCGTCAAGGTACGTTTACAACATGGTGACCTTTGGAAATGATATGTTAGTTTTACCCACATTCCAATACTGGTTTTGCTTTGAGGGGGAGAAAAATTGAGTATTATATTCATCCAAACTGTGTTAACAAGTGATGTGGCTTTGCATCAGCATTGCATTTTATCATATGAGTTTCTAGAAGGTATAACTTAAGTTCAAGTATATCTGCTCTGTGTTTAATATGTGGTTGGTGTGGCAATATGTACTACAGTTTGTATTTAGACAGAGAGCTATGTGAAAATCATAGTAATTAAATTAAAATTGGCTGGGGTCCAGTGAGCTACCAGCTGAAGAACTACAAGTAAAAATAGATCTCCTGTGGAGAAGGAAGTGCAGAGAACTGCACAAGGAGCTCCTTATTACAGAGACAAATCAAGAAACTTTAATTTCCCAGTTTAGTCAGCCTTATTGAAGGGTTGCAAACTAGAAAAATCCACTGCATTGAGATCATTAAAACATGAGGATTTTGTTATGTAAAATAAGCAGATACTTATTTAATTGTAAAACTGGGCAAGTAAGCTACATTAATCACTGGAGTAATTTGGATAAAGAGTCAAATGCCAAAATGAACATAATCTTTATTTTGTGGCAATTAGGCAAGAGATGGCAATGATTACAGCCTGGGACTAACACCTACGGGAGTTCTTGTCTTTGAAGGAGACACAAAAATTGGTTTGTTTTTCTGGTAAGCTCTCTGATTGCACGTTAAAATGTATTTTAGATTTTTAGTCTTTCGTTTCTTTTGTACTAGCAAAAAAAACCCCAATGTGTTTGGGTTATAAGGGTACTGTGAATACTAGGTATCTGCAGAAATATTCTGTAGCCTGTGTTTTCATGGTGTCTTAAAATATTCTTCCTTTTTTTAAAGTTCTTGGTTGATACGTTAATAGGCTGTATATGTGTAACATGCTAGAATCGAGTAAAAGATGGAATAACTTTGGGATGTTTTTATTTTTTAATAGTGTGTTGTATTTTGCACTAGATTGCTTTGGAAATAGGATATGCACTCAGTCAGTGAAATGAAGCTTCTTCAGGTGTTGTAGCCAAGTGTTAACATTTTACTGTTTAAAAAGAGGCAGAAGCAGTATTACTAGTGCAGTTTTTATGTATAATGTCATCTGGGCAGGCTTTTCATTAAGAAAATGTCTCTTTGTGCCCAGTAAAGGGCAGAAATGTCCCTTTCTGCCCATCAGTAAGAACTAATTCAAAACAAACAAAACCCAAAAAAACAAACACTCCGACCCCCACCACAAACCAGATCTATACATGGCCAGGAGATAGACAGCTTCCTTTAGATTTTGTGAAGATATGCTGCTTTGTCAAATAACTGAATAACATCCCGTGGCTTCTTAGAACCATTCTGATGAAATTTCACAGAACTTTATATTACATAAAACACAAGGTAGAA
The DNA here is from genome assembly GCA_035590215.1 of Microhierax caerulescens. Lineage (NCBI taxonomy): Eukaryota > Metazoa > Chordata > Aves > Falconiformes > Falconidae > Microhierax > Microhierax caerulescens. The sequence goes on from JAVJGJ010000061.1 coordinate 29,350,244, forward strand.
AACCTTCTAGGTAGCATATTTGGGTCTGGGTACACAGGCATTTATGGATTTTTAAGTGCTTCATTCTGTAATTTCCATCTAGTTTTTTAAAACTGTATATAAAGAATAGACAGATAATGAGGTGAAATTTCATTGTGTGAATAGTTAATAGAATTTGTGCTATCTCAGTCCAATTTTAAAAACTTCTCAGATAAATACTCATTTTGTAGCAGAGTCTACACACAGTATCTGTGTGTTTTGTCCCTCCACTATTAATTCTGGGTATTTTTCTGGTGGGCAGGAAGGAGGGAAGGTGTTTGCATTTTTGTGTCATGTCATGTTCATGTTGTTCACTGTGGCTGGGGATGTTCTGAAACAGTCATCATAGGAGTTGATCTGAAATATATTGTACAGTGATTTAAATTTTTTTGATAAAGCAAGGTTATTTTGGCCTGCCTTTGTGTCTTTCAGAGTTCAGTTTTGTGGGCTTGTGGAAGAGTAGGCAAGCAGGAGTATTTGGGCAGAGTTTGATAGAATTATCTCTTTAGAAGTTGCTGACTTCTTCTCTTTAAGGTTTCTAATTAAGTGTTAAATTTTGAAGTGATACATAGATATCCACAGTATAATCAAGCCCTACTGTATGAACTTAAAATACCCACAAAACCAGAAAAAAAAATAGTTGGTTGAGAGGCTTGGGACCAGCATGTTGAACCAAGCTCTCTGAGTTACTAAGAGAGTTAGATGTAAGCTGCTTTTTCTGTTCGTCTTGCAGGCCGAAGATAACAAGGCTTGACTTCAAGAAGAACAAACTCACTCTAGTTGTTGTTGAAGATGATGAACAGGTAGGTAACTATCTGTTTGGTTACATCTCAGTCTTGATTATACAGTACTAGTTTACATACTCCTGATCTCTTTCTTTATATTTATGTTTTGAGAATTAATGCGAATGCCTTGCAAGATTTTTCATTGTGACAAGGGTAGGAGGGGTGTGAGGGGACTGAAGTATAAAATGAGTAGGCTCAGATTACTTTTTTTCTCAGCTGTTTTTAAAAGAGGAATACCGTGTGAAACTAGTGTAGACCAGATTCTTTGGAAACAGTATGCATTGTGCAAGAAAGTTTAAAAAAAGTCCATGTAACACATTTAATGGAATGAATTCCTTAAGCAGGTGCCAGAATTGTTCCAATGGGAAGAAATTACTCAGAGCTGAAATAATAAAAATGTGAGCACTGGCAATTTGAGGAGATCAGATTTGGAAGTGAGACCACATTAGCCTCATTGAGAATTACCTTCTTGTTATAATGATGTCTTTAACTTGTAGTTATTCAGAGGTTTGACCTGTTACATATATGGGTCTAGCCCTTTCCAACTTCAGACAATGGAGCAGTTGTTCATTAAAGCTACTGAAAAGGCTGATTTTTCTGCCTAAAATTAAACATACATTTCAGAATTCATAGAAAACTTTTATTTGGCTTTCAGTCGGTTGTAGCTTTGAGTTATTCAAGCCCCTTGTAAATCACCAGTATGCTCTGTGTGCTTTAAGGGAAAGGAGCAGGAGCACACTTTTGTCTTTAGACTGGATCATCCCAAAGCCTGCAAACACTTGTGGAAATGTGCAGTGGAACATCACGCCTTCTTCCGGCTCCGAGGTCCTGTCCAAAAAAGCTCAAGTCGATCAGGCTTCATTCGGTTAGGATCCCGATTCCGATACAGGTCAGTGTCACCTGTCATTTAGCACTTACCTTCTGTCATTTCTGGCTTCTCTTGGGTTATGCATGGAAACTCATTATTACGTTATTATATTATATACATTATATAAGTAAATAAGAACTCGGTATTCTTTCACTTAGGACATAGCTTGCAAGTTTCATTTCTCAATGAGTGAGTTGCATTATCTGTTTTACGGTACGCTGTGGTTTATAGATCACTTAATCTTGAAAACCCACCTTTTTTTAAATGAACCATAGAGGATGGATGATTGACCTGCAGAGCTGGGGACATTGCACATCTTTTGACTCGAGTTCCTGACTCAAAACATCCTGTTTGAGTGATGGTAGTCAGAAGCCTGAGATATCATTAGGCACTGCCAGAGCATGTAACAGACTTCCGAGTAGCTTGTGGTCCCAGACTGGTCTGCGGGATGCAGTCAGTTGCCCCACCAGAGTTGGTGAGAACATATGGAAGGGGGTGGGCATGACCCCAGGCAATACGCATATACTTGGCTTCCATTTCCAGCAACTGTAGCAATACCATCTAGTCTGCTCTAGGAAGGGTCGGTGGTACCAAGGAGTCTGCAGTACGTGAGGCTGCTACTGCCCTGGGGGCAGAGTCTGGCCAAACTCGGGGGGGGGGGAAACACCTGCCTGGGAACAAGAGCATCTAGATGCTGGTTTTTAGTCCTATTACCATGTTTCTCTGTGACCTTTGGCAACATCCTTAAACTTTACTCTCCTAGAATTTTCAACCTCTCCCAAACCATGTGCACTGTGAGCACAGAAATATGCAAAGGGAAAATGTGCTTTTTCGGCAACTTTATGTTTAAGGAGTCGTTGCTTCAGCCTTTGGTCTTGGAAAAATGTGGTGGAGATTAGGATGCTTGTAAAACTTGTGAAAGGCCTTCTGAGGTGTTAAGTTTGGGATTTTTTAATAGAAATTAGATCAGATTATTAATCTATGAATTTAAAATAGAAATGTGATGTTTTGATGAGCAGTGTCAGTATTCTGTCATTTAAAATAAGTGATTTATGTAATTGTTTTTTACTTTTACATTACTTTATTAGTGGAAAAACAGAGTATCAAACCACCAAGACCAACAAAGCAAGGAGATCAGCATCCTTTGAAAGAAGGCCCAGCAAGAGATATTCAAGACGAACGCTGCAAATGAAAGGTAAAAGGCCTTCCATTCTGAGAAGTATAATCCACTGTGAGAATCAGGTCTTCATACTCTTTAAAATTTCTGGGTAGGAGTTCTTGTAGCTGTTAGCCCTTCTCCCAGATTTTCAAAATCAAGTTTTCTTTGACAGCTTCGGGAGTCCACATGTATTTATCAGAGAGAGCTTGTGTCCAGAGCATATAATCATAGCTTGCCTAGCAGGTGAAGCACCCATGAATATTGCACAGTAGGTCTCCTTAGGAAGATGGAAATCCTGAGTCCAGGAAACAACAGTATATTAATGTTAATACTTTAAATTTGTGAATCAGGTTTGAAATTTTTTGTAATTGAGATTTTTTGTCATTGTTCTTAGGAGTTGCGCTCTGTTGTCGCACCCTGACAGCATGTGATACCTTGTCTCTTATTCCTGCTCTTGCATAGGTCAAGTGTGACCTCCCATGCATACTTCCAAATACTCGCTTAAATCTGACTCTTTGGTTTGCTCCTCAGAATTCTTCTTTTATTTTTCCAATTTAGAATTTTGGTTTTTACACAGTATACGTGGGATATGTGTAATCTTTTTCGTCATTTAGTTGCCTACTTTTAGGCAGTGCTAGATTATTTTTATTAATAAAACACTGAGTATTTAACTGATAACCTAATTATAAATTAAATTTTAATTAACACTTTATATTTTTGCAGCGCATGCTGCTAAACTTGAAGAAACAAGGTAAGATACAGTCCAGTATTTAAATTTCTCTTTGTTTGCCACCTATATTTGAGCATGTGTTACAAGATTAGTTATACATAGGGAGTGTTAATCTCTTAACTGTGGTTTTACTGTGGGTTTTGTGTTTGTTTGCTTTACATAAAACCTACTGTTCAAGGCAAAGCTCATGTGTTGCTGTCACATAGAAGATTTTGCCAGACTTGCTTACTAGCAGGCAAAGAGGTTTGTTTAGGACTAGCTATGATTCTTGCTGGATATGAGCTGTAGTTCCGTGTGCTGCCGTGTAAAGAGATCAGGTGAAAGCATGTGAGGGTGTCTTCTTTCTGAAATCTGCTTGTTCAGGGTATGTGACTAAAATAAATACATAATCAAGTGAAGTACATAGGGAAAGTACAGTAAACTAAGCAATTCATATTCTGTACTATACTTGCATTTATTTTTATATACTTAAATATTTTATATATTGATACTAAATTATTCATTATCAGCACTGAGAGGGAAGACTTTTGGTTCTTAATTTCTATACCTAGACTAGATCTTTCTGCTTGTGTAGGTTCATACTTGCTGTTGCAATGGAAATTACTTATATGAATCTGAATTGTACAGTTTTCATAACTGTCCTTAAGGGAAGAGAGGAAACCAGGCTAAAAAGAACTACCTGGTAGTTAAGGAACTAAGTTCTGATTTCTGTCCTTTGCCCTAATAACTTAGGAATTTTGCAGTAACTAATGAATATTGCAATGATCAACTGCAGCCAAATTATTTTAGAAAGTAGATACTTGTAGATATTAAGCATCATGATAGTCAGGAGCTGGGTAAGGAGTGTTGAAATAACATTTCAAAAGAACAGGCTTAATACAGATGTACATTGTCTGTTTGTAGCAGCAAGGTTGATTCGTTCATGAGAGGGAGAGAAGTCTAGGAAGCATGGGGACAAGGCTGCAGTTACTTTAACAGTGTGTCTCTGTCTTTGTGACCTGTATTGTCTCTTCTTTTTATAGAATGGGAAAGTACTCTTCAAAGCTGGGTGTCATTAAAGTGCTTAAAGATCCTCTGCATGCAAAATGTGACTGTGTGCTTAACTAGTGCTCTCATCGTGCTGTGTTGTCATGCCCTGCTCAGAGTTTCATGCTGTTTAGGTCATTCTGAGAGTGGGAAGAGAAACTTCATATGCAGTTTCTCTTTCTGATAAGACGGCCGTCTTCAGATCTGTAGCTAGGTGTGGCACTGTTACATTAGTCCTCAGAGCAGTTTATGCCATTTCTGAAACTCTACGCTTGAGCGTTGCTAATTGAAATGCATCATGAAAGATGTATGTTGTTCCATTCTTCTGTGTTACCTCAGCAGAGGGGAATGTGCTACCCAGAAGGCATTCCTTAATATTCTGTTAAATGTGCACTAATCTGTGATAACCTCCACGTTCTCTCAATAGAGAAAGCGTGATGTTGGGAAACAGGCAAGGAACAGGTTGTTTTGTTATGACATTATGGTATTTAAGTAAAATAATTCTGAAGAATCACTGAAGTAGATAAAGCAATCTATTTGAATTGTCAGGTTGGATAGCTATTGTCCAGACTGTAAATCAAAAGATTAATGGGTTTAGGAGACTGGAACCCATTTTTTAAAAGATTAGAAGTCTGGAAAAAAGTTTGCTTTGCATGAGATTAATAATGTATAATTATTGTGCAGGGTGGTAATGTTTTTAAGTGTCTTAAATATGTGAAAATATGAAATGCCTCTTACAGATTCAGAAATCATCAGGACTAGGGATATGGGTCTTATTTAATTTATTAACTATATTACATATTTAATAAGATAAAATTATTATCAAAACTATGCTGAGTTGCTGTGCACCTAATTTTGCATGGCTGCTTTTTTGATTCGGAAGGACTATTCAGTCCAATAGAGGTTACGCTTACAGAAGAAACTCATGAATTTTTCTGCTAAATTTGAAACTTCAAATCAGAAGAGCCCTGGTATGGAACAAACATAGTATCTACAGCATGTACGTGAGGTTTCGACAGTGTCATGTATTGCTGAGTGTTTAACTAAAACTGTATTGATTTTACTTTACAAGTGTCCTGCCTTACTGCTGAATCAGAAAGAGTTTTTAAACGAAACAGCTGAATTACAGATAAGCTGCAGCTTGAACAATTAAAAAATGAAGTGATACCCTTAGTTACCTACAATGAGGCAGCTGACCTGAGGAATAAGTTTTTTAAGTTTTCTTTTGAGAACAGTTAAGTACTATGGAAAGATCTTCGTTACACTTTGTGCTTTCTGAAAATCTTTGCAGCTCTGCCAGCCTGCAAAAATAGTTTGTTGATCTGATTCTGATTTAAATATCTTTTTGTCTTTCAGTACTGCAAACAATGCTGTTATCAACCAAACTAATGGATCACAAGTAAGGATTCTTATTCTTTTTAAAGGCAGTTTTCATGTATTTCAGCAGATTTGAGGATTTTGTTACTAGTTCTTAAAATCCAGTGATTGACCACTTGAAAGTTAAAAACATCAACTACTAAATTGCATGCCAAGAAATGGCTACTAATTTGCAAGCAAGATAATTAGTTAATTTAGCTGGAGTAAGGAAGATAACCCATGCTGCAGTACTATAGAAACTGTGCTATTTATAGATACAGATTTTCATAGGTACACAGAGCACCTCTGTGTTGAGAGTTCATATTGTCTGGGGGGAGGTGTGTGGCAATTCATCAGCACTTATGTTGATGCCTGGTTACAGTATTTTTTTCTCTGAAAGGGGGAATGCCCCTGCAAATTAAAGAATGCATTGTTAGAAAAAAAAAAAAATCAGTGTTCTCTGAGTCTGAGAAAGGAGCTTGGAGACATCTGGTCCTTCAGCACTTGTACACAGAATACCTTGTTTCGCTGAAAAGGGATGTTAGTGTAAAGTAATGCTGCTTCTAAGTATCAAAAACCAGGACTTGGAATTTGGAAAGGCCCTATTTCGCTTTCTGGAGCATTTCAGATGCTGAATGCAACAGAAAGGGTCGCATATTGGTAGAAACAGGATTATGGTTTGTTTTGCCATTAAAATACTCAATCTCTGCTGATGGATAGATTGCTGCTCTGCTCAGCCTTTTTGCTTTCTGTGCGAAAGGAGTTGGGTTTTTTTCAGGAGCAGTTGTTTCAAATGGCAGTCCAAAGGCCTGCAACCCAAAGGTGCCAGCTTATTGCAGTTACCTACAGAAGGAAAGAGTTGGACACAGCAGGCTGTAACTTTTTACTGAAATCTTTGAGCAGCTTTGGATTCATTATGATCCTCATACTGTGTGCAGTACTGGAAAAGACTGGGCATAGGTATCCGTTGCTGTGGAAGCAAGGGAAGACAACAGCCTCGCTTTAGCTTTGTGCGTAAGGAGAAGCGGTGATATGTTTTACTTTGTGTAATGTGTTGTCATTTTATTAATGTGTGTATAAGAACTAACTAATTTATATCCTGTCTCCAAAGAGCTGGAATGCAAAGCCAAACCTACCTGTCTTAACAGCAGTTCCTTCTGCCCCAGTCTTAGTGGAAATAGAAAACCTCCCAAGGAGCCCAGGAGCCAGCCAGCAAGACAAGAAGTGGTACGTTCTGCTTTGCTGGAAAAGGAATTTAGCTTGCTTATGCATGATTCAAGTGGCTGTTTCTTTATCTGCACTTAAATAAGCTGCCATCCTTGTATCTTTAACACAAGTTGACAGTCAAGTTAACGGTGATGCAGCTGATTTGTTACTGTGAATGTAGTGTGGGGAGGTGAGGACAACAGGCTTAGTCACTGCCAACCAAAAGAAAAATTCTTCAGGGGCTGAAGAAATTATTAAATTGGGAACAGCATTTTCAAGCCTTGGAGAGAGCTGGGTCCTTCTCATTTGCCATAATAATCCTTGTAACCCTTTGCTTGGTACCATGGGGCCCAAGGACTTGGCCTGATCCGTAACAAAATGCAGAACCTTGTAAACCAGTATCCTTGTGAAACCATCTTTTGAACTTTTTAAAATGGGCAAGCTGATTTTTTTTCATTATCTTGGGTAGAATGGGAGCTTGAGGAAAATGACACAAGCTGAAGATAAGAGCTTTGATTTCATGTAACCAGAGTATTTGTTTTATGGATTGGATCCATCTCAAAATGAGGACAATTTGTTTGAAGATAAATGTACGTATCATTTATCTTAAAGTAATTCTGTATTGCAAACGTATTTCAAAGCCAAAATTGGCATTCTATCAAGCCAGTACTTCTGCACGTCATCTTAACTTTTTCAGCTTCTTGTCCATTCAGAGGCAGTATGGCTTATCCTAGAAGGGTAATTCTGGTTTCTGTAAGACTCTTCATGAGCAGCAGCAATGGAATGGAGCAAGACAAAAGCTCTTATCCTAAGCAGTTTCAGCCCTCAAGAGAAAAGGTCCTTCTCCCATTGTTGGGCATATAAACCTATTTTGCTTCAGTACCTCTTAAATGATACCTGTTTCTAGCAGTGCAATAACAAGTGTACTTTAATTTTGTAAATCTTCTTGATTAAAGACTTCTAATACTATAGGTTTGGGATTATAAAGGGAATGGTAATTTTGCATTATATGTTGCATTTTATTGAAATTTCAATCAGAACCTGCGATCAATACTGGTTTTCTTTCTTTTGCCCTTGATTTGTCTAGTATCTGAAATCTGTGCTTGTCTGTGGTGAGATCCTGTTGATCGCTCAGTTCCTTCCATGGTGGTGGGTGAAAGGTGGTGGTTTCTTTATTCTTCAGCATTCTGAGTATGGTTTTATTTTTATTCTTTTGGTCTAATTGCAAGATGTGTGCTAGTAACCAGTATTTTCTTTGATGGGAATGTTTGACTCTTGCTCCAAACAGCTGCTCTCAGGTGTGATTCGTGCTAGCATTCTTGCTAGTGTTTACAAGGCTTCTGTTGCTTACTGAAATCTCACTGCTTCTGCTCAGAAGCAGGGAGGACTCTGTAGCCAATCTGTTTCAGTTTTGGTCTTGGTACACCTGTTTTAGGATTAAGAACTTGAGCCTGCCTGCCTTAACGTTGTCGAGGAATCTAAGCTTACATGCCAGCTGCCACAGTATGTAGCCTTTCTATAGAAGAGTGGGAGTGAATATAAAATATATCTGCATGTAACCCAAAACAGCATGCCATAAAGAAAACAAGCTTCTTGACAATTGACACATTTTAATGGAGTCATTAAGTATTACATTTGAGTCATTAAGCATTACACTTAATGCTTGTACTGCATATGTGTTATGTTTCTTAGAGATACAGCATTATTATTGAAGGCAGTAGTCTTCGGCAAAGAGGTTTTAATGTGTTCACTGGAAACAGTGATACCTGTAATAAAGGGAAAATCCAGCTGTAAGAAGAAACAACAGTTTGGAGCTGAGTCAGCAATTGAGCTACATTCTGGTTTCTCAGATGGGAAGTGGGTTAAGGTTAATATAATTGCCAAAACTACATATTTGTTGCAGGGGCTGTGACTTGGCTATTGCACCTTGGAGTCTTGATGTCTCGATGCTGCTAACGAGATCTGTTTTCAGCTGCTGCTGTCTTTAATTGGCCTGTTTCTGCATGAATTATCTTTGCTTTCTGTCAAAAAAAATAGTCTTCTTTTAGAGAGAGTTTGCCAAGGATTGTTGAGAACACCATAATCTCTGGACTGGAGTTATGCAGATGGTTAGATTGAAGGGGTTTAGAAGTAAGGTCCCGACCTCATGAATTTCTGTGCTCTGCTTGGCAGATGCCTATATTGGCTACCTTGCAGCTTAGATCCCTTCCTAATATCAATGTTTCCTTTAATTTAAAATGCTAATTCTGCAGCTGTCAACAGCAATTGTGCCAGATTGTATAAAGTACTTTGTAGATAAGAAGGATTGTAGTGGGGTTTGGGGGGGGTTTCCCCCCCCCCCCCCCCTTTGCTTCATTCCTGTAAAATTGTCAGTACAGGAAAACTGTACTGGTCTGCATGGTCTGGAAATAGTCTGGAATATTAGTTGCAAGGCTGAGAAACCTAAAACACAATCAGTGTCCGTCTAACTTTAGTCTTTTCTTAATAAGCTGTTTCTGTGCTAAAATAGGACAAGAGACAAAGGTTTAATAATATATTTTTCCTTATTGTGGAGTAAGTAGGGGGGTTTGTGCTGGGTTTTGTTTTGGGTTTTTTGTTTGTTTGTTTTGGGTTGGTTTTTTTTGCTTTCCCAGCAAAATGGGAAAAGTGTAATGAACTGTTGAGGATTGGAGCCTTCAGTATTCACAGGTCACCTCCTCAGCATACTTAGCAAAAACCAAAACTCTGAATTTACCCGTGAATGACCTTTATATAAATTCTCTCCCTTTTCTAAAGGAGGACTATACCTGATCATTAATCATTTACTGCTGTTGTAAATCCTGCATGCTTTCCTGCTTCCCAGCCTTAACACTGTCATCTTCCAACTCATGTGCTGGCTGCTTGGCTGTCCTGGCAGGGCTGGGAGGCTTTCTAGCCATGAGAAGCTGAAGTTCAAGCAGGTGTCTGTCTAGGACCCCTCTAGGTGAACAGCAACAATGTGTTTCCATTTTGTTTAGATTTGGGTCATTAAATAGAGAAGTTTACATTAAACTGAAGGAGTATTTGTTTCCTTTGTGAGTTTCCTTGCTTGAATAGTTTCTGAGAGTGGTTTTTTCCAAGCATTTTTTTTGATACCTGACTGTACCCTGCATCAGCCTATTCTAAAACATACCAGTGAAGGATCCTAATACAACACAGACAACAGTTAGCAGATCATTGTCCATTTCTTAAAATAAATGTCTTAAATTAAATTTAAATTAAATTTAAAATTTGACTATTTTAGTAAATTGCTTATCCCTGCTGCTTTGGAGATGCTTGTGCCTAAAGGCTTACAGTTTTCTAGCAAAGGGCTCCTGCATAAAAATATTTTTCAAAACTGTTTGAAGTGATCAGTGTTCTACCCTGCTCTTCTACTTAGCTTTTGGAGGACTATGCCAACTGCGGTATAGACCAGCCACAACTGTGCACAGCATTTCTGTGGTTTTGATTCTTGGAATTCAAAATTTAAAATTTACAAACCATTATACCCTCATATGCAAAATTAGAAAACAGTCTTAGTTTGAGTTGTGACCTTTTTTAAAAAGGCTCTTTTTCCAACTAGATTTTTTATGTTAATCAAGTACAGCTACAGTCAGCTTCCTTCAGTAGTACTAAGTCTCTTAGTAACCTAAATTGTGACTGATTTGTGTGTGCTCTACTGTTTGCCCCTGCATAGGAATGCTCATGTTTCTGAGTTTCTGTTTTCTTCTCCTTTTCTTAACTTGCACTAGAATCTACATTTTTCCAGTGAGTTTGAAAACTGGTGTTGCTTATAGATGCTTGTTTCAGGAGTACATTTAGAGCTGCCACTTAAACCCTGTCAGCTTCCTGCTAACGTGCTATATGCTTGGAAGCTCTGTTCCTCCATCATACTGTTTTCTCCCATTTGTAAAATGCACATGGTTCTTGCTCAGTTTTGTGAAGTACATTGAAATATGAAGTGCTTTTGATTTGGTAAGGGTAGACAATGTATACATCAGCTTAACTTGTCATTTCAAAATTCTGCAAAAATGTGTGTGATACTGAGCAGGGAAGGGGTTTATTTGACAGTGTCATCATGTACACACGTACTTGCATGCCTCTTTCCTTCAGTATTTACCTTCCAGCAATGCCCTTTTTCCTTGCCTTTTCACATCAATCTTCTTGTCTTCACTTCTGCTTTACTTTTCCACCCTCTTTCTCACCCATGCCTGTTTACTAATTGTGCCCCCTCCCACTCCCCAATAATCCAGGCCCTTTGACGCTGCCGACCGCTGTCAACGTGGTGGAAGCCTGTGGGACGCGTGGGCCCCGCCGAGGACCCGCGCTGCGGACGGACAATACATCGCTTTTGTCCATGAGCGTAATGTGAAGAATGCGGGAATGCACAGCAGTGCTGGTACCTGTGCTGTCCAAACCACCATGACCAGTCTGTGAGACGTGGGCCTCTCTGGAGCTAGAGACTGCTTTCTAGCAGAGGCTGGAAATTTACCTTTTGAGCCGTTTCTGAGATAAGGACAATGGACACAAAGCTGACTGTAGAGGGGGGGGGAAAGCTTTTATTACAAAGGCTCTATATATCATGCTGTTGGTATTTAGTCTTTAAAAGAAAGCCAAACAGACCAGAAGCCACCCATCGCTCTTACATTAAAACATGACTCTGTGTGTGTGTGTGTGTGTGTGTATCTTTTTAATTGTGCTAAGATTTTTCTTAATGATTGAAAGATTTAATATTTTTTTTAGCTGGGTTTAACTTTGAGAGCCATGCAGGGTCACATTTGTAATAAAACTACACATGCAACTAGTGGGTTATATTGGTTTCAAAAATCTGAGACAGGATGTAACTGCCTCTCCTTTTGAATCAGGAACATTTTAAAATAACTAAGGTAGATGGTTGATCTGAAAACTAACCTTTTTATTTTTTTAAGAAGTCCTCTTCTGAAAAATATTGTTTGGAAATGGAATAGAATTATTTTAATTTTTTTTAAGAATAAAACTATCAGAACTCCTGAAAAGTCAGAGTAATATTTTTGTTTCTTTCTAGAAAACTATTTCTGTTTTGCTGCTGTGCCTCAGTTGAAATGAAACAAATACTTCCTGACAAACAACAGTCCTACCATATGATTCAGAAGGTTAATTGTTAAGTCAGAGGTTAAGACTCCAGCTTCATGGCTCATTGGTGTTCTTGGGGCCCTTTAACAACGTGAAGAACTACCTTTACCCTTGAATGACCTGTGTTTTCACATGGTTTCTGAAGTTAGCTGCTTTTACGTTGAAATATTATTTTCCTATTTAAAAAAGAAAAAGAGGAGAAGTTGTGGGTAGAGCTTTTAAAATTCATTTATGTTTGGCTTTTAAGACAAAGTGTTTGAATGATTTTCAAATTGTTTAAATAAGTTTCAAATAGCCACAGAGTCCAGAAATACAAAAACATTGTTTTTAGATATCCCGCCCCAAAGAACCAAGAAAGTATGTCTCAGCTATGACATAATATTTTGGTCTCCTCACCCTTGTATCTGACAAAGGGAAAGAGATTGCTAAGGAAATGTGAGTCTCCATCTACAACTCTGCTTTAAAAAGAAAGGATACGTAAGCTTCATATAAGATCTGTAGGATCTACAGAGGTGATTAGAGCAATCTGTTGGGCTATTTTTAGCTTTAGATTTTGCAAGGTGGATGTTGTAAGCTTCTGGAGCGAAGCAAACCTATTTGTTTATTATTTCTAAAGCTGCATAAGAATATGCAAATGAAAACAGGTGTTCTGACTTTAAAATATTATATAATTTCTGTGTAGATGAAGGAGAAGCTGCCACTAATTTGAATTGTGGAATGTGGGATAGTTTTGTATTTAAAATGCAAGAACGTTGTTGCAATGACAAGTCACTGCTTTGTTGCGGAGTTGTAAGTTCAGTTGTGCTTATGTAGTGGTCAAGCGGTTGCAAGTAGCGTCTGACTCCTCAGGTGTCAGAGAAATTTTGTGCAGCTGCTGTAGAACTGAAGAATAGTTGAGGTTGGAAGGACACCTCTGGAGATCGTGGAGTTCACCCCCATGCTAAAAGCGGGGTTCAGTGGAGCAGGTTGCTCAGGACCATGCCAGCCAGGTTTTGAGTGTCTCCAAGGATGGAGATACCCACCCTCTCTGAGCAACCTGTTCTGGTGTTTCACCAACCTCATAGCAAAAAAAGGTTTTCCTTCTTGTGTTTAAGTGGAATCGCCTGTATTTCAGTTTGTGCCTGTGGCCTCTTGTCCTGTCTCTGGGCTCCCTTGAGAAGGGTCTGGCTGTTGTCTTTACGTCCCCCACCAGGTTTTTATACACATTGATCAGATCCTCTTGAGCTTTTTCTTCTCCAGGCTGAACATTCCCAACTCTCTCAGCCTCTCCTCCTATGTCAGGTGCTTCAGACCCTCAGACCTTTTAGCATCTTCGTGGGCCTTTGCCACACTCCCTCCAGTAGGTCCATGTCTCTCTTGTCCTGGGGAGCCCAGAGCTGGGCATAGCACTCCAGGGGGTCTCACCAGCGACGAGCAGAGGGCTGGGTGTCCCAGCTGCCTGCAGGGTGCTGACTGTCACAGACTGCCTGGGAATGAACTGCGAGTTTGGTTATTAAAGCTGTCAAAGTTTTCATGGTAGATGTTTCTCATGACAGCAGAACAAGTTCCAACTGAGGACAGAAGAAGCGACCCTGGTTGCCTGAAATCCGTCTACCTTTAGAACTGGTTTGTTGCAGTATGGTATATATCACGTGCTTTTGCCACGTGGCTGTGAATCTTGCATACATCCTGAGGGTTGATTTTGCTCTGTGCTGGGCTTATTCTACCACGACTTCATTGTCTTAGGGAGAATTATTATCTTGGTTTCCACTAGGACGAGTGACAGCTCTCAACAGCAGACAGAGAAATTGTACCACCTAGTACCAACACCACCTGACTGCATTTTTACAGGGATGGATTACATGCTGTAGAAATAGCACTGAGGAAGCACATGCATGTCTTTCTAAACAGTGTAGTGGTTAACAGATCTTTTCTTAATATCCTGTTTCTGCAGCCAGCACCTTTTCCTAAGGGTGTTTTCTTTCCTTTCCTGTAGTTGTTGGCTTGTAAATGGTATGTCAGTATTTGGATTTCTCTTCAAACAAATGGGAGACAGCAGAAGTCTTGGAATGTGGGACTCAGCCTGCTTGATTATAAACTGTGTGTGAACAGTTTCCATTTGGAGCATCATACATCCCCAGGAATTTTTCTTTCCCTTTCCTCAGAAGGAAAAGGAAGTGGTTTTTTTTCTGAATATTTTGCATTTTTTAGGGGTGAAAAAAAATCTGAAAAAAATTACAGGCTTAAATTTACTACTCTTACCTTCAGGTATAACATTGAACGCTCCAAAGTGAAGGAAATGAACAAAGAATTACATACTATTATACTACTTTGCAGGGTCAATGTGAGAAACTTCTGTGTCGCTACCCATTTGAAAAAATAAATTAGCTTGCGTGGTGCTTCATGCAGCTTCAAATTAGATTAATTGCAAAAGAATTATGTCTTTTGCAGTGGACTTGGATAGTTACTGTATTTTACAGATTGTATTTCACAAACTAGAATGAAGTATTGTTTTGGTTTTCAGCTAGGAAAGTAAAAAAAAAATCATACCCTTTGTAACTGACAGCTGTCTCAGTCACATTATGCATTGTATGCTGTATGGTATATACTAATGTGAATATATTTGTCAGGCAAAAAGAAGAAATAATGCAGTAGCTAACTCCCTTAACTGTGGGAGTTCCCTGAGCATGTGACAACTTCTGCATGTGATTTATTAGTGAGCTGACAAACCTTTCCGTGTGCTAAAACCCTTTGGTTATTCCTATATTCATAATTATTTGTATGGCTTGAACTCCTGGTATCATCAGCTTTTTGCTTAGAATATTTCTTAAAATATGTTGGTAGAAGCTGATTCTGAAGACATAAAGCCTGGCACTTACTACTACACAAAGTTCAACTATCCCTTTGCGCGTGGGTAAATAGAGGAACGTGGAAAGCTAATGCACGTTTCATTCTTGGGTACTGCACACTGCCACTGGAGTCCTACTTTTCCTGGGAAGCCTTTTGTTATTTCCCTTAGGATTGGCATGACTGTTGGTTTGTAAGAGAAATACTACGCAGTGATGAAAATAGTATCTTGTGCTTAGTTCCATAGTCTGGCCATTTACGAAGCCTGCATGGTAGACTTCCTGGTGGTGCCCTGAAGAGGGTGAAGAATCTGGGGGGCCTTGAACAATTAGTGCTCTTCAGGGAACACATCTCTTGTGCCTGCAAATTCCAGTGGCTGATGGTCTCCCTAGTATGACTTTCCTCTTGTGACTGCCTGTCTGAGGGTGGTTGAGTAGATGTTTCAGTGGGTCTGGAAGCAAAATGGGGTCAATTCCTACTTGCATCTTGGCTTAGGAGGCTTCTCTCAAGTCTGCCTAAAATTAATTCAGTTCCCCTCAGGCCCCGCTGTGATGCAGGGGTGAAGCTGCCGGGACTCACCCCCATTGTCCTTGCTGCCTCCCTCCATCCTGTGGCACAAATGGCAATAAGGTTTCCTAGAAACTTTCATCACCTTAATGTAAGTAGTACGCTGCTTATGGAGCGTGAGTGTGCCATTTGAATATGCCACCAGATTTCAAGACTGCCTTTATCTTGAGCAGGCAGGTTTTTATATCAGTTTTCTTGTCTGTCTCGTAAACGTTACTGCAATTGTCATAGGGGGGGAAAAAAGCTGGTGTAGTTATCCTGGCAATTTTCCAGCGAAGATAAATAGAATTTTTCACTCATTTTCTCCACTGTGCTGCAGTGCTAAGAAAAGCATTAGGAGATTACAGCATAAAGAACTGTTACTGGTGCTCTACATCACTTCTTACATGGAGTTCATAGGAGCTTATATGTAGTTCCCTCAACATGTCATGGCATCAACACCTCCGCGCTGCAGGCAAAATCTGACTGCGATACTGGTTGTCACGTTAAACCTTTGGGAGGCTATTTACTGGAGGCTGTCAGAAAATGGCAGAAAATTGTTGGCTTAATGTAAAGATTATAAAACATTTTCACTCTCATGCATAGACATCCTCTGATAGTAAGGTATTGGGATTCAGTCTCACTTTCTTTGTTGCCTTAATTGGGAGAGCATCTATTCCTGCTAGTTACTTCTAATAATTAAAATTCTCTGTATCCCTCTGTCCCTTTTTGTGAGACTGTCTTCTGCTTGCCATTTCCCGGTAGAGGTGCAGAGCAACTGTGCAGTAGGTAGAAGTGTTTCCTATTATTTGCTTTGCTAGTAGCTTCTTATTCCACTGCTTTAAGAGAATCAAGCAAGTGACCTCAGTTTGCCTCGCAGCAATTATCTTAAGATGATTCGTACATTATTAGCACTAAAACGGTGATATCCTGTAATCTCTTTCAGAGGTATATATTTAACATTGGAAGGATTGTTTTGGGTGCTTGAGCTGGAGGGAGGAGTTATTTTCCCGGAGCCTCTAGTGACAACACGGGACTTGCTTCCAGGTTCCAGGGGCTGGCGGGAGGCATGGGGCATTAACCAGGTAGTGATAAGGGAGAAGCTGGTCTAAACTGGGCAGGAGGAATTGTCTCTGTCTGTGCATAATGATAAGTTCTGATGTGGTAGGTACTTGCCTGGTATTGTCGGTCTCGTATTTGGGACAGGACTTTCAAAAGTGGTAGATTTTTATTCTTAAACCAATATTGCGACCAAACCGTATGTGTGATTGTTGACTGAAATGGGTGATGATCAAACTGCAGTCATGTGCACAGGTTGTCGATTAACCTTCGTTTCCTACAGCAGTTGTTTCCATGTTTGTTACAGTTTACTGTTAGGATAGCTTTAGCTGTCCTGAACTTTGAAGAGATGGATGAGATTCCTAACTGCCTGCACAACATAAGCATCATAATATAACTTCTGTTTTTGTAATTGTTTTTCTATTTGCATTTTAAATACCGATGGTAGGACAAAATAAAAAGGGAACATTTCTATTAGAAAGCAAAGGAGGTGAAACAAGTGATCCTAACAGGGTACATGCTGTGATTCACTTAAAAATAATTGTGACTGCTAAGGTTTTATTCATGTCTCTGCCCAAGTTAATAAAGCTGAAACTAGTTATAGATATGCCTAACCATAATGTAGTGTCAGTGCAGACCTATGCCGTGCATCCTTCTGCCCTCTGTTCTGCTTACAAGTGTTGGGTGAAGTACAGTGCAAATCACTTTTTGTGAAAAGTATCAACTTCCCTCCCTCTAACTTTTGTTTTTCTCATATAAAAATCCTGAAGTGTACCTTGACTTTGTTAGAAAAATTCAGATATTTGTCCAAAATATGTGTTTAATGGATTAAAACTTCTCTCCTCTTCTCTTCACTTTTTCCACTGTTATGTGATGAAGCAGTAGGCAATGTGGACCTGTTCTGGTATGAAGTCACTTCTACAAACATGAATGTACCACCACCACTGTCATTTTTTTTCTTTTTTTCTTTTTCCCAACTCGCTAAAGGCCAATGTCTATTAGTTACCTGAAAAATTTTTACAGAATATGTCTGGTTACCAGAAGACAGCTTGAAAAAAGAGATTGCGTATGTTAAAGCTTTTTCTTGTTACAGGAAAAGTGGTAATGTGACTCTGTGTATCTCTGCCCATCTTTGTGCCTTTGCAGCGTACCTCTTGTTGATTTGCTAGACAGTACGGAGTTGCCAGAAAGCTGTGTTGATGATGCCATAGGTCATCCAGTTGTTGGCCTGGCAACAGGAGATTCAGAAGAGGCTGTTATTTGCCCTCATCCTGGCACAAAGGAAGCTGCAGCTGAGAAAGCAGACTCTGATCGTAAGCAAACTTACAGATTTTTCCCTATTATTTGATGTGTGGGGTCAAAGTTAACTGACTAGGTTGTTACGATGTTGTTTCCGTACAAAAATCCAGAAGTGTTGTAGAAAGCTCCTTTAGATTGTATGCATAAGGATGGTTTTACCCACCACTAGGACAACAAAGTTGGTCAGCTTTCCCCATTTCAGCTGGAAGCAGCTTATTTCCAAGGACAGAGGTACAAAGGGAAAAGCCATAGATCGGACTTTAGCCACAAATACAGTGAAGTGCAACCATCTGTGCAATTAACTCTTGCTGCTTGCTTGTTGTGAGGATGGCAGGGGAAATGGACGTGCAGGAGTGCAGTGTGTGGTGATTAGGTACATGCAGTCTGTAGGATTGAAACTTTCATGGGAGGTTGAGCAAATAGTATTTTTTACTAGCCCCCCATCCTTGTGCTTTTTTCCACAACTTTAAAACCATGTAATTAGTGCTCAGGAAGAATGCTAGTTACAAGTCAAATAACTCCACAGCGACATTAGGAAGCTTACAACTTTTCTGTCTTTTTCAGCATTTGAAGACGCATTCCTAAAACTGAAACGGCTGGAGACAGAGCGCAGCAGCCCTGTGCCAACTGAGCGTCCTAATGTAAACATAAACATACAGGTAGTTGGGCTTCATTCCTCTTGGCAGAGTCACAGAGTTTTGTTCAGATCATTCTGAAAAGTCTTCCATTACCTTAGGCTCTTTGCAAGATTTTTTTTAAGAATATGAGGAAGTAATATGGGGGGATATTAAAGGAAACACAAATGTTTTGTTACATGTAAACCTGCCTGACAGGGCAGTGAGATAAAGATGGGGGGAGAGGTGCATGTGCTCATTAGAAAATTTCACTAGGCTGCATTCTTCGAAAATCAATGGGAGTAAAAGGCATAAATGCTTGAAATGTTCCTCAGTTGTCTTTTTCTGTAGGTTACTAACTGTTCGGTGCTGTATAGTTCACCCTCTTTTTTTGAGTGACTGAGCTGCTTTCTTGGTGTTTTTCAGTTGCCTTTGGTAACCTTCCCAGAACATTGTTGTGATGTTTTGTTTTGAGTCAAGTTTGCTGCTTATCTGTCCCTCCTGTTAAGGAACCACTTTTTATCTGCTTTCTGAAGTAGGTGTTAGTGTTCTATGTGTTTACGTAGAGAGGAGTGATGTGGTTTGATTTAGTGCTCTCGTAAATCTTTTTGAGCAAGTCAGGCTGCATTTCCATGGGCAGCTGAACCAAAGTACGAGCTTCAGTGCCCTGAACAAGGGCAGGGGCTCTCTTCATTCTCACTCCTTTTCTCTCTTGCTTCCCCCGCTTCCCCCTCTCCTCTGTCACTTCCAGGAATCATTGCATGTTTCGGTGAACAAGTGTAGCCTACAAAAACGCAAACAAAATTTTTTTCTGCCTTTTCTCTCCTTTTTTTTTAAAAAAAAAACACCACTTTTTGTTAAGTTTTTTTGTTGTTGTTGTTTGGTTTTGTTTAGTTTTTGAAGTTGTTAAATACTCATTTAGAAGGGTTCATGGAAGGGGTAAAAGAGCTATGCCCAGAGCCTTAGTGAAAATAAGTAGTGTTGTGTAAGCGATGGAGAGGACGGGATCCTCCCTTACAACAGCGGTGAACCTTCACAGATTCACCAGTTATCAGACTGCTGCACCCATACAGGACATCCTTGGGTTTTAAATGAGCTTTAAAAAATTTGGAATTGAGATTTCCCTTACTCTGATTTCTCTGATGTTAAAGCTGCAGGTGCTTTATTTCATTTTGAACAAGCAAAGAGAATAAAACACCTGTCAGTGTTACCTGTGCTACCCTGGCTTGCAGAGAGGCCCGAGGGTTTATCTAACTTCAGTGAAACAGCTCTGATTTTTCTTGCTCCCTCAACAGTAAAATGGACCAGGTGCAACGAGAGGCGTTTGGTCGTATGTGTCTGGGCTAAGCGTTCCTGAGCGTTTGTTCCCCTGCTCTGTGTGAGAAGGCTGTGGCTCTGGTGTGCTTGGTGCTGCCGGCTGTTTGGCTCGCGTCCCCTTTAAGGACCGTTGTCAGGGATGCTTTGTGCACCTCTCTGCTTGGCCAGCGCTTTACAAAGATTACCAGGTCTCTAAGAAGATTAGTCAGTAGCCTATAGGTCGTGTTACGCCAAAACACTGTCTCTGCATAAACTAAAGCAAACCAGTGCAGTTTATTTCAGAGCAGTTTCACCTGTTGAGCTCTGTTTTAGTTCAGAGAGAGAGGTTAAGGTTTGAATTGGTTAAATGGGAGGATGGAGGGAAGTGCCTTGGTTTTTAAATCACGGCTGATATATAGTAAGCAAGTTAAGATTCTTGTAATGAGCTAATCTAACAAACAGCTGCCAATACAGTACAGTCACAGTTACCCAGCTGCTGTCAGATGAGGTTCCAAGTATCTGTGGATATTAGAAGTTACAGATGCTGGGATGATAGTAACCTCATTAGAGAGCAAGAATGTTTGCATAACTGCACATGGATCTTGATGATACGAGTATGCCAATAAGATTCTTTGGGTAAAAGATACTTCAGCTTTCAAGAAGGAAGTGCAAATTGTATTACGAAAATGCAAGAGTAAGGTCATCAGTGGTTTTCCTTGAGTAGAAAAGACTGAATAAAGTTTTTCAGCCTGTGATGTAGCTTACCAAGAGGTCACATGAGAGTGTTTGTTTAAAAAGGCAGGCAAAGATTAGAGACTGTCTTTATATTTTAAATTCTGTATGCTTCAAATTGCAAAGGAATACAGGTTACAGTAGCACCAAATGAGTACACCCAATTGTGATTAGAGATGAAGGTTACAGGTTTGGAAATGAGTTCTGAAAAGATTGACCTAAAAATAACTATTAAAACCACTTTGTTTCCTGCTTTTGAAGGCTGCTTTAGTAAAAATAACAAATTTCCACTTACAGTATTTGTTACAAAATGTATCTGTTGACTCGCTTCCTCCACTTCTGTTCCATTCATGGCTTCTTCTTCTAACTGGGCTGAATGGAATTACAATATAGCCACTAAAACCTTGCAATGAGCTTAGATCCTGGAGCTTGCTGTTGTTTCAGATGAACACAGTGTGAGTGTTCTCCCTGAAAGTGTGCCATTACAAATTTCAGCATGTCTCCCTTAAGTTTTACCAATGTGTAAGGTACCTACCTGTGTAGAAACAGTTACAGCACATATAAAGTTTGGTAAAGTGCACTGGGGGAAAGCACTAGCTTTCAGCTTATGAAGGCAGAGCTGTATCCTGAACTTCATAAGTGACACTTCAAATGCCAATGAACTGCTCACTTCAGCTTTGTTAATTAAAAATCTTTACCTGTTTTCCATCAGGGGGCAGAGATGGCCTGACAGTCATCTTTACATAATTCTGTACTTGCAATCAATCAATCTTGATTGATTTCTTTGATATGGAAATATTTACCTAGCTATCTGTGTTGTTTTAGAGAAAAAGATAAGTCTTTCTAGAATGAGAACTGGGGAGGGGGGAATGAATGGTTCCATTCTTCACTGCTGCTCCCTGCCAAAATCTGTTGAGATGGAAGAATGCGACTTTGTCCTTTCCCAGCTTTCACTAGTGCAGTGACCAGATCTGACAAAAGAGAGCAAATAACTCTTAAATACACCGATGCTCTGCTTTTATCAGCTTCTGAAGTGAAATGAACAATAAAAAGTTCAGCCTGTTTGCCCATGTTTGAAGTGTGTGCCAAGTCAGAAATGCAAGGTTTTCTTTTTCTGAAATTCTTGTGATCTGTAAACATGTGGAAGTTGCTCCAAAATATGCCTACATTAGATTAGACTCTGTCTCCCTGCACAAAGTGATTTTCAGTGGCACCAGGAATGCTGCTCAAAAGCACAAAGGATTGGGACCAAATCTCCAGTGGCTGCCTTGAGTATTTCCTTTCCTTTTTACATCGCTGCCTAGCTCTGTGTTTTGATTGAAGAATCGAGTACAAATATATTTGTCTAGTACATGGAACTAATAAAAATCCTAATGAGCTAGAATATTGACAAACCTCAGCAGCTTTACTGTTTTATGTGAACAACTGAAATGTCTTGTAAATTAGACCTCTTGAGGCATTATCAGGTGCCAGATGCTCACCCCTCTAGCTACGTGTTCTTTCCATTAAAAACCAAAACAGTAAAACACCAATATATATTTTTGCAAGCATGAAATAGAAAAGATTGAGAAAAATATTTAATATTAGTGGAACTGTTTCCTTGGTGATATTGAACTTATATTTAAGTACATTAAAATATTTCTTAATAGTACTACACTTCAAAATTTGGGAATCTAATTGCTATTAAACAGCCCTTTCAGTGGAGGAACCTGAGAGGATGTTAAACCACAAAATGGTGCTTAAAGCACCAGTGTACTGATGTGCTCAGTTAAAATAATCAAATTTACTAGATCACTGGTACTGGAATAATGCATTAGAAATTCTGTGCAGGGACTCTTATGTACAGCATCTGGTTCAGTGAGGTCCAGCGTAAAGATTTAAGGATTATCATAGTTGGGTACTGCAACTGTACAAATAATAATAATAATAATAATATATCAGTTTTAATTATTCTAGACTTGTGGGAATTCAAGCAGCTTCACTAAAATGAAGACACTTAAATGTTTAATAATTGTTTTTATAGTTTTCATGAATGGTGTGAATGTGCATCTCTTAATGTGTGCTAGCAACAGTCATTAGCAACTTTGGTTGTTGGGCCTGATACCTTTTTGTGTTAACTGTGGCCCCTGAGGATTTTGCAAAGTTCAATGCTGACTGAGGTCAAAATTTTAAACCGGGTTCTCCTTTAGATAGTCTCCTAAGTTCCTATTTGGATACCCTGGAAGGTGATTTAGAGGGAGACAAGAAAACGAAGTATTTTTCCCTTCTCTAAAGCCCGAATACCTAGAAGTTCTCACAAGCGTTTCCAGTCAAAGAAAAAAGCTAAAAGTGGATGGGAGGGCTGGGGGGGGGCGACAGGTATTCACCTCTTTTTAACTTCTGTCGCTTGCTCGCTCTCTCTGTGCCATGGGCTTCATTCCTTGCAGTTGGTGCCAGTAGGGGTGCAGTAGGATTGTGCCCGCTCTGGGGCAGGGGGGGCTTGCGGGGGCAGGGGGTGTTGCAGGAATGCAGTGCATCCCTCCGGGAGAGGAGAGGGCCTGGCGTATGGCGAGGAAAGCAGGACTGTGTCTCCCCCTGCCGAGCCATACCCCGAGAAGAAAGGTCACAAGGTTTAGTATCCACACTGTTAATTAACCCCTGTCATTAATCAAATAGCAATTAGTAGATCAAATGCTTAATTAACTTTTTATAATTAAGAAATCCAATTCACATAATGAAATATACTGTCGTGAAAGGTATCTCATTTTTAATTGGCTTCGTTATGTATATGGCTGCCAGCTTGTTCTGATATAACCAGTGATGGGAGAGGTAGCTGTTCTAATTTGTAAGTGGACTGTAGGGTAAAAATCTCCCCAGCTTGCATTTGAGAGTGCATAGTGCATATAGACTAACTCCCCAGTTAGGCTATACTGGTATGGTGTATTGTGATGGCTGCTACATTGGTCTGCCAGCAAACTGGGCTGCAAATTTAGGGTCTGCTTCAGTTCTCACACCCTGTGTTTTCAGCACAGCACTTCACATCTCTGCTTCTAAGCGCTGTGCTTTTTTTACTTTATGTTTTGCTGTGACTTTACAACTCTGTTCCAAAATAAAGGGGAAAAATCGCTTTTTCATTTCAGTATAAATCTGCTGACTTTAACTCAGCCTTGTTCTTATTTAGAGATGTCAGTAAACATCAGCCCAGACTTTTCTGTGTGGGAACTGCTTCTGATAAAGATTTTTTCATGTCCAGGATGAAGTGGTAAAGTTGACAGATAAATGTCTTAATGCAATTGAGAGCCCAATCACAGCAGCAGCGTGGCTTCCGGCAGATATCAAAAGCAATATCCTGAAGGCCCAGGCAGAAGCAGGGCACAAGGTAAATACTCAACTGATGAGGACTGTGACTTTCTCAAATGTTTTATTTGTCTTGAGTTGCGTGGTGTTGGAGAAGATGCTGTGCAGGTAAGAGTGCTCCGAGAGCCAAAGTCCATGGTAGAGTAAGAGAGCCTTTCAGCCTTTCTGCACAATAATAGTGGTCCAGTACTGGCACGGGTGCCCAAGGAGAGGTCTCCATCCTTAACAATGCTCAACATGGAGCTGGACGAGGCCCTGAACAAGCCCTGGTTTGAGTGGTTATTGAGCCAGATAACCTCCAAAGGTGGCCTTCTAACCGAGAAATTATTCTGTGATTCTGTGACTAAGACTATGCTTCTAGCATGTTCTAGTAAATTCTGTGGCAAATAATGGTATTTTATTTGGCTACATCATTGAATTATTTTTATTTCTGCACTAAAGTTTTCACCTAGAATTGATGTTGTAAGTCCCTGAGCAGTAGATGAACAGCACACTTTTGTGCTGGGATGCAGGTGCTCGGTGCTTCTGTGAATCTCAGAACTGACACAAGATGGGAACAGGTATCAGAAATTTATATCTTTGTTCATTTTTTCCTCTCAGGTCACAAGAGAAGACAGCCTGACAGTTGTCAAGAATTCCACTATTCAGGATGCTGCTGCCAGGTACTGAACAGATTTGGAAGAAGCGCATGATGTAGTTATCGAAGTACAGCACTGAGAACCTGCGGGTCTGTCAGTGTCTCGGTGGTCGTTGCATTTTACCGTGTATAGTGTAGCTTAACTTGGTGGCTGTGAAGTGTTTATGAAAGGCAGCAAGCACTATAGTTGCTAAGTTTTATTACATACAAGGTAATCCAGATACTGTTTGTTCCCCCGTACTTTACTTTGATAAACATTGTTCTGACAGGAGTTTCGATCACTGTAGTGATTTCTGACCCGTGGACAAGTGTGGGGAGAGGGGATGGGTCTATTTACCCACAGCTATTTTCTTGTGGAGAAAAAAATATCATGTGCAGAAACCAGACACTGATGGTTGATCTCCTGAGAATTACTGAATCCCAAACGATTGCTGTTCCCAGTGGGATTTCAGGCAGTGAAAAAGTTAAAGGGTTACAACATGTAATTTCTTGACCATTTGTGAAGAAATGGTCAGACTTCATGTGTCAGACCTCGGAGAACACATGGAGATATTGAATAAAATATACATCTAGCAATCTGAAAAGTATCCTGTAACAAGTGATTCATGAAGAGCTTTCCATGGAAGGTTGTAGCGGTTTGGGGATTTGTTTTTTTTGTTTTGTTTTGTGCCAGGAACATACTCCCATCAAGCAAAACACAGAGTAGTCCTCGAGCAACCAGTCCAGTATTTCAAGACCCAAGAGAGCTGCTGAAAGCAATCCCTGCCTCAGACACGTTTGTTCCGTAAGTCATTCAGGAGAAATGTGTTTCTAGGGTAAGGGAATCATGTGGAGATTGTCATGAACAGGTCTGAAAAGATGAGCAACAGTTGCTGAGCATTTAGGCTACATCTAACTAAGCAGGTTTACCATGCGTCTTTAATTACTGTTGCAGCGGTTATCAGTGTAGACCAGGCCTGAGGGTGAGTATCCCAGCAAGCAGTGAGCAAATCTGTCTCATCTTCTGAAATAAAACACCTGGCATCCTGCTGCCCCTGGCTCTAAGGAGGACGGCAAGAGAATGGTAGGGAAGCTTCAGGCAAATTAGAAACAAGGGCTGAGGAGGCTCCTTTCAGGCAGGAGACACTGACACTGCTGGGTCTACATGTAGCTCTAGCTGAAACTAGGAAAGAGAGCAGTCCTCTGCGGAGGTAGTTGGAAGGTATTTACTTCAACATACTCACAAACATCGGTGTCTTGCCCGCCTCACGTGGGACTGGAGTCAAGTTTTTGGGTTGAGCTGTCCGGGACAGCACGATTTCGTGCTACCCAGGCAGTGTGCTGATGAGAGTGTTTTCTCCTTGCAGTAACGCATTCACTGAGGACAGTGCTGCCTCTAACCACGAAGACCTGATGATTCCAGTTAATCTGGCTCCAGCCGAGGAGGCTGCTGTTCCAAAGGTATCGCCACCTTCCAGCCTGGAAGGTTTCTGTGTGTCACGTTGTGAGCTGCTGGTGGCTCCAGGCAAGCACAGCAGACCTTGCTGCATGCCTCTCATAACTCAGTGGATACCAAAGCGTGCTTTCTGGATCACACAGGGGCACTGTACAGATCTCTCCAAAGGCCATTTCTGAGTGTCCTTTCAGGTTCTTTACCTGACACTTATATTTCTAAACTGATCATTTTCCTCATGCTGGTGAGGAGCCCCCTAAATCCCAATGATTTGATGCTCCAGGAAAGAGGCTGCAGGGCTGGCATTCTGACATAGGCAATTCCTATCAAAATAATCAGAAGGAAAAGTTTAAATTGAAATGTTTAATTGTTGTATTTCGGTTGCCTTATGGATAAGACAACTTTTAACTGGACTCCATGAAATGCTCATAGTAATTCAGGAGTCAGCTTTTGTCTCTTTGCAAGCAAAAAGAGGACTCCAACATTGGACTCTGCTGTTAACTTCAGCAGACTGAGGGGTTATTCTGGATTATGAAAGCACCATGCCCTTTAGCTGGTGTCCCTCTAAACCAGTATTAGGTAGTTGATCCCACTGAATATTTACCAATTTCATCTTCTGAGTTCAAATACTCAGCTCACAAACCCTGCTGACCTTGTAGAACAGTGCAGTACCCCATCCTTGTATAGGAGGATGGGACAGTTTCACAGCTTGCTTACAATGGCAGTGGCGTTGTTTCTGGTACGTTGATGAGAATAAGTGAAATGAAAAGGCTATTAAAAAAGATCATATGGAAAGATTTGAGAAAAGATAAACAATGATGCTTGTTAAGGACACTGGTCTAACTCAGGAAGCCACTAGAGTATTCAGCAGACCTATCTGGTTACTACTGGGAGTTCAATTCAAAACTGATTTATTCCATAGAGCACTCCAGATGACCAGGACGTTTCCTTAACATCATTGACAGAGAATCTAATTGACTTTACAGAAGCCACACCTCGGGTAAATGTATTTCAAAACCAAACTTCTTCCTTCACACATACAGCGGTTTTTACTCGTAATTTCTCCTCTTGTTTTAGTATCTGTCCACCAGGCTTGGATCTGCCGCAGTAGAGCAAGGTGGTGATTGACCTGGATCACTGCATATATGCCCCCCTTTGTGAAGGGGGCTTGCCCATAGGGTTGTAGACCCTACAGCTTTGTAATGGACGTGAAGGAACACGAAGTGTTATCTTGTATCTGTGCCACAAGAGCCAGTAGGATTATTTTAGTGCACCTGCAAGTGCCAGCCTGCTTCTCAGGCTTTTGGGTATATATAATACTTCAGAAATTATATGTAAATGTGTACGTATGCACACAAATGTGTATGTGTTTGTGTGTGTAATAAATACTTGAGAAATAAACTTTTAATACAAATCAACCCTGTTATATAGATTAAAAAAATCTCTTATAATCTGTGCCAGCAAAAAAGGAATTAAATTGCATGCACCAAAAAAGGGGGAAGGAGTGGGACCTTTAAACTGTTGACAGAATTGTGCTTTTGGTTAACTTTGTCCAGGAAGCAGAAAAAAATAATGGGTTCGGTTGCCTTTTGGAAGGGAGCGCTACGCAGAGACTGTTATCAGTGAGTTTCTGTGAGTGAGAGGATATCAGCTGTACCCTGGGTGCGTGCTATCACCTTTCGGTATGAAGTCACAGCCGTAGCTAATCACTAGCAATGGACAAATATTCAAGATTGTTTTGGGAGGCAGTATTGCTTTGAGAATGTTCTCAGCCACTTCCAGCCTTTTCTAATGAGCATTTACTTGCTTTTTGTAGGTGTCTTCCCAGCCCGTGATAACACCGAGGTGGATAGTGCCAGTGAGTTATTTGACCATTTGTTAACAACAACAAAAAAAGAAAAAAAGAAAGCTTTCCTCATGATTAATAAACAGGAGCTCAAGTAAAATAGTAAACTATAATTATTTGAAAGCCCCTAAAATAATGACCAAAAATAAAGCAAACTAATTCAGCTGAAGTAAATTAACATACATATCCTGTTAATATTTAAACCTTATTTTTGCCATGTTACCTGTGGGCAAATGCTATAAGGTTTCTTTAAGAATTTGCATTTAGTGAACCCCACCCTGGAACTTGATGAATCTTAGTTTTTACTGTTATAAATAAATCCTATTAGAAAATGAGCTTGTCTTGTCCTGGCAGGCTTTTATTTCAGTTTTCTGTTTCATTCTCCCCCATTCAGACTGGACTAATTTCCAATGGGCCTTTGGGAGATGATGTTGCCTTATCTATGAAGGCCATGAAAGGCAGCACGGACACTCTGTTGTCATCAGCTGGATTGCCACCATCCCAACAGACATCTGAAGTCCTTGCAAGGTAAGGCCTCCTCAGCGCTCACTACAGAACTCTATGAAGTGGAAAGGAAATAATGTGCTTTTATTACTTCCACTTAAATAGTTATAGTCATCATTTAGACACAGTGCCTTTTTTTGTGGTGCTTATAAACTATATAAACTTCTGTCTCACTTTATAGCATTTAAAATCTTACAAATAAATAGAGCAGCTGATGTGTATATATTTTTATACATTGTTTGAAGAGTAAGAATTTATTCTTTTTAATTCAAGGAAGTAAAGGAACAAAGCATAAAAATTTAGCTGGAGTTGGAGGTAAACCTGTTGTTGTTGTAAGTGCTACAAAATCGATCAAGTCTTTTAAATTATCATTTCCCTTCAGTTTCTTTCCTAATCTACTTACGTGTTTTAGTACTGAACTGAAATTATGGTACAGATGAATTTTCTGAGAATTCTCTTTGCAGTGTTTCAATACCTGTCAGAGGATTGGTGGGGGTCAGGGGAGATGGGGTGGGGGGTGTCCCCCAGTTATTTCCAAGCTGTAAGGAAGTCACGAGAACAGAATCTGTAGAAACCTCTTCCCTTGCTGCTCTCTATTTCGCCTTGCTGGTGAGGCAGAGCGATGGCAGTGATGATCAGGCCTTTCAGTGAACCTCTTAGCATGTGGATGCGGATGACGATGATGCTACTGCTGCACTGTGTGAAATTGATTTCCTGCTCTTCTGCAGTTGTCGTCCATTGGCCTTATTAAATTACAAGGGGAACAGCTATGAACACTTTTGGAACAATACTAATCTTTTTCTTTTTTAATCCCTCATGGCAGATCTTCTTGGAGGAGTGTGTATTTACAGGGCCTCATTATTTTTTTTTCAACCCCTTTTAGCCCAGTTACTGAGGATGCTACAGTAAGAACGAAGTGTTTACTCACCACTGAACTCTAGAAGGAGTTTCTGCACGTCTCACCTTGTAAAAAACCTCAGATCTTCTAACACATCTCCAAGGGATCCTTCAAAACGACTTGCTTGTTGGGATCAAACTCTTGCTGAATGGAAGTCAGACAGCCAGCTGGTTTGCTAGGATCCAGGAAGAGACTTCTACTTTTACTGTGATCTAACTGGAATTACAGTCTAAACCGGGAAACAAAACCACATGCACATTTGATCTTCTCCCTCAGGAGAAGTGAAACGTCACACTGGAGCTAGGTCTGAACGTGAGGAACAGAATCTAGTTGCGTTCCATTCACACTAGGTTTAGTCTTACTTACCCTGTGCTGCCTCTCAAGTGTTAACGGGAAGCGTTCACTGTGATGCTGGCTACTGGTGTGTGAGCAGCTGTCCCCTGACCTGTGTAGATGAATATTGGAACGATCAGGAGAACTCGTAGGGCCACCTTGTGGCCACGCTGTGCACGGTGGCTCACGGTGGTGGTGACTGTTTCACGCGGCCAAGGACATTTTCTTCTGTGTGATTGTTCCCTCTGTTTTTCATTTCTTTTACCAAGACATACTCTTCTTTTGGCCTTAAACCCCTTAATAATCCTTGCACCTCTTGTTACAGTACCTGGGAAGAATGAAAATCTAGTCCATCAGTGACTGTCTACACCGACTGGATTTGAGCTGCTCATTGCAATTAGGAAAAGGAAAATTAACCTGCCAAACAGCTTATAGCATTAGCAGACTTCAGCAGAGGTCCCATATTTCGACACTGATGATTTCATTTCCTGTGTGACTCAAATACAGGCGTTTTAGGCTAGAGATACGTATGTGTTAAATGCTGAAGCAGTAGAGGTATGAGTGTACCTTACTTCAGAAACTGCTCGTTGGTTAGTTTGTTGCCATATAAGACTAGTAGGGAAGAGAAATTTCTTGTTTCTATTCATGCTATTTCTGGGTGGTTTTTTTTCCAGGTGCTGTGCTTTGGGAATACTTACCAGGTGTGTTAGTGGCATGGGGGTACAACTAGATCAGTACTTAATAGCACCTTGAGTCCTGTTCCAAGTGTCATCTGATAGTTGTATGTGGAACAAAGAATAGAAAGAATAAGGTGAAAACCAGAAAAAAAGATCAAAAGTCCCTGTAAGTAGTTCACTTCTTTGTAGAAGAAAAGTAGGAACACTTGCAAAAGCATGCTCCACAGAGCTGGTGAAGGCCTTTTGGTGCTGAGGTGAAGTACAGGTTACAGTATGTGCAGGTTGGAAGAGATCATTTGAGTCCTGGGCAGCAATATCTTTGTGGGGACATGTAGAGGTGGCACATGGACCCTTGGGACACAGCCTGTGAAAAAGGTCGGTGTAGAGTTAGAGGGATGGAGGCCTGATGATGAACTCCACATCTCCTAACAGGGAAGCTCAGATGAAACCGCTGGGATCTTTCTTAGGGAGAGGTTTGTACATATGACTGGTGTTGGAGGATGTTTTCTGCATAGTGCCGCTGTTTATACACACTTCTATACCTGTGGTTTTTAGAAATAATTTTAAATGTGAAAGTTGTTTCTGGCACCTGTATGCACAACCTCATTTCTGCACACTGGCTGCGTGCACGTGTCTCACTGCAGACGAAGATTTGGACCAAACCACTGTGGGTTGTGTGAGTAAGCTGGTGCCTGGCTAGGCTGCTGCTTTCAGACTAGGGCATTCTTACTGCTGCTCTTGTGCTCTTGTTTGCAAGATGCCGAATGAGAGTGTTGAGGAAGAAGCCACGTGGCATTCACGTGGTCCACTGCCACTTCTCAAAACCCCGAGGCCTTAACAGAGAAGTGTGGAAACCATAAGGAGCTCTTGGGGCCAACTCGCCAGAGTGACTCTGCAGACAGCGACTTGCAGCCGTTGCCTCCAGAACCGGGAGTCAAAACGGGTCACAGGCGCTTCACCTGCCCACTGCAGCCAGTGCCTGGAGCTCGGCGGGCAGGCCCCCCCCTCCCAGCACTGCCAGCTGGGGGAGAGCTGCTGTCCTGGGGCAGGGGGGCTGTTTCTGCTCACCAGCCATTGAGCTCTGTCATTGTTACTTCCAGTTCATTGGCTTTTTTTTTTTTTTGTAATAGGTTTAAGGCTGAGCCTTATTGCATATTAAAATGTAGAAGGTTCCTGATTCAAATATCAAATGTCTTAGTCTGGATTAATAATACACTTGCCAGCAAAGTTCCTGCAGGAAAAGGGAAGCTATGGCTGCAACAGTCTGCTTCCTGCACAAAGCCAGGACTGTGTGGGGAAACTTGGCACTTGCTATTGATCTGTTTGCTCAGCAGCTGAGCTGGCATTCACCAGCTACATGTGTTGGTTTTGTAAATAGACAGAATGCAGTACATTTTCTCTTTAAGGCATGTTTGATATTTGACTCTTCCCGTTGGGTTCGGGAGCTCTGTGAACTGTTAACTTGAATTCCTCCCAAAAGCAGAATAACAGAAGTTTACAGTTTTACAGCATTGCACATTGAATACCATCCTCAGATTCCTCCCAGAGCAATCGTGTGCAGCAAATAACAAGTAAATAACATGTGTGGTGAGTGTGTCCCCTTAAAATCTAAATGGTTCCAAGCAGCCAACTGTTACTTCGGCATGGTCAGTATAGTGGTGATGGAGGGGAATGTTGTGTGTGTGCAGATGTGTGTAAATAGAAAAATTTCAAATGGGCAAGGTTTTCCTCAATTTTCAGAGGACTAATACTTGAAACTTTATTTAAAAATTCAAATTTTTCAACTATCAAATTAGGGACTTAGCAATTTCTAGTAAGATATGGGGCTGCAAAACTGCAGAATCTGCAGTGGTATCTGTTACTTGGAGCAAATATTCACTCCATTTAACTCAACGTAGCTTATTTAGCTAATCCAAATCAGTGTTTATATAAGGAACCTGGCAAGACTAAGGCGCCACAGTTAACGTGATCTGACCAGACACACAGGTATCTGAACGTCCTGTCATTTGACATCACTGTTTTGCTTTAAAACTACAGGTATCGCGTTGTATCGTGACTGGCTAATAGGTAACACAGCATTACTTAGCCCCTGCATTTTATTAAGCACAAATAAGTATAATAGTTCCTACAGCTAGTGTTACAGACTATTAATTAATGCCTGTGAGAAAAAAGGGGGTTTCCTACCATCGTTTACACTATGGATTGCTTGGATATAAGGTCCAGCCATCCTCTCAAAGTTTATTTTTTTGTACTTGTTTAAAAAGATTTATAAAATTTATAACTTTTGACTCAGGTGTTGGGATGTTGGCAGGTCTGCCAGCTACTGTAAGGGTTGACAGGAATGAATAAATGCATGCTCTGTTGCAGTCATTTGGAAAAAGCCAGCTCCCCGATTTTAAAAAATTATAAAACATTAAAAAAAAACCAAACAAATTTCTTTCCAAAGTTATCCCCTATTGCTTGACTAATGTATGTCCCAGCTTGTTCTCAGTAACTGGCCTTGTACCCTTTTGCTGTGTGTGCAGGCAGTGCTGATTAGACACAGGCGCTTGCTCTTTACTCAATAATTAAAAACTGGTAACTTAAATTAAAACTGTGATTGGATCTAAAAGTAAAAGTGATTTTACTCCAGTCACACTCTGTAAGTGATTGGAGTAGAAGGTTTTATAGAAATCTGACCATTTATAATAGCAAAAACTCCCAGCCTGTATCTCAAAACTCATTGATCTCAGGAGGTGCTGGATCTTGGAGCTGCATTTCAGCCTCACCCTTTTAGTCCCACAGGCAGAGCCCGGAGGGTCTGGGTGTGCGGAGTACTCAGTAACAGTCTTCCAAGCTTGTGAAATGGGTATTAGAATTTAGGGGTTCAGGCCCTCTTATACTTGAATTAAGGCTGTCTCTTCTTTAATTCAGTGGTAAAAGGGTTTAATAGTAGGTAAGTCATAATGACAAAACAACTACTTACCTGGTAGTCAGTCACGGTTAATGGATTAGCTTGAATGTGTTCAATTTGAAACTTAAATTCTGTGTATAATTTGTCAAAGACAGACAGCTGTGTAGAAGTTGAGGTTTGGACAATTTTTTGGATACAACTTCAGCAAGAAAATTTGCAGCACTGTGAGAGGCGCTGAGGTGGACAGTCCAGTTACATTTGGGTCTCTTTCCACAACTTTTCAGCCCTGGCCCGTTAGCTTTTGGTCCACACCTTGCTCAGTCCTGTTTCTTGAAGTAAAGATGCACCATTAAGATCAGCATGTCCTTCACAGACAGCACTGGATATATTTTTCACATTATGAACATATTCTGGTACAACCCAAATCTTCTACAGGTTAAGTGTTAGCAGCTCTGTCTCATGGCCAGCTAGTGTTTAAAGCTCTGTCTGAGCACATAGTGTTTCTTAGTCTAGAAAGTTGGGGGGGGGGGTGTGTGTATATAGCTGTTAGACATGGTAACGTCACAGCTTTCAAATGCAGCTAGACAATCGTAACTTTAATACCCAAAAAAATAAATAACCCACGCTAATGGCCTTTCTGTCACGTAGCTGTAATCTGGGTGTGTTTGGTCTGAGTGTGAGCACCACAGATGTGCCCAGCATGCTCAAGCGGAGCTGGAGGTGGTGTGATTTCATGAAGTGCTGCACTGTCTTGTCTCACAGTGGTTGGGAGGGAGATTCAAGCGGTCGGTACAGCCTGTTGGGAGCCAGGACCCATCACTCAGCATCGCACACGGTTGTGCACCGGAGCGGGTGCTGCCCTTGCAGCAATGTTGGACCCTTTGTGGCCTGGAGCCGCAAGATTTCCCTACAAAATTCACCTCCTTTCTACTGTTTGGCTTTCTTAAACACACACAGACCCTTCCTACCTATAACTGGGCAAACTTATTTTTGATGTAAGAATATTTTTTTAGCTAGATTTTTTTGTTAAAGCCACACTAACTACGATTTTTACCTTTTATATGTAAAGCTTGGCAATAGCTCTCAATGTATAATTTATTTGGGTTTTTTTATATAAAACAAAGTGCACCCTCTTGCTTCTGTTTCACAATAGTGAGGTATGAACTGTGTTAGGCACTGCACTGAAATCTGTGTTGAAACTGTATATGGGAACAAGAAACTGTGATTTGTAGTCCACTCCACCCAATCTTGAAATGTTTATACTGTAGTTTTGTCTTAAATATACCACGTCAGCGCAAAAGTCTCGCTGAGTCATCTTTAAGCAACGCTGTGTTACGCTGGTGTGGCAGTACAAGGCAGGTGAGGTGGCTGGGGGCTTAGGACACGAGCCGTGCGGTGAGGGACGGTGGCTGCCGCACCCCTGAAAGCGAAGCCAAAGGTGTGTGGCAGAGCTGAGCTTCACACTGAACGTCACCCCACCGTCGGGGCAAGGGGCCTCTGTGGCAGCATATTAACTCTGCAGGAGTGGTGGGTTTTTTTGAGTTTTTTGGGGTTTTTTTGGGGTTTTTTGGGTTGTTTTTTGGGGGGGGGGTTGAGTTTTTGGGGGTTGTTGGGGGTTTTTTGGGGTTTTTTTGGGTTTTTTTGCATTAGATCG
>JAVJGJ010000061.1:29385182-29405746 GCA_035590215.1 Microhierax caerulescens
GTTTTTTGGGGTTTTTTTGGGTTTTTTTGGGGTTTTTTGGGGTTTTTGGGGGGGTTTTGGGGTTTTTTTGTCTGTATGCAAAGGTTGCTTGGCAGCATCTAATCGGAGAGGGCACCTGGGTTAGAGAGATTTGTAAACTTATTTTGGATGTCAGAACTGCAGGCCATGTTATACACTTAATTTGTTGTCAATTAAAGCATAATTTAAGATGACATCTAAACTTGCAGACAGATGCTAAAGAACTAAATGCCACCTTTCCAAAAGAGCTGAGATTGTCCACGAGGGCTGTCAGGTGTTCAGTGGTTTGGAAAATTGAAGTACCGAGGTGTGTGCCCTGAAGGGAAGTTTGAACTCCCAAGTGTAGCTCCACAGTGTGCAAACAAAGGTGTACGCCTGTTAACGGAGCAATCTTGCTTTTATTTCCAATAAGGGTTTGTTTTATGTTTTGAAGTACGATAGTGCTAATGATTATTTAAAGGAAACGCTCATTTCCAAACCTTGGGTTCGGTGCAATGCTTAGGAAGGCAGCAAAGGGCAACCAAACCATTTGATCATCTTCATTTCTCAGCAATTAGTAAATCTGGGAAAGTATCAAAAGGAAGATAAATAATTCCATCCTATTCAGAGAAAGTAGTTTCCCTTGTGGCATAATTTATTGCGTATGTCAATATGATCCCACCAGTAAGTCACTGAATTGTTCTCCAAATCCATTTATAACTCAAACCAATGAAAACATGTTTAGTTTAGATATTTTAATTATTATTTTTAAAAACCCTCTTTAAATGTCTACATTTTAAATGAAAATCCCTCTGCCATTCATGCATTTTAATGTTCAGAAACCAGATGGTAATTAAAGACAATGAGTTTGTTGAGATAGTTAAGGCTGATCAATTTGTTCTCTCGTACGTATGACTGACGATACAACAGTGCATCTCGCACCTCAGACAAGATTACTAAAGAACGCTGCATTCTTTTGCTTTTGTGCTACGGACTGAGTTGGACTGTGGGTGTATCAAAGATATGCAAGCTTCCCTTTTTTCCAGAGACGTTTTAAAAGAGCTAGCTTCAGTGGCTGCCCCTTCAGTCCGTGCCCAGCCAAAAAATGGTGCGTTTTGTTTTGTTTTGTTTCTAAACATTTGCCATTAGCTGGAGTAATTCCATTCATTATTTCATGCAGGCCACCACAGAGCGTTCAGATGGCAGCAGCTTATAGTCACTCACTTGGGCCTGGGAGGAATTCTTACAAACTGCTACAGTTATGGAGAAACATCATAAGTACATCCACAACAGCTCTTCTCTTCCTCTGTGAAAAGGTGACTCTGTTGGATAAAAACGTGCTAGGAAAACGGGAGTGAAACCACTTGTGGTTCTCTGAGACACCTGTTAAGTGTAGTTGATAGCACTGGTTGGGTTTTGAAAGGGAAGATGGCCCAGGAAATGCGATGCAGTGGTACAAGCAAGGATTGTGTGCCTAGGTCCTGGATGCCGTTTTCGGGGAAAGAACCTGAAACCGAGATGTTTCTGTTTGGGATGTTTTGTTCAGATGGGACTGAGATGCCAGGCAGTGCTGCTGGTGAGCGCCTGCAGGACGCGGTCACTGCACGTCTCAGACCCCTTTCATTCCGGCGTGAGCTCACCCTTGTTTTTTAAAGGCCTGAGAGCAGGCCAGCGAGGGGAGAAACGGTGTCTGGTGGCTGCAGTGTACGGCTGTAGCAGCGTCCCCCTCTGGGATGGGAGCTCTCTTGCCCAGCCTTACCCGGGCCTGACCGCGGCCCAGCCTCCCGGCAGCAACCCCCGAGCCGGCATCTCTCCAGCCAGAGCCCCTCCTGGGCTCCGGCGCACCTCGGTCCTGCACAGGCCCCCCTACGGCATCGGGCTGGTTTGGGGGGGCTAGGGTCTCTCGGGTGGGGGAGCTGGCGCTGTGCTGGAGGTGCTGGTGCAGCCACCTGCCTTGGCACACCGGCAGAGGCGAGGAGAGGAGATGGGGGAGATGGGCACGTTCTGCAAGCTGTTTTTTCCTCCCCGTGCCAAACCATCGCCTTTGGGCTGGCTCATGTCCTGCCTGTGTTGGCTCCGAGTAAATGTTAAACACTCCGTGGGGCTGCCAACGGGAGGAGAGGTTGGGGGGTGGGG
The DNA here is from genome assembly GCA_035590215.1 of Microhierax caerulescens. Taxonomy (NCBI): domain Eukaryota; kingdom Metazoa; phylum Chordata; class Aves; order Falconiformes; family Falconidae; genus Microhierax; species Microhierax caerulescens. Next base: position 29,387,316 of record JAVJGJ010000061.1, read on the forward strand.
GGGGAAGAAAGAAATGGCAGAGGCTGGATGGCATTTTCCTGGGGCTCGTGCACATCCCCAGGATACCTGTACCTGCCAGGAGGCCTCCACATGACTTGGAAAGTCACCGGTTTGTTGTTGCCCGTTGCAGTTAAACTTCCTTCCCTCGTCAGTCCAAGATAAAAGCCTGTATGTCACGGCAGCTCTCTGGGTAATGCCAAAACAGACATGTCAGCTAGCAGAAGAAAAACACGCTGCTGATTTAAGACTGCAGTGCTCTGTACGTGCTCAGTTCACTGTACTGAAGTCCTTCCCAAACGTGCCTCCGCAAACTGGGCAATTCCCCGTTCTTGGAGGAGAAATTCAAAGTCTGGGCAGCCCTCGAGGCTGGCTGAAGTGCTGTGAGGTGACCTGGGCTTGTGGGAGGGTGTTCCTTGTTCGGAAAGGTAAGTTTTTTGTTCAGTTTGAAAACGTAAATACGTATTTTAAATTCACAAAAGCTCAGAAAATGAGCACACGCTGATATGCAAGGCAGCAGGCTTTATTTATATGGCAGCATGCTCTCCTCCCTGTTTCCAAACAAAGGTTATGGAAGGTCCAAAGAACTCTTTAAGTAGCTTTTTGTGAACTCACCTATGATTTTCCTGTCGAATTCATGTGACAGCTACTTGTGAAAAGATGATGAAAGTATCTGTAAATACTCTCACTTAACATTCATTATTCCTACGAAACTTTTGAGAAGTGATCTTTTCAAATATTCAGAAGTATTAAATTACACTTTCCAGTAATTTCACACATCAGCATCTCTTCTTACAGATGGCTGAAGCTCAGACAGGAGGCCAGTGGCTTAGTAACTTCCACGGATATAAATGCTTGAAACACTGGACAGTATTATCTTTCTAAAGAAGTGCTTTTTCTTTTCAACAAAGAAAAGCAAACCATACATGAACTCGAGATTTACTAGTGTAGGGGGTAAATGTGTAACAAATACTACACATGTTGACAGAATAGAAAGAGATGGGAGTTGGAAAAGCAGAAATCACTTTGTGGCTAAAATGTAAGTTACCAGTCTGAACAGCTTACATTTTGTACCACTCCTGTAAAGTCTTCCTCTTTTTATTTTTTTTTTTTTTTTTAGTTTTTTAGTTTTAGTTTTTTCACCTTCAGTAGAAAGTCAAACCCTCTTAATGACTGAGCACAGGTTTAAACCTCACAGTCACTTGGCAACTTCAGCGTTCCTCCAGGTGTAACGTACTTCCTCTGGTCTAACACTGCATGTGATTTTCAGGGGAGACTTGTGGTTTTGCTTCCTCAGGGTTAGATGCAATCCTGGAATTGCTTCTAGATTTCACTTGCTAATCTGCCTGTTGGGCGGCTTCCTTATTACAGGCCAACTCATGCTGCAAATATATTTTGCAAAGAACCCTCCCTCAAGAAACCAAAAATCTTAAAGATCTTAGAAAATGTTGCCATTAAGATTCATCAGATCCCTCAAACATGACCATAATGTGCACGTACTTGATTCAAGTATGGTTTTTGGGTGCACATTTATTTATTATGCCAGTGCAAAATAAGCAAGCTTTGTGCCTGAAATGGCAGCTGTGGAGCCAGTAGGAGTTACTTGTAGTTCTGATCTTCAAGGCAGCATCAACCACTGCAAATTAAAGGGATATTAACTGAGCAGAAGAGAAGTAATAGAAAGAGCAGCATTCCAACAAACGCCTCTCAGAAATTGCAACTTGCATGCAAGTTGTGACTTAAATACATGTCGGGTTTTGTTCACATCATAAAAAATCTGTTCTCAGCAAGTATGAGAAGGTTTATTTTTTCTTTTCCCCAGTGTGCTGATTGGAAACTGAAGACAGTTGCAAGCAGTTGGTTTACCACCTACTGGCACATTGGTGGAAATTTATTCTTTCACTTTGCAATCAAAGTGATCACAAGCTATCAAACTCCATTTGCCAGAATGAGATCTCAGAGACGCTGGACAAAGGTTTACCCCCAATGAGCAGCAGCACGTTGGTATCGCTGCTAACTGCATCCACTGCAGGCACGTGCTGACAGCTGGGTCCCCCCTCTTCTTCCACAGCCTGAGCAGCAGCACAAGTCTCTGCTTCTGAAGAGACAAGCAGACGGAGTGACTCGTCCTTCGACAAAGCGCTTGTTGCTCTGTTCAGGTCTAGTTCTGCCCCTGAAGTGGTTTGAAACACACTGAAGCCCCCTGGCTCCAGAGGCGAGCTGAAGGTTTTCATTTCCATTGCAGCGTTTCCCTCGTTGCTGAATGCTCTGTACGCAGGCTGTGGGCAGAAGTAGTTGCAGAAGCGAGTGTGCTTCGGGATCGTCACCAGCGGCTGATGGCCCCTCTGCTTACTCTTCCAGTGGCTGGGGAACGTACTGGTGACATCCGAGGTAGTTTGGAAATCAACACCGATTCCTAAGATGCAGTGATACATTTTAGGAGAAAAGCTTGCCTTCGTGGTACAGCTATGCTTCTTCCATGTCTGTGTATGGAAATGATACTTCCAGAGCTCACCGTTACAACTGGAATTTGAAATCCCTCCTCCAAAAAGCAGCATAGAGTCTCTGAAGACTATTGAAGCATGACCTACCACTGGAGGAGGTCCTTGGCTAAATGTGGAGAGAAACCAGCAGTTAAGGGCAGACAAACAAGGAACTAAGACTGATTTTAGCCTCTATTTTTCTTCTGACTCAGAAGAATGACTACTAAACAGCTGCATTGGGACATCAAAAGTACACTGCTGACAGCTGCATCAACACGTTGCCAACCGCTCTTCCAAGCAAAGCCAACTGGAGCCCCAGGGATGGCAGCACTAACTACGTCTTGATCTGAACAATTCCTACAGTTGCCAAAAGGGCAGTGTCTCCCCCTCTTCCTGCACGCGATTATCAAATGGTAACATTAATTCTCTCTTTCCCTGTTATTTAGTGTAACAAATAGCATAGCTTACCTTGTTCTGATGCTGGACCAGCTGCTGCTTACGAAGTCCCACTTCCACAAGTCCTTCTGTTCACTCAGCCCCATCAATCCGCCAAAGAGGTACATGCCAGCATGATAGACGACTGCTGAGTGGCCGTGCCGAGGTCCTGGGCCAGTACCGTGGGATGGGGGGGAAACACACAACCACTTTCTTGTATCTGAAAGGAAAATATTAATTTATAGATGTACCAAATTTACCTTAGTATTTGAGAAGGGATTTATTTCAAGAAGAAAGTAACAATTCTGTTGAGAATAAGGGTTTCTACTCTAAGCTTATTATAAGCGAACAGTTTAAATTCTGACACTGAAAAAGTGCATTTAAAAGATCAGTTTTGAAGTAATTTTTTTAATGAAAATGTCAGCTGCTCTATAACAGACACCATGGAAATTTTCTTTGCAGAGCAGTCTTTCCTATGGCTTTGTTAATTCAAGAACTCTGACAAAGATAATTTCCTGGCTGCAAGAGGGGAAAAAAAATCAGTCAACAAAAACATTCATTCAGTAACGTCTGTGCTTATTCTCCATGTGAGGGAATGAAGGATGAGATAAACCCATCAGTTATTTCAAAATAGTGACTGAATGGCCACCAGATAACAAAAGTTATCCATTTAGGAAGTCTCTGGGAATCATCTGGTTTACAACCACCAGATTAATGATGAATATGCTAATGAAACCATCTCCTGTCAGGTTTGGCTGCCCATGGTCAGTTCTAGATTTGTGATTCAAAAGATGGCATTAATAGGCTGAAATCAGGGTCTCTGCTACATGCAAAATTTATTGGTAATCCCTGTTTTGTTCACTGTTCACTAAATTCTTCATTCTTGCTGATTTTCAGCTCTAAAGCTGGCAAATACTGTGAAACTTCTTCCACTATAATACAGCCTAATTAATTTCAGCTGGGTATTAACTTAATTGACAGAATTCATAATACTGCCAAACAGAAGCCAAAACTACCTTACATTTCTACTGACAAGAATTTTCTGAACGGAGCAGGCCATGCTTTCCTGCAGCAGTCACAGTTTCACACCGGATGAAAGCCTCATCGTGCTTTTTAACTTACCGAAACAGAAAGCCCAAAACTCCTGTGAAATGCCTCTGATGCCGAAGTATCCCCCGTAGATGTACATACTGGAACAGTACACGGCTGCGCTGTGACCTTTCCTGTTAGTTGGTGCAGAGCTCTAAAACCATTTCATAATAAGACAAAAACCTGTTAACAGATCAAGTCCTACCAGTAGCAATGTCCGCCTTGGGAATATTCCCAAGTAATGAAAACCATGGCTTTAGGTTGTGTTAAACTGCTTTGAAAACGCAGAATAAATCCACCCTGGAAGATCTGTACGGACGCAAATACAAACCCTTCTCAAACCGCAGCAGCCCTCCGTTTTCCAGCCCACCACGGCGTGGCACACCTGCAGCCCCGTCTCCGTCCCACAGCAGCAGCACTGCCGTCACACCAGCTGCTACACACAGTTTTGGGATGCGCTGTAAATGCATCGGGCATAGCACTCCTGTAGTATTCCCAGTACTCCTGGGAACAGGATGGGGGGTCATAGCCCTCTCCACCATCGAGCACAGCCCTCCTGCGCCGAGGAAACTTTAGTCCCAAGAGTAGCTCCCAGTCCCCGTGCTTGGCGTGGATTTGCCCTGCCGCAAGTCCGAGGCTACGTATGCCCTGACCCTCAGGAAGAAACCAGCCGGTTCCCGCAGCATTCGCGGCACTGTCAGCACTGCTGAGACTTGTGGACCCAAACCTGGGGAGGCCCAGCTAAAGCTGAAACAAAACACAAGCCAAGTTTTGGGTTTGGCCTTTTGTTCTGCTTTGGTTATTTCTTCTCAAACAGCCCATTTTGAGGGGGCAGGGGCATGTTCTCTATAATCTGTTTAGGATAATTACAAGAAACCATTTACTCCTACATGAAAGAAGGAGTTGATACATAGTTCCATCATATTTGTTGTACCTAAACAAAATAACATCAACTGTATTACGCCTTATTTTTTCCCCCACAAATGATCCTGCAGTCCCAAACTTTGTCTTGACTCCTCCACCAAACACAGGTAAGTGCAGCAGTAACTGTGTCCTATATTAAGGAATTTTTTGTATAATTTTGTAGTGTAGTAACATTGTGAGGATGAAGTTCCAATAGCAAAAAATTCTTTACATGTAGTGATATAAACCCAATCTCTTAAGACCAAGATGTAAATGCTTCCACTGAGGTTTCATAAATGCTGCAGCACTTCCCATTTCAAAATTTATTAGTGTGACTGCCCATTTGTTTTCACAACCCTACTTTTAAAAGCACAGGCTTCACGTATGGTTGCATTATTCCATTTAAAATTAGTTTTTCTTGATAAGGCTCTCAGAAAACCAGAAGCTGTAGTAGAGAGGACTTCAACTTCTTACATAGGACTTAAATTTTAAGAGCAGTGTTTTTTTAAACACTGTTTTAAAGAAGGAAAAAGCCTTAGTTACTGAAAGTGCAAAGAAATAAAGTATAGCCACGTGTCTCTGAAGAGATGAGATTGGAACTGTTTGGGGGAACATATTTCAAAGCAATCTGTTTAATCAACAAAGCAACAGGCATTTGATTCACACATTCAGCACTTCCTGGCTCCTTACCTCAGTCTCTGCTGGTACGTTACAGCACTCCGTCCATCTTGCAGAACCTAGGGGATCGTTTTAATAAAGCGCAGTTTATACCTCAGACCACGAGAGGACACTCCTCCAACATTAATTTTTCATATTAGAGCTCTAATTTTCAAGTCAGTCTCATCCTGGTGAAATCTGTTTCCTACCAAGACAGCAGTACCAGGAGACTTACAGGAGACATAGTTTAAATAGTTTTCCTGTACCCTTATCTGATATTGAATCACAGAGATTCCATACTGGATTTCCTGTTTCCTGAGGCTAAATTTCTCATTGCAGAAATAATCTGTGATTTTCAGCATTTCTGAACTTGCAGAATCCCCAGATCTACTGATGGATGTATGGCTCCTTCCACTTACTACGTAAACCTTACAACAATAGCCTTGTTCTTCTTGGGCCTTTTCACAGATGGCGTAAAAGTAGTCAACGAGCGGTCAGAGATCACTGATCTCTGATCACCGCGAGGGAGTGGAGGTACCAGATACCCAGCACCAGAGACACAAAGAGGAAGCAGGGCAAGCTTACGTTACTGAAAGCTCTACTTGCCAGGAAAGATTTTTAAGTAATGACCATGAAAACACTAGACACGCACAAATTTTGACTAACTCATTCCCAATTTTCACTGATAAGTACTGTGAGCAATAAGACACTTCCTCCGGTGAAACATATTCTATCTGAGGATCTCTGTTCTTTCAGCAGGTGTTTCAGACAAATAGTGGAAAACGAAGAAAGGATTAAAAAAACCAAACCCACTGCTTTAAGGTTACATGCTGAAGTAGCAAGTGAAGCCAGGAAACTTAAATCTTGGTCCTGCCGCAAGATTTACCAGCTCAGAAAGAACTCAATCTCACTCTCTCCCCCCCATCCATCTGACATCAAAATAAGCAGCCATTACTATACACAGTATTTCTGAAGTGGGAATATATAGCGTATGACATTGCTATTAAATTCAAATGTTGCACTGTTTTATTAGAATACACGCTTAAAAGATCCCAAATGTTTGTTCTTCAGGAAAAAAAAAAAAAAAAGTGTTATGAAATGCTGATGTTAATTTCCAGCCTTCTTACTTAATTATTTTTGTTTTTTCCTGTTCAGTTGTTGCTGTTGCCAGCTTATGTACTTCAGTAAAAATGCAAAATGAGATATACTTTACTTATCTACTTTCCTCCACAATAAAACAAAGAGCTTGGGTTTTGAAATGTATGTAACATAAGGAAAAAACTTTAAATATTATATGTAATAATTATTGAGGTTTATGACCAAATAGTAAACTGTAGAGGGGTGGGGAGGAATGGGAATTCTGAGACCTTAAAATACATAAAACTTTCCCATAAAATACTTTCTAATTGAAGTAAGAGCTGACTCTTTGATAGTTTAAGAGCCTAATTTTAGGGGGGAAATATGCACAGTGTTTCACGCACATTACTTCTCATAAAGCCTAGGGAAAGCTATGTAACAGGCAGCAGAAAACAGTTTGGCTCTTATTATTTATCAGTACCTATGGACTTGGAATGTCCCCTGGAAAAGACTGGCTATTGTCTATCATACCAGTGTCATATATCCAGAGAGGAGTTTTTCCTTGTGTGAAAGCAGAATCCACCATCCCACCAAAAATATACAGGGTGCCCTGCAAAATGCAAAAATACATGTCGCTTACAGGTAGGCATATAGCATAAAAATATTTTTTAAAACAACTCTTAAAATTAAAAGGCTGCCATCACCAAAATATAATTAACAATAACACATATGATGATCTATTAAAAAATTCAAGAAGCAATCACAAAAAGCCACCAACTTCTACTCATGTGTTTATCCTCTCCCAGTAGGAAACCCCGATGAATGTTCTTGCTGCTTTTTAGCAGGGATGGAATTCCACAGCCACTCACTTCCTTGTCCATCTGGGACAGCCTAAGGAATGCGGGTCTGGAGCTCTCAGAGGCGTTGCTCAGGTAATACTAGATTATGCATGTTTTATAGAAATATTTCATTGCATTGCAGCTCCTGATATCCTAAATTCTGTTTTCCCCTCACAGGCAAAGCTGTAATTCATATTTGCTTTCACTCCCCCGTCCTTCTTCTATGCAAGTTCTTAAGTGAATGTTTTTATGCTGTAGTTTATCATGCAAATGAATTCAGAGCAACTGTTACAACTATACAACTAAGTCAAAGAATGTGCTGCCAAGGTCTTTATTTTGTATTACTATTATGCACTGAGCACTGACTGAGGAAAGCAGGGAGCTGCACACTGCTGCAAAGCTAAACTGCTGTCACTTTATTCAGAAAGATTCCAAAACATTGGTACAGCTACATCCAGAATTGCACTATCCAGACATAGAAGTATTTTGTGGGTCTGGTATCTCCATATGTGATAATCAACGGCATTTTATTTCATTGTGTAATGGGAAATAAACTGTCAGGGTACGGACAATATAAATCTTGGTCTACTTACCTTATAAGCCACCATTGAATGTTCTTCCAGTTCTTCTGGACCATCTCTTGAGCAATCCAGCATTTCCCATTCATTTTTCACTACAAAGCAAAGTTGAAGTTAAGGCAGTGGTGCACTCAGCATATAAACATCAGTTAAAAGGTGGAGAGATTGGCTTTGAATTTGGCTACGCTGCCACTCACTGGGGGAAAATGAAGTGTTTTGTCATCTTTCCTGTCTGTTAGTTCAGAAGATTTAAGGCACTTCCCCCAAAATTAAATATGTGCATTTTTCTATTTAGCAAACTTAAATTAATAGAAAATTGATCTTTTTACTGCTTTTATTTTAATGCTGTACTGTTACCTACATCAAAGTTCAACTATTCCATAAGCATAAAGCCCAGCACAATTCTGTTTTATTCCAGTAACAATTGAACAGGGAACACCATACATTCGGCCGGAAATTACAAAGGGTCATATTTGATAGTGCATTATTAATAAAATCCTACAAGGTATTGTATTCACGTGATCCCTTTGTGTACATTCACATGCATAAACTATTCCCATGTTTGTTAAAGAATCAAGAAAGCAATGCCTTTGATATCCCTTGCTAGAACTAGGTATTTTAAATGACTCAGTATTTCTGGACAAGGGCGGGGGAAAAAGAAAGGAATTGTACAGAAATCTAAATTCTCCGGTATTCCTGCAACAGGAACAAACACACACCATTTACCTAATGAATAAAACACAGTTTATCCATCATTGTGATGGAGAGGCTTTAAATGGGGATAATCCGTTAACTACAGAGTATCCCCAGCTTCACCATGACTGGCTGTAGCACCTCTTTAATTCTGACATGTAAGTGAAGGGGCAGAATTACCTATGTTGTATCGCCAAAAATCCTTGAGACCGGCAGTGTTCCGCCCTCCATAGAGATAAATAAATCCTCTGCACATAATGCAAGCGTGTTTATATCGATCGCAGGGAGAGGGCTTCTTCTGGGGTACAAATTTCCAACTACAGTGTGCAGTTTTTCCTTTCATGGTGACAACTGGGATCTTATCCGAGTATCAACTTGCAAAGAACAGCCATGTCAGAGGAGGGTCCCAAAACATCAGGGCCAGGCTTTAAACCTGTTTGGTCTATAAAAAGACAAAAAAATAGTTTCAGGTTAAAAAAAAAAAAAAAGGAGGGGGACAGAAGATAGCAAAAAAAGAAGTTTCTGCCTTATGATAAGGAGTTACACTGTTTCTTTTCATTCTCATCAAAAGCAACTTGGTGATTTTGGTCATTGTGGTAACACGCTAACTTAAGTAAGGCATTTGAAATGCTGACTCTCGGTCCGGTATCGGCGAGAGTGGGACCGGAGTATTCCTGGAGCTGAAAGTTTTCCAAAAAACGTTGGTGAGCTGAAGCCCTAACATTTGCAGTATGGTAGTAACCAAAGCTCAGTCGTTTTTCACTAGTAAAAAGTACTTAAAACAAACCTGTATTTCAAATAAAATGCAGAAGGGTGAAAATTACAGATGAAAGTAATGCATTCGTAGTTGTCTGGAATATATTCAGGCATTCATCTGTAAAGCAGCTGAAATTAGGATGCACCTGGAAAAAATGACACTCTCCTTTCATGAGCCACAAGATGTCACTGTGCCCTGTGAAGCCAGCAGGACCAGGAACAATATTCCTCTATTAATCCTCCTTAAAATATATCATGGTCACTGTTTTGAAGTAGATTGCTTCATGAAGCACAAAAAAACGCCAAACCAACCAACCAACCTACCAAACAAACAAAAAAAAATTAGTGTTGGGCCAAATTCTGGGATTTGTGAGGTGACACATGTCACCAAATGAGGTGACAAAGTCTCCCAATTCCAAGACTATTTCAGTGAAGGCCAGATTTCAGGTGTACTGAGGACCTAGGGTGGGAATTGATAGGTAACAACCCATCAGTATGGACACGCTGTTAACTCTTCAGCACTGCAAAGCAATGCCTGTGCTTCCACAGTTACAGTGTTTTCCACACAGCTTCTCCAGTTTAAACATGCGTGTATTTAGCATCACAGTGGATAAAGTCAAGGAACTCTCAGCTTAACATGATGATCATGCAGCAAATCCATTCTTTCGATTTGAGACTATTTCCAAGGTAAATGTGATAAACCTATGCCTACTTGGCTCAATTATTTATAATTAAAAACAAACAAAAAAGTCAAAAACCAGCGCACATACCAAATTTGCCCTGGATGTACAGCAATAAAACTATTTACATCCACAGAGAATTTCCATTCCAGCTGCTGTCTGTGGCTTCCTGAGCAAAACAGTGACAAGGCTGGAAATATTCCCTCCATCTCTTCAGAAACAGGCTGACAGTAACAAAGCTTTTACAAAGCCTGGTCATTTCGTGTCACCAGCAGCAGTGTAGGCAGGCACTGGGACCATCCACTGACCTCCAGCTCAGTGCACCAGGGTCTCGGGGTCTTCAGCCTGTGTGTGTTCAGTGCATTTTTCGAAGTACCCACTGTTCCCCTCAAAGGCTATCTTCTTTGAAGAGATGCTTTAGATTGCAAGTTTTGGTTTCCCAGGTTAATTCACAATGACACTATATGAAAGCAGCAATGCTGCTGTCAGATAAGAAACCACTGCCAGGTCAAGTTGTAATTGTAATTACAAATGTAAATTTGTTTCCCACAAATGGTAATTTAAACTTTCTTTAGGCCAGAACAGTTACTTAGAAATGCAGCAATGACCAGGCGAGGGTAAAAGAAGCCCTCTTCTTCAGACCTACACGTAGGTATTTTTCTTACATGCTTTGCTACAGTATGACTTAAGACTTACAAACTGTGCCTTGATGTTCGTTGTGTGAAATATATATGCCAGTGAAGATCAACATAAGCACTGTTCACCCTGTGCGATCTGTTTACTGGATAAGGGGGTATGTACAGAGTCTACAAAGTACCTGGGTCTCCACTAAAATTTGCTGTGTTATAAAAAGGAAAGAGCGATGTTCTCTTGGACTCAATTATGAACGAGCTATTAAATACAAAAGAAAAAAATACTATAAAAGATTTTCGTAAAACCAGTTTATATGTCCATAAACCTACTGAGTAACAGTGACCAGCTACATAACCCTTCATTTATTTTTCTGTGTACTTCTAGAATAAGCCTTACTTGTTATTCTGCTCTCAGAATCCTGCACGTCTGTTTCACTGCTGCACTGGAAGCAACATTTTTGTTTCACAGATTTTTCAGTACTCTGCCTCTATGCCAACATCCCTTGTTTGGAGAGGTTTATATATTAAGCAGCACAAAAGCAGACCCCCATCTTCAAACATTTTCTCCTGTGTTCAAGGATTCCCTTGTTTTTGAAAGCCTGGATGTGTCCCAGGCAAATTCACAAGCTATCCTTCCCTCCACCCATGAACAACGAGGCTCCTTGTTGTCCCTTCACGCTGTTTCCTTCCTCAAGGCGCTATAGCAGGTGAGCCCTGGCAGATCAGCTGCAACGTGACTGCTCCACCAGGTGTAGCGGCAAGGTGTGTACCAGACCCAGTCACTCCGGTGCACAGCTCGCTGCGCTGCATGCAGTGGCTGTTCCACGTCGGCTCAGCTGTAGGAGCACCCATCAGCAAAGTGCCAATGTGCAATCTGAGAGGCCTTTACACCTTAAATTACCATTTAAGCAGACAGACTGTCCGGAGTGATCTGGACATGCTGACACTCGGGAGCCGAGGCTGTATCTCAGGTATAGATGTCTTCAAGCATTCACTGCGTGCTCCTTCAAAACCAGCCTCCTATACTGGTAGAAAATGGAGCCTGGTATCTGCTCAACTCCCTCTTTAAAATCAGATGGGGTCCATCGAGCTTGTGCTGAGCCGGTGACAAAGCCTAGCTGAGTACCACACAGGTATAAAGTGCTTTTAGTGTCATGTATCCCAGGTCCTTGCAGGTATTGCCACTGAAACTGTCCTAAAAATACCAAGTGACCTGTAGCCCAGTATCTCTCCAGTATTACTAATCTCTCTCAGTTAAATGTATAGAAAGTTAGGACACAGCCTTTGTAAAACACAAACAGCCTATCCACTGCTTCGATTCTTGAAATCAAAATGAAGCAACATGCTACAGTGAAATGTTTCAGATACTAAGTATTCTGTTTGTAAAACATGTACGTATATATTTTCACTATATCTGAAATTTGTAGTTATTGCTATTTATTCCCAAAGGAAGTGAGCCCAGAAAGTGTTTACAAGATGAATCCTACTGCTTCCCTCTCTTCATGTACTTACAGAGGAGTCCTGGGGCAGCTGCACATAATTTGAGGAAAAACAGAGATCACGGTAAAACAAGCTACAGAAGATGCAGTCACGTTTCATATTTTTATGTATGTATCATATTAATATGAAATGCATTTATCTAATCTAATTTATCATCCAATTTATCTCTAAAGTTTTCCATTTGTAAGACTGAAATATATTCAGTGACAAAAACATGCTAGAGGATCTCCTGTAGCATGTTTGGCAAGACTAGCTATTCACATTGCGTTCATCTTTTTATGCAAGCCAGTACCGTGAGCTATTACTGGGGAAAACTGGAGTATGTTTTTTGTATTTTGTTTTCTCTGAACGAATACAAGACTGGCAGCATTTACAAAGGTGTGTGCTTCTCTTTTCCAGGGTATGAAGTAGTGACGCATCGCAGGTGTGTAAGTCCATAACACTTCACGGCATGCTATTGAAAAGGGAAAAGCGGCTGAAGTCATGAAACACAGATTCCCTCCCTCAACTCTACCGAGCTTCTGTGTAATCACAACCGATTCGTTTCTTTACTTCCACAGCTAAACATGGACAAAGACACCTCCTTAGTAAAACACTTCAAATTTGCTGACGCAGTGCTGTGTGGAAGCGCCAAGGTATTACTACTATTGATACAATTTGATGTGAAAAAGGTGATAGGTCTCTGCCATTAATGCTTTACAAAGGTAAAATAGGCTTGTTCCCTTGAGGTTGGGTTTTTTTTTCCCCAGCTATAAAACTGGTTATTCCTCTTCCTACATATTTCTGTTTGTTATTCTTCCTCCAAACCTTGCCTCCTATTACACAAACTTTCAGAGAAGAAGACAGCCCTGATTTCATACAATAGATTAGCAACAAAATCCTGTCCACTTGTTTATCTACCCCAGCTGAACTCCCTGTAAGGCAGGCGAGCAGGATGGGATAACAAAAGCCAATCTGGGATTAACTATACGGGTGTCTCCTCGCAGTCACACCTCCTGAGCATCAACTGACCCTTGTGAATGACAGCCATTCACTCCCTGGTAGAAGCAGACCTACCTACAAACGATCACTTAAACAGATCAGTTAAACCTCTTCATCTCAGAGTTGGGAAGCAAACATGTTCAGTTAAGTCTTGAATCTTGCCTTTCATCACTGGTATTTTAAATTACAAACTTGACACCCGGATTGCCTTTCTATAGAACTGGACTCCCCCAAAGTTCATCTACCATGTACCTTAACAGTCCTGTTTCCAAAGAAAAACTGCTGCTCTTCTGAGAGCAATGTCACCAAGCAATATCCTGTGTGTCCTGTAACACTGACCCCAGCTTCAACTTGCTGCAAGTGAGACCAATTATCCAAAAGGAAGCTGTAACTTCAGCAGAATTTCCCAAAAAAATACCCCAAAAGACAACGTGGAACGTTTTTATCCAACTTTTATTTTCCAAACCAGCTGTAGCACGCAAAAAAATGGCTGCTGCTCTCCAAACTCTTTTGCCATTTCATTCTAAAAATAGCTCCTGCGCAATCAATCCCAATTGTCAAACGGCTGGAGAAGCTGCGAGACGAGGACCTCAAGAGCTGCAATTAGCGTGGTAACTATAGCACAGAGTGCTTATCAATTAATGGCGCCACACTACTGTTTCATAATACAAATAATTCAGGAAATGTAGCAAGACAGGAACTACTTCAGGAAATGTAGTTTATATGTTCATTCTATAATTACTTGTATTTCTATTAGATGTGGTTTCTCAGACAAATGATTTATTTATTTAAAATATTACTTAAATAGATCTTCATTAAAACTTTTTTTCTACCTTGGTCCCCTGGTTCATTTTCATCTGTTTTCAATACACTCAGAAAAGTTCAGATTTACAGGGAGCAAGCCTTTTGAAATACATGAGACATGAAACCACTAATATTGAGAAGAAAAAGTAGCAAGTATTTTTTTTGTTTGTTTTGTTAATGACCCAGTTTTTCTGAATTCAACCCTTGAACCTTTCCATGCAGAACGCTGTATTTTCTTATTAGGCAACTTGATGCTTTACTGCTCTTCAAAAATACTATCAGATCTTCCTGATTCTACTTATCTTGGAAACCTTTGCTTTAGTAGTGGTTTTACCATGATGCTTGTTCCAATGGGACTTCCTGCATGAACAGGGAGGAAACTCTGACTGAAGACTTGCAAGGCAGTTACAAATTTTTAAAAACAAAACCACTTTGTTTAGAACCGTTTAGAAAGCAGGGTGGGGGTTTTTTTGTTTGTTTGGGGTTTTTTTTCCATTATATTGCATTTACTTGCAATGCTTTACTATATGTGATAAATTTTAGTATCCTTAGGCTTGCTATTTTATAATTTCCTAAATCCAATTTGTTATGAACTGTTTCTAGGTTGAAGGGTTTTTTGTTTTTTTTTTAGGTTTGGTTCTTTGGGTGTTTGGTTGTGGTTTATTTTTTCCAAAATACAGGAACAAATTTCCAGAGATGCTCAGCTTCAGAATTTCAACCTAAAGGTCCAGAATGGCTCTAGAAATACAGGGTACGTATAATATTTCTGTATTATTAGAATTCTGAATTGACATAAGGGCCTTGCTTTGGTATGTGTATGTGTATATGACTGAGCTTATAACTGAACAAGACAAAAGGAAGGAGATGGAAAACAGTATTTCTTCTTACAGGTAGAAGCTGAAGGACAGAAGGAGGATTTGTAAAATGACCGATCAAAGCAGGGGATACAGCTCCATCCTGATCGCAGGGTTCAGCAAAATGACAGGTACTTTCAAGTAAAACAGTAGCACCCCTGTTGTCTCTATAAAGCTTGGTGAAGACATAGTGAAAATGTACAGCAAATCTGAAAGGCTTTTATGCTGAATAACTCTTACTTGAATTTTAACACGTTCAGGGTAGTATTCTTAAAAATTATCACTGCTGTATTTCAGTGCTTCAGAATGCTATTTGTAGTGAACAGCTATTTGAATGGAGGTAACTCTTCTAAAACAGTCATTTATAATTACAGTTTCTACATACTGTAAACCTATCTAGGTAACTACTGGAGTGTGCAGTCGTAGACCACTGAGGACATTGGCACTTCTACTGCAAAACAGATGAAAGCACCGTGACTCTCTCCTTGTGAACAGCTCTCTGCCTGCTTCTGGAGCTCTGCAGTTAAGGTATTGTGTTTCTTTAATTCAGATTACATTAATATTAAAGCACTAATTTTAAAATTTCAGAGTATAATATGTTTGCATATTATTCCAAATTAAATTTTGCAAATTTACATTATTAATATAGTCTCTTTGGGGTTTTCTTCTAGAAGCTTTAACCCAGAAAAGAAATCCTTCATGTTCATTATTGTGTAGCACTATTCTATCGCTATTACAAAGTGAGTTCTGCAGTAGTAATAAATATAAGAATTCATTAAATAAAGAAGTATAAATATATCCAGTTGTATTTTCCATGTGCTAGGTATATCTCTCATTTTTAAGTAAACAAATACAACTTGGTTTGGAGTAATACAGTAAATGTTTAATCTATTTCCAAAATATGGTGGAGGGGGGTGGGTATCTGGAAATAAGAAGTCCAGTACTTAAAATATTTTATTTCTGGGATTGTTACATCTTTATATACAACTCTAGTATATGCATCAGGAAATAACCTTTGCCGCTGTATTGAAATAAATTTTATGGTACAGAGAAAAAATAAATACATCTTTACTACCTTACTTTCATAGCATATTTTCCTTAGGGAATTAAAATTTCAGTTGTTGGATTTTGTTTGGAGGTTTGGGGTTTTTTTTGGTGGGGTTTTTTTTGTTTGTTTGTTTAAGAATAGGGATTTTTTTATAACTAAAAATTATAATATATAGTTTTGAGTAGTAGATGTCCCCAGGTAACCTGTTAATTATAACTTCCAGCACTGCAATTAATAATTTGACTGGAACCCAATTTTGAATGAAGTTTCTGAGAAAGAGCTTCCCAAAATACACATCTGTAAGTGACATAAGTACTATTCTTAGTAGAATGTTTACTTCAGAAATCTAATCTGCTTTTCAAATCTCATTTAGAGTCTTGCTGGTGACTCCATCCACAGGTGTGTCAAGAACTCAGTCACTGTTGTCGTCTGACCATACAACTGGGATAGATGCCCTGACTTTAAAGTGTCACTGCTACAAGATGGCTCTTCAGACATTAGCTGTGACAAACAGGTAATTTTTTATGTCCTAGATATAGCAGAGGAAGGAAATACAGTTCCTGGATCTCATACTTGAAGGTAAAAGACATTGAAACTCCCGCCACGTTCACAGGGCAGTCTAAGATATATTTGGCCTTTTACCCTTTCCTTGGAAGTAATTTGTACTGTCACCACTGGAAAGAGGTCATTTCAATACATGGGTCGTCACCCTTTCCCACCAGAAACAGCTGTTTTCAATGTTCCTAGAAGGCATCATTTGGGGATTTCACAAAAACTTACTAGTTGGATTCTTTCAAGATACAGTAGGTAGATGCCCTGGAGATTCAATGTAATATATCTGTACTTAGGTGTGACTGAATGCATCTTCTTGACAGCCTGTCACCTGCTGCTGAAGCAACTTCAAAATACTTTATTTCCTGAGGGAGACTACTCACGCTAATTCACAAAATTTTCTAGGTTAGGAAGAAAGACTCTGGTTGACAAAGGAGTCAGTGGCTGTCCAGTCTGCCTACTCTCCTTAGGCACGAATTAAAGAGTACTATAGTATATACCTGACAGCAGACAGTATCAGTGAAAGGCTATTATCCTCCATAAAAAAAAAAAAGTATGCACTGAATTTTACTTGTTTGTTCTTTATATTACCTGACTGAGGAAAAGGAACATCTAATAAAACACTCATCCACACTTAAAACTTAATGCCATTCTTCCTGGAAGAGAGACAATGTGTTTCTCTTGTCCCCAAGACATCTTGCCCTTAGATGCACAAGGAGCAATGGGATAGAGAAGACATACAAGGTTATGGGCATAGCAGAAGCTGTAGCTTGAAGAAATGTGAGGGAGGAAAGAGAGGGCATTTGGCAATGAAAATAAGAAAATGTTCCAGCTGGCAAATATTAAAACATCCAGATATCATATTAGAATCAATATGAATTTAGATTACACAGTATGGGAGAAGTCATGAGAGACTTATGTGAGAAAGAATCAGATGGCACAATCGGAAAGACTGTCAGTAATGACTGGAGGAAAAACTGAGTACAAAAAGGATCTTTTATAGGGAAGTTGAATTTTCACAGTCAGGTGAAAGATGGTTGCATAAAAACGATACAATTGCATAGCTGGAATACACTGCATTGAGAGGAATAGCTGGATTTTAGTCTGGCAAGGAAAACAAAGGTGTCAGGCGGGCAAACAGTAATAATAACCGTGATGGTTCACAATAACCTTGATGCCAACAGTTATTGGGCTGCACCAGCAAATGGAAAAAACCCAAACCCACATAATTTCAATATATAAAGGAGACAGAAAGCATATGAGTAACTTTACACATACACGTTGTCGCTCCAAATTCAAAGGGAATTACTCATGTGAATAAAACCAGTGATATGCATAAGACTGCACAATGTAGCCTAGATACCAGAGCAAAAGAAGGACCAACTCTTTTGTTAGAAGCCTGAAAAAAATGTTTTGCAAGCTGTTTTCATATTCAGACTCCGAATGACAGGGTCCATTTTTGACTGGAGCCTGGCTTTCTGAAAAATCCCCACTCCCAGCTACTGTGGTCCAGTATTCATGCCGAGCCAGATGCACTTCGGCCGGGGTTTTGGATGGTTGCATTTCTTTGTCTTTTGCTCGGTAGAAGGCATTCTGTTGCTTTATGCGCTTTGGTTGTGGAAAAGGGAATGAGCAAAAGGAGGGTGGTGAATCCCCCTGAACTGGAAGGAAGGAAACAAGAGCTCTGGCTGGCCCCACCGCAGCCCTCCTGCGCCGCAGGTCCCCGTCCCCCGCGCTGCCCTGGCTGCGGGGCGCTGCCGCCGCTTCCCTCCTTCCCGCCACCCGCTCTGTTTGCGAAAGAAAGGCTGATGTGACAGCTGGGGCTGCCAGAGCCTGTGAATTCAGCGTATCAGAGCCCTGTTCTCTGCTTTTC
>JAVJGJ010000061.1:29406817-29419832 GCA_035590215.1 Microhierax caerulescens
TTCCCCGGTGTTTGCCCCCCCCCCCCCCCCGAACTTCTCCTTCACAGCTACAGAAGGCTTCATAAAGCAGCCAGGAATGAAACTCCCCCACCCACACATGCCTCGGTTTTCCGAGTTGACATGTTTTCCTGCTTTGGGGTGGAGGCTCTACTTTTCCCTTAGCATTGCTCCTAACAAAGAGCCAGTGTCATTGTTTTCTCAAGTTGCCCTAAGTGGAGGCCAATAGATACACCCAGTCCACAGCGATGCAAAGCCTCTGGCCCGGGCTATAGGAATGATACGAACACCTTCAAACATAATGCACTATATATAATGTATCCGGGCGTGGTAATAGTATATGCTTCTGAATTTTTCATGCTAGGACTTCAGGCGCTATTGAGAGGCCAGTCCACCGCTACAGTGCAGAACTTTCCCCAGACCCTCTTAATTGCCTCCTGCTAGGAATTAAATAAAAAAGAAAAAACAACAACAACAAAAACCCAAACCCCAAAACACACCCACACATTTTTCATAAAAAGAACTCTGAGATCATTAGCTAACATTTGGAAGTCCCTCAAATTAACATGCGTGAAGGACCGTGGCCAAACTCCCACTGGCTCCCATAAAAGCAGTAATCAGTCCTTCAAGCAAGATTCTCTACAAAATAACACCCAGAAGCCCCTGCAGAAGGGATTGCCAATCTCACCATCTGACTAGATTAAAAACAGCAGTAACAATGTGATAATTGACAGGAGAAACTTCCCTGACAAGGAATGAATCAGTGTTTATTTTTAGCCTTTTCCCCAAATGCTTTATTTAAACAAAAGATTAACTAATTATTTCCGTCGTTATATTGTCCACACTGGAAACAGGAGGTGGCGGATCCTTCTGTACCTGCAGGGAGCACTTTGTTTTGGCTCATCCTTTGAGGTCTGCACCCTGGACGGGTACGATTGTGTCAGTTGTCCTTTCGTTTCTAGTTCAAGCAAATATGAAAAGTATTAAGGTTTCACTAAATTGGCACCCCGTAATCGATACAGTTTATTTCCTAAGTACTAAGCCTCAAAAAGGTTTCAGAAAATGTAAACTGTGATTTTCTCTACATCCCACCTTTGCTCCAAAGCTTCGCTTGGACAACAAGTCAGCATTGATAGTGTCACTGCAACAGCCCGCTGCAGCCTTTTGCAATGACAGAGCGCTCACATTCCAAGAAGATCAGGTTGCTCCACCTGTGCACAGAGGCCAGCAATAAAATCCTACCTAGGAGAAGGCAGCTCACCTGAGAAAAGACTGGCAAAAGGTTCGTCCTGTTTTATGGGACAAATGCAAGGAAGCAGTGTCAATTCCAAAGACGCCTAATAGTATCTGTGTTTCTGGTAATAAGCTTTTGGGTTCAGCTTTGTTTTGAAAGGGGACTTGAAGTTTTTTTCTTAAATTTTGAATGAATCGTGAATTGCAGCATGGGTGTCCTTAGCAGAAAAGGAATCAAACTTCTTTGAAAATGTCTGAGGACACATTTTTTTTACTTACCTGCTGTCCTGGTTTTGGCTGGGATAACATTAATTTCCTTCTTAGTAGCCACTGAGTTTGTTTTGTTTCTTAGGTGGTTTTAGTTGTTGCTAAGTAGTGCTTACGCTAAATTCAAGCACTTTTCAGTTTCCCATGCTGTGCCAGTAAGCAGGTGCACAAGGAGCCGGGAGGGAGCAGAGCCAGGACAGCTGACCCGGACTAGCCAAAGGGATATTCCACACCACAGAGCATCATGCTGAGTGTATAAAGCAGGGGGAGCTGGCTGTGGCTGATCGCTGCTCAGGGACTGGCTGGGCATCAGTCAGCGGATGGTGAGCAACTGCACTGTGCATCACTTGTTTGTTTGTTGTTCTCCCCCTCCCCGCCCTTGGATTTGATTCCTCTCTCTCTGTCTCCTCTTAATTTCAATTATTATTGTTGTTGTTATTATTATTATTTTTACTTTATTTCAATTATTAAGCTGTTCTTACCTCAGCCAACAGGTTTCACCTTTTTCCAATTCTCCTTCCCCATTTCACTTGGTTGGGGCAGGGAGGAGGGGAGTAAGTGAGCAGCTCTGGTGTACTTAGTTGCTGGCTGGGGTTAAACCACAATGCCCACTATGGAACTAAGAAACACAAATGACCCTTTGTTTCATTGTACTGCATATCTATAATATGATGATTGCTACAAAGGATACAAAGAGCTGTTTTACTGGTCTCTTATTTTCATAGTCTCAAAGCAATTGTACCACACCAAATTCATAGGTCAAATTATATTAATTTTAGTCCTGAAGAATGAGTCTCATTTTCAGCATTCAGGTATTTATTCTTCAATGGAAAATGTTTGTGCAGAATTTCTTTTCCACACTCCTTAGTATTTCAGACAGTTTTGAATATTACTGCTTAGGATAGGCTAACTCTAGGTGAAATAGTTAATTTGTACCATTATAGTGCATATTTGATTATTCTTGAACAGAGTGAAATGTGAAGCAGAAGAAGTAGCAGACCATAGAAATAATGGAAAATTATCAGTTGCTTTATATTCAGCCCACTGGCCTCTTACAGAGGTTAGAGGGAGAAACTCCACTGTTGTATTGCTTGTAGGAGCAAGTCAAATCTTCTGTATGTCATCTTGCATGTTAGCGCAAGAGATGCATCAAATGGAATTTTACCTAGAATTAGAAGTATCTTTTCTCCTGTTTCTACATCTCCTGAAGAGACCATTGCAGAAATAGCTTCTCGTTCGGATGAGTTCTCTGCCTTGCAAATATGTGCCTTGCAAGTATTACCTGGAACGGTGGCCCCACAACCCCAGATAATTCAATTCCTGTTTAGAAGTAAGATGAATGTAGAACGCTAACAAGAACATCGTACAAAATGGTTTAATTTGTGGGCAATCAGCCCAAATAAATCCATGACGCATTCATAGCCATTCATATCTGCATTGCAAGAGAGACAGTTAACTACAAAGGAAAACATTACAGATGGTGAGGAGGGTGAAACAGAGCATAAGGTAGATCAGTAAAATCTGCACGGAATACGTGGGGTTTTAACCAGAATTTATTTTATTGGCTACAAGCCAAGTCCAAAAATAAGGATTTAGGGCAGAATTCAAGCTCCTAAATCTAAAACAGAGATGGTGAAAAAACTCAGTGAGCTGTGTCTGACTTTGCATCATGCCTAAATTCCCAGGCCACCTGATGTGTTTTCACGTAAGCTACTCTGCTGTACAGAGCCCCTCTGTAAGTGCCCAGGTCTGCACCAGTTCAACAGGGCTAAGCACCTTGGCACTCGTTCATCTCTCAGCTCAGTCAGGAACTAAAAGATACGTGTTACTCCATTCAGGTCCCCAGAGTGGGCTCAGTTCAGGAGGTAATCTTCAAACTCCTCTAATGGATGCCAGTGGGACTGAGTCTTCACAACCACAAATGTACCTGTTCGCTCCAAGAAGACATTTTTACCATCTACTAGAGCAAGTAAAGCATTTTTCCAGGAAGTGGAAGGTCCAAATCCAGGGCCTGTTCTTTGCAGATCAGAGATATCAGCAGTCACATTGATGTTTGGGTGCGTAAGTGTTCACCTGAAACCAGCTTCAAAGCTTGATCACTCTCAACTCTGTCCCCCTGTGGAGGACACGTCTAGAGTGGGTGGTGAAGCTCTGTACAAGGATGCTCAAATTAGCAGTGACGTGTTCCTATCAGAACTGAGTAATGCCGTGCCATCCGAAGGGGCTGAAAACCAGCAGGCTTCATTAGCTGAGATGCTGCATATGTTACGATGGTGGCACGTACTGCTTCTGAGGAGCTAGCCAGGAGCTCCCACTTCAGCGTGTTCCTGCTTTTAAGCAACCAATAATCTACCTCTGTTGCCTAAACTATTTCAATACAGAAAACTGATTAATAATTCCTCTTTTTTTTTTTTTATTTTATTTAATCTTTAGCAGAAATGTTCCTCTCAGCCTAGCAGCTTGGGAGTTTGGATTTGCAGCTGTCATACTGTAAGATATAACCATATCTTATACCAGCTACTAGTCAGCTCTCCGGGAACGTCTTCGGCGAACACAGAGCTGGAAATGGCCGCTGGATGGCACTCGCGTGTCACCGAGTATGTAACTGGGTGGGATTTTACTGGGCTGCAAGTACAGGCATCTTTTAAAGACAAAGAACCAAGTTCACTTCTTCCTTATACTGTCATAAATTTGGAGTGGCTTCACGTAAGGCATTCAGTTTAATTTAGAGTTGCACCAGCATAACTGGGAGAAGAATATGAACCAGATGCTGAGAAGCAATATTTTGGCTATTAATTCTATCGATAAAGTTTTGGACAATTTTTCAAACTTACATTCAAGGAGCAGGCATGGAGGCTGTGGCCATGAAAGTCCAAGAGCAACCGGCTTCAGTTCTGTATTTTTATGTGCCACACTAAATTCCAGTAATCGACCTTAATGCCTTTCTATATGCCAATGTTTTACCCTTAAGACCGCTATCTTATACACAGTATTTAATAAAGACACACAAAAAAATTTTCTATGGTTGACTGTAAAACGAGAAGCTATCTCCATTCCAAAAGTCAACATTTGAAGTCTTGGTTTTGAAGTTTCCAGTCTATATATTTAAAATGTTTGGAGAATGTTTCAATCATTTATAATCCCAAATGATATGCTTTTATTTTGAATTATTTGAAAAATGCCATAATTATTTTCATATAGAATGAATATTCTGTGAAATTCAACATTGTTTTCAGAAAGTATTTAGCTTTCTGAGAAGAAATTAATTTTGGACTAAATCTGCTTTATAAAAAGGAGTGTTTGTCTCAGCTCTCCAATGGAACAGAATCATATCCACCATAACTCCTTCATAAAGATAACACATTTAGCTTAATGTGCTACACATGTGTTATGTATCAGTGCAGTGTATGGGAGAATACCAAGAAAATTCTGCAAATACCTTTCAACATCAGAGAAATACCTTCATGAAATTTGTGCTTCTGTTCCTTTTCTGTGGTATAGATGGTGACACCTCTCTCCCCTGCAAAGAGTTTCAGTTCCCCCAGCCCCAGATCTGTACAGTACTCTGAATGTTAGGAACGCCTGGCAAGTCCAAGAACTCTTGCAGCAAAGTCATCTTCTCCACCTTCACTTCCACCAAACCCAACAAGACAGCTCATAATCAATTTAAGCAGAGGCATTTTCTATTTTGGGGCTGGTAGCATATCTCTGGTTTCAGCCAGGGAAGGAAGTGTTTAGAGTGTTTTATCACAGCCAGCTCTTGTGATTTACTTGGCATAACTGGAAGAAGGAAATTGTGTAAATACGGGCTAAAGCTTATTCTTGGGAAGTGCACAGTTCCATGGGCTTGGGATCTTTAATGTATATTTTTGGTTATCACTTGTATGCTGTCACTTCAGTTCTCTATTTGTAGCATGAAAATAATATCTAATTCTGTGATGCTTGACAGAAGAGTTCCTG
The DNA here is from genome assembly GCA_035590215.1 of Microhierax caerulescens. Taxonomy (NCBI): domain Eukaryota; kingdom Metazoa; phylum Chordata; class Aves; order Falconiformes; family Falconidae; genus Microhierax; species Microhierax caerulescens. Next base: position 29,412,275 of record JAVJGJ010000061.1, read on the forward strand.
TATGTGTGCTAAATGTACTCAGAGGCAAACCTGGCAGGCTCAGGGTAAGAATATTTCAGCACACCTTTCCTGCTCTCTCTGGTTTTGGTTTATTCTGAGGGTCATCATAGCCCTAGCATAATTCGGTCACTCTGGGAAAATGCTCTAAATTAAGAATTGTCTGTTATGGCTGAATAACACAGCAAACTGAATCTGTTCAGAGAACAGGATGGAAACTATTTTCTTCTCACACTTCTGCTCTTCCGTCCTTCCACTTTATGCTGGGACTTGGAGCATCCAGAATTGACAGGGGGGTCTGCAATTACCCTGTAAAGAACCTGTGCCTCGCCCCACTTTCTTTCGTGTACTGTCACCATTTACTGAATAGCTAGTAGTTAACTTAATTTTAAAATCTATTTTATGCTGATGCCCCAGGGCTGTGTTCTTATTTATGGTTTCTTTGCACTAGCTATTGTAGATGCTGGTAGCTGAGAAAGACGCTGCTGTGGAGAGCTTACAAGCTCTAGGTAGTACAAGTGGAGGACTGAGATACAGGGAAATAGAGTGATTTGCCCAAGGACACATGCTAAATTTGTGGCAGTGTTAATCTACCTGATTTGATTATCTAAGGCATGTAGGCGCCAGTGTATGTTCTGGTTTATGTATCGGCCACAGGAATGCTAAACTGGAGAAGTTCAGTTGGAAAAATAAAGGAGGAAAAAAGAAAAAAGAGAAAGAAAAGAGGAAAAAAAAAAAAAAGCATGCTTGGCACAACTTGAAGACTTGCAAGAAATTTCCACTTTCCCATTCTTCGAATACTTTGGAAATACATAAACTCTTGGGATCTGCATTTTAAAATGTTTAAAACTGGAATAACATCTGTTAAATGTAGCCAAGAAACATCTGGTTTTCTGTTCCTGGAACCCTGAGCTGAGGCAGCCGTTTTCCTGTCAGCTATACTGTGGAGTAAAACTGGTTCAATAGATCATTCTGTTCTCTCCATTTCTTAGTTCTCAGTTTTCTATTAAAATGATGCCCAGCAATGAGAGTAAGCAGGAGGGGAAAGCAGAGTTTGTGTAATGTACATATTAGCCTTTGAAAAAAAAAAAAAAGCATTTAGCTACACATCAGGTTAGATAATTGGTGAGAGCATAGCTATTAAGCATTAGAAAGAACACCATGGACTATATGGAACCGTAAGATTTATTAGTCCCCAAAGCGGTTTATCTTTCATCAGTAGAAATAACCATCTGATGCAAATCACACTGAAAACAATGCAAATCTCACATTGATGGTCACTGGGCTCTCGATTTGAGCCAGTCTGGTATCACTCGTAGATGGCCTAGTGGAAGCTGGTCACCATCATTACACAGTATATTAATTGCAAGATTGTTGTTAAATATCATCCGGGCAGCTCTAGCCAGTGCTGTAAGTGAAGGGCCAGAAATGGCTGATGCACTGTATGCACCGTCTCTTCCACAAAGTCTCGCTCTGGCGGAGTCAACCTGCGGACAGCTGGGAGGGAGAACGAGAAGAAGAGTTCAAAGGCCTCAAATAGAGAAGACCATAAGCATATTGTGTAGGGTTTAGTTCTTACATTCCCAGCCTTCCGTGTTTTGACAGTGCCTTGGACAAACAAATATATTCTGGAGAACCGTGTAATTTTCCCACCCATCTTTTAAGAATAGGACCAAGACTTAGAAAGGCATTTAGATGCCTATGCTCCCCCTGAAATCATCAGGCATTAAAAGCATAAATAACACCGAGAGCATGCACCACCATGTGATATTTAATTAACAATGAAAATCTGTATCATTCAAGCAGTGGCATTAAAATTAGCAGGCTAGTGACAAGGAGGTGGCAGAACCCTCTGTATGTATTCTTACTGAAAAATAGCAGCACCTTTTTTTTTTTTTCAGGACCAGTCTTGAAAACAACTGGGACAAGAAATACTGTGACCTTCTGCCATGAACATTTTGATGATGCAAAAAGGCCAAAAGGCCATTGGAATCCTATTTCTTATACCAGTGTAGTTTGCCACCACTCACGTGACATGTAAATCAAAACTAATCTGGAGGAAGCGTTTCTCCAGTTCTTTCCTTAGATGTGACCTTTCCCTTACTAGTCCATGAATTTAAAATGCTGAGGCAGTGAATCCTAATCTGAGGAAGAGTTTCCAAAACAGAAATGGAGATGCAGCACTTTCTGTGGCAGGGTCTTGCAAAGTTTTGATGGTACAAATTAACTACTGGGGGTCAGGTCTGCGTGCACAGAGGAAACTTGCTAAAGGCAGATAGGGTGCAGGAAGGGAAGAGGGAGTTGTACAGCTCACAGGCAGTTGCAGGCAGCTTCCTGACACTATGTACTCGGTCAAACTTCTTGTTTCCTTCAGAGCAGTATTTACCTTTGCTTTCACCATTGCCAAGGTAAGTCAAATGTCTTTATTAGTATCATGTCTGGTTTACATTGCCCAACATTCATGATCTGAAACTGAAGTGACTGCTCCCCAGCTGGTTTGTAATTATCTAAATACACATAGTGGTGTATGGTCTGCCCATACTCCAACTAGACCACAGCCAAACGTATCCTTTAAATTAATAAGATCTAGTCTGGCTGGCAAGAAAGGCTGTGCTGTTTTACTGCATGAATAGCAAAAAAAGTCAGTAATTACACGTCTATGGAAAATGCTGTGATCCCTGAGTTTGTAGCCTGTTTTGTTCAATGCCGTCTTCATCTGTTTTCTTCCACCTCACCTCATTTTTGTATTTGCCATATATACGTTTTGTCCAAACACAGTTACTTTTGTTGTGTGTTTGGCACATCAGTATTTGGAATTGCCATGATTTCCAGAATTACACTGAGTGGTGTGATTCAAAGGACCCGCATTTATTACAGAAAAAGCCTGAATGCTGTGAACACAAACATGCTTCTACAGTGCTTGAGTTCCAGCTTTGTCCCACCGATTAATCACGGATTTTCTCCCATCTGGAGCTTTATGTAGGAACGATGGACATCTAGTGGCTCAAGGGAACATAGCAGAGGAAGTTCTTAGGCTCAAAAAGTTACGTTGTTGTGTAGACAATTTGGTAAAAATAAGAGTAAATTAAAGACTTCCTCAATGGTTGAAATGCAATTTTAATATGTGAAATTACTTTAGCTGAGAGTCGAATAATCTGGGATTAATTTTATTTTTTTGTTTCTCTCTTCTTGTGAAAAGGTGAGCTGATTTTGAAACACAGGTTAAAATGTATTTGCTACCTATTTTCAGGAGGACATAACATCCTCTTTCATTAGGAGAAACTGGTGTACAGGATAGATGGATGAGAAACAGGAACAAATGACAAAACACAGTCCTATACATTTTTTCTTCCTCCAAATGAAAACATTTATTTTATGCATGTTAATTCAGGATGTGATTAATTAGACTAGGTGATACCTGACAACTTACAGTGACTAGGAATAAATGTGAAGAGCAGTTAAGTGGGGAACTTTCCTTTCTCTGTAATGTGTTTCCTACTTTAATACTTAAATAATGAGTTTCCTTAACAAGTAACTCTCTCTGAGTCATGTTTTCCTCTCTCTCCTTTGTTGTTATCCTAACCAATAACTACATGGCATCCCAATAGCTTTTATTACAAAAGATGAGATGCACATTTGAGAAGCAAAAATATCTGCATTGAATTATATGCTGCATACCATATAAGTATGGTGAGCCTGTGTTTGTATTAGGTAATTGAGAGACCAACATAAGGCAGTCAAGGGCTTATCATTCATCTCTGAATGTCTCTCATTCCTATCCTAACCCAACAAAACAACTAATTCAATTTATGCAGGTGGAGCTGGAGTATTTTGTCAGGAGCATATGACTAAAGGAGGCAGCTTACATATAAATAGAGAGGCTTGCCTGCAAATGAGAGCAAATAATTGCCAAATATTAAGACAAATAATCTGGAGAGAGCAACAGGAGGCATTCTGTCTCACCTGAGATGCTGATAAAACCTGGAAGCCACAGGAGTGATATCAGCCTGAGACAAGACGAATCACTTGTTATTTTGCAAAGATGTGTAACTCAGGAGGTTTTTTTAATGGTAAGAAGTGACGATAAAGAAAATTCTTTGCTAAACAAGTGGACTTTGTGTTCCTTTTCCCTTCCAAACAGGCTAAAGTAGAAGCTTGTAGGCCTTGGTGAGACTAAGAATACCATGAATAAGGAAGCAAAGGGTTCTCCCATTCTGACACACCATACCAGCTCCATGTCCTATGCTAGGGTTCAGAGAGGGATTCTCAGCCTGAGTACCTATCATTGAAATTATATAGGAACAGTAATTTAACACTGCTCATACTGCATTCAGAGCTTGGGACACAGAAATTTGGTCCAGTGTTGCAGGCTGATGTTGTGAGGGGCTGAATTTACAGAGTTTATTGTTTCATCAAGGTACACTGGAAGCAGGAACTTTATTAACATCCTGCGATTAATGAGCAGTGAACACGTTGACTATAAGATAGCCCCCGGATCATCAAGATCAAGGAAAGCATTTCTTTAGAAAGAGGTATTAGTAGCCCTTGTTTATGTGATAGAGCTTGCAGGTTTGAAACTCCCGAAGTTTTAGGTGTTCTAGCAGGCACAAAGTTACATTGCTGAGGTCCCATTTATCTCCAGATTTGTTTCAACAACAGTTCATTGTAGAGGAAGTTGCAATGAAGATAGCTTCCAAGGGATTTCTTTATTTGGACCTCTTGTGAAGGCTGTACTTAGGATGTGAACACAGATATACTGAAACCCTAATGCTGACAACGTTCAAACTGCATTTACCAGTATTAGGGGAAACTGAACTGAATTTTTTTTAGCTGGCAAATAATCAAGTTTCTCTATTTCAGATGCTCCTGGAAAGGAATGACAAAGCCAAGGTACACCTGACCACGTGAAGTATGAATATTTATTGAATGAGAAGTTAATGACTTCTTAAATCTCTACCTACCTTTGCCACTGTGAGGTTCTGGTTACCACATTACCACTTTACTGATTAATAGGGCAGCACAAAGTTAATCTAAAGTTATATGAGCTTTAGACTGAATAATTTCACTTGTGAAAAGATTTAGGAAAAATTAGCAGTCCTGTACTGATCCAAGCTTAGATGAAAAGCATGTGTTGGAGAAAGGTTGGAGTATACCTTGCATAGCTTGTGAGCAGAAAGGGTAAATGGGAGAGCTGAGACTCGGCACCTGACATCCTTCAAGTGTAAGGTCTGTTACAATGCTGGCGATCAGCCTAGGACTCCTCTGCTCTTAACTTCTGTTGATGTTGGAGTGCCAAAAGCAAAAAAGCTATGACTACTCAACTCAGGCTTCCTCTCTGGCTGCCCTAGTGCTTTCCCCCTGGCCTTAGGCAGGGATGGGTACATATTTGCTAACTAGTACAGGCAGACACAAATTTCCATTGACTAATCTTCCTCTGGCAAAGTGAGTCATCATATAGAAAAGGCTGTTTCTGCTTGTTCTCTGTTCAGATTATGATCCAGTCAGAGCTCCAGACAAGGCCAGGCCAGCAGCTTCAACACCTATGACTGTCTCTGTTCTCCCATTGTAACAGAGGGAAACTTGGAGAGATATCTGTAGCTTCGAGCTTTCTGCAGAGAAGGATCTTCCTTGGAAATTACTTTGAAAGAAGCTGGCAAGGATCCTGGTAAGAACTTAGCCTTTTCTGTCCGTGTTTCTCCACCTGTCAAATCAAGGCATAATCCTTCCCTACTTCACAACGGTACTGTGAGGACTCATCAGTTAACATGTCTACATCACTAAATACGATTTCCTATTCTAAGTCACCTAGACTTCAGCTCTTAGGAAAACAAACTCATCTCACCCTTCTTAAAGATCTTCTCCCTCTTTTCACATAGTTGTCTTTGCTTTCTACTACTGCAAAACACAATTGCTGTCAGTGTTGCTCTTGGACAATGGAGAGCAATTTTAACAGTCATGCTGAATTTTCCTGAGGAATTAAATAATCAGCAAAGGCAAAGAATTCTTCAGTTTGTTCTTCCTCTTTATTATTGTTGGAAAGTGATTTATATGTCATAGTGCTCACTACTAAAATTTTCTATTTTTACTAAAATTTGCATGTATTTATAAAACATCTTTTAGTCCAGAGATCTCCGAGAGAATTAATTGTGATTGAAACTGGAGTTATCTTATAGATTATAAGATTATATAGATTATATAAGCAAACTCCAGTATAAATATTATGTGTTGTCTATGTTTGTATACTGCAGGACATGTACCTCTTTCTACAAAAGGCAGCTTTCACTGGAATAGAACAGTAGCATACCAAAATATCTGCACTGCCTTAAATGTGAGGTGTGCTACCCAACTGAAATTGCACAGGGAATGTAAGAAAGCAAAATGATCTGCAAGCTCCTGTAATCAACTTCATGCCAGAACTGGCAAGATATTTTTAGTTATGGCACACTGTTGAAGATTAATTTAGGGATGTAAGAGGTACCCAATTCTGGAGGTGGTGACCATTTTAGTTATGATCCTGCTGCCTTCTCATTGTCCAAGTTAGCCTCCCACACACAACCTCGCCTGACCTGTGAAACAGCTCTTTCTTTTGTCCCTCTCTGCCATGATCCCTTTTACTCCTGCTCACCACTGTCTCCTACTGCCTTCTATAAAACTAAAATCTTGGATTTTCCTCATTTCCCTATATTGTAGCTCCTTCCTACCCTTTTTGTAAGCTCTAAACCTATTCCTCATTCAGATTTACTACCAGACGCTGCATAGAGAAACATCCCAGCCTTATATATGCACAAAGGAATGCGAGTTACAGTTCATATGGACTTCACAGTGAGGTGGTCAAATTCTTAAACAAGATGCCCAGTGAGGCTGGAATATCCATCCTTGGAGATACCCATACCTGGACCAGGCAAGATGCTAAGCAACCTGACCTAACTTTGAAGATAGCCTTGTTTTGAGTGGGTGACGGATAAGATGATCTCCAGTGTATTCTTCTAATAAAAAATATTTAATGATTCCATAATTCTAACCAAATCTTGAAGGAAATCTAATGTATTAAGTTCTCCCTAGGGGTGGATGCAGAACAAGTTGAGAGCTTATGGGTAAAGATAAAAGGTCAGGCCTACATGGGTGACACTGTTATAGGTGTCTGCTACAGGCTACCAGATCAGACAGAGGAAGTCAATGAGGCCTTCTACAGGCAGCTGGAGGTAGCCTCATGGTCATAGGCCCTGGTTCTCTTGGAGGACTTCAACCACCCTGATATCTTCTGGAAAGACAGCACAGATAGATACACACCGTCCAGGGGGTTCCTGCAAGGCATTGATGATAACTTTTCAATGCAGGTGGTGGATAAACCAACAATGTAAGGTGTGCTTTTAGATCTTGTCTTTGCAAAAGGCAGGCTGGTTGGGGATGTGAAGATTGGGGGCAGCCTTGGCTTCAGTGACCATGAAGTGGTGTAGTTCAGGATCCTGTGTGGAGGAAGCAGGGCAGTAAGTAGGGTTGCAACCCTGGACTTCAGGAGAGTTAACTTTGGCCTCTTAAGGACCTGCTTGGAGGAATCCCA
>JAVJGJ010000061.1:29421576-29436088 GCA_035590215.1 Microhierax caerulescens
CTCTGCTCTGCCCTGGGGAGGCCACATCTGGAGCGCTGCGTCCAGTTCTGGGCTCCCCAGTTCAAGAGAGACAGGGAGCTACTGGAGAGGGTCCAGCGGAGGGCTATGAAGATGATGAGGGGACTGGAGCAGCTCCCTGATGAGGAAAGGCTGAGAGAGCTGGGCCTGTTTCGTCTGGAGATGACTGAGAGGGGATCTTATCAATGTCTACAAATATTTTAAGGGTGAGCGTCAAGAGGATGGGCCCAGACTCTTTTCAGTGGTGCCCAGCGACAGGACAAGGAGCAACAGGCACAAAGTGCAACACAAGAAGTTCCATTTGAATATGGGGAAGAACTTCTTTACCTTGAGGGTGACAGAGCACTGGAACAGCTACACAGAGAGGTTGTGGAGTCTCCTTCTCTGGAGACATTCAAAACCTGCCTGGACATGATCCTGTGCAACCTGCTCTAAGAGAACCTGCTTTAGCAGGGGTTGGACTAGGTGATCTCCAGAGGTCCCTTCCAACCCTGACCATTCTGTGATTCTGTGAAAATGGGAAGAGGAAGAACATACAAGAATCTGAGAGAAAGATGGGTTTCTGGCAAGGAGAAAAAGGAATACAACAAAACAAACTGAGCTGTGCACAGTTAATCTGCTTTTCATCTTGCTTGCAGTGACGTAATTGAGGATGAAGCCAGATGGATGTCAGAATCAGTAGAGAACCAAGAAGAGAATCAACACTAACATGCCTGTGGTTTGTCTAGGCTTCCTTCATCTGTCTGGACTCAAGGCCTGGTTACTAATGTGTGTGTTGTCTTCAGAATATCTTCCATTGGAATATTCCAAGGTACCATCTGGTTTACTTCCTGCAGATTCAGATTAGGAGCACAATGCAGGCAGCACCCCGCCTCCTCAGAGCTTGGGCTGAGCAATGACCCGAGTGCTGCAGCCAGATGTATGCTGTAGACTAATATTATAAGGGGACCAGAGAAGAGCAAGAACAGACCAGAGGTACCCCTGCTCCCTTCCTAGCAAGCAGTGGTTCCAGCTCCTTCATCCTCTGAACATTTAAGAGTATGGTTTGCGTTCCAGTGTGTGAATACATGAAAAGTCCAACTCAAACCTGGAGCAGCGACTAGTCTATGCTGTTGTAGGAAATCTTCTGAAATCCAGGTAATCAACTGTATCAGTTTTATAGTACAACCAAAATTCAAAGAGAGAGCAGAGAAAAAAAAACATAAATGAAAATTGTATCCCAGTTTTTGAGAAGGTCTTCCCAAATTCTACGAAAGTTAATGTATTAGTGAACTTTATTCACACTCCTCAATATCACAAACAATTTATGTTTGCCCAATTTGAGATGTTACTACCCTTTGCTACACAGAACAACTAAAGATCCAAGTAGTTAAAAAAAAAATCCCTAGAATCTGTATGAACAAAATGGTTCTGTGTTCCAGTTTATTTTACTACTACTGCCAGGTTATTTGGGAGACACATCACCGCTAGATAAACAAGCATTGATAATACCAGCATCTGTTTAATAAATATTATATTATAAAGTATTGTTCTTCCACTGTCCTTTTAAACAGAACAAGTTCCTGAAATTGAAAGCCCACTAACAAAGGGCACAAAAAGAACAAGAAATCTGGCAGCAAAATATTGTTTTTTAAACAATAGGCTTGCAAGAGCAACACACTGCTGTACAGTTCAGTAGAAGGGTACTGACAAATACTGGAACATAAAATGCCCCATCGCTAAACTCCTTTAACATGATAAAGGTCCCCAAAACCTGAGCCATTAAACTGAAAGCCAATACAGCAGCTTCAAAATGATGGTGAATTATAATATGTCACTTATGGGTGGCCTTAATGCTGAATCTGGGATGAATTACATGAAAAAAATCACAGGAAAATTTTAACACAAAAAAGAAATCTGAAAGGCAAACACAATGACTGCCATAACAGAGAATTTAGCAATTCCAAACACAACATAAAAATGTTGTGTGCTTGAAGGCTGTGATAAATTTTCCTCTGAGAGTGGGATTAGAACAGAAACAAAAATATCCTGACAACTTGAAAGAAAAATGAGTGACTTATTAGACCAATTGATAAAGCTGGAAAGAATAGACAAGCTTCCAGGCATGCAGGTGCTTCTTTGGATCTGAAATAGAAACGACAAACTTCAAAGCTAAATCCAGGTTAGGAACAATTGTGCTGAGTTAGGACATCTGCTTTGCTTCAAATGTTTATTAATTTCTTTTTTAAAGGCTATAAATGATGACCTGGGAAATAAATTTATTATAATATAGCCCAGTAAATGGATTATTATTTCTAAAGCAGGCTTCAATTAGACAGGGATCTAAGAAGTAAAACTTACCCCAGCAAATCTGCACAAAATCACACTGACTTTCCATAAGATTTACAAGCCTGTTTGCTTACATTGCTTTAGAAAATATTAATTGGATTCCTAAGTCACTTAGATGCTTTAGAAGATTTTACTTTCACTGAAAAAGGCAATAAACAAGTCAGGGTACTGCCAAGGAGTGGATACACATGGGTCCTTCTTGCTTATGCAACCCCTACTGTGGATGCAGAGCCAGCTATGCGGGGCACTGATGTATTTGCCTGAATAGACCTGGTAACAAGCTCAAAGTTTAAGATCTGATATAAGCACAGACAACAGACAATGCCAGGCAACACTAAGCAATGCTCTGAGGTGGCTCAGCTGTAACACATCTCTTAGGCTAGTCCTAGTGATGATGTAAGTATTGTTTTCTAAGTCTGTCATTTGTGTTACTGAAACTTTTCACTAGAGAGGGTCGGGAAGGTGAAGCAGAAAAGTAATTTTCTGTTATTGGCCATTCAGGAATTTCCAAGCTGTTACTTTTTCAATTATCTACAACAGTTTCCTTGTTTTTAGAATGAGTGCATGATATCATATCCTGAGCCCTTCCCTTTTCTTCCAGCTTTCCAAGGCACTAGGAGGAGTCCAGCTACAGTCATCGTGTGAATTGGTCTGTAGTACTGTAGTGGGAGCTGCTTCTGCCATCGTCCGCCTACCTGCCTTACTCACACCCCTGAAGAAATTGCTGCTGTAGGACGAACGACCCTTTAAGCACAGTGAGTATCTGCTAAGAAAGCCAAAAATCTATCTAGCTTGTGAAGCTGCATTGGAAAAAGTTGCGTCACTGCTCTATGTATTTACCTGTATGTGCAGTTAGGGACACAAATACAAGTGAAAGGAGAACTTGCTGTCATCCATCACTGAAGTGACAAGGCAAAGGAGATTCCTGCCCCAGCTGGGGTGAGAAAAGGGTTAGCAGCAATGCAGGAGGCTCTCAGAGTGCAGAGACTGGATTAAAGGTGTGGGGCAGGTCTAGGAAAGGGCCAAGGTGCATGCACTGTGTGAGGCCGTGTACCCATTTGCTGTGGGCAGACAGGAAAAAACAGCTGCTAAAATGCACACCCAAGCAGCTGTGTGTGAGCACAGGGCGTTGTGTTAATGCTGGATGACAGGCACCTCTTGTTTATTCTTAATCTTGCTTGACTTGCTTGAATGCAACAGTACTAGCTAGTAATAAGCAAAATAAAAGGAGAATAAAAGAACTAGTTTTCTGCACTAATCTCCACTCATCCCTAAAGCATACAGGCCGGGTAAACATTAACAGTGAGTCACTGCTTCTTTTTAGTACAACTGTATAACCCATGGTGGCGTTATTGTTACTTCTGCACTTCTCTGTCTTGGTCTTTGGCTCTCAAACACAGAGCTAAAGGCTCTGCCAGTCTTGTTGGAGTGCCTAAGGTTTTGTCTAGATGTCTCTTCAATGTTGATTTATTAGAAACTTGTTAACTGTATTATTATTTATGGTTAAATTACTAGTGTATAAATAACTTACTATGATCCAGAATTCACACCATAAAAATGTTACAAAGAAAGTAAATAATTGACTTGCATTTATATCTACCAAATTATATTGTGGAAGTTATTTATTAAGCTAGGAACTTGATTTTAAAAGAATAGAACATCTGTATATTCCTGTGCATGTTGCTCTGGTGGCATACCAAACACCAACTTCATTTCAAAGTTGTAAAAGACATACAACTGTGCTTTACATAGAGGCCTCACTCTGTTTGGAATGGAACCAACAGAAAGCAGTAGTGATATTTTTGTGAATATTCAAGATAACAACAACTGGCTTCAGAAATGTGCAAATAAGTTTTGTCCTTTCCCCAAATGGTCTTTGGTGAGGCAAGCAACTGTACAGGAAACACATAACCTTTGAATATGTCATTGATCACACTACTTGATCCATTCTTTCTTTGCTCACTGAGGTTTTGAGCCGCAAATTCATGAGGTCACAGCACAATGTTAGTAAAAATCATTTTTTGTTATCTGCTAAACTGCATTGTGAGGTAAAACCCCTTCAGTTAAAAGTTGCTGGACCCTTTTCTGTTGTTGATGTAGTTAGTTTTATGACAGAACAAATCTGCCATTTCCTACAATATAGTTATTATAAGAGTAGCAGGATGCTAAAGATGTGCTCGTTTGCTGCTTGGTCTAGCCCCAGTAAGCACTGAGATTGCTGTGCTAGAGGCGACCCTTAGCCCACCGGCTCCAGGGTGCTGCCAGTTGCAAGTAAGTCCAGAGTCAAACAGGCTTCACAGGAGGGTTTTTTTAAATGCCTCTCAGCTATTAGTTGACTTGTACTGTGCAACATGAGGGGGTTTTAACTCTGTCATTTCATAGAGTATCATGGTGGATATTCACATCTTCATGTAAATGTTTGTTTCCTGAATTCACTGAGACCTTGTTTCCAACAATGTAATGTGACAATGAGTTCAGTAAAAACTGGAGTTTTAAAAAAACATTATTATTTCCTTTCTCCAGATTTAAAATTGCTGTCTTTCACTTCAATTAGATGTAAATTTGCTTATACATCATAGAAGATAAAAACTCACCTTAGTCTTTTAAATTGTGTGCTTTACTGAAGAATGACAATGCAATTTTATTCTTAGTTATAATTTGTCTAGTGTATGGCTATGCCTTTTTTTCAGTTTATAAACTCATTTAAAGGGCTTCACCCACAGTTTTAGAATCATAGCATCATAGAATAGTTTGGGTTGGAAGGGACCTTTAAAAGTCATCTAGTCCAATCCCCCGGCAATAAACTGGGACATCTTCAACTAGATCAGGGTGCTCAGAGCCCCATCCAACCCGACCCTGAATGTTTCCAGGGATGGGGCTTCCACAGCTTCTCTGGGAAACCTGTTCTAGTGTTTCACCACCCTCATCATAAATAGTTTCTTCCTTACATCTCATCTGAATCTACCATCTTTTAGTTTAAAACCATTACCCTTGTCCTATTGCAATAGGCCCCACTAAAATGTCCACCTCCATCTTTCTTGCAAGCCCCTTTTAAGTATTGAAAGGCTGCAACAAGGTCTCCCTGGAGCTTTCTCTTCTCCAGGCTGAACAACCCTAAATTTCTCAGTCTTTCCTCATAGGAGAGGTGTTCCATTCCTTTGATAATTTTTGTGGCCCTCCTGTGGACCTGCCCCAACAGGCCCATGTCTGTCCTGTGCTGACAGCTTCAGAGCTGGCTGCAGTACTGCAGGTGGGGTCTCACCAGAGCAGAGCAGAGGGGCAGAATCACCTCCCTTGACCTGCTGGCCATGCTTCTTTTGATGCAGCCCAGGCTTTCTGGGCTGTGACCACACATTGTTGACTCATGTTCAGCTTTTTATCCACCAGAACTTCCAAGTCCTTGGCAGGGCTGCTCTCAATCCCTTCATCCCCCAGCCTGTATTAATATCAGAGGTTGCTCCAACCCAAGTGCAGGATGTTGCACTTGGACTTGTTGAACCTCATGAAGTTCATATGGGACCACTTCTGGAGCTTGTCCAGGTCCCTCTGGATGACATGCCATCCCTTAGGTGTGTGAACCCCACCACTCAGCTTGGTGTCATTTGCAAACCTGCTCATGGTGCACTTGATGTCACTATGTTATTGATGAAGATACTAAACAGTACTAGTCCTAATACAGACACTGATCTCCATCTGGAAATTGACCCATTGACCACTACTCTCTGGATGCAAACATCCAACCAGTTCCTCATCCACTGAACAGTCCATCCATCAGATCAGTATCTCTCCAATTTAGAGAGAAGGATGTTGTGGGGTGCCATGTCAAAGGCCTTACAGAAATCCAGATAGATGATGTCCATAGCTCTTGTCCACTGATGTAGTCACTCCATCATAGAAGCCCACCACATTGGTCAAGCAGGACTTGCCCTTGGTGAAGCTGGCTGTCTTGAATCACCTCCCTGTCCTCCATGTGCCTTAGTATAGCTTCTAGGAGGATCTGTTCCATGATCTTCCCAGGCACAGAGGTGAGGTTGACAGGTCAGTACTTCCCAGGCTCGTCCTTTCTACCTTTTCTAAAAATGGGTGCAGTGTGTCCCTTTTTTGACTGCCATGACTTTTCAAATATCATGGAGAGGGGCTTGGCAACTACATCAGCCAATTTCCTCAGGTCTCTGGGATGCATCTCGTTAGGTCCCATAGACTTATGCATGTTCAGGCTCCTCAGGTGGTCACGAACCTGATCTTTTCTTACAGTGAGAGGAACTTCGCTCCTCCAGTCCCTGTCTTGCAGTCCATCCACTTAAGAGGCGTGGGAAATTGCCAGTGAAGACTGAGAAGGAAATGTTGCATACTTCGGCCTTCTCCTCGTCTGTTGTTACCAGTTTGCCAGTCTTGCTCATTGAGGCGGGTGTGCTTTCTTTGACCTTCATTTTCTGGCTGATGTACCTGTAGAAGCCTTTATTATTTATTCATTGCATCCCTTGCCAAGTTCAGCTCCACCTGTGCCTTGGTCTTCCTGACCCCATCCCTACACAACCGGGAAATGTCCTATACTCTTCCCAGGATACCTGTCCCTGCTTCCACTGCCCGTGCATTTCCTTCTTGCTCTTTAGTTTGACCAGCAGGCCTTGACTCATCCACGTTGGCCTCTTGCCTTCCTTTCCTGTTTTCTTACACCTGGGGGTTGAGAGCTTTTGTACTCTATGGAAAAGGTGCTTAAAGATCTGCCAGCTCAGTTCTGCTCCCTTGTCCCTGAGGGCAGTTTCCCTGGGGGTCCTATTGATAAATACCTTGAATAGCTGGAAGTTTGCTTTCCCAAAATTCAGGGTCCTGACTTTACTCATGACCTGACCCATATCCCGCAGGACTGCCAACTCCAGCAGTGCACGATCACTTCAGCCCAGGCTGCCTCCAAGCTTGACGTCACTGATTAGCTCACTTGGTTGGTGACCAACAGGTCCTATAGTTAATTATTTTGTTGTCATCTTAAAAATTTCAAAGATGAAAGAGATGTGAGTTTCCTCTATAGAAACCACCTAGCTGTGCTTTTGTATCCTTTTATGTATGTGTTTAATAACAACTTTTCCACCACCTTTAATCCAAGAGATGTTAGGTGTACGGCAAAAGTTTAATTAAT
Source organism: Microhierax caerulescens (assembly GCA_035590215.1). Taxonomy (NCBI): domain Eukaryota; kingdom Metazoa; phylum Chordata; class Aves; order Falconiformes; family Falconidae; genus Microhierax; species Microhierax caerulescens. Next base: position 29,429,060 of record JAVJGJ010000061.1, read on the forward strand.
TAATCTCACAAAGAACTTGTGAGGTAGGTTCCCTCATTTTACAGGTGAGACAGAGAGTGACAGTTAAATTAAGTGACTTGCTTAATATCACACACTGAGTCAGTGCTGATGCTGGAAATAGAGTATATGTCTATGTCTTCTGGTTCTTTGCCCTGTGTTTTAATCATCAAACCAGACTATGCTGAATGAACCCCTTAAATTATTAAAATAATTGTTCTCCATTTCTTGTTAGTCTATGATGTTTCAATCAACTAAGCAGCTGAAATACTTGCAAAAGCTTTCCTTGCTTAGGACTATTTTAGTCTTTCCTGTTCAGACATTTCTTCAGATATCAGCTGAGTATGTTTGTTTACAGTAATCCCGACCTTCCAAAATAGACTGAAGCAGAATAAGGAACGCAGTTAAAACTCACAGCCATCTCTTTGCTGTCAATGTAGCAATGCCTTTTTTCACACTCCAAACAGCCAATCCACTTAATACCCGTAGCTTTAATTAATGAAACATAGTAAAGTTATTGCCCCACAGAAGCAAAAGATCAACTGCTGGTTATGCTGTCATGACTAAATGAAAATGTAGCCTGAAGCACAAAAGAGCAATTGTGTCTTAAGAAATCTCTGCTTAAACGTATGGCTGTGAATTATATGCTGTGTCATCTCTGAATAAACTGGTACATAAAGAGGTGCGACCCTTGAAAATGTGTAAAAGAATGGTACCTGTGTTCAGGCTAATGGTATGCTCCAGCAGCTTTATAGCTTTTCTGAGTATAGTCCACATATTTGTTTATGCTGATAGGACATATATAAATTTTTCCAACACTCACCACCATACCTGTTTGATAGTGTTCTTCAGTATAGGGAAGAATAAATGGCCTAGAAAATATGTACATAGGCATAAGACTGAAAAAGGCTCAGAAGAGGGAATGAAGAAATAATATTACCATGGCTTGCTCCCTATTAAATCTGGGTAGAGACCCAGCTGTTTGTTATGCAGCCTTATACAATGCTTTGTATCATATAGTATTTTTGCTGTGTGTGACACAAGCAGCACAAGGCTGTAGTCAGCTCCAAGATTTTTATAAATACTTTTGCCATATCTCAGGACTAGGGAATTGCTGTGCAAGCAGCCTTCCAACTTAATTGCAATTTAACTACAAAATACCTTAAAAATTCAACTGCTTCATTGCTGAATGCAAATAAGCTCCTAGGTGGTAAAATCAGTCAGTAAGCACTGGCATACTTTATTTATGGAAACAACTCTAAAGTGATTTAAGATGTTGTAATTGTAAAGAAAGAAGTCACATCTTGCCTACTGAACTGGGGGCTAGACAGAAGGTTCCACGTAACGAGCCAAGGAGAGATGTTTCAAGAAGACTACTGTTTTCTCTCTGGGGTCAATACTTCTAATTTACCATGCTGTTTCCCTTTGAGGTTTATCTTCTCTTCAAAATGTTAACTACGAGCATATTTTACACTTTGCCACTAGGACTCTGTCATCAGTGATCAAGTGTCCAATTTTGGTCAGAGTACTGCTCCAAGGTCACTTTCATTCTGTTAGAGGCTAAGGTGAAGGTGTTTTTCTCACAGGCTTGAGAAAATGGCCTGATGCCAAGTGATGAGCAGTTTGCAAGACAGCGCTGTGTCTGCGCCCATCTATCAGGGCTAAAGATGCTGCCTTTCAATGGGGTTCTTGAAAACCAGGCAGGATTTGTCCAGCACCAAGTGGACAAAGAAGATACTTCTGTGATTTTCATAGACTCCGAAACCAAACCCAAGAAAGCAATGCAAATAATTGAAAATATTTCTGTGCCCCTTCAGTTGTGTCTCCTTTTATTCGTAGTTTTTATTATTAACCCATCAAATGGGTAATGGTAATAAAGTTTGAGAAGCTGAACATTTTAATCAAACATTAAATAATACTTATGAAAAACAGGGTTTGAAATTATAACGTGCCTAGATGTTCTCTTCCAGATTGGGAATAGAAAGAAGCCTGCGGTCTGTGTGTCTGATCAAAACTAACCAAAACAGTACAAATTAAATATATGCACACACAGTTCACAGGCAGATAATCCTTTTCACCAATGATTCACCTGATAAGTATGAAGAATGAGCTGGCTTGAGAAAATCAGAAATTGCTTGTGGATAATCTGAATGACAGTGGAGGATGCATAGTACAGTATCACATTTGAGAAGAGATCTGACAAAATAAGGGCCTTGAATTTTGGATGTAGATGTTATGTAGAAGAAGTTATACTTGTTTCATCTGTTACTGAAGAGAACAGAAAACAAGACAGCCTTTATGACTAAGTAGGCATCATGCTATTTTACATAATTATTTAAGATCCTACTTTCAGTGGAAAACCTCAGTGTGTCCTGCCTACCTTAGTAATCGCATTACTAATCATTTCTCTTTAACAGGTTTATTGCAGCCTTGTTCTGTTGATTCAGCACAGAAAGAAAACATTTTAGGAATGTCGGTTATTCAAGCAGTGGGATTATAGGCATGGTAACAGTACATGTTTGTGAAAGGTATATGCTGTCTGCCTTCATTCCCCATTGGACAGTGAGAGAGAAACTGAGGTACAGCCATAGTGCTACTCTGAAGTTAATATAATGAATATACTATTATGTAGATTTTATTCACAGAATTAAGAAAGCATTTGTGGTAATATGGTACTTATACATTACAGCCAGAAAATAAAACAGAAAAGAAAGTGAAAAGAAATGCATAATGAGGGAGTTGGCCACTTTAGTTCAATTATGCACGCACAACAAAAGGGAGAAAGCTAAGGAATGCCACAAGTAATAAAAAAGTGCAGTATCATTTACCTTAAATTGTATTAATTATAAAAGGTGGAGTTAGTAATGGAAGCAAGGTACATTTTTTCCAACATTCCTTATTATGTGTTAATCATGGCACTTGTAAGGATCCAAGAATCTTGGATCACACAACGGGCAAAATACCACTACAGTGTTTCTTGCTGGAATTAGGTATAGCAAAGCAAGTACAAGCTTTAACTGTAAATATGAGGAAGGGCTTTTCTGTTCAATAAATCAAGCAGTTTCTGCTGAAACTAGTTTTGCTTGAGGACTAATTTGAGGTTCCAAGTGTCTTTCAGTGTTGACAGCTGAAGAAGGTAGCTCTGGGCCAGATTGTAATGCTTACTCCTTGCTCTAATGGGCGGATGTGTTTAATTAACCTTTGCTTCTGCAGAAGCAGACATTCTAGCAAGCTGCAGGAATGCTAAAGGAGGGAAATCTAAACAGCACTGAACCTGGGCACATTCTGTATATCTAGTACTAGGCAGAGAATGTTAATATAGCCAAATACTGTTTCCTAGGAGACAGGTTTGTATAAGCAACTTCTGTAAAAGAAATTTAACATGGTTCCCCCTGTAGGGCTTCCCCCTCCCCATTAATTTCACAAGACCCGGCTATGATCCCATGTCCCTGGGACTCTTCTGTCTGGTTAAAGATTGGGCACAGTTCTTCAAATGGGGGTCAAGCATGTATTCAAGGTGGAAATGTTCTTAGCATTGTTTGGGTAGAGTTAGACCTGACAGTCTTGCTGCCTGTTCCATGTCCAGCAGTGATTTCTCCAGATACCATAGCTTGGGCAGATCCTTCCCAGAGCTTCCTGTAAAGTGCACATCTTAGGGTTTATAGCTAATTCTTCAGAAGGCATATGGCAAGTCTAATGCAAAGCAGATATCCCTTGCATAAGTTGCTGAAGGCACTGTTTTTCACTTGAAAAACTAAAGCACTGTAGATTATAAGTCATACAAATACAGCAAACTCTGGGACCACAAGGTCCCTTGGCCCTAATCTTTCACTAACAAATGACCAACTTTGCATGAGTGTTTTGAAAGCATGCAAATCAGAGCTTATCTTCTCTGACCTTCATCAACTCCCTGCCACAATAGCATCATTGTTTCATTGTTTCGTATCTCCTCCCCTTAGTAAGCTGCACCCTCCATTCCTTTTGCTTCCTTTCCAGCCCAAATCTTTCCATCTGAGAGACTTTTTAAAGCTCTGCTTTGCCATCTAGTTTTGTTACTACTGTGATCTAAATGCCAGCCTCCTTCAGTCCTGGTTGTCTCAGTCTCAGTTAGCCAAGACCCTGTTTTTGTTCAAAATGTGCCATTTAAACTTGAGTGATGGACATTCTTTCTATTCTTGTAGTCTTATAAACAGGGTGTATTTCAGAAACATTTAGGTTACAGCATTTTCCTTACTGAAACTACACAGTAGCAGCACAGTATCTCAATTATAAACAGTACTTTTCCCACCTCAGCACTGTGATGCAGAATTCTTCCCTTCATAATACCATGCAGCCATTTCCACATTGCCACAGGACATAGAAACTAGTGTTAAGGCTGCAATTAAGTTACCAAATTGCTAATCCCTTGCTTTGTCCACTGGGTTTCTGTTCCAGAATGGAGAGGTGCACACAAATGATGTAACCAAGGAAAAATAAAACTGGCTACGGTTGTCAGGATCATAAATTCAGTATAATTCTTCAGCTTGTTCATACTGGTCTCTGTATGTTTCTAGTAAGGACTGATGTCTCCAAATACCATAAGCTGTGTTAAATTCTTGGGTGATGACAATTTCCTTTATAATGTTGCCCAGCGTGTGAGATTGCAGAGATAGGATTGTGTAGGCCTGCTACAAGCAGACTGTCTTATTGCAGAAAGAAGGTTTGCACAGACTAAGGAGAATCTTTATGTCCAGATTGTGGACATAATAGACAGTGATTTCCAAAAGCTCTTAGCACTGGCCAAACTCACAGCACAGTCCATGGATGTAGTCAGGCTGGGCTGACAAGAGATTACTTTTGAAAATTCTTCACCAGCATGGTTCAACATGCAGCCCACTGACCAAACCTGGTCTGCAGCATCTTCTGTCTGGCCTGAACCATCTTTTTTTTATGGAAATTCCAAGGAGGGAGCTGCTGCCTCATCCCAAAGAGAAGGAATGGTGGGAGGATGATTCTTACCTATGCTTCTGAGAACAGCACCCTGATACAGATAAGTTGTTGCTGTGCTTTGGTCTGAATGAGTTTGTGAGTGCTTGGACTTGTGAAAGAAAATATTCCTACATAGCCTACTTCATTGTCTTCTTGTTGGGCAGGTAAGAACAGCAGCACTCCTTCACCACTGCCACTCTCATTTGCTGCTTGTTGGGGGCAGGGGGAGGATGGGACACACGGTGGGGAGCAAGGGACAGTAGTGTTCTCCTGCAGCCTATTGCTCCACTCAACCTCCCCCTCAAACCTGCTTCACTGCCCAAGTATAAATGTATGAATAGTAGGAGGTATGAAATCACAGTCCTGAGCTGCTATTGATTGTCATCTCAATAGCCTGGCCTTAAACTGGGGTCTGACTCATACAGCCTCTGGGGCTTGGCTATCCCATTAATACACTTAACATTGCTGTAGGTGTCACTCACTGAGAAGGAATATATGTCAATACATTTGTATTCTTTTGTATTTGTGTGTGTCTCTTCTTTGGCCATCTGCATGTGATGCATGACTCAGTTTCCCTGCACAACTGTGTAGTTATGGAAATAATTTCAGTAAGAGTGAATTCTGTGTACATGCAAGGATACAGGATTTATGGGTTAATCATGCAGGCTTTTTATTCAAGTGAATACATTCAGCAGAAGTCCTATCTTTCTTCAGAACAGGAAAGATAGTGCTGAGGGGGACTGAAAAGACGATGCTGTCCTTGGAGTTGACAGCAAAGGTCGTTCACTAGTGGGAAGAGGCACCATTCTGAGCTAATACAAAGATTAAAAGCCAATGGAAAGAATTACAGTATCAGCTTAATTTTAACATAATCTAAGTACGAATTATCAGAACTGAGAGCTCTCCCTTAAATACAAGTTTAAACAATTTCTTTATCTTCAGGGAGACTTGTTTAATTGAGATTGATGTAAATCTCAGCTGAAACTTCTGCTTGAGGAAGAGTGCTACCGGATGAGTCCATGGCTTGGTTTCAGCACATGCAGCCAGTTATAGTACAGGGGAAAGCTACATCAATTTTCAGTCAAGCTGAAAGGGTACCTCTTCTGGTTTTGATAGATGGCAGTTAATTACATTTTTCCCCTTTGGAAGAGGTATACATTTCTTTCTTTTGTTAGCTTGTCTGATAATGGCAGGGGATTTTTCTGAGGGTAATCTTGGAACAAAACAGCAGCTCTAGGCACTCTGTAAGAAGCCAAATACAAGGGAAGGGTGGAGTGAAGTTGCTATTTGCTAATAAGAATAGTCTACAAGAAAGTTTCCTTATCTCTCTTCAATACTTGTTCTTCAGAAAGTAACTATGATGAAAAGGAAGGAGCTATTCTTCTCTGCCGTAAATTCTTTTCTGATAAGTCTTTTGGAAGAAATCACAATGCTATCTTCATTCATATCCTTCCTAAGATGCATTTCTTCCATTAAGTGTTTCTATGCTAATCCACTAGGCGTTGCTATCTACATTTTTAAAAGAAACAGATTACTAAACCTGGACTGATTGTAGATTAAGAATTCCTAAATGCATGCATGTCCCATAGGAAAGCGTAGTCCATGGGAAGAATCTATTGCCTCCTGGCAGTAGTTCTTTGTATTGTGTTTTTATTTCTTATTGTTGATTGTAATCTCTACAGGGAAGGGGCGTTTGTCTTTATGCACCTTTAAGGCATCATATATGTCTATAACTTTATGCAAATTAGTGAAGATCAAGAAAGAAACAAGAAGTAATTTTACAATACAAATTAGCTTTGCTTTGAATAGCGGTTAAATCCTACTCTGTCATCCCAGTGTAAATCCAGACTTACTGCTGAAGTTGCTGGAACGTAGTATTGTCATAGCTCTTGATGCAAAGAAGACTGAAGGGGAAAAGAGGCCAGTAATGCTGCATCTAATAGGTTCATTCCCATTATCTTAAACTATGCAAACATTAAATAACCCCAGTTGTCTCTTCAGGACATGTTGGCTCTATGTTGCTTTGTGCTATGGGCTGCTAATACAACTCAGAAATGCATATCC
>JAVJGJ010000061.1:29436188-29447824 GCA_035590215.1 Microhierax caerulescens
ATCTGCTATTTAACAGTGTATGAAGCAGTGGTTCCTAAACCAGGTACTATACTAGTGAGGTCACAACAGTTTCAAATGAGGTCACAAGATACATGAAATTAAATTTGATCACATATTTATGCTAGTATTGGGGGTTGCATTAAATTCTTGCTCTAAAAAAAATTGGGGAACTGCTATGTTGTATTCTATGAAAAACTGGGTGGAGAGACTATTTCCTCTGAGTCATTGGTGGGAAAAGTCCATTATTACAGGGGTGAAACATGTGAACATGACAGCTGAAACTGAAAAAATCCCTACAACTCTGAACAAATTCAAATAAGTTGATACAGAATATTTCAAATCCAAAGGTGTCAGCTCCATTGCTTCCCATAACTGTAATTAATTTATATGTCCAAAATATGTTGTTATAATAATTATCGTAACAAAGTTAATTATAGATCAGTCCTTCACAACCAAAATACACTCACCACTAGGTAAAACATGACAGTATTTTATGCATGATATATAACAGATGAGAAGAAAGAAATAAGATTATTACATCCATCAGAAATAGCTGGACCCCTTATTTTTTTAGCAGTGTGTATATATTTGTGCTGGAATCTGGCAAGGAAGCCCTGCCAGTAAGGGCAGGGGATGTTGTAGAGTTAGCAAGCCCAGGAGCCAGGAAGGAAGGCAACACTTCCTGATACTCATCAGCAAGCTCAGAGGAAGGACAGCATCCTGCCTAGTCATGCTAAATCAACTAGAGAGACCCTGTTAAAGCAAATCCCTTACCCATCCTTGTTTAAGCAGAAGGGTATTCAGATTTAGTTAGGAAAGAGAAGCCATGATTTTGTACATGGGTGTGCAAAGCACCCATTGAACTTCACTCCTGTGAATTCCTAATTTGTTCAAGGGAACTGTAAAATTAAGAACCTGAGGGCTTACCTCTCTTTGGTTTGCCTCCTAAAGGGAGGCATGATCAAGCATACTTGGTCAGTTTTCACCTTTTTACACTATGCCTTGCTTCAGTATCTATGCCATGTCCCATTAAAATCCTCAGCTGGGAACTTCATTCTTTCAGCTGCACAGCTACTGCATAACATTCATCAATCCATGAATTTCAAATAGTGTGATTTAGTGTGAATGAAAAGCAAATGGTTTGTCTCTATACACAGAACTGCCATATCCCCTAAACCAATGCAATTCGATTCTGACCTGGAAAGGGACATCAGAGTTCAGTCTCTCATGCCCCAGTGGTGCTTCACGTCTTGTAGTTACCAGTTCCACAGGAAGTGTTTGTAATACTAATATTTTCAAGAACCAACCACTGTTAACAACATAGTTTATGGTTTTAACTGTTTACTAATGGACTTGGTTGTCTCACAGCATTTAGACAAATTTACACAAATGGCAGCTTAGATGACAGTTTTAAAGCTGTCACCCTTATGCGGCAACTCCACACACAAGTTACTATCAGCAAAATTGCAAAACCACTTGTAAACCCTTTGTTAAATAACTTAAATTGAAATTAGCACGTGCTCAAACCAATGTAAACAACAAGCCATACAGTCCAGAATATATTAAAAACAAAAGCAAGAAAAAAACCCAAAATAAACCAACAACAAAAACCTGAGGAAGGGGAAGCATACAAAGAAGAATGCTGATGTTAGGCTAAATTCTCATGCTATGTAACCATTTATGAAGGACTTTCAAGCCAGTTATGATACGTCTCCCCTTTGTGTTTGTAACTCTGTTACATCCTTAGCTGTCATGTTCCTAGCTAAACTTTTCCTCTTAAAAGTTTCTTAGTCAACATTATTTCTAGTCAGATTTGAATCAGCAAAGCAGAACATTTCCTGTCCTTGGGAGGACAAATCTGTACTGGATATTAGGAGCCTGTGTCAGCACTAACAGGATGCAGGCCAGGAAGCTATGCATTTTATTAACAGGAACTACAACAAGAGTGGCAAAGTTTTGGCAGGATTAGAATGAAATGTTTGTACATGGAACAGAGTAAGACGTGGAATTGAAAAATGGTTTATATAACTAAAATAAGGCTACCAGCAAACTAGTTTGCTAGATTGGGAAATTATCAGGAGTTTACGAGACAAAGCTTAAGCTCAAAAACTAGATTTGAACAAAAGTTCTAGCTGCCTGACTAACTGGAGTCATGTCTCTGGCATGCTGAAAAAGGCCACTTTGGTGAATTGAGAGTACAAATGAGATACATCCTGGAGCAACAAGCCATTGACACTCCACTAACAAACAAATAGTCAAAAATTTGGAAGCTAACAAAAATTAAGCTAGAATTAGTATTGGTCAACAAGAACTAAAATTGACTCAAATTCTCAGGCTGGAACACAAAGCATGCTTCTTAGGGACCTAACTGTGCACATGGGCCAACATGCAAATAGGAAGTAGCTCTGTGGTGTGGATTTGAAATAAGACCAGGAGTAGCCACAAGTGTGGTACCATCTAATGCGTCATAGCTGTCTGCTGGTCAGCATTTCCTAATCTGGACTAGCATGTATTCATACCTCTTCTGGCAGCAACCCGAGAGTCTCCTCATAATCCAAACAGATTATGACAGAGCAAACTAGGTTGTTTGATATTTGCTAGGTGAAGTAGGAATGTGTGTCAAAAAAAAGTGACAAACATTGTATGTGTCAGCTTGACAAGCTGGTCTTCCTGTTAATTACAGCTTTCCACTGAATGAAGTCTCTGACAGGGATAGGTGAGCATCACACTCCATTAGCTGGCTGGAAAAGCATAAAAAGCCTTATTTCTTCCATAAGAAGGAACACATATTTAGCTTCAGGGATATAGAAACTTTATTAAGAAATAAATCCACAGCTTTTTTCATTGCTGATTTGTGACCTAGAGATCTGTAAAATCATGAAGTTTCCTCCTTTATGACAGCTGCAGTTTTATTACAACTAATGTGGCAAGGGGAGCAGCCCTTTTATTATAAGCTTTTAAATGGGAGGAGATGAAAGTTATTGGTTAAATTGATGCTGTAGGTGCAGCAACCAAGGATAAAGCATGGCAATCACACCTACTTGTTTTAACACTTGCGGGTTTTGGGAACTGACAGGAAAGGTTACTTTTAATTTATACCTTTTTCTGAGAAGTAAGACCTGATAATCATCAGGTAGTTCACCTGTGTCATGCAACAGCTATGCCAAAAGTCAACAGTTATACTACAAGGCAGAATGAACTTGTGTGTGGAGTCACCCCATGAGGACAGCTCCAAACTAAGTTGGAAAATTCTGGGGATGAGATAGTGTGTTCCCCACAGCCATTGATTTTCTTTTAACTAAAATAAACTTCTGTATCTGAGGTCTCCTAAGGCCCTCTGCAATGGGGCATATCTTTTAATGATAGGAAATGATTCGTATCTTTTAATACAGATTCTTCTAACACAGATAAGAGTCCTAAGTGAACCTTTTACTTCTGTTTGCAAAATAATGTCCCATCAGAAGTTCTTCATTTTCTTCATGCTGCAGTCTTTACTTGCTTCTACTTTTTAACTGCATTGTTTGAATGACAAGAATTAAGAAACAAGAATTCTGTGAAGATACATAGAACCTTAATGGCAGAAAAGCTAGCTATGGCTTAGTGTACTGAATTTTTTTGTAAGAATCACAGCTTTCTCTGGGCAAGGAATTCTAAAAAGAACTATAAAGATGCACTATTTTTATCCAGTTATTAAAGATGACCCCCAAAGTTTAAGGAAATTTGAACTCTACAGGCAGAGTTGTGCTCTATGATTCAGACTGTATTTAGAAATGGCAGCTTAGACCTATCCCTGTTATCATACAGCAAAGTAAGACAGTACAAATCGGCTCAGTGGAAAAGGAACTGAGTTTTACCATCTTTTCCTGAATTGAAAATTTCCCAAATTATCCCCAGAAAACCCTTGAAGCTGTTTTAAGAAAAGCCACAAGGAAACTGTTACTGAGCCTTCAGTGCTGAGAAGTCAAAGAAGCCCAGCTGATCCAAACAAAGGATTCTTTACATGCTAATGAAAAGAGAGATTCAGCAGGTGGATGCATTGCTTAGACTGTGAAAAACCGAAAAGGCAGAACAACATGAAGCTGAATCTAGCACGGACGTGACATGACTATTGCATTTTGCATTTGACATAATGGCTATCTTCAGCCATAATGGCCATATCCATTGCGTTTTTGCTTTCCAAAGAGCATGAAGGACTGCCCTTCCTGGGAAGGAAGTGGCAGCTGCCACAGAACTATAATAATATCTCAGGCTTATTCTATATAAAGATCTTTTCTAAATTTACAAGGAAAAAACTTGTTAATGCATTTGTCAAGAAAACAGAAATTGCTAAATGTTATGGAGCTTCCATTTACTTTTCCCCTTCCCAGCTATGTATCTGCCTCTTAGGTATCCTGTCTTACATCCTAAATTAATGATAACTGTTAAATGGAAGAGCTAAGACCATGATCTACCACCCTCTTAAGACTTTTGACAAAAGAACTGGGCAGACTTTGGGGAAAGTAGCACCTTAAACCATTAGAGTAAGATCTCTGTGATCCCTTCTCTGAACGTAATCTATGCAAGCCAACAAGTTCAGCAGGAAGCTGATAGGAAATTACTTAGGAAGAGGGTATCTTGTAAATCTTGTCCTTCTCCATGAAGAGGGAAGGACGGAGGGAGTACCAGTCTTTTCCTTGAAATCACAGGAAGAAGATTCATCTTTTGTATGTGAGGTCTTAGGGTTTTCCAGAAATAAATCATAATGAAATAACAAAAGTTGGGGATTGAAAAGAAGCTTAGGCTGTGGGCTTCCAGTGTCTGATGGAGTCCCATACATACACTTTGGTCAAGGTACATTACTTTTGTAGACTGAGGACCCCACAAACAAGTACAGCTCTTCCCAAGCTTTTTCAAAGGAATAGGAGGCTTAATGTAAATTGCATCACAAGATAAAATATATTTATGTTTTATTTACAATTTATTAATGTGTTAACAGGTTAAATATTAATTACCTATTAATAAGTTGAATGGTGAATTGCTACTACTGACATAATTAGCTTCTAGGAAATAGTCTTTTCTATTGACAGATCCTAAGTGCGTGTTACTGTTCACTGAAAAGATAAAAGACAATACAGAAGCCAGAATATTATAGGATACAATGGATGTTTATTTTGAAATAACTTTCCTTAATCCTCTAATGTAAAGCATATTGCACTCTTACCGATTTAACATGAAAAAAAAGGAGAGGCTGTTTGTAGATTGTATTAGGTTATCAACCACAAGTAGCATGTCTTTTCTAGAGAAGAATGCTGTGTAAACTAGCCTATGAACATTCAGCTGAATAGTGAAATTTTTTTCAAATGCAGCAATGTCACACAACCTATTATGTTCTTAATGAGCTCTATAACTAACAATAATGTTGTAACAATATGATAGTTATATTAGCATATTCATAGACACAGAAACTTCCTCATAAACTTCACTGGTGGGACAAGTTCCTACAGGTTTTCTGCAATACCTACTTTACTCCTTTTTTGAGGCTTTCACCTCTGGGTTGAAATATAGTGACTAATGAAAAAGGAAGTGTTATATTGTGGAATTTCAGGGAGTAAAGAATCTGTAGCAAAGTGCAGCTGAAGAGGAATTTTGGTAGACAAATTTTGTAGCCATTTCTTTCACCATCCAAACCACTTAATACAGAACTTGGATTTCGAGAATAGATTTTCTATTCAAATCCACATTCATATCTTCTTTAATTTGACATTTCCCAGCCTGATACTGCAAAGTTATGTGGTAGGGGCAAGAAAAGTCTCATTTTTTAGCCCCTGAGTCATATCTGAGTTTATTCTAGAAGGTGTGCCATTGATGAATAGGTAAAAAACTATCACAACAATAACTAACTTTATTACAAAATTCAGGTCCCATGATCCCTCTAATAAATTGTGAGGTGCTTGAGAAAAAAAAAAATAATTCTGTAGCCACTTAAATGGTAGAGGGGCATCAAAGCTCCCAAATTTTGCAACAGATGTTGCAATTAAACATGGAAAAGATAAAACTGCATGTATAACAATGAAGATAGCAGACTAAACATGAAAGGCTTTTATGGCATAAGAACATGTTTGCATAAAAAAAAATGCTCTGATTTAATTTGCAGAAGGACATTTAAATCTCATTCTAAATTACATCAACTTAATCAGAGATTGTAAACAGTAGTACTTTAAAATTACATAATTTTAATTGATAAATCTTCTTTCTGAAGCATTGCCCCCACCCTGCTGGAACACTAGTTGCTATCAAAGACAGTAATTTTTTTTTGTTAATTTAATGTATTTGTCAGTAATTTCATCTGGAGAATTTGATTACAAAATAAGAGACACAAGATCTGTTAGCATGAATTTTTTTTCAGCCATGCACAAATCACTCTCCAACAGCAGCTATTCAACAAGGTAGTACTGTTCAACTCGGTGAGCCGAATTCTCAGTAATGTTAGCTGCCTTATTATTCTGGCAAAGTCTCCTGTCTTATCTATTTCCAGAATAATTGCAGTTTTTACACAAGGGTTTGATAATGATAATCACATTCAACTTTACCTGTAAGACACTAAAGTACACTTTCTACCCTACATGTAACTGGTAAAGCTTTAGTTAATGTATCTGCTTCAGCAGTGCACTTCAGCAAATGTGGGCCAGCTGGAGGGAGTCCAAAGAAGAGGGTGACTGGCAACTAGGAAACATGACCTATAACAAACAACTGAAAAAAACAGGTGTTATTTGGAAGGAAGAAAAGAATTCTGAGGAGTGAAAAAATAATGATTTTTTAATATTTAGCAGATTGATGCAAAAAGGAAAAAAAAATATATCTGATTGCTATGTCCCGTATGAACCTAATTAATACGCTTAAACTGCAGTAAGTGACATTTAAGCTAAATGATTGATTTTTTCTTAGGACAAAGTAATCCAATATTGCAAATAAACTATTATGATGCTATCACAATCTTAATTAAATGACATTAGTTAAATGGTATTAAAAAATTACAGGCAAAAAAATATATATGTGTAACTGATCTTGCCTTTGGGCTATGGAGTATTGCTATTTGACCTCTTATGACTCTCTGTAGACCTCTTATTTTCTTTTGATTCTTGGCTATCAAGATATTTACAATAAACTTAGCTCCTTCTGTAAAGACTCCAAGAACAGGCCCTAAATCTGTCATGGTGTTGATAATCGTGATGATCAGAAGCGTAACACTTGTAAAACTGGGATGTGAAATCCCTTACCTCACAAAATGTCAGTCAGAATCTCCTTAAAAATGACCTTGTGATATGATCCTGACAAATCCCAGCTGTATCTGAAATGGAAAGGTTATTTAATAGTGAAGTTTATTTTACTTCCTGCTGTCTGTAGCAAAAATAAAATGCATGATATAGTCACAACACTATAAACTCCTACAAGGCCCAAACCACAGTCATATTTCATTTACTATTGTTTGCTTCTGATATATTTTAGATTATTGCTTTATTGTTTTTGAATGCTGAAATTCCTAATTCATGGTGAGATCAGCTTCATTCTCTTAAGTATAGAAAGTTTGTATAATGTAGTTCTTGTTAGACTATCCATGCCCAAAGAGAAAATCATCTTTGACTAAATTGTTTTTTAGACAAACTCTGTTTCAGTACACACTATGTACATGTACTTCTGACAAGCTATCTGAGCCTAGATTAACTCTAGCATCTGAACTCTGCACATACAAAAAAAAAAATATTTTGAGAACAAAAAGGACATCACAGCATTCTAGAAAATCCAGTGGGTTTCCTTCTCTTTTTCCCAATTAGCTTTCTTCCATCGTCCCCAGTTTTATGCTAGTATTCATCTTGATTGAAAAATTGTTTAAAAAGTAGGATTAAAAAAATACAGTATCTTTGGATTAAATAAATTAATAAAAACTTACAGTCTGGTTACCTTCACTGAACCATTGCTTTGTGCTGCACAGGTGCTACGAGGGACTGGCTGTGTGTAACTATGAATTCCTTCAGAAAGGGACAAAACCCCCCTGCTGCTTTAACCTGTTCTTAGGTCACTGGCTCAGCCCCCCTGCTGGAGATGTGCCAGGACCACTTCTCCACTGACTCCTCATTTCTTTGTGGTTATTACCAGCAACAGTTCCTGTTTCAGTCTCTTGTGAAATGAAGCTGGGGTAAAAATTGTGAATTAGGTACCTGTCCTGCAGCTGCCCCTGGTCAGCATTGAGATGTCAGCAAAGAAGAGAATCTGCCTCTTAATTCTGTTATTGCCAGTGATTGCAAATGACATCGCTAAATGTGCAGAGACTGACTTCCTGGGTAGCACTGATTCCCTTGCAATTCAAGATCCTCCCTCCCAAGTTCCTGATCAGTTTATATGCCTTTCTTTTTACCCGTGAGAATATTACATGCTCCCTGCAGGAACGGAGTGAAGGTGGAATTCCTTCTGTCCATCACTGGCAGCCTGCTAGGCCTTATACTTCCTCAAATAATTTTTTCCTGAACTGGCTCCTTACTTTGTTCCTCCAGTAGTCGCTTGTGTGAAAAAAAATAGGCCAAAGATGCTATAAAACTGTCAAAGGAGAACTGGATATGCAGATGGTGGTTTTACACAAACACTGTACAGGTGTAAATGACAAAACACAGAGACCAAGGCACCTGCTAGTCCCATGTACCATGAAATTATCAGAAAGTTGAGGGAGTTAACCCCTCAACAGTGGTGGATATGGTAATCCAAGGGACTAGATCAATAGATCCCAGAAAGTTCACACAGCTCCCCTCTTCCCTGCAGAACCTGGGCTAGGTTTGGTGCTCTACAACCCATCTTACTAGGAATGGGTCTATTACCATCTTTTCCATATAATTCCTTGTCTACATCTCCCGTGATTTTCTTTGTCAATTACTTGCACAATAATTTAAAAAAAGTTAAAAATTGAATATATATATATATATATGGATTTAAAACCTTTCTCGTTACTAGTTTCTAGAACTAATTTCAGTTAATTCTTGTTTCAGCTAACCATCTTTCTAGAATACATTTCTAAAATAGAACCGCTCAGAAGAGAAGTATGAGTCCTAATCTTTGCAAAGAAAAATATTTGCTGCTCAGTCATCCCACCACACTTACTGTTGTTCATGACTGGCAGTGAGAGTGCCCTGTTACATTCTTAGTGGGCTAGAAACTAAATGCATGCATCAGAAATACTGTCCCTGTCTCTAAGAATTTGCAGTTAAAAACATACTATGGCATGATAAAGCTACAGCTAGAGATAAATTTTTCCATCTCTACTGAAATCTTACTTGTTTAGAAAGTGAATGTTTACTGTCTGCAAAGCACTTAGAATAAAATACATGCAATATAAATAACAATGAAAACAAATTTTCTCCCCTAAATTGTTCTATAGAATTTTTCTTCCTAAAGTACTGAAGCAAAAATACATCTGTAACCATGGAGATTATACCAGGCAACATGAATAATAATTCAAAATGTGGCACCAGACAAATGTTCTTGTCATCATGGCTATTACTACAAAGAAGTAAGTTTCCCCTAAACAATTTGCAGAAGCAGGATAGACGCTGTTAATTTCTCAAGCCTCTTTTTTGCAAGGGGGAAGGGGAAGTGTCAGCACTGTGGTATGAGCAGCAGACTAGTATTGTGTTCAGTTTGGAAAGACCCAGCTTCCCAGGCTCTTGCTAGTATGATTTGCTGAAAATACATATCTCCTGTGACTAGTTACATCAGAGCAACTAGTCCACCTCATTGCCTGCCCACCATAAAAGATGGCCATGGAGACATACAGTTACAGAATAAATAGTAAACTTTCTCATTAATTTTTACTTTTTGTTTTTGTTTTTTAGCACTACATACAAATTCACAAAATCCACCTTAAAAACAATTCATGCATAATATTAGAAATACCAAGATTTGGGCAATTTGTTAGCTATGAAACAACATTCCTTCACATTTGGTGATATTTCTTTCTCTGCTTATTCCTTCTCTGCAGAGATGGCATCAAACAGTAAATAGCTCTGGCTGCCAGGTTCTAATGCAGGATGCATATTGATGTGGTTCTTAATCTGGTACAATCTATATCTGGTACAATCAAAGAGGGGAAGTATTACTGCAATTGGGATCTTTCCTAATAAACAAACCCTAAAAGAGAAAGTCACTTTGCCACCTAAGGGGTTGACTAAAAATCTGGTGTTTTGAGTTAGGAGGAGAAACTGAAGATGATGCAAGGATGATGTCAATCCTGTTTACTTACAATGTAGGAAACTTAGTTTTCTTCAAGACAGGAGAAATTCAGAAGCTATTTCCTTTTTATGCAGTCCTAAGTACTCAGCTGTTCCTCAGAGCCACATACCCACTTTTTTTTTCTGCCTCTGTAACTTTTTTCCAATTCCTGGTATTTTTTGCCAACCCTGAAATTACAGATTATACTAAATCTCTTTCCAGTTCTTCTTCTTCCTCCATTTTATTTTGTTTTGGTAACAGGCCATTGTTCCACCTACCACTTTCATAACGCTGGAATGCTTTTTTTTATTTTTCTTTTTCATTTATTTCAAGTGACAGGCCTTTTTTATGCTCTTCAAAACACAATTTCACCTAGCCATCAATAGATAGAGGTAGAAGGTAATTAATTATTTCCCTTTCTCTTCTGTAGAAGGCTACAAAGAAGCCCAACATGAAAGCAGCAGTTAACACAGCTACTTAACCTATTGCTTCTGTCCCAGGAGCTCTGACCGCCAGGATCAGTGGCAGTGATGCCTTCCACCACCTCCCAAAGCGGGTGTTCCCAGGCAAAGTGCAGGTTTTCTAGAAGGAAGAATTTTACCTAATGTGTAAATTTTACCACTCAGACTTCAGCGTGCGGAATTTAAACAGGTCAACATTTAAATCCAGAAAAATTAACCACATTAAAGCAGCAAAAAACCTGGTGTGTTTTCCTTTGTAACTAGACAGCTATGCCTGACCATGCGATTAGTGATGTTAGGATCAGCCAAAGAGAATTTGATTTGGGGACTGGTAACTGTGAATAAAGAATTGCAGTAAATACAGCAAGACAAGAAGCACGGACGTTTCCATTCCTTTGCCTTCTGATCTCAGAATTACTAATTCTGCATCCATCAGTAGAATTTGCACTAACAAATATAATGTATTTAAGACAGAGTCCTTCCTAACTTCCTCGGGGTCGAAATGGAACTTGTAGGGGTTACGGGCCCAGGCCCCCGCCGGGGCTCTCTGCAGGCCTCGGGGGGAGCCCAACGCCCAGGCCCCTTTCGCAGACATCCGCGGCGGGGTGGGCAGCCCCTTCCTGCTGGTCTGTGACTGCTCCCTCAGCAGGACCGGCCCGCACACACCGCCACACAACCGCCATGCGCCGGCCGGGCGCCCTCCCCGCTGAGCAGCGCCCCCGGGGCCGCCCGCGCCTCGCCCGCCACACCGGCCACCGCAAGCGTGGCAGGAATACCAACCAGTACTTCTCGTCTCGTCGCCGTCATGGGATGCTCCTCTGCGCTTATCAGGACTTGCTCGCCGTCTTCATCACGCATGTCGTCTGTGGCTTATCGACGCCGAGCGTATCCAGCACCGTGCGTTGATGCAGAAACCCCGGCTGCGGCGACACCGAAACCACG
>JAVJGJ010000061.1:29456992-29491368 GCA_035590215.1 Microhierax caerulescens
CTGTAGGAGTACAGCACTTGTAGACTATTTTCATGTGTCATATCCTAGAGGAGTTGACTTTGTGAATAGTATGGTTCAGTAGGTGAATTGTAACAGCAGTGGAGATGACAATTAGCTTCTGTCTTGCAGGTTATTTCTAGTGCTCTGTATGCATTCAGTATAGAAGAACATTGTATGAACATACTCTGCTTAGTGTCATCTAACCCCTTAGAACCACTTACATAGGGGACTAGCGGATTGCAGTTGTACAAATGCATTACTGCACAACCAAATAGCTGTATTTCCACTTATGGGACCCAGTAAGCTTTTTTTATCTCTTATTTTAAGGTAAGTTATGTTTTCTTCAAGAAGGAATCAACTTGGTATCATAGCATAGGCTTAGCTTGGTAGCAAATTAGAAAGGCTTTTGTGTAATTCTGTCCTCTTACCATACTAGTCTCTTTAATGCTGCCTTCCATGATTTTTCCCTTTCTTGGTTGAATAGTCTCCGTATCTATAAAGACTATGGGGAAAAACAGGCACTGCTTTATTGGCCTAGGAAATGGAGATGCCTACTTAAACACTGTACCTGTGACAAATAGAATAGATGTAATGAAATGGATGTTTTATACAGATCTGTGTAAAGACGCCCCAAGACCAAAATGAAGCAGCAGAAATAAGACTCACATTCTAGTGTCTGTACTCGATCTCTAAGATGACTTGCAAGGCTTTGTGGCCTGCATATGACTGCAGTATTGCAGAACAGTACCATGTTGGGATGCCTGCATGCAATAATAATCTTTGTACAGTTCTTAAGTGTCTGTTAACTTTATATCATGACCTTTGCAATCTTATTTAGCCAAACATAGATAAAAATAAATTTTTGGGTGCTGTAGTACCTTAACAGTGCAGTTTAAGGGTAGTCCTTTTTCTTATTCACTTAGCTACTGATCAGAAAGAAGTTACTTGGCTATCTTTCTTCTACTCTAAGGGAATTCTAAACAAACAAAAACCTAACAGATATTTAAGTCCCTTAGGAATGGGGATATGTGTGCATTCCCCTGTATTTCAATTCAGCATAAGATCTGGCTTTAGTCAGGCTGAGTTCTTCCTGTGACTAAATCTTTGAAGGTTACATTCAAATATGCAGCCTTGCTGTAAACTTGGTTAGGGTTTGGTTCCAGGTTTTCTTTGGATATCAAGATTATTCTAAGCAAGATTATTACCTTGAATTTACTGCTCACAAGTAAGACTGCTTATCTGTAATAAATGATCTAGAGTGGTCCTTTACTGGATAATGTGAGAGGGCACGTGTTTAGGAATTTTATCTGGTAAGTAAATGTGTGCTGCTGTCAGGTTTGCTTTCTGAGTTATAATGATGTCTTTCCGAAAACTCATAAGCAAGTCAGGCTATGCTTGGCAAGGATGGGGAGGGGGGAGATGTGCTGAATACAGGTATTTCATAGTTAAAATAGGTTGCTATTCTGCGATAGCTACATCTGAAGATAGCCATAAAAAGTGGGGTTGTCCAAGTCTAGCTATAGCCTGTTGCAAAGAACAGTGTGCCAGACTCTGCACGTTTCTAGAGTAATAATGGTCAGTTAAAGTAGCGATGCTCCTGGGAGTCTCCTGTCCATGATCTTATTCTACACAACTGCACACATCAGGAAAGTACTTTTAAGTTGTTGTATAGTAAGTTTATTCTTCTAAAGATCACTTGGTCTTATTGAGCAGTTTTAATCTAAGTGGAGAGCTGAAGATGTCTGCGCATGCAAATGTGTGGAATGGTGAAAAGTGGTACGAGGATTACTAGTTAGGGATTCTTAATCTTAACTGTCTGGCATCCAGTGGCTGGAAATCTGATGCTGTTGATAGTGTTAGAATATACTAGTGTAATTTCTGGGTCCCAGTGTGGAATGCTTGCTTCCCTGTGCATATGTGTAGGGACGATTTATGATCAGAAGTAAATTATAAGTACTGCTTTTATTCTGCATGTGTATGCTCCAGATGAGCAAGTCTTAGGGACTTGCCTGCAGTGCAAGTTCATCACACAGGCTGCAGTATTTCTTCTTCTGGAAGCTAACACTCCAGATTAATGAAATACAATTCCTGAATTAAAACTTCCTTGGTCTATGCTTATCCTTTCCCCAGCCTGGTAGAAGATGGGGAATAATCATGGTCTGGCTCTAGGTTCTGGTTTAGCCTTGAACTGCTGCAACACTGCAGACTTGCTTGTCTTGGGCTTGCTTCTTGTATCTGTTCTAGTAGTGTATGTATACTGCTGCTAGAGTGTCACTGTGACAGCCAGTGTCTTTAAGTGTACATACAATTCTGTTTTTCAGGTGGGATTAGTAACTAATTCTAACTGATGGAAACTGCTGTAATGATACACTGAAAGTTACAAGCAAATAATGTATTCTGCAGTTTTTCTTGTAACACTTAAGGGTATGGCTGTTAACACCTTCCAACAAAGATTCAGTCTATAAGGAATATTCCCTTCATGTGTAAAGAGTAAGGTAGTTCCTTGCCCTAAATTCTTAATCTTCCTCATGATGTTATAAGTATTAAGTTTAGCAAATCCATTTCTAGCATCCTGTTTAGTGCCCTTATCCTTGCACCTGCAGGTCTACTAACAGATTTTGCATGGGGAGAGAAAATGCCTGATTAGCAAAAGTAAATCTCAGGTTTGGGGTTTCATTCCAGTGCTGAGCCCAGACACTGCAGCAGGTTGTTGGCTGTACCAGCACGCTTGTCAAGGGAGCATAGTTTGAACAGGATCAGGGAACTTCCCTGTTTATGCAGCAGTGTAAGTAACACTTTGGCTGCTATAGTTCCACCTTCTTTGGCCTCAGTTGTGCAAATTGGCTTTCTTCCCTCACATCAGCACTGGCGTTGAGGCATGTGGCCTTGCAGATGTGACTGGCAGACCCAGTCAGCCAGGCTGAATGGCTCTCCTGCAGGAGGAGATGGGCTGGAACCAGCCAGGGCCAAGGGAGTGAGGATAGTGATAGCAGCATTGGGAGATACAAATGTGGGCTGTGAAATTGCTGCCCCAGTCTGTTCAGCAAGACACCTCAAGCTGAATGAGTTCCTTGGTCTTATTAAGCATGGCCCTGAAAAATCTAACCACAGCTGAGAAGGTAGAAACACCCAGCAGTACATGGGGAAGCATATCCCTAGCAGGAATTTCTGCCAAACACATAATCATCTCTTTAACTTGAAAACTAATAACTGGAGACATGCTGAGAGGTAAGATAATAACACAGCAAAAGAAGATAGAGTAGCATTTTTATTTTCAGCCTGCATATTCTAAAACTTTCAGTAGCATTAAATATGCTACTTTATTCTCAGATGAACTGTTTTTTTTTTTATAGTTGAATTACCAGTTCAAGCACTTACAGTCCATTGAAAGCTAATGGAATTTCAGTACTTAAATATTTTCTGGATAACCTCAGAACAGCTCTGAGGAGCTCTTATGGTTCATAGCTCAGTGAGATTGTTAATTAGTTTTGTGATCCAGGGAATTTCTGTGACTGCAGTCTTGTGGGCATATGACAGAACTGAACACCTCAAAGTTCATATCGTATTCTGATAAATGAGGATCGTTAAAATACTGTTGCAAAACCTTGCTCTTTCTGTGCTTGCTTTTGATTACATCATATTTAAGTCTTAAATAGGTTGAATACTCAGATTTTCCTTTAAAAGTAGGTATCTGAAGGGTTTGACAAAGCTGCTCTGTCAAGCTATTGGGCTAAGGGTTTCTAGAAGCCCATTTTAAAGTGCAAAGAGTGGCTGCTTTCAGTGGCAGAACAGCAATGAAAAGAAATGTCCAAAGATCAGCTGCACAGCAAGAGAACAAGGGCTGATCTCAGCAATTTTGAGCTTAGAGCTTTCAGTTTTTAATCGCAAAGTGAATTGGAGGAACTAGAAGCAATTTCAGTTAAAGACTTTGGAGGGGTCTAGAAATTTTTTATTACAGTAACAGAATAGTTACTGGAAAACAGGTAAACTTAGTGAAGTTTCTTATGTGTGTGTTTTTACTATGTATTTGCATGGGCTGTAGCAAAGTGGGTTCTTTTTTGTGAAGTGGCAAGAGCTTTTTCCTTTCTGTAAGTGACTGTACAACTGGGGCCTTAAGGCAGGTGAAGTAAAAAGGGATGTGAAAATGCAATCTGCTTTGCAGTAAAGGTAGTCATTTAGTAATGGTCTCTGAATCTTGGCATTAGGTAAACTAACCCTGTTTGTTAACAATATTTGAAGAGTTTAACTGAGAGAGGGTGGAGAAATAGCACCCTGGTGCTTATGTTTGGAGGTCATGGAGCTGTTTATAAACAAATGCCTTGAGTGCTCACTTTCAAGGGACCAGCCAAGAATGACACAACATTGTGCAGGTTTTTCTTCGGCAGAAAGCCTTAGTTAACCTGGAAAAGCTATAATCTGAACAGGTAAGAAAAGGGAAGGCTGAAACTGTTGGTAAGTTTAGGGTTAAATTTCTTACATTGAGGGTAGCATAGCTTGATTAGTTCTGTGGTAAAGTAAATATCTTAAGTCTAAATCTTTAGACTTTTTAGCAGCTACTGTGTATGGCTTGATTTGTAGGTCTTGCTGTGCTTCATGTGGCTAGCCTGTCTGCTGGTGTAACCTTCATTTCTTGGTCTGAAGAGCATCTTTCACTAGCACAACAAAATTAATGTTGTGTGTATAGCTTTGTGTAACCTATTGTAAAACAAATCCAGAGTTACTAAAAGGTAGGATTAAGCCATTGACCTGAAGCAGATGATGCACATAATTACTTCTGATATCTTAAAGATGAAAGATGGCCTGAGAAAGTTCATGCTGTGACTTGGGCTGAACTGTAACCCGGAGAACACACACACACCCCACCCCCCCCCACCCCTCGATCTTTCAAAAAGCTATCTGGTTTTTATGGCTTATAACACCACACAACATTCAACATGATGTCATTAAACCTGAGGGTAAGGTGCCAGATTGAAATTAAATGGGTGGACAGTCTGCCATAGACTGGGTTGCCTCTCGTCCTCTCAGAGGAGGGTTGCTGTTTGGATACAGTTTACTTCCCAGTAAGCTAAAAACAATATGGGAGAGGAGGGAATACTTATCACATAATTAGGTGTCTTGTCTGGACACTTTAATTCAGAGGAGGCTTTTCAGCAGATGTTAAGATTCTTGGCCTTAAATTTACATTCCCTTAAACTGAAGGCAATAGAATAATGTTTTGTTCTTCTAGATGTTGCTACTTTTTTGAGAGGTGGTTGAATTTCCCAAGACTTCCTTTTTTGTAAGGAACAGATTAGTTAATGTTGGTGGTGTCTTGATTGCCTCAAGGATGCTTAATCTACAGAATGAGATGAAAATTCATCCTTCTCTACTCAGGTGACAGAGAGGTTCTACTTGTGTTAATTATATATATTTTTTTTTTTTAACCTCAAGGAACTGTTAAATGTGAGCTTTGAATCATGGTGTGTAAACTGTTTCTTGTGCTGCAGAGATGGAAATGCAAGTAATCAAACAGTTGGCTTCAATGTATTCCTATTAAAATCTTATTGTGCCCCTTTTGGAACCAGTGTTCTATTGTGCTATTAGCCTGCTCTGTAAGCACTGATACTGCCTATGTCAATTCTGTGCTATGCTGCTTTAGCCTTGCCTTGTTCTGTACTGCCTGGCTCTTCTGGGGCTGGAGGGGGCTGTGCTCCCTCTGCTGCCATCAAAGAGACCCCTTGTATGAAGTTCCTGGGATTTCCTGAGGGTACACAACATAAGAGTTTGTTGTGAGCAGACCTCTCCGTTCAGGGGGTTCATGAAGTGTTGATAATCTGAAAGATTCAAGTGGCACTTGTAACAGCTCTGCAGGGAAGGTCAAGAACTGTGGCCATTAAGAGCTGGGCTAGCTTTAGATGCAATAAAACTGTAAGCTTGTATGCTGTTGGATGGGTTTTTCTAATATTATACTTGGGTTACAAGCCAGGTAATGCTGTAAGGCAGACCTTGCAGTTCCTGCTGGTGTGGTGGGGTGGAGGAGGAAGGATTTAAATATTCTTTTCACTTATCTCTATGATGACCTTGTAGTGAACAGTCAAGTTGGTCATTTTACCTAAAAGGCAGCTATTCCCTTATTATGACCTGGTAAAGTTGTGGTATCCATATTGACAGGAGGCAGAAAGTTGCTCTCTTTTCTCTTGGCTGTTAGTAGGAAAAAATGTTTTTATTGCAGTTGCATAGCACAGTGGACTTAGGGCAACTTCACAGGCAGCAGCGCTAAGTTTGTGTTGCCAGAAAAATGTTTAATTTTAAAGCTTTGTATTAGATAACATAGCATTTTAAACAACCTTAGGATGTTTGGGTTTAACATCCAACTATTTCTTTAACATAATTACATTGAAAAGTTGCTAAGGGTCACTTGGCTTCTCCAGAAAGCAGCTTATCTACTACTGTCAAAGCCAGGCTACTCTTGAACTAGGACAAAATAAACTTCTCTACAACTTAAGAGCAAGCTGTGTTAGTTTAGAGACTTTTTAAGTGTTCCAATAATATCTCAGTGTGTAGTCAATCTGTAGCTCTCCTGACTGGGGTGTCTATGTCCAAGCAAGCTGATTTCTAGTTTATAATCTGTAGAACATGTGGACCACAAGCAAAATGCCTTTTGGCAACAACTTCTGGAGTTCAGACGCTACCTGTTGTGTGTTTTCCTAGGTTTTCCATGCTCCTGTGGCAGGGACTTCAGTTCTTTTTCCCCTCTGGCTTCCCTTTCTAGTTACTAAGAACTAAAAAAAACAAACAAAAAAACCCCACCCCCCAAAAAAAAAAACAAACCCAAAAAACAAAACCAACAAAAAAAAACCCCTTTGCAATCATCTTCAGGTTTGGAATCTCTGGGGTAATGGCTGAATTGTCCCAAACATAAATGTGTTTTGCTTCTCAGATTCTCCCTGTACAGCACAGACTTGTCATATCCCTATATTTTAGGGATTTTATATTATGTTTCTATTCTAAGGAGTGTCCTGAGTGAGGGAGCTGATGTATAACATAATATAGAAGATTACAAGAAAAATACTTGTTTTCATTGACTGGTGTTTATCCCAGAATGAACACTCTAAAAGATTAATAACTTGCATTACTGTACTAATGTATGTAGCAAACAGGTGTGAGTAAAATACTCTGCATGCAAAAATACTACTGCTCAGATGGCTGAAAATGCTGTCCTGAGGGTACCTCTTGGTTGTTGGCATGTTTGATTTGTTGCTTTTCAGAACATCAAGTCATGACAAGGGGGGAAAAAAATCTTCACCATCAGTGTATCCCAGGACAGGTTGTGCAGCACGGTCATGGAATTGTCAGCCTCGAAATGCAGGGCATATAAACTGGATTGCTTGGAGCAAACTGCTGTAAGGGGGAGGCTTGGACTAGACAGCATCCAAAGGTCCTTTCCAGGCTAAATAATCTTATGGTGTGTTTGTAGGTTAACAATCCCTTAAATTCCCAGTTAATTTTTAGGGCAGCTAGTTGTCCTGAAGCTTTTTTCCCCAATATCTAATATCTACTGTAGGCTGTGTATTTCCATCCAGTAGAATTTGCTAGTGTACTGTGGCAGTTCCATTGTCTTTCTGGAGGAATTGTGCCCAGGCAAACTTGAGACTCCTGGTAGGCCTGTTGCTTCTGTGCTTCTGGAATAATGGGTGCTGCTATAAACCAAGGCTGCTATAGCCACTTTTCATAGCAGTGTTTACTGAATGGTCTGCTGTTCTCTTTTTAGCACTCTGCCAGGATATGAACAGCTGGGGCCCTTAGTTGTAATGCCATGAGGGCACAAGTGTTGCTATCCTGGCATCTCCCTTGTAGTCGTCATGTGTCTGGAATACACATCTCTGATCTTTTTTTTTTTTTTTTTTTTTTTTCCTGTGTGTGAATCCTGACTAGTGATGTGTCTTTTTGTATTGGTTACTCTGCTTTTTTCTCTCCAATGTGCTGTTCTTAGAGATGCTACTTGTGTTGGTCACAACTACTGTGTCCAGCTACTCTAAAAAAAAACCCACTTTTTAAAGAAGTCTTTAGCACTTAATTGGTTTGCATAACACAAAACCAAAGGCTTGTTAACTATACTTGTTTATTGAAGCTTATTCTTTTATGGCTTTGCAACATCATGAGAAGAATGAGAAGGGAGAATTTCTTGCAGTAAAGCACAATGTTTTTTCTCTTCCAAAAGCAAGTTAGATTTGCAGCATCAAAAGGTAGGAAGAATATAAAATAAATGTTAATGCCATGTCATAAGGCTTTCTGCTGGAAGCCTTTGCAACTTGTTCCTGCCAGAATTTACTGCTTTTTTTCTTAGCCTACATAGAGATCAAAACTCATCTTTCTACCTGTAAGCAGATCTAAGGTATAGCTCTGCTTTCATGTTGAAACTAAGCTGTATCAACATTAAAGGAATGCTTTAGAAAGGTGTAAAGCCTTATAACAAGAACAATAAAAAACGCTTAATTTCACGTTATTTAAAGAAAGTGGGTTTTTATTCTTTGGGAACTGCTCTAAGTGGTAGTTGTGTAAGGTGGGCTTATACATAAGAATAACTTGTTCATCTAGTAGCTGTTTTAAGAAACCTTTGGTACTTTTATTAATGGTACTGTTGTCACAAATGAAAGGGATTTGTTCTCATACCTTGTCCCTACTCATACTTAAGACATCAGGTACGTGATCTGCTTGCCAGTGCATTGAAATGGCCCATTCCTCAGGCTTGCTGGGCAGAGTTTTAATCTGGTCTTTCAGCACTAGGGAGATGCTTTACCTGTGTGTCACCCTGATGCCACCAGTGTCATGGATGGTGACTGTTTCTTCTGTCTGCAGATCTAATCGGTTGCCTGGCATTTAATCTGTGGCAAGTGGGACAATGGCTGCCAGCAAGAGCAAGAATCAGAGTTCCTTGGCCCTCCATAAAGTGATAATGGTTGGCAGTGGAGGCGTGGGCAAATCTGCACTCACTCTGCAGTTTATGTATGATGAGGTAAGTAGCTTTGGTTCAGTTTCCTTAAAGCACCAATGGATACAGTTTACTGAACTTCTGTAGTGGGACAGGAGAACTAAATGTAACTAGCAAAAGACCTGATGACCTGACTGGCAGGAGAATAATATAAGAATCAGGGAAGGGTGCCCTCTAACTTTTTTTTAGTGAAGGGTGACAAAACTGATGCTTGTTAGGTAGTCTTCAGAAGGCATGTGTAATGTGCATGTGCTTGTCTGAGTGTACAAAGGCTATCACCAGTTGGCACTGAACTTTAATTTTGTTCCTCTTTTAGGTCAGTTAAAGTTGAAGTCAGAAGTAAGCATTATAGCTCGTTCTGAGCTAGATGATGAAGTGGGCATGTTCATAGCATGAATTACTCGGTGCTGGTGTACAGAAAGCTAGACCAGACAATGTAGACTAGTATGTGAAGGAATACATGATCCTGTAATTTAGAAGTTAATGATTATATACAGGCTGTCCACACATACTATAGTGATTGAGTATCTGAACAGGTGGCATACTCATTAGTGAAGGCCAGCCAGCTTAATCAGGCTCATGGCACAGCCTTTTGTTGTACTTCGAAGCTGAGAGAAAGGAGGTGGAAAGGTTAGTTCTGTACTGACAGCATGTCTGACATGGGTAACTTACAAGTTGAACTGGCAGTGGCTTTTTGGATCTGATCAGTATTAATGGACTACAGTATGTCCTTGTGTAATTATAGAGCAGGTTTTCAGCAGCTGGATGCTGTCATCTACACCTGTTGAAGCTTCAGTTAACTTTATGCTCCAATACTTTTTCTTGAAGTGGGAGATCTGGATAATGCCACCAGGTTGCTGGTAGCTTATACTGCATCCTTGTCCCTTAAGTTGTGCTGGAACTGCTGAATGGTGTTTTTTTAGTAAGACAGTTTCTCTTGATTAAGCAGACTGGCTCTTTGATGTATTAAGTGCTTAAATAATTTGCTTTTTATAGTAAAACTAAAAAAAAATGGTGGAACTTAGTAGCTGACTGAATTATGAGAAGCTTTTGGGGAGTTTAAATGTCACTGAAGTGGAAAAGGCTGGATGTAGACCAATAATGAGACCATTTGACAGTAATTCTAAACACTAATCCCTTACCTTCAGTTTGTAGAAGACTATGAACCTACCAAGGCTGACAGCTACAGAAAGAAAGTAGTTCTGGATGGTGAAGAAGTTCAAATAGACATTCTGGACACAGCAGGACAGGAAGATTATGCAGCCATCAGAGATAACTATTTTCGCAGTGGGGAAGGATTTCTTCTAGTCTTCTCAATAACAGAGCATGAATCCTTCACGGCAACAGCAGAGTTTCGGTAAGTAGCTTTTCTCCCAGGCAGGGGGAAGTATCTGCTTCCTATGTTGCTCTGACAACTCCTCTTAGAGCACTATAGCTTTTATCCTTTGTTCTTTACCATTTGGTGGCATAAAAATGTCAACCTAACTACTTGCTCTTAGTAACTGGAAACTTAAACCATGGTATCCAGCCTATGGCTGTAGCTGTCTTCATGCCTGCAACTTATGAGTACATTACTCCAAGCAGCAACTTCAGACAAGTATCAGATTCTTGGACTCCTAAAACCTACATATTCAAGCCAATTTTCAGTCTTTGTGGATGTGAAATTTAATTATCTTAGAGCAGTACTTCTGGAATTAAGTCTGCCTTTTGGCCAAGATTCAGACACTGTATTACTTTCTGCTAGAAGCAGGTGCTCTAAGGAAAGGAAGGATTAGTCTCTGCTCTCAGGTGTAGATTGGTGCCAAACAAATGTTGGCAGTCAAGCAGTACTATTGTAGGCAGATGTATTCCTAGAAAGATACACAGTAGTGTATCCATTTTTGTTCTTGGGATTAACAGTTCTAATGTAAAAATCAGCACCAGACAGAGCATGGAAACTCCTTGTGTAGTATAAAAGAAAAACAAGGTGTTTAAACAATTACCTGCATTCTGGTCTCAGAACTCATGTAGCCAGGTTCTTCAGGGCAAGTGTTCAAACCTTAATGATAGCTGTTGTCTCAGTGTAGGAGGTAATCCAGAGACTCCCTAGGACAGCTGTACAACTCAAAGTAAAATTTGCTAAAACATGAAGTGTTAGGAGTTCCTTACGTTTTGTCAGAATAAAACTTTAACAGTCTGGCTTCTGTTCTCTTTGCTTCAATGGTACAAGGTTAAGAAACTAATTGGTGATACAGGAGCTGGTGCTGAGGTAGACACCTATTTCTAGGGTTTTCTTAAAGCTATGGCAAAACCCCCTTGCACTCCAGGACTTTGGTCCAGGTTCTTGATACTTTACACTGTTCCAACAGTAGTAGGAGACTGCATAATCTTTTAAGAGGTATAAAAATGTTGATACTTTGTCACATAATACTTCTGTGACTTCCTTAGACTTCAGAAGGCTGGCAGTTGTGGGGCACACAAGTGGAGCTGTTCTGCTCAGTTTGGTCTAATGGGGGCACTGAAAGGAGCTAAACAGTTGAACTGTTGTAGGACTAAAAAACTGAGTACTTGAACTGTTCCTGGTGTAAGATGGAGGAGGAAAAAAATCAGGTAATGTTAAAAAAAAAAAGGAAGAAAAGACACTTGGAAGGACCCAGCCAACCCTAGGGTTTTGGCTTGTGTGCTTAAGTGAAATATAAGGTTAGACCCAAGGCTTAAGACTTTGGATGAAAAGGAGCAGGAGTATTTTGGCTTGGCAATTTGTGTTTTTTGTCAGACTTTTGTAACTAGGTTAACTGTGTGTTGGTTCAAGATTCCAGCACAACAAAACAATGAAAAAGAAATGCTAGTCCTAAAGATGAGTAAGAAGGACATAAAAGCTTTGATATGGAGAATCTCCTACTTCTCAATTGTTCAGAAGTAAACAAATAGTGAAACTAGTTAAATGGAGTATTTTAGTTAAGCTGATGTACAAGAACCAGCCCCTTGGAAAACCCCTCCCCAGGAAGGAGGGGGCAGTGGGTAGTATGAATCACCAGCATCAAGGACTAAACTGCAGATTTGTGATATGGATCCTCCAAATTCCAGAATTCTTAAACTACAGAAAAAGTAGAATACTGAATGAACTATGGGTTTGTTTTTAGACCCTAGATCTCCTGTTGATGTTATGCATTCAGTGTTTGCTTTTGGTGCCTCTAATCTGAATGTGCAGGTCCATCTGAATGCAACAGCAGATTGTCTGCTTCAGTGTTAACACTGCTTTATGTTCTTGTGTACTCTATGTACATTCAGTTATTTTGTGGATGGAATATGGCAGGCATCTGAAATGGTGTGGTAATTCAGTGGGACAAGGGGGTTATAGCACTGTGCTCATGCCTAGTTTTGGTTCTTGCTTATAACAAACTGAAGCAATCTAAAAATAGCTGTACACTGTTGCAGTTCTTTCAGTGCCTTAGATGGACAGTAGCATGTGTCTGTATGTCTTCAACCAAGGTTTTACTCACAGACTTTGAGAGGGACATGGAGCATCACTCTGACTCCTGGATGCTGATAGGTCCTTTTAGAATGACAAAAGATAGTTAGGTTAATGCTGATGGCTCAAATATTTTCTTGGAGTCTTTGAAGGAGGAAGGTTGCTAGTATTTTAGTTCATCACTATTTAGTAACACTCTGCTCTGTTTAGGTAGCCATTAAGAATGATCTCTGCCAGCTACTTACGCTATTCTAAACCTACTACCTTGGCAAAGCCTTGATATTGTGATGGGATGTAGGCTGGAAGTTGAAGATGGTGACTGAGTGCCAAAGTGGAACTTGGTGAACATGGCACCTGTACTCTTATCTTCATGCAGATGTGAACAACTGTTACAAGCTGTTCTGCTACCGCACAGTTCTTTACTAGAGCCTGGTTAGTAAACTTACTAACTAAACTGTGAAACTGCCTTCCTGGAAGTGTGAGGCTTTTATACTCTTCTATACTATTAGTGTTACACACTGTAAAATCATTGCAAGTTTATGTTCAACTGTTGGGAAATACACTCTTGTAAACAGTAGTAATTTGCAGACCACTTGATTCATTCCTGATAATGGTGGGGGTTTTGTTGCTATTGCTAACACAGATTTTTTATTTTGAATATCTAATGCATTAGGGAACAGATCCTGCGTGTGAAGGCTGAAGAAGATAAAATCCCTTTACTGGTAGTGGGAAACAAATCTGACTTGGAAGAACGCAGACAAGTGCCTGTAGAAGAGGCTAGAAGTAAGGCAGAAGAGTGGGGTGTGCAGTATGTAGAAACCTCTGCCAAAACTAGAGCAAATGTAGATAAGGTAAGACCAATGTCAACTGCTCAATTAAACTGTTACTACTTGTTTAGTAGCTGAGTGATTAATTTTTGACTCCTGTGGGACAAACAAATCCACAGTTGGGCTTCTGAAAGCCTAGATTATAAAAAAATGAATGAATTCACTGGAATGTGTACACTTAAGCAAATACGTAGCTTAGAGGAGCCAGAGACCTGGTACAAGTTAATGCTATTGTCTTGTAACTGGAAGGCTATTGGTTCAGGTACAAACAATAGTATACCGGGTAAAAGGGTTTAAGGATTCCATGAAGTATGTTACTTTGTTCACAGTCTGTGTCCTATTAGAACAGCAATAAAGAGCAAGCAACAGACTTAAAACTGTTCCCCCTACCCTACAGAGTTAACATGATGTTGTGGCTAATGTTAAAGATATCATTACTGTCTTGACAGAAAACTGTTTTGAATTGTGGGAACTCTTCTTGCTCTATCCCTGTCTCTTTTTGATTTGTTCATGCTGGTTTAGGGCAGTCATTTGCACCATGTTTCTGCTGCTGGCTTTTTGCACAAACAGTGGTGGCAAGTCATTACAGAAGAGAGATGAATTATGACTCTGGAGTGTTTGCCTAGTAGTAGGGAAAACTGGGTTTCAAGCCTTCCCTTCATTCTGTGTGTGTGGGGGGGCAGGGTTCTTGAAGAAGAGGGTGCCTTTTTACTGACCTGTCCACAGATGATCTGAAACTGTTGTTGGGCCCTCTAAGGATCCAAAAGTGTAGTTTGGTAATCTGTATGTGTTTAAAAGTTACAAATTATAAGTAGCTTTCTCTTTGGACAAAGAACACTTGCAGCTAGCTGTTCTTTTAGATAGCTCCCTGGTTTTGTGTATATTAGTTTACAAATGGAAATGTTGTTGGGGCGTAAGTGACCTAGTAGGACCCTTATTTCTTTCATTATTGGTTAACAGTGCATATGAAACTCCTGAGTTGAGACCTCTTGGTTATAAAGGACAGCATAATTTAAATTTCATAAAGATCAGTTCTGCCTTGCAGAACATTACTAGAAAATTGCTGTTAGATCCAGAAGCGGGGTGATGTAGTAAAGCATAAATACCTAGGCTTGCTTTTGTCTACAAGCAGTCTCATGTGACTAGCAAATGCCTAGCCTGTTTTTGTACGTAAAGTAGCTTTCTGATCAGTTGGAACTAACAGCAATGTAGCTGTCTGGAGTGTACTAGCATGGTGTTCCAAACTTGTTCTTGTAGGTCTTGTCTAGCTAGCTTGTGTGACATACTGGTTATCCTTTATATATACACCATTTTGTGTTACATTAAGACAATTTATCAGCCATTGTGCACTGGCACTGTAGCATAGTTAAAAAAAAAAGCTTAGAAGGGGTTTTAATGAAACTACTCTGTTTCTGATCACAGCATGACTTTGTTTCCAAGTATCAAAACCTTGTGTAGTTCCCCACTTGAAAAAAAAAAAATCACCAAAACAACAAACCAAAAAGCCTAACTCTATGAAGTGACACTTCTCTTGTTCTGTAATCCTAAAAATAACTTTTCCCAATAAGTCTATACAGTAAAACAACTGTTGTCTTAAGTGGTATGTACCTAGGCATCAGGTGTACAGGCTAGAATTTTGGAGAAAAGAGTCAGGAAGTCATTATTCTGTTTCTTATGACTGAGAATTTTGTGCCTGACAGTGTTGCTTGAATGCTGTAACTTTAGTTGTGAACCAGGCAGAATACTACTGAGCAGAGTGTGTTTCTAACTACATGTAAAGGACTGGAGTAAATGCTTTGTGTAGCTAACAAGTGATTTGCCTGGAAATACTTCCTAGGCACAGACAAATGTTCTCATGAGCTGTAAATGCTACTTTTGTTCAAGACTCATTCAATAAAAAGCTCTTAAAGCAGGGCTGTCGAATGATTTGATAGCCAGGTAAGATTGTGCTATTTGCCACTGCTTGGCATGCTTGGGTTTGTCCCTGGAATCTATGTCTAGACTCACTTCTGCTGTATTAGGTACAGTCTGGTGCTACAACTTTATTTGCTGCTGAATACAGTAGTTATCTCCTTTCTGGTGGCAGATCTTGTGTAATTTTTCTCTATTTTTCCTTCCTAGGTATTCTTTGATTTAATGAGAGAAATCAGAGCAAAGAAAATGTCAGAAAACAAAGACAAGAACGGCAAGAAAAGTGGCAAGAACAAGAAAAGCTTTAAAGAAAGATGTTGCTTACTGTGATGCTTGGGAACTGTATCTACAAGTAGCATGGATAAGATACCACTAAGGATATAGGGCTGGGTTCATGAAAGGAAGTCTGTATTGACTCCCTTAATCTTTTGCTTTGCATATCACACCTTCAAAATGTGAAAACAGAACTTTGAAACTATTTCTGGTATCCAACAAAACTTATGTCTACTTAAACTGAAATGTGCTCTGTCTTCCCAGTGTCTTTCAAAACTAGAAACAGTTTCAGAATTACAGTCCTTCTGCTCGGTTGTACAAATTACTTTCATATTAACTTCCTAGTTTACTCTAATGTTCTTCTGAATATGTTACTCTTGAACCTCTACTGGCCTTAACAAGCACAGCTGTTCAGGTTCAGACACTTTTTTTTTTCTACTGTTGCTGCCCTTCTTGATGTTGCAAACTGCAGAGAAACTAGATGACATCTGGTAAAGGGTTCGAGTCTTTCCATGTTCTGCTAGTTGTCACTGATACTTCTTATGTTGAAATCTGTTGGCTTCTCACACTCGATGTAAGAAATAACAACTGACACTGGAGTGTCAACTCAAACTTCCTTCCATGTTCTGTTTAGTCAATACAGCATTCATGAATCAAGCCTGTGGACTCAATTCAGACTCATTTAGGCAATGCAAAAATTGATATTTAAGTCCTGGCTAGATGCATTCCCCACTGGCCTGTCCTCTCATCCTTAAGTTAATGGTATGGGGTGAGAAAATGACTGTAACCCTTTATTCAAAAGGAATAATATTGTCACAGTGTCCTTGAAATACTGTCCTGGATTTCTTCCATATATTGTGGCTAGACTTGATTACACTCTATATTTGTCATCCTTCCCCTCCCTGGTACTGGAATAGTGAAAATCAGTGATTTGATTGGTTTTGTTTGTTGGAAGACTTGTGATCATGTTGAAAAGTGGGAGCATCTGCATCTGTCTCTTGTCTTGCTGCAGATGAAAACTCTTGAGTAAGGATGGGTCACATCACACAAACATGACTTGGAATAAGTGAGGCATACATGCTACCTCTCTGATTAGCTGGCTAGTGAGTTTTGTGGTATCAAAAAGCAAAGTTAAGCAGTTGCCACGTGTTACTTGCTGCTAGTTTTATATGTATGTTTCTGATGCACAGCAACCTAGCACATGGGGATGCATGTTAAGTTTTGCTGTCAGTTATGCAATGGCAGTTATGTTTATCAATAAAACCCTGCCTAGAAATGGGAAGTCAGTACTTAGAAGGTCTTCTTGTCAGCTGACTGAACTGAGCTTTCTAATGCAGTTTAAGTGCAGTTGCCAAAAACCACTTCTGTCGCTGTGGAAAGGAACTGTCTCTTCTGATGGTGGAGTCTCTCAATGAATTATGGTTTTCTTCTCTTTTGAAGAAGTAGAGAGACTTAAGTGACTATTTTGCTTGGTAAGTGGATGCTTGAAACAGTTACTTGGTGAAAGAAATATGCTATGTGGTTGTTCAAAAAAGCACACTGCAGTACTAAATTAACATAGTGTTTCTTGAGGTGAAGGAGTAGCAAATACTGTTCAGTACTTAGTATTGTAATTTGAGATTGAAAAACATTTTAACATGTACTAGATTGCTCTTGTGCATTCCACCTCTGAACTTTGGAAAAAAAATGTTGGGTATCAGAAACTCTGGCCTGAGGTTTCACAGGGACTTATCACAAACTCATTGTCTTCCATAACTAGTTCAACTTGTCAGGCAACTCATTGGATTGGGGAATCTGTACTAAATAAAAGGTGCTGTAATCTTCATTCTTGTCAAGTTAAATTCCTTCTTTGTTAATGTTGTCTTGATTGCACAAAAAGAATGGTTAACTAATTCAGAAACTTCTCTGTGAACAGTGTAATTACTCAGTATTACAAAGCCTAGGACAACTTTTGAGGGAAAGGCTGGGGTTCTGCAGGCTCGCAGAACTTGTCACTTGAGCTCTAGTACCTGTGTCTAAAGCGGAGGCACCTAATGGGGCACTTGGAGCTGTTAACACTTCAATGAAGTTTCCTTTTGAACTTCCATGGATTAAGTCCATTTCTGAGTGCATATTGTGCATACAGCAAACAAATGTCTCCTGGAGGAAGGCAACTCACTGAAGTTTGGTTTTCATTGAGACATAAAGGTTAAGTCCTTAATTAACCTAAAGGATAAACAACAGTTGAGTTCACATTACAAGCTTATCTAGGTCAAGCCCCTCTGAAGCAGATTGTAAAATGTGTCTAACAAAACCAAATAAGCTTTCCTTGCTATATGAATAATGAACTCGGCAAAGCTCACAGTGGGCAGCTCAGCTGTATTGGCTCAAGAGGCTTGCATGCCTTGACCTTTGATCTCTTTAGTCTGAAAGTACCTGACAGTGTTTGATAGGACACATGAACAGATTCAGATAGGGCACTCAGAACAGCGGGTCTCCCACTGGTGTTCTTACAGTCTATGTGCTGTTCTCACTCAGGTTTGTGGTGGTTATTTTTGTTTTCTCTGATAAACTCTCCCATGGAGGTGGCCTTGGAAGAAGGTGCTTGCTGCTCTGTGGCTTGATGCTGCATCTCTTTAGTATGCTGTGCTTGTCACTTTATCCAGAATGACTAGGCAGCAGCTCTTCAGTATTCTTTTTCTGTATTTGTGACAAACTTAAGCTTAACTTTCCAGTTACAGTTGAAAAGATGATAAACAAGACTGCTACCTTGGCTACTTCGTAACGGTAGGCAACAAGCAGTCTGACTTGTACCAGGAAGGCAGTAAAACTGTTCCCCTGGAGGGGAATCATGTTGCCTCTGCCTTGTATGGTGGAAGTGCCTGAAAGCATGTCCTTCTAAATAGGGTCAGTATGATATGAGGGTTCTTGAATGACTTCCAGGTATGCTTCACTGGACATCAACATCAGATGGGTTGACTAGAGTGATTTTAAAAAAAGAAGTGGTACAGAGAAGTGCATCCTTTGGATTTGAGGGTTTCTAATTGAAATGAGTGCTTGTGGATCAGGTACATCAAACAAGAAGGACTTTGGTAAGGGGTGTGTGTGGTGTGGGTGCCTGCTAGCCATGCTGTGTAGCTGAGGCAACTGAAGGCTGTATTGAAGCTGATATTGTAGCAAACTTTGCATGTTAGGTAATGAAAGACAAAGTCTTCATCTGCATAATGCACTCTTAAATACTTCTGGAGCCTGGCTGTAGGCAGGTAATGATATTTGAAGCTTGAGGTCATATAAGACTTGGCTATTCACTTGCACTTAAGCATTCAAATATTAATCTTGTGTAATGGCTTAATATTAAGTCAAGGAGCTGTTTACTGCTATATGCAGTCTTCCATATGTGGTTTAGCTGTGGGTATTCAAGTGCTCCACTCATCCCTCTGGTCTGTGCAAACACATGAGACAAGTCCCTATTACTGTGGTGACTAAGTCGTATGAAAAAAGCAGGTTAAACTCCAGGAGTGCAAAGGCAGACTTGACTCCTCTTTATTTTTTGAGGAGCATCTTTCCAGGTGAGAGTACAGATGCAGCATGAAGTGCATCTCCAATGACTTGTCATGTGTTCTATATAGACTAATGTGCCTCTACTGCAGTTCCTAGGTGAACTCTTGGTTTAATGAAGAGAAAGATGTATGCATACATTTACTGGGCATTAAACCTCTGTAAGATGTCAATAGCCATCTGAAGTTCCAGTTGAATCCTATCTGGCTAACATAGCCCTAAAGTATTCTTAAGCATTAAGGCACAAAGCTATAATCTGGGCAGTAGTAAGAGTTGGGGGGAAATGCATATAACAAAATGCTCACCAAGATTTTTTTTTTAAGCTTTCCAAAGCATTAACAGAGTACTTGAGGATGATATGTCTATCAATTCTTGCTCAAACAAAGGATACTCTTTATCAATTCAACTTGGAGCTTATGTAGACAGAAGCTTTCTTTAATTGCTATAAGCATATGTTGCAATGTTTACCTCCTGTTGACTTTATAGTTGGGAAAAGGAACAAAAAAAAGTATGATTTTCACTGTAATCTCCACACTTGATGGGAATGGCAGGTGTTCCTCTTGGGAGGCAAAGGTGTTATCTCCAACACCAAGAGACAGGTTTAGTGTAGAGGAAGTGATTGCGATTGCAAGACTTAATAAAACTGCCTTTAAAATATGTATACTATACAATGTAATTTTTTTTCTTGTGTAGCTTCAGAGCTTTGTCTCTAACTTGCACAAACATTTTTAATGTCTATAAAACTGGTTGCTTTTCATTATCATGCTAATACAACTGATTTGTATTACAATTGATAATAAAAAGAAAAACAGGCATAATACTTGTTTGTTACTGATTTTTACAGCATTCTAAAAGCATGTCTAATCCCCAGATTCTTGAACCAGGCAACTTCTGACTTTCAGTGTCTGGAACTAACTTTTCTATCAAACCTGTAATGTTATTTTATTACAGACCATGGGAAGGGAGGGGAAGAAGATATGACTGAGGACTTCATCCCATCATTGGTTTTCTGGAAATGGTCTACATCATGGGTCAGGACTGAACTGGTACAGCAGTTTGATTCACTCATAGTTAATTTTCCACAACTGAATTGGATCACACAGCTTGTATCAACTGTGACAGTTGCTTTCCTCTTTCTTCAGTCTTGTGTCACAAATAACAGAATAAGCAACGCTGTGTGGAAACATTGATCCTTGTCTTCTGAGTGTGCCAGACTCCATTCTCTGTGTTGGTTTGCAATAAGCAAACTGCAGCAGAGAAGCTGAGATGCCTCCACGGCATGGTTATGCCACTAAATTTGGAGTGGCATAGAAATGGGATTCACAGTAAACTTTTGAGCGCAGTCTCTGCTGCCATTGCTGTAGAAGTTGGATGCAGAACGTCCCTGAACTGATGACTTCTGGCTAAGGATTACAGCGATTTATATAACCTTGTTTACCTGGTGCTTGCCCCGTGTTTGATTGCCATGGTGGTTTATGTAGCTCTCCTTTCCAGGGAAGCAGTAGTTTAAATGTTCTGCGGCAGAGAAGGGCTGGCGTGGAGCAGGCAGAGAGGGTTCCGAGCACAGCTGTATTACCTATCTGTAGCCAGAGCCTGGAACGGCACCTCTTCAAGTACTCCGTGGGTGCTCGTGAGGAACGGGCCTGCCTTAAGTCTGCGCAGGATGAAACTGGACAGTGATTGCACGTCTGTAGCTTGGCTTCTGCCTTCGTGCTTCCCTGTGCTCTGCCCCAGCGCGAACACGAACTAGGCTGGTTCTGTGTGCTGGCATGCTCTTGAGGGTTCCTGGGATGGTACCGGCACCTCTTCCCGAGAACTGTTGGCTCCATCTTGTGGCTTCAGGAGTTAGAAGCTCCACCGATGGCGAGGGGCTCTTGAGCGTGCTCAGGCGAGCATACGCGTAGCTGCTATTAATCTGCTACCTGAGTTACACGTAGAAATCCGTGCTAACTAGATTCTTCTGTGCTTGTGGCTCTGCCATATGATTGTCATGCAGTAGAAGCCCTTGTTCTAAATTAAAATTTTCCTTTTGCATGCAAATGCTAATGCTAATTGTTGCCTAAATGTTAAGAGTGTGCAGCAGAACTCGCAATTTCTCATGAGGATAGTGGCTTTACAATTTCTATGGCATTAAACCAGTTTGCATTGCAAGTGTAAGTTTGTTCTGCTCACTGAGCACTGATTTGCATGCCACAAAGAATACTTATTGTTCCATGGGACTGTGTAGTACTTCACAAAACATTTTGCTTCTAAAGCAAAATGTTCTAGGGTGACTAAAGATTCTGGGTTTTCTTTGAAATATAAAGCCTTAATTGTGGGGGGAGAGAGAATCCTATTAAAATCTTTTTTGTGTTCCCCCCACCCCTCAGTCTCTCTCCCCCTGTGCACCCCCACCCCACACTGCTTAGTGTCCGTTGTGGGAACAGGATCTTTTAGGGAAACACCAAAAAAATGGTCCCTTGAGCCTTGTAACTGTAAAGGGGGCTGGAGGTAAAATGCTGAGGTGAGGCTGGGACTATATGCTCTGCACTTGCCTTCCTGATGAAGTCGATTCGTCTCCAGAATTTACAAAGTTCCCTTCGATGAGCTTTGTTACTTGGCTTTGAGGCAGAATCATGTTTTTGATATAATCAGAGTTTGAGTTTATTTTTAAAGTCTAGCATTCAGGGTATCGGAGGCTTTATGCATGTTGGCTTCATAGACCAAATACCAGAATTCAAGGACAAACTTGTGCATACATGTAGCATTGAAAGACAAGGAAAGCTACTCCCTACTGTTTAATAGTGCTCTGTTTTTGTTTTAAAAGGAAAACACATACAACAACCTGAACTTGCTGTTTGGATGAGTGTTCCTCAACCTGTGGTCTGTAAGAGTACTCTGTAATGTGATTACCCTCCCCACAAAATAATGGCATTATATGTCTATATATGTAAACAAGGAAAACAACTGTGGACTGGGGGAAGGAGTAATTATATAAAAAAATAGCCAAATTCTTTCTTGCTTCTAAATGAAAACATCATGGTAACATTGCTCAAGATAGCCTACAGTTTCGCTCCTAAAAGTTTGTCTGGCTCTTCAGTTTTAGAAAGGCTGATGAGAACCTTAGAAAGATGGTCCTGGTCACACAGACCTCCCTGACAAAAGAATCCTTGCCCAAGAATGGCAGGATTCAGGAATCGGAAGTTAAACCTTTGTTTCCTGCTTGAAATGTGGAGCTATGAAAACCAAAACCTACTGGGTTGCTGAACAAATGCCTGCAGGGTGGACTAGGTGTTTGGGTTTAGATATAGCTGTTCTAGTTAGTGCCCTGGTCATGGGTATGGAAGAACCTCTTTCACTCTGGGGTCTCTTATTTTCATTACTTTATAGACCTGCTTGGTTCTTTGTCCTTGGATGTTCATCTTTATTCCTAGGGTTTCAAATATTCCTAGTTCTACTCAAGATCAGACAGTTTAAATAAACGTGAGCCCTTTCTTTCTTTCACTCCTTGCGACTGTATTCCGATTAGGTGCAGAGCAGTGCCATGGATGACAGGCAC
Organism: Microhierax caerulescens; assembly: GCA_035590215.1. Taxonomy (NCBI): domain Eukaryota; kingdom Metazoa; phylum Chordata; class Aves; order Falconiformes; family Falconidae; genus Microhierax; species Microhierax caerulescens. Next base: position 29,479,501 of record JAVJGJ010000061.1, read on the forward strand.
CCTTGTCCCCAGGTATGGTCAGTTGCCCTGTTCCAGCTCTGAAGACTGCAGGACAACAAAGTGAATCAGGCTATAGGAAGAACAACTACTCTCAGAAGGATTACGAGCACTAGGAGGGCTGGACACTTCAGACTTTGCTAACGAAAGCTGCTTCCTACCTGAGGAACAGCAGCAGAGTGTGCGATTCACCTACTCCTGCAGCCAGGTTAGAGCTTTCTTACGTGATACCTTGAGTGAATCCTTTTGAGCAATGCTGGTAGCGCAGCAAACAGCTGAGCAGAGGGTAACACTGTGCCTGTTCCAGTTGTGAATTGCCTCCCCCCACCGCTGCTTCCCCTCCCTGAACAGTATGGAGGGAGGAGGGCAGGCGGAGCTGCTCCTGTGTGGGAATAAAGGCCATGTTTGCAGCTTTGCCTCAGGAGCTTGAAAACGATAAGTCAGGCCTCCAAAACTACATTTTGGTTTAGAAATAATGAGATGCTTTAGAAAATGAACTTGGTGCTCTCTTTCACAGTCTTTTTGTTTCCAAGCCTTTTGAGTACACTTGCTTCATGTTTGCAAGCTTTCTTTCTTCAACTATGATAGTAGAAGCATTTTTTTTTTTTTGAATGAAAACAAAGATGTTCTTATGCTTGCTGATTCTAGCACCTGGGGCATAAATTTTAAGGTGTTGTGGCATTTGGAGAGGAGTGGAGGCAGGATGCACAAAATATTCAACTTGTAAGCCCCGTTTCTGCTGGGTCACCATCCTCTGCAGTAGGAATCTGAAGGACTGCAAAAGCTGAAGCATACGGACCCCCTGTTGGTGGTCCCAGCGTCTATCTTGGCAGCTTGCCAGGAGCCCAAGGGATGCACTTAATTTTCTTTATTCATTAGCATATTTTTAATCAAATCCATCAAACCACAATGTTTCCACATGTCTCTCCCATGGCAGATGAATGAAAATAGGTCAGTGCTCAAGTGCACCTCTAACATGCGGCACTAGAGCTGCAGTTGGAGGACAGCAAATAACCTGTCCCCTGCACCTGGTGAAAACTTGTGATGAAGACGACTTCACTTCTCTCCTGAAAGAGGAAAGCATGTGGACTTTGTCCATGGTACAGACTGCTTTCCATCCATTACCCAGTCAGAGGGCATGAAGAGCTGCATCTGAATCCTGTCCAGATTATCTTCATGTTTACAGCATTTGTTGAATGTTAATTTCTAGCAAACAATCAAGCAGATGCAATGTCCAGGGCTGAATTCCCTGGCCCTAATGAAGTTTCAAGATTGCTTACATCTAGTTTAATAATAAACTTTTTACATTCTTGTCACCTGTAACCTACCTTCATATACCTCATGCTGCCAACCCATCTCTAGCCAGTCAAGGAAAATGTTGCAGTGTTGAGATCATGTTCACACTTGCAGCTGAGACGTGTCTTGCCTTGTTTCTTATCTCCGAATTGTTCATAACGAGAGCTGAGTAAAAATTACTCTTCATGTTTTTTACATGAGCTTTCAAAGTTGGTTCTGGGTGGGGTGAATATTGCATCAACACCAAGTTAAAACTTATCTTTTGTTGTTCTTTTTTTGGAAAGAAATTGGAATATAGGTTCCAGAGGAACAGTCTTCTCCATGAGACAAAAATCAGGTAAAGTCTAAGGCATTAAATAGGTGTGAAGTATTTGAAATTAGTCTATGACAAAAAGATGCATGCTTTACTTTCTGTTTTCTTTCTTTCTTCCTAAAAAAACAACAACCCAGGACTTTGAGTTAAATAAGTTAATGAAGACCTATCCTGAATACAGAAACTGGAATAGGTTCACAGCCTGTTCCTAGCTGTGGAAAAACTAGGGAAGTGGTGAAAAGCTCTGCAGCATCCAGGTCTGTTTCCAAGCAGCTCCACCTTTCCTGGGAACCCTCTCCTGCAGACAACGCTGTCAATCCAGACAGGCTGCAGCAAATGATGCGAGTGCAGAGCAACCCCTGCTTCCCTCTGCTGCTGGCAGATTCCCCCTTTTGGTCATTGTGGGCTCCTTTGTGGTTCCTCTTGCTTTGGGAGCTAACCTAAGGGGTGAGGGTAGGAAAGGTCTTCGCAAGATTGTTAATTTTGGCTTTCCAGCTAAAGGTGCTAGGCGTTTCCTGCTAGGAAGGCCTTTTGCATGTATTTGTGTCAGAAACCCAAACCCAGAATTTACCCTCTAAAGCTTGGAAGTGCATAGTGAGATGAAGTCTTCTCTGCTGTGCACCAGGTGGTCTCTGCTAAATGGACAAAACATCCTAGCCAGGGGATGGGGACCTGCTTACTTCTTCCTTGTTGCATGACTCTAATAGTTCACCAGAGCAGTTATGTCATAGGCAAATACTCTGCTTCTATTTACTTTTTTATTCATTCAGCTCTTCCACTTCTGCTGTAAGAGCAGTCTCTATTGACTGCTATCAATCACTTGTTTACTTTCAAGCCTTAATACATGCAGTTGTTTGCCTTGTCTAAATCCACCCTTGCTTACACCTGTGTTTTTTTATTGTTCTTTAAAAGCTACTGTTACACAAATTCGGTCCTGTTATTTAGAAAGTACAGCAGGACTAATTTTGCTACAGGCTCAATCCTGCAAGTTTTGTGCCTTGTCACTTGGCAAGTTTGTGGCCTCTCTGTTCTCCTGTAATGCCCACTCTTTGGGCAGACCTGGATCTGTGCAGCGTTTATTGCCCGGGGGTTTGGGCTCTGGGGGAGCTCCATCTGCTATTGCTTTCTGGACTGCTAGCATGGCAATGGCAGCAATGTTTCAGTTTGGGGAAAACAGACCTACAAAAGGTCTTGGGTATCACTGCGATGGAGTGTTGCAATGCCTGTTCTTGGCAGCCACCATGAACTCCAGGTCTTTGCCTTTTGTAGTGAAGCTTCCTGCACCACGCGCTACCTCAAAACATTACCCACCAAACAAGCCCAAGAGGCAGTGAGCAAGGCGCTGGGGAGCACAGGCTCCTAAATCTGCCTTGCCTGGGGGCTGAGGATCCCTCGGGCTTCACAACTTAGGCTCTTGGCGATCTTCTAGGAAGAGAGTGTGGGTCCATTCTTGCAGGGGAAAGGCAGGGGGGTTGGCAGGGCAGTGCTGTTTTGTGTACACTACACTCGGCACTCAAAAGGCCAGGGCTGAACACAGGGAATTTCACATGGCTCGATCCCCACCTGCCCCAGGGAGTGCGTGTCTCCTCTCTCAGCGGAGTGCACTTACCAGGGTATGCTCTGTGGCAGGGAGGGGACTGCCTCTGTCCTCTTAAAGCTGGTCTAATGTGAACTGGGTAGTTCCAGATGTTTGGGCTAGCAGGGTGGGAAGCAAGGAGGCCTGGCCTTGTGGGTCTCTGAACTGTCTACTTGGGAACGTGAACCCACGTCTCTCTTTCAGTCATGCACTGACTCAGCTGGAGGCTTGGCGAGTGCTCCTGTCCCAGCATCACCCCACACACAGCCTGCTCCTTCTGAGATCAGCCCTGCCTCCCCTGCTTCCTGGGACTCCTGTCAGGCAGGGAAATGGACTGAGCCCAGCTCTTCTTTCATGAACCGTTGGACTGCTAACTAAATTAAAGTACGAATAAAAATAGCCTATGCCCATCCCCTCCACCCACCTTGAGTTCTTCTAGAAAAAGGGAAGAAAAAAATGGTATTTGTTGCTGCATTTTTGGACACCTGATCTGGAAGGTGGGCAGACTGAAAACACCTGCTGCACTGAGTCTTTAGGGAAGAAAGTCAGAGATGTTCATCTAGTTGTTGTAAGGGACTGAAGTCTGAGATGGATGCTACAGGCTTTACAAGGCTCAGAGGCTTTTGGCTTGCCACTAAAGCCGGTGACAGGCACCCAGGCATCTTGATTTCATCATGGAAGTCTCTATTACTTCAGATGCCTGAGGCTTCTTTGTGTTTTACTGTGACATAATTGATTTTAACATATAAAGACAATTAATGTGAGAAGGGATTCAGCATCTGTTAAACCCACGGCTTTTACAGATTTGAAGTTGCACTAGTGGAAGCTGAATAAGGCAAAGCAGTGTTTTCTGTCTCCTTGAGCTTTTTTCTGGTTTGTACTGGGAGTGGGCATACAACAAACTTTTCCCCAAAGTGGAAACTGTGCAACAAACTCATTTCTTGCGAGACGTGTCCAAGTAGTTCATCATGCTATGGTCAATTTACTTTGCCGAAATGCAGGTAAATAGCATGTGATCATGATGGTGATACTAAAATATTATTTTCCATTGTGACTGCACACTATTGGCATCTTTAGTGTCCATTTTGTGGTAGGGGCAATGCTGTCACCCAAGGAACACCTAAGAAAATGAAGCAAGAGCCTTTAGAAATGCAGCATGAGCCACCATACCTAGTGCTTGCTTTTCATGTCATGATGAGGAAACTATCTTTCCCTCCCCAGTATAGGGGTACTGCGGTGCCTAAATAATTGATTATCTTAAATTTTCCCTAACCCTGACATCTGGAAAGAGCTGTGACTGTACGAAATACAGCCTATTGCTAATTTTTTATACAGCCCTAGCACCTCTCACCCTGAAGGACCAGACCCCTTGAACCCTGGACCATGACTACCTTCCCATTCCCCCCAAAAGGCCACAGTAAACGAGGTCTTCTTAGAGAAGTCCAGCTGTGTGATAGCAGCTGCTGCCTTATGCTCCTCTAAAGGGAAAGTGGGGCCTGTTTTGGGGTGTGACGGGACCAAGTGGCTGCAAGCCTTGCTTTTTCCCTGTCTCAGTGCCCTTCACTGCTCATAGAGAGGTGGCCCTGCAGAAGAGGGTCCCAGAGGACGTACAGCAGCCAAATACAACCTCTACTGGAAGGAAAATTCATGCACGAGTTAGAGTGAGTGCCACTTTGCAATAACCTCTAGTAAAGAGGAGTTGTGGAGAATAAAACAACTAATTGGGTCTGTGTTGCAATGCTTTAGTACCCACGCTGAAATTCGGCCAAGGAAATGAAGCTCACACCTTTCACTGTTGCACACAAATAAACCAATATTTCCAAGGGATCCTTCACAACCAGCATCAGTGAGGATAATGTCCAAACCTGAATGCACCTGGCTCCGGTGTGGGATCATGGGTGATTGTTTTGTTGGTTTTGGGGTTTTTTTAATATTCCATTTTCAGCTGGAAATTACTGATGTGACCAAAGTCCGATTCCCTTCAGCAGTTTCTCCCTTCCTCCCCCCACCTTTTCGCACTCCCTGAGGTCTGACCATCTGGAAATCCTCCTCCACCTCTTCATCATGTGTGAATTTCCACCTAGGGCTGAAAGTGTCACTGTACTAAAGTGTGATGCATTAACACATTGAGGCAGAAAGCAGAGGGGAGTTGGGGATTATAACACTTCATGACCCACTCCGCAGTCGTTCTATGATTTAATCATCTTTATCAGCTTGTATCCTTTTCTTTGAATCCCTGTGTTTTCCCTGTATCCTTTATTAAAATATTCCCATAATTAAAAAAAAAACAAACCACCTCTACACAACCAAGTAAAGTGCAGTACCTTTTCTTGAGACTAGGATCAACTGAAAATGGCAAATGTCTCAAGGAGAATACACCTCACAAGTAAGCTGGGGGAGCTAGATTGCTCTTCCACAATGGAGCTCACTAACTATTCATATCTCATACTGCAAACTGGGGGTTCTTTCCTGCCAACCCTCATGCACATGATCTGAGCAATTATAATTTTTAGAGTTTTATATATATATATATATATATATATATACACACAAAAGTATAAGCAGTAATAACGTTACCTTGTACAGAAATGAAACAGAGCCCTGCAAACTATGTGCCGAGTTGGTTTTTACTTTTAGTGGAGCGGAATGGAAAATTCGCTGGTTTGGAAGTCAGTTAGCTGCCTAGCCTTCTTCTAACTAAATACTGAGGCTTATTATGCTTCAAATAAATAAATATATATATATTTCTTTTGTGGCTTGGTTGCTGTAATCATCTTGGATGTAATAATGTTACTAGCCTCAGGGCTATATTTATTAAGATTTTAATTTAAAATCTTTTTGTCCTTCAGCATTTAAGCAGAGGAAAACCCCATCTGGAGTAGCCAAAAAAAAAAAAAAAAAGTTTCATCCTTTTCTTTTTCATGCGTTCCCCTCCCCTAGGCCCTCTCTCTCATCTTTTAAGCAAAAGAACTAGAACAATGCACTTTCCTGTTGTAGCTCTGCACCCTCCCAACACTTCAGTACCTGTGTAGGTTTGGTAGACTCAATGTCTGCTTAATATGATCCATGTGCTCCTGTTCTTGCCGTCTCCAGAGCAGTGGTTTGTTTTCTTATTCTTATATAATAGTACCGGTGTATTTCACAGTAATATTTCCACATACTATGATTTATTCTTAATAATGCTCTCAGTAAGGATCTAAACCACAGCAATAAATGTCAGGGGGGTGAGATTATTACTCAGAAATGGCAAAGGGCTGCAAAGAAGTTTTAGGGTTATTCTTTGTTAATAAGCTGCCCCATTTCTGAGGAGATCATGGCAGGGAATAACAGAACAAAAAGACCTGCTTGTAAACTGGAGAGTGAAAACTCCCAAAATCTTAAGAACTCCTTGAAGGGACATCTCAGTCAAGGGGACAGCCTGAGCTGTCACAGTGCATGTGCTTTTTCAGGTGTTTTGGAAGGAATAGCAGATGCTAGCACCCAAGTCGTATAGAGTTTGCAATCTGTTTTGTTTCAGTCCTGCAGCATATTGGAGCTGTTCCCTCACGAGGGGTCAGGCCGCGCTGACTTACAAATGGTAAATACTGAGCAGGGCAGAAGGTGATTTAGAAATTTTTGTTAATAACCCTCTCGTGTGATTTAGCAGTACTGGAATGTCAGTGGTGGGTAGTAGCAGAGGACCTTGCTTGTGGCTAATGTTAATGTAGCAAATACGGAGGGTGAGACAGCCTGGACGTACTTGCTAGAGGCCTGCAACTGCTGAAGAGCACTGGGTAAGTTACTGTAAACCATGTGGGCTGATTCTCGGCTGGGTTAAATTGGTAGAGCTCCACTAACCGTGACAGCGCTGCTGTTCTGCCCCAGTGGAAGGTCCTACTCGCTTGAACTGGGGGACTCCGGTGCTGTCACAGGAGCCCCTTGCTCCTGGCCCTAGCGGGGAGTGCATCAGCCAACCATATCACAATCATCTTTAAAAACCCACTCTGATGTTCTTGTGCAAACAGCCAAACCGCACAAGAGTTTTGGTTTGATAGAACAAAAGACTCAGGGAAACAAAACCAGGCAATTTAAGCATGAACGGATTGAAAATTACTTTTAACATAGAGCATGCTGTTGGTGTCAAGCTCCATGAAGAGGATGAAAAGTGCTGCTTTTCTCCACTTCATTTCAAAGCAACTTACAGAGGGTCAAATGCTGTCATCTTCAACTTACAGCTAGTGAAAATGGGGTAAAGAGGAAGAAATTCAGGCCTTAACCACAAGTCTTCTGGCTGCAGCCTGTCCCCAGGCAGTAGGTATAGACACGTCTCTGCATTTTAGTGTTTGCTTGTAGAAAAGAGAAGGTAGCTCGTGTTCAGGTACTCATCAGGTGCTACTGATTGTGCATCATGAGGTGACTCAAGCTTCTGTACCCTATCTCTCCTATGGCATTGCAAAAGTACCAGTCTTTTTTTGCTTCTGAACTCTATTTAAAATTGGAGGGAAACTTCTTCTTATCTTTGCTCCCTGATAATCACTGATTTTCTCAGGACAGCTGATTTTAACATTGCTCCATCCTACTGTTCATTTTCCTGATCTATGAGATGTGTCAGTCACAGCTGGATGTATAAAAGAAATGCACCAGTCAACTTCTAAATGCATTGCCTTGGTAAGTAGCATTCAAATTACTAGAAGTCAAGTTTTAACTATTTTGTTTACCACTTAAATGCAGATTTTATTTTTACTCACGTTGCTACTTTGCAAGACTTCTGGTGTGAACTTAAACAAACATGAAAATCATGTTCTTTAGCAGTATGTTAAAAGTGCTTATACGTTAAAAGTGCTCACCACAAAGCAGACGCTTCTTTGTTGGGCAACCAGCATAGCTTTTTCATGTTGTCTGTGTGTCCTCACCCACCCCAACCTATTTAGGTCAATGCAAGTAACTTCAGAGGAAGTCACTGCCTGGTTATAAGGCTACGGCTTTGGACTGCAAAGGACAGCCTGTGCCAGGAAAACAAGAGCGCTTCTGGGCCATCGACAAGGAGCAGATAGCTTTTTGAATATCAGACGGGGTATCCACCCCATGGTGTCTGGTCCCTTTGCTTTGGAAATTGAAGCAGATCGCAGAGCTCAGTCCCTTTGCCAAAGGGCACGCTGCTTTGTGTGAAGACCTGCCTGAGGTGAGGTACTCGACTGCATCGCTTCACGACACACGAGATCCACCTGCATTCCCTACAGCAAACCTGGGACCTTGGATGCAAACCTTCCCAGCGTGTGAAGGGGTCGCTGAAGAGGAGTGATAGGCCAACATGTTGCCTGTGAGACACTGCAAGGTAGCGGAGCTGAAGGGCGCGGGACTACAGCTGTGTTAAAGCAGGTGCAGCGGGAGTGGGAGGCTGAGGCTGTGAGTATACCCCCTGCAACCCCGTACCACCTGCCTCCCCCGTGTCCCCATCCTGCCTGACAATTGCGCGAGCAGCTGGCTTTCAATAGGTGCTCTTCAAAACCTGTTAAGGGCTCTCTTTTATTTCTCTGTGACTTATCTTTCAGATTCTTGTTGTACCTGCTTTAGATGAGGAGTTCCCAGTTTGGTCAGGTCCTTTGTTTCTGCCAGCTCTACCCCCTTTTTCCAAGTGTTCAGAGCGTGACCGTTTTCTTAGAGAGAGCAAATCTCTGTTAACAGACAATCTGCAGTTAAAAAAGCATAGGCAGGAGCAAAGAAGCCAGATTAACCTCTTGGTGTTTGTTTTGTTTTTTTTTTTTCATGAGTTAGGTCTACCTTTGCCAGTTCAGAAAATGTCCAGGTCATTCAGAACAGCATTTACCTACTTGATTTTCAATAGGACTTTCTCTTCTACAGAATTATGGTGCTTTTGAAAATCCACTGTTTCTGTTGCAGTTGTTTAAAGAATAATGATGTGTGGTGAGGAAACAGCTTGATTACAGATACATAATTTCATCTGACGCAAAAGAATGGCATGAACACAAATTCCAGATAGAACATGGTGCTCCCAACCTGCCCCTGTAACTGTGTGTCTCAGTTTCTCTATAGTTCCAGCAAGCTGACAATGGCCACCCTGTAAAAAGCTCTTTCAGATACGGGGCAGAAGTGTATACTTCAAGGTCTAGCCTTGAAACTTCTGTGGGATAGCAATGCTCTTCTGAAGTGCCATTTAAAACAGATTGCGTTCCACTATGTGCAAAAATCCCCCATAGAGATGCAGCTATATGAACAAAAAAAAAGTGCTTTTGCCAGTATAGCCTATTTTATTTGGGAAATGCTTGCAGAAAAAAAAGATGCTTGTGCTAGTAAAACTTATATTTGCTGATAGACAAATGAGAAGCATTTCTAGTGCAAACCAGGCCTCTTGTATGTGAAGCTTTATTCAGTTCAGCCATCAGTACAGTAGGAAGAAAATCCTTCCTCAAAGGGATTAGTAAGGTTACCTAGTAGATATTATTAATGGTTTAAGAGCATAAAAGGTGCTTTAGCGATAGGTGAGGGGCTAGATCCTTTGCTAGTGTAAATTGTTTGTGGTCCCACTGAGGGCATCACAGAAACACAGAGCAGCGAGGGAGCTGCTGTGTGCCATCACTGTCTGCTCGATTTCTGGAACTTCCCACTGACTCAGGAAAGTGCGGAGCTGCACTGGCTGGCCTCTCCAAAAGCGTGACTTCTGCATCTGTCGCCCTTGAGGAAAATGTGCATAAGCAAATACCTAGTTTATAGAGAAAGACTTGCAGCGGTTTGATGCCTTGGAAACATGCCGACTTACATGGGCTGAGGATCTCACTTTATACTGATTTCATTATAATAGTAGCTTTATAAGCATCAGATTCCAGTCATGAGGCTTGATGTTTCTACAGAAAATACCCTCTGACACGGTACCTTCTCACAGTGGGGCTCCCTGGCTAACCGTGTGCTTGCCCATTAAGAACAAACCCCAGCCATTTCCTTCCCGGTTTCCCCCTGCATTTAATGTATGGAAAAGCATGACCCTGAATCAGATGAATAGCAGCCGGTTTGAGAAGGTGTGTGTGAAAATGTATCCTCACACAGATGAGCTCAGAAAAAATAGAATAGAGGGGAGGAGGGGGGGAGAGCGGAGCCGGGGGAGTGTGAAGCTGCCCTTTCCCCGACGGTTCAGCCACTATGTACAAGCAACAAGTCTATGCCCACGGGAAAGAACTGAAAGCTGAAGAGATCTTAAAATTAACAGAGCTTTATGGCTCAATCAATAGGCCATGCTCCCTGAGCAAGATTAGAAATCAAATGGCACATTTCTTTCTGTTAACCCTCTTTGCTCTCCCTGTAGGCTCCTCTGCCTGAAAGCAGCTAAGGTTTGATTAAGCTCTTCTCTAGAAGGAAGCCAGAGAAAAGTCCATTGTGTGAAAGCTGCCTCCAGGATGCTGTATTGGACACATTTTAAATAACAATAGAGGTTATTAGTGTATTAGTTTGTTAGTAATTGCTAGAGAAGATAAATCTTCCCAATATTTGAATATGCAAAATGACTTTGGATTAACCAAAAAAAAAAAGGGGGGGGGGGGGGGACGGACACCCGGGGGACATGACCTGAAACATGCCACACAGTGAGTAAGTAACAGGGATGATTAAAAAAATCACTGTAGATAAAAAAGAAAACCTCTACCTCATTTTACCACTAGAAATACCTTTCCAGATTTGTTATCCCCACTGAAGACATGATATTTTCCCTCTGTGGCATTTCATTCTCGGTGGGGCAATGAAACAGTTATTTTCAAAGGGAGAGGGACTGTGTTTGCACCTATTTCTTGTTTGACAGTGACCTCTATGAGCCAGTCATCACTGCTCTGCCTGTTGTTTTCTTGTTAGCTCTTTGCTGTCAAATTAATTACTGTGAAGTACTAAGCTTGTTGAATTCACGTGCTCTTATTAGCTCACAGGATGTCAGAGTGATTGGATTTTTAGCATTATTTCTTTTTTTACATTCCAGGCTTTCCATTCAAAACCTGTTACTGGCAGGGAGGAAATACTGTATCTAATTCTGATCTCCCATCAGGGTAGCCCCAGTGATACTGAGGATTTGATTCACGGTGCTGTATATGCAGTTATACCGTGTTTATATTAAAACCAAGGCGAACAATCAGATTGGGATTGCAAGGTGATTTGGAAGCACAGTACTACGTGTCTTTCCTTTTGCAGTAGAGAACAAGAAAGAAAATATCTATGATGAGAATAGGATTTGTCCATTCCGTGCTTAAAGCATAGTAACGGGCTGATCCTCCAGTTGACCCTCTGTGCTCCTGCGTCACTTGTATTAGTGACAACTTACAGCTCACGTGCGGGCAGTCAAAGAACATATGAGAAGTTTTATTCAGTCTAAAAACTGAAATGACCAGAGGGGGCTTCTTTGCTGTCACCGTTGGAGTTTGCGTGTCCTGCATCTGCCCCTTGAAAACTATCATTGAGCTCAGTGGAAATGACGAAGGTCTTAAGATTTAATTTCGTTCTTGGGAATAGATTTTTCTTTGTTAAAAAACGCAAAAAAAAAATAAATACAACTCGAGCAGCCGGCGGCCGCACTGCCTGGGCCCGCTCCCGGGCTGCGGGAGGCTCAGCCCGAGGCGCTCCTTTGCCCGGCGCCGAGTACGGGCTTCCCCCGGCGCCCCCCGCCCGGCTCCGGGCCGCCGCTTCCCCCCGGCCCGGGGCAGCTGCGGCCCGG
>JAVJGJ010000061.1:29505325-29519410 GCA_035590215.1 Microhierax caerulescens
CCTTTAGGATAGCTGCCGGCATCCCCAGTGCTGCTGTGGAAGCTGAGAAAGAGCCAGAATACCCCGGGGCCCTGGCCAGGCATTTTGCAGTGGGCTGTGCTCCCTGTGCTGCCAGCTGAGGGGCGGCACCTGGGCAGGCTGGAGCCCCCCTAAGTCTCCGTGCTCAGTGTTTCTTATTAATGATGTGATAGACACAGAGAGCTGGGGTTTAAGCCGGCTCTGTTTACGTTAGCTGCACACCACGGTAGTCAAATCACTACATTAATGGTGTGTGACAATGAATCAAGCCCTGTATTTCATTTTATGGGTGGGTTTCCCTTACTTTGTTCTCATTTTCTCCCCCTGCCCCTCCCCTTGACGATTGTAGATGTGAAGCTTGGAGAATGTTGCTTCCAGACCATATTCCCTTGAACTGGGTTACTGCATCAAGCAGGGAAAGTAAAGCTATGTTTAAGTTTTACCCCAAATGAAAGCTTTTTCTGCTCTGCGTGCCACAAATAGACTTTTAATTACGGGACGTATGTGCTGTTAGTGCACCCCAGGATCTGATTCCATGCTTTGTCTGCTGGGCGTGTGCACGCGCCAGCTCTTGCAGTAACCTTTTTCTTCAGCATCGCCAGTTGCAGTCCTCCGTTACCAGATATACAAACAAAAGGAACGGCAAACCAGTCCATATGTAGTTGGCCACCAGTTTTGTGTCTGTGGCAGACGTTCTTGTGATGATTTTGAACATTGCAACAGTTCAGATGTGCTCTGTGACTTGCTGGGCTTAAAAATCTGTTGGTGTTAATGCAGGGCCAGATTCAGTTTCTCACACCTGTGGAAAATGGATTCGAAATCCTACCAAATCGGAATTCCCCAGTCGATTACAGTCATAAACAGGCTGCAAGGCTGCGCAGAGCAAAGCCTGTAGTACTTCTGGTGCGGTAGCAGGGTCTAGCCAAAGATGCTGCATCTCCATGAGCTTCCGTTCAGTTGCACCTATCGGTACCAGGTGCGCGTGTATCCCCTTGCCTGGCAGGCAGACCCCTCGCTTTAGATCAGCTGGTGGCCGGGCTCCTGCTGCTGTGCTCTCTGCAGCTCCGTAGCTGCTGATGGTAGTAGCTATTGTTCTTTTCTGCAATATGTTCACGGCATCAGGCATTATGACTCATGTCATAATACCATTGTGAGCCGTTTGTTTAATAATATGGCATCCATATCGTGTCACTCCAGCAATGCTCTTAATTCTTTCTGTTATTGACTTCTGTTTTGAAGTGTTTATACTTGTAATTTAGCTTTTCACGTTCTCACTGGATGTAAGCTAGTGCAAGAGGAAAAGGTTCATAAACACATCTGAGAGAATCTGACAATTTATTGGCTGGTCAGAAAAGCAAGAAGTGTATTTGTTTAAGGCTTTATTTTTTTTTTTGTTAGCAATAAACAGTAATACAGGCTTCAACAACACCTAGAAAGGAAAATGCTGGTGCTACTTTTTTCTTCCCCCCACCACAGACTAGTCAGATTTAAATGTTAATGCTATCATTTAATTTGACAAAGCAGGATGCTGAAACAAGGTAACTTGTCTTTTTCTTGTCAACCAATTTAGTAATTTGTTAGGGTGTTTTTTTCTTTCAGGCAGGGGTGTATCTACCTAGCTAGAGATATTTGAAGCCATTTTTGCATCCCTGGCACCATGCAGAAAATGAAGAACCTCCTTGGGTCTTCTGTCCTTTGGCAGGAGAGAGGAGCACAATCCAGCAAATGTTTGATTCCACAGATCTTCTGTGGAAGCTGTTGAAGGGGGTTGGAGAACATCTGAAAAGTTCTTTGTTGCTGTTGTTCTGTTGTTGTTTTAGTGGTTTGTATTTCCCCCCCCCCCATGCCACCCCTTTTCTGTCTGATCAGCTTAGCTTCTGGCAAAGTTTTTATACAGTGACAACCCAGAGGTGCCTTTCTGGAAAACAGAAGAGTTCTGGAACATAAATGTAGCTCTCTTCTATTCTGCTGGGATGTCTGCAGTGACCCTTTATTGGGGCTCTGAGTAAATCTTGCCATAATTGATAGAAACAGCTTTAAAAGAAAAGCAAAACAGATCATGAAGAAAAGAAAGAGCTGATAAAGCTTCTAGCATCAAGAGTGTGCATGTTGAAACACTCTCTAATTATATATTTATCCAATCCAGTTAATACTACAGAGCTTGCAAAAAAAGCCCCATAATTAGGGGTTATGAAAATGTCTACATAGCAATAATATGGCACCTAAATATAGCATCTTTCCTCCTGAAGCACTTTACATCATTTGAGAACCCTGGACTCAATTCACAGCTGGCATTCACAGGTGCAACCTTATTGATTCTGATGGAATAGTGCCATTTTTACCAGGGATGAATTTTGTCATAAATGGAAGTTTTATCTATCCTACGGGCTTGTAGGGCTGCCCATCACAATAGTATCTGCATATCTTTCATATCAAATTAGCTGGCAATAGCAAAACCTTTAGCAGACTTCATGGAGTCTCAGCCACATCTGCCTTCTCATGCTGCAGCAGTCTTTGTTCAGGCTAAATTTGTTTGTATTGTATATTAGAGGACAGGGAGAGAAGAAAGGCTGATAGCAGCAAAGATGTATGAAGCTCTTTAGGTGGGGAAGGATGGCTGTGACTGTGGGTTTTGTACAATGTTTCTGCTGGAAGCAGATTTCACAGTTGTAGTTTCTGGATTGAATGTGTCAGGGCTTTGGGACTCGCGTTGCTCAGAGCATACCTGGAAGCTCAGATGTGTTCTTGAATATCTCTGGACCCAAATTGTGTATTGGTCATGGTACCCATTGCTGTTGGGGTGAAAGAGTAGTGCCATGCAGAATTTTATAACTGAATTTAAGAATGCTTCATACAACTTGAAAAATGTTAAGTGAACTTTGTCCAGACTGGGATTTGGCCAAGTCACCAGGGATAAGGCTAAACATTGGAAAGTACTGGTAGATTCCCCAGGGTTGGAATAGGCTCTGGAGATTTTGGTCTACTTTCTGCTTCAGGGTTTTCCTAGAAAGCTAAGGACAAAGCTTTTAGCTACTTCGTACTGCCGCTAGCATGGGAGAGAGAGTGTTTCCTGAGTGTGAATTCAGAGTTGTACTGGGAGCTCAAAAGGAAAGGGAAAAAGAGATGGTTTATACTTCAGCCATATTTGCCGCTACCTGGAATAGCACAAGCAGTTCTGGACACAAGGTTCATCTCAAACTCAGCAGGCCCTGGAATAGCTGAGAGGAAGATAAAAATGCTGAGATGAATGGCTTCCGTGTGAGGAACAATTGATTAAGCTCCTCAGCCTGAAGAAGAGGTGTCGGTGGGGTAGGGGTGAATTCTGCAAGGCAGCAGTCAGAAGGCGGGCAGAGATTGCTTGTTCTGTGGCAGTAAGTCAATTAAGATCATTAAATGAACTAGAAATCGTGCTCAAAGCAAACAAAGGAGATGTGTCCACTACCAGTTGCATAGAGAACAAGGAATTCACTGCCAAAGGTGGCTGTGGAGGCTAAAAGCTTGTTAGGGTTCAAAGGAAGACTGGGACAAGTTTGTGTAAAGAAATGCATGGAGGATTACGAAGCAGCTAGAAACCACGTTGGCTTAGGAAATACCTTGATCTGAAAATAGCTGTAGGCTAGCAGAAATGTGAGGGAAATGGCATAAGTAGTTGCCTTGCTTCTACTGTTTTCTGGCTGGCTGACGGCTATAGGAGGCTGGATGCTGGGCTAGACGGACCGGTGCGGCCGTTCCCCTGCTCGTGCTTGGTGTGACCGCACGTTGCTGTGGCAGGCGTGTGGCTGCTCCAGCGGTGCTGTGTGCTCTGCTTCTCCTCCGGTCCGGAGTGGGGAACTTGGTCTCGTGTTGCCTGTGAAGCTCTGGGTTCAGATCCTCAGAGAAATGCATCTGGATGGTGTGTTGTGCTGGAATACCAGCTTAGTGTGAATGGAAAGGAGAGACTGTGGAGTATGGAAAGTCAGACCCGTTTCCTGTAATAACCGATTTTCCTTTGAGGCCTCTTCTCCGAAGCTTTACAAGACAGACCTTGCATAGCTCTGAAAGGATCGAGGAGCTGTAAAGTCTTATTGTGAAAGAGAATAAATTATATTGAGCAACTCCTACACAAACACATACAGGAGAAAAAAAAATTCATCTCCTCCCATAATATCAGATTGTTGATATTCCCTGCATAGAACTGTAGGGAATAAACAAATGCATTCATTAACATTTACCCAGTAAGGTGAACTGAGGACAGAATATCAGTCCAGATATCCAGGCTTATCTCTGAATTTCCTGGATTTTATGGGTTTAAGGCTGACTCTGAACAGGTCTTAAGGGCATTTTCTTGGTGGATTAGAAGGGTCTGTGTTTGGACAGCCCCATCTATAGTACCTATGGGATTGTACAAAGCCCTAGTTTTACTATTTGTATCTGTTTTAAAATCCTGCTATTCATTTGCCGGAGTCAAACAGCTTTCAAACTGGAATTAGAGTTGGGTACATAGCATGAGGAGAGTACACATCTGGAAAGAGCTCGAAAGACTCAACCATTTCACAGACTATGTTGGAAAACAAACAAAACCCTCTCTGAAAATGTGGTCTGCAGATGGGTCTTTATATTCTCTTCCCCATTATTTTTAACGGGGAAAATTCATCTTTAACGGAAAGGCATTCAGCACTTGATGGGAGTCTTTTCCCAGGATATCTTTCTGTCTGGGTGAGAGCACAACTGTGCCAAGAGGCTCGTGGGGTGGCTGCAGCATCAGAAATGCCATCACCTTCATTGGTGTCTTCTGCTCAAGCGGTACCGGAAGAGCTTGTGAATTTGCTGGGGGTGTTTCTCCAGCTGCGGTTGCCGGTATGGGGCTCCGCTGCCGGCTTGCCCAATTTGCCACAGAAAGCGTCGCGTGGCTCGGGCGGCCAATCCCAGCTCCAAAGATGGTGTGCTTGTTGCAAGCTCGTGCCAAGCCATCTGTAAGATTTGTCAGATAAATGTGACTAGCGAAGTGGCACTCGTGAGCAGATGAAGGGAAATTCCCTAGGGGATTCTTTATTCGCTCGTCATTAGCAGGAGAGGCAGTGGGAAAATTTATTGTTTAGCTGTTCAAAACACCGGCGAACATTTGATACCGAGTAATCTTTAAGTGGTGGGGGTGTCGAACATGTCTTGAGCAGCCCAGTCTGCGTGCTGGAGGCGGAGTATCGTGTTGTGCGTGTCGAGCTTACCTTGGTGAAGTTCTTTAGTTTTGTATTTTGCCTTGAAAGCACCTTCCCTCCCTGGGGTAGCCTTATTCAGAGTGAGCTGAGGCATGGAGCAGCCTGGAAGTTCATTGCTGCCGTTCACCTGTGTGTATCCCTGATCTTAAATGGAAAATAAAATCTGCCCCCGCTGTGAGAAAGTCCTTCCCGCTCGCTAAATGGAACCTGCTCGCTGGTTCTCCAGTGGCAGCTTTGCAGCGAGGACTAAATCTTGCTTGCCTTAGTCATGAGGCTGGCTTAGGTGTGAGGACTTGCAGAGAGAACTTACTGAGCTCTGCCGCTGACGTTTGCTGAGCTACAGTGGGCCTGCAGTCCATGCTGCGGAGGTCTCTCACACATCCTCTGTACAGCTCTTGGTGCAACTCGCTGTGCTGCTCCAGAGGCAGCTTTTAGATGATTCACTTCCAAGGCTAAGCTCCCACAAGGCTTGCCTGCCCTGGGCAAGATGTTTTAGGCAAAGCCCTTGATTCTTTATTATTTTTGTGGTGGGACAGGGAGGTTTTATGGCATCTCAGTTTATGTGCTGACAAGGGCATGTGTGGCACAGAGTATCCTACTCCCATTGCTATCAGCCCTGTTACTCATTCAGATCCCACTTCCAAAGTTCAGTTTAAACCTAAGTGTAAATTAATGGAAACATCATCCTCTTGAAAGCCGTGACATTCTAGTTGCACTGGTTGAGGTATTTTTCTCCCAAGGAGGGCTGGGGAAGGGAACTAAGCTGGCATTTGGGGAGTAGGGGAGAGGAGGGCTTGCAGCATTCCCAGTTCCCTACACTTCACCATGGGCTGGAGAGCACTACAGGTCTCATCTCCAGGGAGGCTGGCTTAGGGAGAGAGGCTTTATCCTACTGAATCTCATAATACCGTTCGCCCAAAGTCTTGCTGGTATAGGACGCTGTGAAAGATTTGGTTGTTGTCTCCCACCACTTCTTCACATAAGTCAAGATGAAAACCAAACCGACCAATCCAGGAAACCATTGTCCTATAGAAAGGGTCCCAAATCCACATTTAACACCTTCGGTACATGGGCAGACTTTCAAAAGCTGACCCCTTCAGCAGTTCCACTAAGGTTGACGGAGACATAAAGTAGTATCTGACTTCAGATGGTAGTACATAAAATGTAAGGCTGTGTCAGTGAGCCTTTATCAGTGAATAGGTTGTTTGCCAGATGCAGCAGGTTTCGTCAGTGAAAAGGTATTTGTGAGTTTGGGTTGAATGCACTGGATAGCTAGAAAAATGAGGATGTTCCAACAACAGCTCCAGACCTTGCTTCAGCTTTCACATAAGTAGATGAACTTCTGTTGGCTCCAATACAATGTTGCTTGCTCGCATGAGATTGGCCTTTTTTTTTTTTAATACAGGAAAAAGTCACATCACAAGAGACCTTTGATGTTTTAATGTGTCCTGGCATATCGATGGATACATCCAGTGGAGAACAACAATCTGGGACACTTGGTCTGCGTTTGTGCTTTGCTGGAGATTTGCTATGTAACCTCGAGCAAATCTATTAATCTCCCAGTACCTCAATTCCCCAAATGCAAAATGGAGATAATAAAACATAACTCCCTTAGCAGGGTAAACACATTAAAAAATGCACTTAAAAGCAGTTGGGTACTAGGTTAATGGAGACCTATATCTTGTGGGGAAGATTTGTTGTATTATAAATAATACGTCTTCACAATTATTCCATTTAGTCTGCCTTGAAGCCTTCAAAGACATACCACGCAAATGTTTACTGGCAGCGTGTTTCCCCCCTTTTATTGGCCAACAACATGTTTAGACCAGACTTTGCTGTGGCAAAGTATTTCAGCGCATTGCACATGGCAAATGGTCTTTTACTGTAAAAGTAGATTTATTTTTTTTCCCAGAGAATACCCCAAATAATGCTGTACTCAGCAAAAGCCCGTGCACCTGGGATCACTGTCTCTGAGCAGATTTTCCTTGCAAAATATTCAGTATGCTTCCGCCTAGAGCTTTTGACTGAAATGGAGAACGAAGATCCAATAGGTACTAAGGACAAACTTTTTAAGGGCAAGTTAGCTTTGCAGACCACCTGAAAAAACCTGGGTATGTCTCAAGCTGGCTAAGCAATGCTGGTGCCAAGATGTCCTGGACAAAAAGGCCAGTGTTGCAGAGCACAGTTGTATTACCTGGGGTACAAAGTGGGGGTCTGGGGGGACTCCCGCTATGATGCTAGTGCACGGAAGCTGTTCAAGCCATTAAACTACGCACCATTTCAGCAGTGCTACGGAGCTTCCCTGTGCTCTGTAATAACTCGTCGTGTTACTGAGGATAACATAGAAATATTGTGAGTGTATGCCTTGAACCTGGAGTGTTGAGGCTTATGTAAGGAGGGGGGTAAAGAGCTATACGGAGACAGAAATGAAGGCTTGATTCTTATCCCACTTGTGCTCATTTTACGTTGGTTTAGCTTCTGCTGGAGTAATTACTCTTTAACGTCTATGTAATGGGTGCAGAAGCAGGCCTGTGTGTGTTTATGAAACATCTTTGCTTGCCTGAGAGGTGTGTATGAAGGTATTTTGAGGAAAGCGGCAGCCTGGAATTGGCATTTGCTTCAGTTCAGATAAGATTTTATTTTTTTATTGCCCCCCCCCCCCCTTTCATGCTGTGAAAAGCCAGCATGATGTGAAGAAGAATGAAAGCTTTGTTTCTGTGGTCAGAGTGTCAAATAGAGAATTGCATTTGCACAGGTGCCTTTCCCATGGGGATGTTCCTCAAGAACTGACAATGGCAAGAGGTGCACGGTCACACCCTCTGCTGCAGGCTGCTGAGATGGGGAGCTGGACTCGCTAGTGTGTGAGACCTTTCATGCTTCTGCTTCCAGGAACGGAGGGTGGGGGGAAAGCAATAAAACTGGTAA
Organism: Microhierax caerulescens; assembly: GCA_035590215.1. Taxonomy (NCBI): domain Eukaryota; kingdom Metazoa; phylum Chordata; class Aves; order Falconiformes; family Falconidae; genus Microhierax; species Microhierax caerulescens. The sequence goes on from JAVJGJ010000061.1 coordinate 29,513,464, forward strand.
CTCTGGTGACAGAGATAATCCCAGATCCATTTTTGCTGCACAGCTCAGGAGGTGTCCTACAGCCAGCTAAGAGGGGTTGAGTACCAGCGGGGTTTGCTTTTAACCTCTGGCCTGCAGCGCGGGAACTACCGAATTAGGGGTTTTATTGGTGCCTGTTGCTTTGACTGCGATGTAACGCTTTCGGGTGAAAGGCATCGTGGAAGAACAGCAGTGGCACAAATATATGAAAGACCCTAAGAAGAATACCCTGAGACAAGGATTAGCTGGGAGGAGAAGTAGATTTGCAGATGGGGCTTCCATGTCAAGCATTAGCACCTGACAATCCTCCTGATCTGATGCGAACAGAAACCACAGCAATGTTTATTTTAATCTCTGGCAAACATCTATGCATTGGCTAAGAACGAAGAGTTGATCTCATGCTTGGGAGGAGTTTGGGAAGAGTGAGTACGTGCTACTCGGCTGTACTGCAGGCAGTGCTGGCCAGTTGCTCCAAGAGGTGATGCTGGGCATGGTGGGAGTGCTCCTGGTCTCTCGCAGGCTGTGTGTGCTGCAGCGAGCACAGCTCTGAGCCTCTCCACAGCCTGGCCTGCGCTCTGCGTGGTCAGAGGAACCTGGGAGAGGGCTGAGGTTTGGTTGCATCTGACCCCCAAATAGGATGCTATCACCAAGAAGGTAGCGCTGACTTGTGGGCATCCGCGTGTGCCCCTAGGATAGCGCTTCTGCTTATTAATGTTTATTCCACAGCAAAACCAAAGCATCCTCACAACTGTTCTCTAATAAAGGAAAGAGGGATATTTGCTTTATCTCCGTACTCCACTGTGGAGAGGCCCATGGAGAGACACTAGGTAGAAGTAGATACCGCAAGCCTGGGGATTTATCTCCCAGCGGTGGTAAACTGGAGGCCAAATTTTTTGTGTTGTATGACTGCTACTGTTGCTGCGATACGCCCTAACAAAAAGTATTTGTTTTTCCTCTGTATCTTGCGTATCCTACTGCATCTCAGTGCCTACAGTCTACAAGGTAACAAAATCTGTTTTTTTGGAAAATATTACAAATTACTCTAGATATACTTTTGATGATATTGTGCTTGTCCTTTCTACTGCGGTTCAGCTTACCTCCATTAGTAGTGTCTCATCCTTTCTCCAAATTGCTTACAAATACGTGTTGCTTTTAACTGTGTTTGGGACACAAAAATATATAATGCAGGGTCATTTATTCTTCTGTCTTGTGATCATCTGTTACCTAGACAAGCAGACAACAAAGAAAAAAGTGGTAGCACCAATCTACTATGTGTCACTGTATGTATGTATAGCACCTAGCGCAGTTGGGAGTATATATTATCAACACTGCTATGGTGTGAAGGGACCTTATTGCTCTAGGCACCACACAGGCAGACAACAAAATATGGTGCCTTCCCGAAGAGCTTGTGAGCAAAATGTAGTTAATGATCAATTGATCTTTGCAGCAGAATCCTGTAGGGGACTGGTGGATCAAAGCTGCATACATAAAAATTGACACATAGTTATCCTACTGACATCATAAGAGGTTTTCGGAGAAGGCTGCATTTTAGATTATTTGGGAAGCATCTGCAAGTTTCTTCCCAAAGGATCTAGAATGGCTGAAGTTAAGGTCTAGCTAAAGGCCAACAGACAGCCCAAAATGACTGGTGAGAGAGCGAACAAGGATTGGTCCAGAGAAAGCTAAGAAAGTATTTCTACCCATGCTGAGCTCCCGTACCCATAAGCCCAAGCCAGCCAGAGGCTGAGGCTTTAGCTTGATGCAGCAGAGGCTGCTGGGGCAGTTATCCTGCTAGACCTGGACCTGGAGGGGTGATGAAGGCCCAGGGGATCCTTCTTCCTAGAAACTGGAACTGGGGGAGGCAGGGTAGAAAGAAGGGGATAAGAAGATGCAGTAGAAATGATTAAATGATAAATGTCATGGGGACTGCAGAAGGACTTCAGGAAGAGAAATGTGGATCTACTGTTGTGCAGGTGTCGATGACTGTTCAAGGCTGAGGATGGGAAAACTGAAGTTCACGTATCCCAAGGAAAGGTGCTCTAAGACTCAAACTTCTACCTTTCACACCAGCAGAGTGAAGGAGGGGTTTGCAAGTTGATGAAACCACACTATATCTTTGTTGGTTTTGTTTGGGTATTTTTCTTGCGGGGGGCAGGGAGCCACAGTGGCGTGGAAAGAGATGCTTGGAGGCAAGGTTGAAGGAGTGTCAAAAACTCATAGAAAAAACCCTGAAACTGTGAGGAGTAAGGTTTGTTTGCCTTGGATGAGCAAAGCTGGCCCTAGAGCAAATGGTAAAGCAAGAGATCAAGTTTAGAGACAAAAATTAAAATCCCAGTCACAATAATGTAGACAGGAGGCCTTTGGAGATGCGGTGGAGGTGGCCAGCATCTAAGGAAAGGAGTGCAGTGGAGGTGTGACCACGACAAAGAGATTGAGTTAAAGCAGGAAACACAGCTTGTTTGGTATTTTGCTTTTTTTCTCCTCCCCCAGATTGTTACACACAGCTTTTGTAAAGACTGTAAAGTATTTTGAAAGACATTGTTGGGAAACAGTAGTGATTTCAATAGGTAAGGAAACAGCTCAGTGTATTTGGTGGTGATTTCAGCTATTTGTGCCATGGCAGAATTTGGGGAAGAGCTGGAAAACCTCAACCTGTATTTCTCATTTTAGCAGGATTATATGAATTTCTTTGTATGAGTAGGACAGAGCTTAACACTTAAATAGACATAGAAAGCATGGAATGGAGACTAAAAATGCAGATTAAATAGATTCAATATGGATTCAGATGTGAAATCTGCAAATGCAATCTACTGCAGTGTAAATCAGGTTTATTCCAAGTTCCCAAGTCTGAACTGCACCTGAAAAAGCTTAGGCTAAGGAGAAATGTGCGCCTGTACAAAGCCTCTTGCCAGAGATTAAAAGTTAATTTTAAGTTAAATTAGTTCAGCTTTTAGTTATAAACAATAGATGTATGTTAAAAGTGGAAACTGCACTCAGGTTTCTGGAATTCCTAGAGCACATACACCACAAGTCCATCGCTTATGGTATGAAAATCAGTGCAAAGGTGGCATAGGATGGTATTACTTTTTTGATCTTTGTCATGCAATACCCTATGGTAAGAACTGCTGATGGGGGGGGGGGAGTTGAGAGGACTCCCTCTAGCCCTTGGAGGGCGGAAGGTTAGCTTGAAGTGTTTATATTTTAGCATTTCAGGGAACTGAGCCTTCAATACCTTCCAGGTTGTTGGTCTATAAATGGGTGAGCTTCCTTGTCATTCTTTCCTTTCCTCTACGCGTGGTGTGGAAAACCATGACTAGAAACATCACCTGCACCTGGGAATTGCTTTTTTGCCTCCCCTGCAGGCTGTGGAGGCTCAGGTCTTTCCCCTGCAGAGTCAAGAGCTGAAAATCCTCTGCAGGGTCATCGCTGCTGCTGAGGTGCCAGACTTTGGCTGTTCCCATGAGCGCAGGTGCCCATTCTTCTTGCTTTAGGGGATGCTCTATTTGCACAGCCTTAATCAGCAGCATGTTATGGTTTTGGCCAGTGCAGTTTATGGCGGTGACATAGTATATTTATTTTTAATGTGGAATCGGCCCGTGCCTGATTGAACAATGTACAAATAAAAGATATGGAAATCAAAACTGGTTTGGCTTGCTGGCCAGCATAGACAAGAATAAAAAAAGAACAGCTGAACAATTCCAGCAGGTAATTCTCAGTCTTTGGTGGGTGCTTAATTAAACTTCCACATGTCAGAGGAGGAGAGCAAGACTTTCAGTAGCAGTATTGCATGCATTTAGGGAACAACAATTCTGACTTGGAAACATTAATTCTCATACAGTATGTTCTTCTTTGACATTCTAGTTTTATGAATAATAAAAATCTTTATAATCTGGTCAACAACTTTCAGTATTCGTTTCAGAAAAAGCTGATTTTTCCCCCCCCCCATATTGTTCTGTAGAGGGGATTACAGAGAGCCTGCAGGATCATGGAACAGTGTAGAGCAAGGGCGTGAACAAAATAGAAAGTGGGACGTAGTTCTCTGCTATAATCAGCCTTGCTCAAAACTTCAGGTGAAATAAAAGGCCAGTGATAGCCACTTTCACAGGTCTGACCCTATTGAAAAGCCTCCAAGAAAGAAGTCGTCTCTTGCTATTTCTTGCTATGTGGGTAGGCTGCTTTCAGTATCTATCTTGGGGAAAGATTTCACTTGATGACAGAATTATTATTAAATCATGTATTTGGTTGCTGGGAGTTACTCCAGACTTGAAATTAAATAGATAATAGGCTTTGTGTCACTGATAAAGTAACAAAATTTACATATATTATGTCTGAAATAAATGGAAAAAACAAAGGGAATGCCTTGTAAATGTTTTAAAGACCTTTTCTACTATGCTTTTGGAAACAGGTGAAAAATGAAACATTTCTCGGTGCTTGGCCAAGTGCAGTGACATCATGCTTGTTAAAGGGTTTAACTGCAACAAAACAGATAGTCCAGCTGCTCTGTCTCTGCTGGGGTAGAGAACTTCTTGGGTCCTAAATGTGGTTGTGGACAGTACCCATGGGATACTCTAGGGATCCTGAACCGACAAGTGTTTGAGGCACAGATCTAGACTAAATAATGAAATCTCATTTTCCCGTTTTTTTACCTATTTTTCTGTTTCAAAGGTACATAATAATGCAATGTGGTTGGAGTAGTGAGATCACTCTCTCCTCTCCCCAAGAAAAAAAAAAGATGATGCAAGTATATTAATCATATTAGTTGTAGCACAGAGGGCAGCTATCTTCCCCAATGCTTATTTCATGACACAAATAATTTTTCTGGATGTCTGCAGGGAGGATTAAAAAGTCTACTGTTAAAGAGCAAGGAAGATATGGATATTTTGATTTTGTCTTTCCTGCCATTACTCCCCCCCCCAAGATAAAATGTTAGCAGCAGATTTATCTCTGTTATGTCTTCCTTCCAAGTCAGCTTGGGTCTCTGCTTCAGACTGTTTAGTATTTGATAATTCCCATTTAAGTCAAAGCTCCAGTCAGCTTCTGACTGTAATAGCTGTCAAGGTGTAAAATACAGAGCCTGTGTGCAAGCACTGCTTCGTTGGGAAGTAATTCATGGTATAGGCCTTCAGCTGTGATTGCGATTCAAACTGATAAAATGAGAAATGGCTACAGCGAACACTGAGCCATCATTATCTTTCAAAAACTGAAAATCTTGCAAGCAGTTTCTCTTGCTGGAGGCAAGGGTGGGTGAAGGCTCTGACCAAGCTAAATCCATTGCAGAACTCAAAGGAATTATCGGAGAAAATTGCTAGAAGTTTTGGTTTTCCAGGCATTGCTATAATAGATTTTGTCTCAGAATAAAAAATGGAGGTCATACTGAGCAAAGGAAAACGTTTGGGGTTTTTTTTTTTCTTTTTTTTGTGGTCAACAGTGGAAGCCTTCCAAATTTAGGAAAATACAGTAATAAATCTGCAGCCACCTAGAATTATGTGGTGTTACAAGTGAAGACAGCTCCAAACTTCATTCCTGCAGTAGGAATGAAACTCGGTTCCCCCACCTTGAATCCACTGCTGCCTGAGTTTGTCTCCATCGGCCACTTGTACCAGCGCTCCATGGCAGAGCGGGGCTGCCTGAGCCCCTGCATTCTGGGCCACTGCTGCCGACAGCAGATCATCTTTACAAATGAGTGTTGCCCATATTGTCCCATATCTGGGACTGTCAAATTCAGAGGTCCCACAGGACTGGGTGGCAGCTCATCGGCTCCTGAATCCCTAGTTACGGCAAGCAGCCGTGTCAGGAGGGGAGCTGACATTAAAGCTGGTCTGATTCCTCGCCTCTGTTGCTCTCCAGAAACTATCCTGGTCCTTCACCTGTCTGATGGTTAAGCAGCTGCTGATTCACTTGGTGAGGTCCCTCCCTTCAATATTGTGCT
>JAVJGJ010000061.1:29525901-29542964 GCA_035590215.1 Microhierax caerulescens
AGTAGATGACCTTATGGTCATCTTCCATACCTGAACGTGAGGTCTGCAAACCCCACACCTCTGCAAGTGTTTCAGGGACAAAACCTAAACTCTTCTCTTGCTCTTTCCTTCTCTGCAGCATCTTTTAGGTACAGAGTGAGCTCATCAATATAATATTAGGTCAAGTACTATGTAACACTATGTAACAAGGCTGTGGTGTGTGCAATCCAGGGCTACTGATGATATCAAGGTCTCTGGGAAGAACAAGCAGCTGTCTGCTTTTATACATTATGCTGATACTACAGGAACTGTGAATGTAGCAAACTCTGGTTTGCTCAGAACGCATAATTAAACACAGAGACAAATTAGTGACACTGTCCAATTGCATTAAGCCACCAAAAAAATATCCGTAGACCTACCTGACTTGAACCTTTTAAAGATCAGTGGGTTGGATTGTCTTTTTCAGCTTGAAAAAGTTGCGTGAGCGTGCCAAGAAGCTTTTAGAATGAAAAGCATTGTGTATAGCTCATTAAAAATAAAATAAATAAAAAAATGTAAAATCCACGGCACCACTGGAGAGTCAGCAGAGGGAGCGCGAGTTAGGAAGCCCCTCTTTTAATATCGGAATGGCTACAATGCGGGAGGAGAGAAGTAAACAAAAAGACATGTGTGAGCTAGAATTGTGGGAAAGAAACAGCCCTAAAATAAAATCTTGATGATAAAGTTAAGGTAGCAGCAGCAACACACCTTGATGAAAGCTGTGATACCCCTGCCCTTGGAGGCATGTTAGCTTCATTGAATACATGCTAGAAAATGTAATAAATTTCTTGAGGTTGCCTAAGCACTTCCAACTCCTGTGATTTTAATTATTATTCTTGCAATATTTTGGGCTCGTGCCCTCTGGCCCATCAAATCATAGTTACATTAAAATCCTTTGCTTTTCTATATTTTTGTCTCTTGAGTTTCTCCTGAAATTATATGGTGTCTCAATATTACAGAGATGGTTATGAAGTCAAGCTTAAATTGTGATCTGAGTGCATTTAATGTGTGAAAAAGCCATAAAGCAAATACCAAGATTCTCAAGGCTTGAAAAATCGCTGTAGTGCTTAAACAATTTTAGCCAGCGATGTCAGCGCTACTTAAAATGACATTTAATGAGTGTGTTTCTGGGCAGTTCCACAGAATCTATTTTACCTTTGTAACGTCTAAGGTTCATATTTTCAGTTATGGGGAAAATATGTAATTAAAAAAGCCTGCAATGGTATTTTCACATTTAATTTGTCTGTTCCAAGAATATACACTTATTCCCTAGAGCTGTCCTTTATTTTATATTTTTTTGTTGGTTCAGGACTTTTCCCTCAGCCATGGGTATAGCTGATCAAGCCTGAGACTGAGCATTTTCTTGACTACGTTTTAGAAGGGTGACCAGGAGTGGCCTTAAAATTTTAACCAAGTTTTTGTTTTAATTAAGGAAAACCTGTTTCTCAATTCTAGAGGTAAGAAGCAATGCCATACTAGCTGCGTGATATTTTAAATAATTGAATGTGGTTTTGTCTTGTCTGGAGCTTCAGAAATACATAGCATGACCTTTTTTTTTTTTTTAACTTCCCAACAAGTCTGCATCTATGTTGAAGATCAAGATGAAGATAAGCGGTTGTACAGGAGATACTTGTGGGCTACTTACATTTTTGCTCAGTTTTGAATACTGTTCTTTATCTGTACAGTAATTTACTTTGAAGTACATGCTCAGAAAGAAATGTTCCTTGAGATTAAGGGGGAAATGATGCTGAAGATCTTGTTAGGGTTTTTTGTTTTGTTTTTTTTTAAAAAAAAACCCACCACCACCCCAAAGTATCTAAGGTCCCCTCTACTTTTGACTGCTAAAGATCATCCTTAGTAGGACACAGAGGTGTGTCTGGTATGGGCTATTGTGCTAGAAACTCTTCATGCATTTTCAGTTTGTTTCTCTCCAGTATTATGTTACCCAGTTTATTTTCAGTGTGTGTGGTGTGGTGGTTTTTTTTTTTTCTTCCCTCCCCTCTCCCCTTCCTAAACTTCTGTCAATGTGTTATGGTAATGCAGCTCTGCTTTCCGCTCGTGAGGTGCCTGCATTCATTGGTGGGTGATACAAATAAATAAAACCTGTCTCTTAGTGCGCATTCACAAGAGTGTTGAACTGAGATTACACTGACATCTGAAATTCTGGCAGTTTGTAACTCGAAGTGCTTACACTTTGTAAATCTCAATCGCGTCCTTAATGTAGATTTTGTTTCATTTCTTCCTAAAGAGTAAAAAATGTAAATTTAGAAAAGACTGTCACTCTCCCCCTTGGTCTTTGAGTGATTTAAGTCATTCCTTTGTCAAGCGATCTAATGTGTTTTTGCAGTGATAATGTTTGCTTAGTCTCCAACATCTGTGTGCTGGACAGAAACCGAGATTCCTAGATGTGTCTTGGGTGCACCATATCTTCACCATAGCACAACGGCATGTGGGTAAAATGCATGGCTTTCTGCAACAAGTACAAATGAGACTTATTTGAACTGAGCATTGTTTGAAAGCTGTGATGAAATAAACTAGCATCAGGCACAGGCTTATTTGATTTTATCAAAACTGTCCTCTTACTTGAAGAAATGGGAAGCGGAGTGAGTCTGTGGTGCCGTAACTGGCTTTGGTGCTGCCAGCTCCTGGGGAAGGTCAGATGTGGGTGAGAGCAGCGTGACTCAGGGCTCTGGCTGCTATGGGCTGAGTCACAGCACCAAGTTCGTGCATTGCTTGCAAGATCTGAGTTCTGCGACTATGGTCTTTCCTAAGAAGAGACTGAACCATGTCCTGAGAGAGTAGAGCAGAGACCTGTTAAGAACCTTTTCTCCTGATGTGTCTGAACAGAGATCACTTGCTGGTGGGTGTCCCTGTTGGGACTGCAGGACACTTTGGGTTTGTTCATGGGTTGAGTTCTGAACACAGCCTTAGCTCTCAGAACTGAGCACGATCTGTTTCATCATCTCCGTGCCTTCTCCACAGATACTTGTCACCATCTTGCCCACCCCTATGTGCATGCATTTAAAAACCTCTTTATCAGCTGAAGTAGCCTTCCTGTTACTGTGTACTGCATGCTGCCTGTGAATATGGCTTTTTTTTTTTTTATTAGTTAGAGCAGGGGAAAACAGAGTTAACTCCATGCCTCTGACCATGAAAGAGCCCAGAGGCCAAGTGGGTACCTGAGATACGGTTGTAACAAACAGAAGATTGGGTTTTTTTCCTGCCTTGTTGTTCAGTGAGGCTTGAGTTTTAACATTTCTGCAAGGGTCTTTCTCTGGTCTGTATCTACATCTGGAAACAAAGACTGTTCCCCAGCAAAGAGCTGATGAGCTTCAACACGTCAAACCCACAACTACAATTTGCCCTCATGCAGCATCACCTGCTAAGTAAGGAAGGGAAAGTTCCAGCTACAAAATTATATGGTTATAGAACTACAAAATACTTCTTACAAAATAAGAATAACGTGCCAAAATAAACCACTACTCTGTAGTGGAGAAATGGAGCAGCTGCTCTTGGGCAAGATGAGGGGTGTAACTGTAGATGCCAGGAGCCAGCCTCCGTGCTGGAGAGCAGCAGTGGAGCAAGACGGTTTCTGTTGCGCAAAGTGTATGGTCTTTAAATAAGTATAGGGCTCTGCTACCCGATCCCATGCCTTCCTGAGAAGTTATGGGATGTGGCTGTGCTTGCTCTACAGGGTCTCTGTGCTGGCTGGTTTCATGACACTGGTGATCCTGGAGGCCCCTGGACGGGGAGAAGGAGAGAGGGGTCATTGGTGGTGGGGTCCAAACCTTACCTGCAGTGATAGTTTGCAAGTGTGGCTGTGGGTGTCCGAGGTGTACAGGAGCAGAGAGTTAGGACAGGCTTGGGTTGCCCGTGGGGTCCAGGGCTCTCTGCTTGCTGTGGTGGGGATTGGTCTCAGGCTGTGCCCAACCAGTCTCTGCTGGTGTCCTCAGTGACTGCCCAGCTTTGCATAGTCACTTCGTTGTTTTAATTGCTTTTTCCCTTTTTCCCTTTTCCACATAGGAGATTAAGTAGATAGCAATGCTGACAGTTTAAATGCAGCAGTTGCAGACAGTGTCTCCCTGTAAAAGATTGCTTTGGGTCAGTTGAAATGGACTTAATTATTCTTCTGAATAAAAAAATATCACAAGCAAAAGTCACTTCTGGCCAAACCAGTGTCTTTAATTTCTTGTTATTTGAGCCTTTATTCATGTTTATTTTTTTAAAAAAGTGACATTTCAAATTGAACCTCATTTTGCTGTTTAACTCACCCCCCACCACCCCCTACCCCAGAACTTTTTAAAAAAGTTCTGAGGGAAACAGTTTGACTTGTAGAAGTTGTTGCTTTCAATTCTTTCAATATACAGATCCAAGTCTGACATGCAATATCAAACCCTGTTGATCTGAAATAAATTGATAAATAAAATAGTTGTCAAGAATGTTGCCAAGCCTTCCTCATGTAGACTTCTGAGTGCCAGCTGCATTTGGTTCTTATTTTTAAGATTTCTCCATACTGTAACAGGTTTAAGTCTTAAAAATGAGGACTGACATCTTGAAGACCAGCATCATCATCTCTAGAAACCTAGGCCAAAAGGCAATAGTTGCAAGATCACTGACTTGTGTAACAATACATTTTCTTGTGTTTGAATAATAAAAAACCCGCAATTACTTTTAATTAAGCAAACCAAAATTTCAAGGATGCTCTACTTTTCTCTCCCAAATGAGAGGTTAAGTGGGCCAGCAGAATTTCACTTACTTGGCAGCATTTTGCTTCTAAGCCACTTCAGGTCACCTTACTGGGTGAACCTCCTGTTGTGTTTGGAGCCAATGGTGGGTGGATAATCTGATCCTCTAGACCAGGGGCTCTTGTGGTGATGCCACCAGCACACCCACAGTCCTTCCCGAGGAGACCAGGTGGGAGGAGTGCTTGTTATGTTTTTGCAACATGCAGCCAGAGCAAAGACCTGTGAGCTGTGCTCTCAGTTTTGGTGTCTTTGGGTCCTACTGCCTATTTTTGAAGAAATGTCTGAGAGTGGCAGAACCTCCTGAATCTCTGTGCTGTTTTATCTTCAAGACTTGCACCTTGGTGTAAGTGGTTCTATCACTTGATCAGACCACGCAAGCTATGCCTTATGGTTTCAGGTGCAAAATTTAACAGTGCAAGAGGGAATAGTGATGGCAAGGTGCTTGGCTAGTTTGAACAAAACAGCATTGTCTTTGCTGAATATGTAGGATGAACTGTTCCTTGATCTCTGGCCTCGGCTGAGCAAGCGCAGTTATCTTTGGAAGCCCCACTGGTGCCTGTAGTCACCCACAGAATTATGACTGTTTTGCCAGCACAATCCCTTTTGCTGCAGAAAGCTGGGAGGGGAGCTGGAGCTACAGTCTAGGCACATCAGCACTCTCTGCTGCTTACGCTGAAGAAAGCTGCTCGTGGTTGACTGACAGGCCTGATCCGTGGGGCAGCCAGCTGCAGGCATCTCTCCCTGCCAGTCTCTGCTCGGGAGGGATCAGGTTGTGCCTATCCTTCCTACTGGATAGGTGCAAGTGAAACACTGGGTACAGTATTTAGCCTGTCTGGAATATCAGCCTCAAGGGCCGTGGCAGAGTCTGAAAATAGGTAGATTATGTAGCTGTTTGTTGATTTTAAAAAGAAAAAGGGGGAGAAAAAAACCCCACCCTTGCTTATAATTACTTATTTTTTGGCACTTCTTTCAGTCTGAGTTGGAACAGTGCTGCTTCATTGATCCACGTGAAGATCGTTGAGCCATATAAAGACCCTGCTGTCATACTCCTGTCAGATATTCTGTCATGTGTTCCTGCCCAACTAATAAAATGTCATGCACAATACAGCCTTCCCTACACAGAATAGCCTCGGGCAAACGCACTCTACTAGTGCCTAACAGCCCATGGGATCTAATCTCCGCTCCCCTACCTACTGTTCTTAACCTTTCTGTGCACTTCCAGACTTTTCAGTCTAATCCTTTTGCATATAATTGCAGCAAATAAGAATTTAGGAAGGGATCACCAGCCAGGGCTGGGTCTGGAGATCCAGGTGTCTGCTATGGTAAACCTACATTTGGGTTGCTTTTCCACATTATTTTCAGGCAGTAAAATGTCTGTGACTGAATCACAGGGCAGGGGTTCATGTGGTGTTGCCTGTTTGCCTTTAAGCCTTTAGTTTCACTTCCTATGGACCTTGCTTCCAGATTTTGGGAGACCCTCTCTGTGTGATCCCTGAAGGTGGAAGCAATGGAGCTTTATCACACCTGGCTGTCCTCCTTGGATGACAGACTGTTCCGTATGCCAAGATCCAAGGAGCAGCTAGCAGAGGGTTACCTGACACTCGGTAGTTTCCAAATAACTGTGGGTTTCTGCAGCCTGCCAGAGCTGGTTGATGCACCTGGAGAGCAGCACGCCTTTCCTGAGCTGCAGTGGGAGAGGCGGCTTCTCTAGATGGGATGGTTTGGCATTTCCCATAGGATGATGGTCCACTTAGGGGTATGTTTGCCAAAAGTCCTGTGAGGTCCTGGAATAATTACTATTATGGAGATCATTTTAGAGAGAAGCAGGTGCTGTGAGGTGACATTTGAGGTTGGGTGGAGTTGAGATGCCTGATTAATTGCTATAATTAATTAAATCTACCTCTGAAAGAGAGGAGAGGTGGAGACGCTGGCTGAGGGGGCATGGGAGTGCAGCAAGTGCAGCATTGCAAACTCTGCTCTGGTGAGCTCCAAAATGAATAAGCTTGCTTGATGTTGGTGTGTCCTTCCAGAGGCAAATCAGTCTCCGAAATCCAATGGTATCAGGCCTAGATACCTCATGAGATGACATTAAGCTTCATATCCTTTTGTACATGTGAATCCAACCTAGTGTAGTACTAGCTGTAGGAGAGTGAGTTAAGTCAGTGGGTGCCTGGTGGCTGCTCTCTGCAGGAGCCTCCATTGTGGCACCCACACTACAAACCGAACTCGCTGTTGCGAGCTGTGGGGGTCATCAGAGCTTGAAGTTAAGCCACCGAGCTTCTGCTCTCATCTCATGGGAGAAACTCAGCCCTGCAGGTCAGGCTGGGCGGAGGTGGCCTGGCAGTGAAGGTGCCCACAGAGAAAGAGATCGCATTTTTCATCAGCTCTGCCAAAATGATTCCTTTCACACTATGACAATTCTCTGAAGTATTTTTACAGCTACACTGTAGAGAGATGCAAATTAGGTGATCTGTGTATCTGTGACTAATGACCTTTTGCACTAAAGCCGTACCAGGAGCAACACGGATATGGTCAGCTCTGCTGGTGGCCTGAATGCAGCTCCCCTGGTGGCATGAGCCCTGGCCACCTGCCCTGCTCTCCCTCGGGCACGGAAGAGCCACCTTGTGATTAAAGCAGGACTGGGACCCAGGAGGTCAGCTCCTAACTCCCAGCTCTGCACCAGATCGCTTCCATGGCCTGGGGGTGACTGCTCTGAGGAGTGACCTGGTGGTGTGGTTGCTCCCAGACCTATTTCAGTCTAGGAGAGCTGTGCTAGACAAAAGCATTTGCTTGAGCAGGTATCAGTGGATGGACCAGTGATGCTGGTGCAAGCAGCTCAGCTGGCTGGGCTGGAGGGAAGGTGGGACAACAGCTGGCAGCAAGTTGAGGCACAGCTGGGTTTGGGAGGACTCAGGGTCAGCTTTGCAGATAGGGGGATGCTGCTTCCTTTCTCTCCCCTCCCATAGATAAACAAATCCCCTAAGCTGTTAGTTATTTCAGTGAATTACACCTGGGATTAACCTGTGTTGTTGGCTTCACTTATCTTTGCGCAAGGCAAGCGGGAGTGCTGAGGCCATCCGCAGGAGCTGGGAATGATGGACTGCTGTGCCACGTGACATATTCCACGGGCAATGAAAGAGGAAGAATTTGTATTATTCCTTGCATATGTAGCAACTCTGAAAGTACCAGGAAGCTCCCTTCAGTTTCTCGGTACGCTGTAATCCCGTGGAGGTGTTTGCGATAGCAGCTTTGATCGTGTGGTGCCTCTGACCTCTACAGACTAGGGTGCTGGAACGGATTCAGCCCGGGATGGCTCTGCTGGTTGAGGGGAGAGGTCAGACAGCCTGGGGACAGGGGGAGGAAGAATGTTCTCTGGGACAACCGGCGTCTGGCCTGATATGCTTTCTTCAGTCTTGGAAAAGGTTCAGCAGGTTTAGCTTCTCCTGAGACAAATGCTCCTTAGAAAAATAAGTTCAACCACGGGAAAGTGCCCAGACATCACATTTTCAAAACAGAACGTTTCCATTTGCTTTCATGCATTCACAACGTTTTAATCAGGCTGTCTGAAACTGTAACTGTGCTGTTACAGCAGGAGACTCGGGACTCTCTAATCTTACTGTATAATCCCCATGTTTGCTCTAGGTATATCTTAGGAAACAGCCAGAGGCTGGGGTCGCTTTTGTGAATCGCTTGCTGGTCGAAATGACAGACGTGATAAATGAAGACTTAACAGACATCAGAAAAGGGTGGAGCAGGATATTATAGCTTGTGGATTCGTGGTTTCTGAGTTTAGATGCACCTATATTTTATTGGGCCCTCTGTTTATACCAACATGGGAGGCCAGATTCTCATGCCGCGTGAACGACTGGCTCAGTGCAGGGCCTGCTCTTTGATGTTTGTAGGCAAAGGGATTTCTCAGGAGCAGTTTGAATGAGGTGAGGGGCTGATGTGTGCTGACTAGAGCTTGGAAAGCTGTTCCAAGCATGAGAGAAGGTGTGGGAGATGGTGCAGAAATACCTCTGTGATGAGGGAATGAAGGGGAATGCAAGGTCAGTGCTGCAGGACTCGCCGGGGGGTGGGTCGGGTCACATGCGGGACCGCGGGCAAATCCATTAACTGCTCCGCGCTTAAGCTTTACTGTTGTAAAGTGGGGCTGGTAATGCAATATCCTTGGCTCCTGTGGTAACTCACAGTTGATAAGAGATGTCCAGAGTAAACACAGCTAAGCCTGGATCTAGGTATGCATTTGGGTTTGTGCTGTCCTTTCTTTTTTGATACTTTTAAAAATCCTGCCAAAGTCAAGGGGCTATGAGAAGTCAAGCTTTTTACCAGCATCCAGAGGCTGGAAACCCAGCAGGAGACCAGATATTGTGGTATTCTTCATTAAGTACCTCCTTGAGGGGTTAAATTAGCCTGTGAAAATGTGTTATCACAAGCAGTGGAGTGTCTTATAGCCTTTTGGGAAAAGGAAAGATACGGTATCTCTACACTTAAAGATCCATTCGTAGTGGCAGCCACGTAGATTGCACCCCCTTCCCCGCAGCTCTCCGCTCCTTGTAGTACCTGGGCACTTCAGACCTTGCAGGTAACTGCCTTGGCTCCACAGAAGGAGAGTCTCCCAAGTAATGCAAGTTTAGTACTGGCCTGAAGAGACACTTATGTACAGCAGCTTGTACATCTTCAAACCTGGACCTGCATAGGTCACAGCTCAAATACTGGTTGATCAGGCATATATGTTCTGTTGTCCGTGTGGCCATAGAGGGAAAAATAATTTCAGACACTTGTATCCATGTAGACAGTTTTTGTACTGACTGCTTTGCTGCTGCTGGGATACTGTGTGGGTTTGTACACGCTGGGCTATATGCTATCCTTTCCTGGTAGTTTCTGTCCCAAAATGAGCACTGCTTCGGATTACCATTTTCCATGGAGTTCCAAGCAATAAATGCAGGGAATTTGTTTTCAGGCAATGGAAAGTTTAAATGTGAGTTCAGAAGTTTGTAGGGTAATAGATCCTGTCCTGTCAGATTCAATACCAGAGGGTATAAAATATGTCAGATAATTCATCAGCTGTTGGGATTAGATAACATAATTAAGGTACAGTTTTGTTGAAAAACACGCATTAAGACAGGAGTAATGCCATTACTGAATGCTGTGTAGCAACACGCAGATGTCTTTTGCTGGAACAATGGAAGAATAAACAGACATCAAAATGGATAAATCTTTTCACATATTGCTAGAGAAGAACAATAATTTATGGCAAAACCTAGCTTTTTTTTTCCCCTCCACTTCTAAATCCTTCATAATCCAGTCCTTGCTTCTATTTGCGACTTGTTGGTGTTTGCCAAATTGCTTCTGAATAATTTTCAGCTGATGAGTTGCTGGTGAGGCTGCTGCTCTGTAACTGGCCGGTGTTTGTTCGTGATGTGCTTGACTGGCTGCTGCAGTCAGTCTGCACTCTTTTTCTTTCTGGGTGGATGGCTTAAACTTTTTGAGCACAGAGGAATAATGGAACAATACACACTTAAACTGCGCCATTTGATAATTTATACTAAAGTAGTGAAATCCTCAGGTTTGGGACTGCTTTTGTAGGCAGTGATCCAGGCAATCCAAGAAGGAGCTAGTATAACTGGACTGGTAGCAGCAGACAGATTGCATTGACTTGCCCTTCCCCCTTCCCCAGTTTTTTGTATTATTTAACTTTTTTTTTTTTTTTCCCCCATAATTGAGCTTCTAGTTCTTGTTCGTAGTGGGGTGCAAGGTGTCTAAGTATGATGGCTGGCCTTTCTGCTGGGTTCCTGCATGTGTTTGGGTTGTCGCTGCCTTCCTGCCTGTACTGTTAAAGTAGTGCTGCCTGGTCCCCTCCAGCTGCAGGGCTGGTCCTCTCTTTGCCGGCTTGTCTTGGAAGGGGTTGAGGTGGCCCGAGACAGACTGAACTAACGGCGGGGTGCAGTGGACAGTTGGGGTGCTTATGCTTGAACTCGGTCCCTGGCCTCCTTTAACATGTAGGTATAACCTATGTGACTTATCCTTGACGTACTGCTAAGGAACTGATTCTTTCTAATCTTGGAGAAGTATTACTGGGGGGGAACAACAACATCTTTATTTAGAAATTGGTTTTAATAACAGACTTTTTTTTTTTTTCTTTTAATGGGCAAAAGCAATTAGGTAAATCAGAAAACATTATATATGCACTAAGGGTAGCCTGCAGGATACCCAACATTACAGTGTTTCCCAAAAGCAGATGTTCAATAACGATTAAGGGGAAGGCAAGTGCAGCTGCTGGGCTAGTGGAAAACCTCGAACTGGCTTAAGGAGAAAGGCTACACAGGATCTCTTAGCCTGCAGGTCACCCTTGTATTGTCACAAGTAGCAGACTAATGCGTGTGAAGAATAAGCTCACTTATATTTGTGGTTTTATGGGGTGGTTGTAAAATTATACTTGATAAAGCTTGAAAATGTTTCTACGTTTATGGCATTCCTGATTTGCTGAAAGGAACCACCAAACAAATAACTGATGACTGATTTTTTTGCCACCTTGTGCAAAAATATGTCTAAGTGCGTGATTTCAGCAGACTTCCCTACCACTGCAAGTGAGATAAACATCAATATTGCAGGCTTGGGGTAAGGGAGAAGCTTTGCTCAAAAGCAAGAGAAGAGGAAGGAGGAAAACGATCATTTAAGTATATTTTAATGGGACATAATTGTATCTGCGTGGATTTTATCTTGCCTTTGTATTGATTTATGTCCTTTGCTTTGTTTAACTTTGTTCTTAAGAGGAACAAGGCAGTGATTAATCACCAATATGCAGGGATACCTCACTTTGCATTTGTATGGTATTGCCTGTCCAAGTGGCTCAAAGGCCTTTGCAGACTTTAAGGGCTGTATCTTCAGCTGGTAATAGCAGTGTTACGCTGACACCATCTGAAAATCTGATCCTATCTCAATTCCCTTTTTGTCCGTGTATTTTAAATTGACATACCATAATATTACAGATAGAAAACTGCCCTTCCCCAAGCCCGACAGCAGCATGATTTTGCTCATGGATGAGTTCTCTAACATCAGCTTTTAGAGCTGTGGAAGCACCTGTTTCTCTATTCTACGGGAGTTCCTCATTCCTGTACTTTTACATATCTGTACTGAAATGCCCTATTTGAATGGCTCCAGGTTACAAACTGATGTGAATTATTTTTGTATAACAACCCTGCATTTACTGTTATTTACTGTCTGTCAACCCTGGGAGGGGGGGGTGTCTCATGCATTTTTTTGATGGTTTATCTTGTACATCTTAATTTTTTTGCCAGTGAAAGTTTCAATACTGGATGTGTATTCAGATGCAGAGAACTGCTCAGACCTCTCTTCTATAATTGCTTTCTGTACCGTAGCTATTTATACATTAGTTGAGAAATGTGTGCTGCTGATAGTTATACTGTTACAACTTTCTAATGTCAAAATTGCATCAGACCAAGTGCTGCAAAAACGGTACTTCTCTGCAAGTAGCTGTCACCTCCACAAAGAATGTATAACCTTTATATGTGTGTACATATGTGGAAAATCTTATATTTGTGTTCATATATAATTTTTTTCAATTAAATCGTATTGACAGGTGTTGATTCCAATCGTAACCTGAATTTTTTTATTAGCAGAACCTCTATCAGGTTTATTGGGCTTTTTGTTTGTTTTCATCCAGCCTGTGTTACTCTGATTAATCTATGGGTTCATCAGCTACCCTACTTGAATATTTATCTCTTTGTGTACTTATCCTTATCTTTGGGATCTTCTGGAACGAGTCTGATGCTCCAAACTTTAAAAAAATAGTAACAAAAGAGCATTAATAGGATACCTATTTTTCAGGTAGCTATATTTAGCATTTTTAGTTACAAATTATCTGGACCTATTCACTAACAAATATTGATCAAAGTTTTTAATGATAAATATTCTTCGTTGCTAATAGAAAAGATTGGAAATCTTCACTACTAATGGAAAGTACTTAGTCTGTGGTGTTCACATACATAAGAACAAACTGTAGGAACATTATAGGCTGGTTGCTACAGGGAGATGGTAAAATTGTCAGTAACACTGCAGAAATGGTTTTAACTTGTTTTTAGGAAGAAGCATTGGCTTCATGGCCTCCTAATCAGCTCCTCATAAAGAACTTGCCTTCAGACCTTTTGCATCTAGCTCTTTCTTCCCTCCCAGCCTTATCCTTGCCTTTTGAAGCAAAACTTTTTTAGTACTGCTGGCTGTGGAGCTGCCTGCATGGGTGCTGAATGAATTTGGGTCAAAATAGTCCTTCTGGTGACTGCCAATGTACAGTTTGGTACTAGTTCGTTTTGAACCCTCAGAAACAGTAAATACAAAATAGAGATTCTTCATGTAAAGTTTCTCGTGCATAAGTGTTGTGTGAAAAATTATCTGCAATTTTCAGAAATACCTTATTTCAAACTGTTGGGGCTCCCAGCAAACCGGAGTCATGTGTAATGCAGTTTTTATTTCTGCACATTAAACAAATACTCAAGGATTAAATCATCATGCTCCCTGATGTGGTTTGGTGGTCTAAAACAAACATGGACTAATATTCCTCCACCTGGGCTTTTACATTTCCCTGAAGTCTTATATAAGCCGTGTAATACAACGGGATGCTGTGTCACTTATTCCAAAGGTATCATCACCAGTGGAGACATGCCAGGTGACTTCATCCTCCCACTCAGTTTTGCCTCTGTCTCACGGTTGTGTTTCGGGGAGGGAGCATACCAGTCTGTTGTCCTTGTGCACCTCACTGAATTTTCTTTCCATGTTTCCTACTGTGGAGTGCTTGAGGATTACTTGCCCTTTTAGGAAAGTTGAAAGGCCTCCTTTCATAGCTGCTTAATTCCTATCATAAATATACTCTTTTTATTTTCCTCTGACGCCTCAGTCTTTCTTTTCTGTTCCTCCTAAGAAGGATTCCTTGGTATTTGCTTTGCTAAATATTGGATATTTCTAGCTGGGTAGAAATGTCTCCTGATTCTTTTTCCTTGTGGTCACAAATCTGTTTCTTGTATCTCCAGTTCTTGTACCATCTGTCCTTCCCCTTGCAGCATGTGTGGCTGTAATTTGGGTAACTTATTGTCCAAGAAGTCTTTGTTTTCTCAGATGCTGTGCATTAATGACGTTTGAGTTTTAGACTGTGTGCATCCTTCCTTTTAACAGACCAGGAGCACATTTGGACCACTATCAGGCTGGAAAACCTGAGCACAGCCAAGGCGCTACTAGAAACTCTTCCCTGCTCATCTGCTGTTTTCTTGCAGGGAACAGTGAGCCTCTCCTACCCAGGCTGTCCCCCCGCGCTGGTGGTTAACTGCAGCCCCTTCCCCAGAAAGTCAGATAAGCTTCATTTCAAAGATTCAGTGACATCATTTTGCAGAAGTGCTGGATGAAGCATAAGTTCATTTCCCTCGGCACCACTTCTTAATGCATTTTTGTTCATCAATGCGTACAACTAATGCGAAGAGGCAATTCAGTCTCAGCAGTCATTCTGCTGAGGGTGAAATACTGATAGGTACTTCATTTAATAAAATAATAATGCTGTGCAGCTGTACACTGTCTCTCCCACAAGGATCTCTAGGTACCTGAAAGAGTATTAAATAATTAAGCCTGACAATACCCCTGTATTTCATTAGTTCCATTTCACAGGTGGATTAGCAGAGGTTAAGTGACTTGACCAAGGTCAGGATCAGACCTTATTCCTGTGAGGGAAGCCTGTTTGGGGGATAGTTTGTACGTGGGTGGATCAGCTGGTCCCACGTTGGGTCTCTGTGACAGCCTGGGGTCTGTGCTCGGAGGCAGAGCCAAAGCCCGTGGCAAAGCAGGGAGGGAACCGGGAAATCCTGGCTCTGTTTTATTAATTTGTTTCCAAATGTCCAGGCCTAGGATAATCCATACTAAATGCGGTGACAGGACTGAAGGGTTTGATTTGCTGAAGCCACAGAAATATATAACCTGGAGCCCAAGAGACCTGTAAGCGTTTGTTTCATATCCACTGACATCTCCTGTCCAGTCAGCTCAGCAAGTCATATTTTCATACAGTTATTTTGCGCCATCTGTATCGAAAATGGCAACCTGGCCAATTACAATGGATTTTAAGTTTATTCTGAGAGAGTTTTAAAATGGAAAGAATCCAGCAGTGAGCCAGGGGGAGGAAATACCGTGTCTTTCCCAAGGAAAGCCAGGGTTTGATCCTGCAGGCAGCTGAAACATGCCAAATTAGTTGGGTGCTGAGTGTTCAGCACCTTTTCAGAGATGCTCAGGACTTCGCAGAGTCAAAGCTCTGAGCTATAAGGTTAAGCATGAACATTAATGAAATGTTATCTCTCTACCAGATGGAACTAAGTGACAAGTACTCTGGCTGTCAAGCGCAGAAAATTGTGAATCTGTCGCACATCCCCTGACAACAGCGAGGCAATCTTCTTAAAACTGGCTTATGCAATAGGAATTGCACTGCAGCGGGGTATCTCGTTCACATGGTCAGAAAGCTGACCTTTGGTGGGAACTATTCACCCATGGGTGTGGGTGTGTTTGCTTTTTGTAGGATGCATCTAGCTTTCTGATCAGCTGCCACCTTGCCAATAATCCACTTGAGGATGTTTTTTCAATGCTAAAATAGCTACGAGCTAAGGCTCAACTTGCATAAAAATTACATGTATACTTGAAATCCTTACAACTGATGATTCCAGATAAGAGCAGATACTCCATTCTGATCAGCCTTCGGCTGAAAGGTGTAACCACTACGAGCCTTTTGCTGTCAATGAAACATCTTCCCTGTCTACCAAGATACAATAAAAACATTATGTTGCCATATCAGAGCGCAGCAGAACTTTCCTGGAGCCTTAAGGGATTGCCTCATATTTTACAGACTTAACTAACTGCTGATAAATGAACAACATCTTATTTTTTTATATGTGCATACTCTACATGAACGATCATGTAGTATTACCATTTAATCCACAACTGAAATACTTTCTGTATAGAAGTGGAATGCAGAGCATAAGGGGAACGTATAGGTGTACACTTACATATTTGAGGTGGGAGCTGAGATGAAAAGTGGAGTTAGGAAAATAAAACAAGCTTTCAAAGTGATCTCAAAATCTGACTGCATCTCTTTGGTCTAACCTTGTAGCTGCAAGCTGATAGCAAATACAATGAGGTTGTTCAGAGGAAACTGAAGTTCCTGTGGAAGTTTGACTTCTTGTGGTTTTCAGAATAAATTTACCCTTGCCATATACTTGACCTGCTGCTTCAATTCTCACCTGCTCTTGGAAAATGCCCTTGTCCGTTCTTTCAAAGAAGGGCTCATTTCATCATAAAGTTTAGATGAATGGTTGAAGCAGATCTTTTTGTATAAAATATTCATTATGAACAAACTGTGAACTTGTGAATATGCATGATTCCCCTTTAATCTGGTGTTTTTTTTTTGAGAAACACTTCCTTTCAAAACAACAACAACAACAACAACAAAATTTCAAAAATGGGTCTGCTCAAACTGACCAACAAGACTTAAGTATCAGTTGCTGAAAAATCTGCGCACAAGCTGCCTACAGGCATGATTATTTTTCATGTAAAGAATTTGTGGAGCGACTTTGAAGAAAACCACAAATGTGACTGTGGACAACTTGCAACGGACTGAAACTTGCTCAGTAAGTTATGTGTTTCATTCTAACAAGAAAACAGTCTCCAACTAATGGATGTTACACGGTTAAGATAAGGGAAAGAAGTATGGGAAAATAAGGTTGAAAAACTTGGCGATGCACCAGAAAACTCCTACCATACCTGAGAAGCGTGTGTGTTAGTTTCCTTTCCTTGGAGCAGAAGGGGAAGTGGTCATCTGGTTCATGCTTGGATGGGTGCATTTAGGTGGTGGCAGAGGCCAGCTACATACTTGAGATGTGGACATTTCTTCATCAGGTGTTTGCTGGGATGTTTTCAGAGATTGCTACCGCTTAAAACAATGACAGTCTGTGGAATACCCCTGCTGCTATTCAGGGTGTCCACGAAGTTGTATGGAAGCGTTGTGCTGCAGCCTTTCCTGTCTTCTCCTCATTAGGGCAATGCACATTTGGGTAGCTAATCCTCTGTCCCAAGGGTGGATTTCCTTAGAATATTTGTGTAGGAAGTGGCTGTGGGGGTGGGGACACCCCCCCCCACCCCAATTTCATATTGCACAAAGCAACTCTAGGAGCCACAGGGGAGGCAAGAGTCACCATATTAGCACAATCAGACTTAAGCTGATAGATGCATCTGTTTCATGCTGGTCAGGAATGGGGT
>JAVJGJ010000061.1:29543064-29589750 GCA_035590215.1 Microhierax caerulescens
GTCAGGAATGGGGTTTGGGGAGAAATATTAGGAAACTTGTGCTGAGTTCAGCTCACAAGAGTGTTTAGCCATGGTTGTTCCAGGTAGTGGTTACAACAAAGATGGCTTTCCAGAGATTTGGTTAAGACTAAACAAGTGTATTGGTGTTTTTTAGAAGGTTAAGTCTCTGTCTGAGGTGGCCAAGCCTTGGAGATGTTGACCTTCAAGTTAATACAGTATTTTGAGGTCTGTGGCTCATAGGTACATGGAAACAATCTTTCAGAAAATCATGGAGAGAGGATTACAATCCTCTTCTGTAAATGAACTCCACTCATGTTGCTTAATTCTTCTCCCTTAACATGTATTTTATTGCATGACAAGGGTATGATGCTTCTCTAGGTGCTGACCTGCTGGAAAAGATCTCTCGCTTCTTTAGGTGGTAGTTTCAGCTGAGGTAGTGAATTAGAGTGAAATATTCTGCTTATGCAACTGCTCCTAGTAATAAAACCTATGGCTTAAATGTATGCATTTACATTAATGAAAGAAGGTTGTGTTGCAAGTAGTGGCAGCTTCCACATCGGTCATAACTCACCACAGTCCCAGTTCAGCAAGTTTTAGTTGGTGAGACTTTAGCTTTCTCACAGACAACTTCCAAAGTATTTCACTAATTTCAGTAGAAGTTTATGCTGTCAGGAGATACTGAGCTCTCAAGGAGGTACAACCCTGAACAGAACAGTCTTCTGAATGTTTAGCTTGCAGCCTAGGTAAGCACAGGGTAGGAGATAAGTGCTCTGATGGGATAGGACCAGAGATCAGTGAGAACAAAGTTTTGTTTTCCTTTTCCACAGCAAATATGTAATTAAAAAAGACAACCAAACCAGCTGACAAAGTCTGTGGCTGTGGGCAGCATGGGTCAAGTAAATAATGCAAAATATCCCTTTGACTTCTGAGTGCTGAGCAGACCTACCCCATTTCTGAAAGGCTCGGGAAGCTTTCTGGGGTGAAGTCCTTCACAGTTAGGGAAAAAGGATCATAGGAACAGGTCTCCAGCCCGCTTCCAGATTCAGGGTGTGCCTCTTGTCCCCACCGCACCCATGTACTCTTGCCTTAAACTTCTGTGTCATGCTTGTGATGAAGTGGGTGTCAGAGCTGGGGGAGGCAGGGATGTGCTGAAAAGCCATGTGTGTTTGTCAAGTAGATATTCAAGGGATAGAAATCTCAATTTAAATAGGAAGGGAAAAGAGGCGGCACCCCAAGCACGCTGTAACAAGGGGAGGAGGTTAGAGGAAAAAAGGAAGAGTTTTCCTTCCAGGGTTCATCCACTGTTCTTCAGAGCATGACCAGGAGCGTTGCATCCAAAAGCTGTCCAAGCTGTCAAGGACTGCTGAAGCTTCTGATGTTACTGGCTTTTTGAGATGGCTCCTGTTGCTTAGTTTTGAAATGCAGCCAGTGCTGGGGTAGGTCGTGCAGTTGCAGCATGCACATCATTTTTGAGCAGAACATCGACTGTGCGCTGGAGAAATCCAGGCAGAGTGGAAGCTGGCTTGGGCACCCGCGCTTGCATCTCTGGGCTCATGAAAGTGAAAAATGAAATATTTGACTATCGCAAACAGCTCCAACACAGTGATCTTCAAAAACGTGTTGCAGGAGCACTGCTTCACTGCTGGCTGTGGGGAAAGGAGACTGCACTTCTGGAAGCACCCCATCCTTTCCTTCCTCTCCCACTTGCATATTGACCCAGCTTAACTCTCTCTGGCAGGGTCAGGAAGCACATAAGTTCAGAAAGGCTGCCTGCCAACTTTCATTTTTCATAGTTTAGTCATTCATGATTTTCTGTGGAAGAAACGCCCTATTTGGTTAGGAGGTAAACTTATTTTGGCAGGGAGGTAAATTCGCAATTCTCACTGTCAAATTATGGCTAAAAAGAAAGAGAAACCATTTTTGCATTCCAAGAATTAAACTCGTTAATGTATGTAGCATTACATTTTAGCAAAGTAATCACAGCTGAGCATCCAAAATGTTGTCTTGAATGCTTGAAAAATTTACTGAAAGTAGAAACGGAAAGGGCTCTGCAATGTCCTTTATAAGAGAAGCTGCTAGTAATTCTCATATTGGGTCAGTGATTCAAGATGTTGAATTTTTTTATTTATATATAATAGATACATGCATATGTATGTGTGTGTGAGTATAGGGAAAAAATCTCATGATGAAAATTTTCAGTAGTTTTCCATATTTCAAGCCATACTGCTGCCTCAAATTGAGCATTTATAATATCCATTATCTGAAATCCAGGCTTCTGAAGGGCGCATGTATATACATAATGCGGTGATTCTATGATATAAATATAAAAATATACAGAAGTAATGTGTAGCTTTTAAAAAGAAAAAGGGGAGGAGGGGCAGAAAGCACAGCTCCTGGTTCCTTATGCTGCTTTTTGGACTTCCTCTGTGACTCTGTGCGAGTTCTTACATTGAAAAGAGGTCTCAGCTTTTGAGCCCCTTAGTCTTTGGAAACAAGGCACTGAGTATTGTACGGGTACTTTTTTGGCTTTATATGGAAATGCGTAATAAGCAGTGCACACAAACTGGCAAATGTGAAGTTTTGTGAGGGCTGATTTCCAAGGGGGGTTTCAGATACCGAGTTGTTGGGGGAATGTTCTCACTGATGCTCAGTGTTTGTGGACCTGAGAAGATCTACCTAAAACCTACTTTCGAGCAGTTGTTTGACTTAGGGATATGTGAGAGCTCCTTAGGTTTCTGTATGTATGTGTATATATGTGTGAATTATTTACCAGGGAAGTTGAAATGGATGCTTCATTTTTGTTTAGTGTAATTAAGCCCCTAATATTAATATATAATCAAACATATTGCTTGGGGGTTGACTCTTCTGATTCTCAGCCTCAGCCTGAAGATATTGTCTCTTTCCTCCTTTTTTTCTCATTAGTAGCTTAGATAGGCATGAAAAAATCTTTTGAGCTTAAATAAGAGATCTTTGTTGTTGTTGTTCTTGTATAGTTCAAAAGCAGTTAATTTTTAAGACCTCAATCTTGGCACATGGCCACTCTCAGCTGGCAAATACACCCTTGCTATTTTTGCTGTGTGTGATTTTTAGTTCATCTGGAAGCTGCTGCCAAACAACTTTAGTCTAATTCTCCTGCCCCTTGCCTCTTCCTATTGCTCTCCAAGTGCTCTCATGTGCTTCCACCCAGTTAATGAACCATCTGTAAAATGAAGGAGTAGCTCAGTCCTTGATGTCTCTGCTGAATCGCCAGGCCGTAATGGCAACTGTGGTGGCTGGTGACTCGCACAGCAATGACAGAGCCAGCTGGGGTGGCAGCGCTGCACTTGCCTCTGACGCACCCCGAGCAATCATCCTATGGGTAGAGGAATTATAGGCACTGCGAGGCTGGTGTGTTTTGGAGCTGCGCTGCCCGGGTGTAAGGTGATCTGCCTCTCCACCATTCCCCTCTGACATCCATCCGTGCAGGCAATTGCGTCACTACAACCACATCATTTTGTCTGGCATTCAGTCTGCAGCCTGGGAGAAGATTCTTGTAGCTCCAGGTGTATGAAAGTAGGAAAGCATTTTGTGAGCGGCAGGTGGGAGTTGTTCAGTGGGAAGGTTAGATGAGATGGAAATTGGGAGAGTCTTCAGGCTGGTTAACCAAGGCAGGAAAATTTCTGTGGATTTTCTTTTCTGTTCTAGAGCAGTTTAGGAAATGAAGGCAAATACCATATCAAATTTGAAAGCACGGGGTTGGAATGAGCTATCCAGAGGCAGAGAGTGTATACAAGAGTCTGGATTGGACAGTATGATTAAGCAGTTATTATTCCAAAAGGTCCTCTTTTAAAGCAAAGATATATGTATTTTCAGTAGATCTAGTATAATTCTATAAACTCTCTTTTCTGGAAAATTTCTGAATTAAGCTTCTGCAGAAAATGTAAAAGGAGCTTGCAAATCTTTAGTCTTCTCCCCTTGTTCTATCAGTAACAGAGAAAATCTGTCTGGGAAAAGGTGCAGAGAAATAATTTATTTTTTTTTCCATCTGTAAAAGGAAACAGCATCTCTCTGAACAATTCTAATGGCTTATCCCTCTCCTGTATCATCACACTTATTAATGTAATGTTAAAATAGTATTTCAAAGACATAGTTCAATAATGCAGTGTATCACAAATGTATTGTTTGTTTTCACCAGGAGTTTGGTGAGCAATTGATTCAGCCCTGTGTGTGAACTGCTAATGTATCTCCTTCCAGAACTGAGTATTATCTGTGCACGGTCCACCCACGCTTCCTGGCATGCTTGGCAATGCTTACAGTCAAAGGTGACTGGAGAGCCGAAGTCCCTTTGAGATGGAAAGACCGTGTAGGTGAGAGAGACAGTATCCAGGAAGGAGAGGAAAGTAACCTTTGAGTGACAGCATACGCTTCAAAAAAATAATAAAACTCTTGCAGTGGGGGGAGTTGGATGTTAAAACCGTTTCTGATCCTTCAGAGCTGTAAAAGCCCTAGGCAGGCCAGGGGGGCATGGAAATACAGGCACTTTCACGTTATGTTCGTTACGTCTCTCTCACAAACGCTGAAGGGTGAGTTTGTACGGAACTGGTAGTAGATTGAATTAAGCAGACAGCACTGGCAGCGTAGCCATAACTTGCTGAGAGTGACAAAGCTGAAACTGGCAACTGCGCATTAAACACACCAAGGTTTTTGATACGGTTTTGTTTAAGATAACAAGTGAGACATCTGCAGAAACTGATGTGAATTGTCTAGATTCCCAGACACTTTTTGCATCGGTTGAAGTTTGGGAGTGTGTCTGTCTGCACATGTGATCTTTGCTATGAGTGTCTGGCACAATGTGATCATCAGAAGCCACCTTCGCTCCATCTGCATTGGGGT
This sequence comes from Microhierax caerulescens, assembly GCA_035590215.1. Taxonomy (NCBI): domain Eukaryota; kingdom Metazoa; phylum Chordata; class Aves; order Falconiformes; family Falconidae; genus Microhierax; species Microhierax caerulescens. The sequence continues at coordinate 29,547,937 of JAVJGJ010000061.1, forward strand.
CTTTGCTGATGTCATTGATTAGGAGGATTTATTTTTTTTTTTTTCGGTTTAACAGGAGGATACAGAGAGGATGGAGTTTAGTCTTGCCTCATGGAAATCCTGAAGACTGCAAGTTGCTCGGTCCCTTCCCTGCATCCAAGATGGAAGGTTATGAAAATGATGTGGGTTGCAGTATCGCTGAAGCTGGGTTGATACTTGTATCTCTAATCGCCTTCTCGTTGGACCCGTGTTCCGTGGTTCCTTTGCTTCCCTAGCTCTTGGCGGAGGTGGTAATGAGCTGGTTGCAGCTCAGTGCCGAGCAGGTGATAACAATGAGGATTGTTCAGGAAGAATGGGTGGGACCTTCTGCCTGCCTTAGCTTGTATGATATATGTCCTATACTATTATATGACCTAAAGGCTTTCTCTCAGTCTGGAGGAGAGGAATCGAGCCCTTTGAAATCAGCTACGTAGCCAGCTACTTACTTGCTTTCAGACAAGCATGAATTTGTGAATCTTTAGCTTTCTTGAACAGAAAATGTAGACACAAAGTAAAAATGGAGACAAATAAGTTCACAGTGAATCCATGCATATATTATGTAGTTATTTTTTAAAAAAATGATTTGTGTCCACTTCTTATCTACTAGTGGCAAAACAAAATCTTGATGAAAAGCTACTGGAGGAAAAGTAATTAGAAAGAGTGATGAACTTGGAGATCAGAAAATGGGCAGGATGGGGCATGGATGGGAACAAGCAAACAAGGAGATGGAGAGTATTTTTGTCTTGGGATTTTTCTGATCTGCAATAATATCATATGGTCTGAATGAACTTTCAGTCAGGGCTGTTAAACTTGGCTGGCAGTGTGGGCTGCACATTCAACAGGAGAGATTTATGAACTTAACTCATGAAGGTGGTTTAGACCTGTGTGCTGTTAACTGTAAAGGAGGCAGTAACCTTGGTATGAATCCTCTGCACCTGCTCAGTTGAAGGTCATGATGTGATAAAACCCACAACATTCCTGATTCCTGAAGAACCTGTAGCTCTCTAGGAAAAATGCATAGCTACTGCTATTTAATGCATGCGTTGTCTTTGCATTCAGTTTAATCGATCATACAGCTCACCCCTAACTGTCGATTGTATGTTGTGCATATGGTTTTGTTCAGTCTTAACCACCTTTACAGTGCTAATAAGATATAGGTTTCCAATTTGCCTTCTGTGGTTCTTCATTCAGTCTGCCTTTAAGACTGCCCTCCAGTATGAAAAGTCAGGCAGATGCATTTAAAATGTATTAGGCTGATGGCCTGAGCTTTAGGATTAGGATGCTTTTTTTTTTTTTTTTTTTTTTTGAGGGGTGTGTGTGTAATTGCATGAGGTGCTTTATTCATTTGCTGGTATTTATAGAGCTTCTGTTTTTCCTCTATGTATTGTGCTGTTGTAATTCTTTAAAACAAACAAACAGTTATCATTTTTCTGGTCTTATCTTTTATAGTGAATCTCCTCCTTGTGGATCAGAGATATATCTCTTCTTTTCACTGTTAAGAAAAGAACATGTCTTTCCCACTTTAATGCACCATAGCTAAGCTGATAATACTCATATGAGGCTTTAGTGTTTGGAAGCATGTTATATACATTAAATCTTGCAAAATTCCAATCAAGTTAGTAAGTATTTTTTCCCACATTGTACAGATGAAGAAACACAGTCAAAGTAGTTAAGCTACTTGCCAAACCACACAGTGAGTTAAAGACAGAGACTTTGTGGTTCCCAATCCGTGTTCAGACTAGTGAAGTATATTGAACCTCTGGGTTCTTTTTGTAATGTAACATAATATCCAAAAACTCCCTTTGATTTCTTCATGTAGAGTGAAAATGTCATTGACAGAAAGACCATTTGATTTTCCTCAGCCTCGAGGAGAATGTGAATTTTTTTAGAACTGAATTTTCATCAGAAAATTGTATGCTGACTTTTATACGTCACAAATGCCATATGGACTCCTAAATATGGAGAGAGAATAATTATGAGCCCCTTTGTACTGACTCACTTCTCTGATTTTTTTTAACTGCATTTTAAGGATTCAAAAGCTGATTGCTAATGTGGTGTATTGCTTCTGTTAGATAATCTTAGCTTTTTAACTGAATATAGCTGTGCAGTGCCTTATGATTAATTACATGTACAACAGGTGTTGATCTTGTTGAACCGAGATTATGAAGTTCTCTGCTATCCAGGTGGTCTGTTTTAATATAAAAAGACCAGTAGCATAATGAGCAAGAAATGGAACTAACGAGTGGGGGGAAAATACTTGAATGCATTAATCACCTTTAATAAGCTTAGCCAGCTCAGCACAGCTAATCAGCTGGGAAGTCCTTGCTTTGAAGAAGCATCAATTGTTGTATACCCAGTAGGGTAAATAAAAGATAAGCCAAGAGCGGTGGGAAGGGTGTTTGTACATCTAAAAGCTTTCAAGATTTTCCAAATATAAGGCACCTGGTATGATGGTTTTTAAAATTATATTAGTCAAAATGAAGATGCAGCTACCTTTTGGTAATGAAGAGATATGTCATTCAGATATCTCCAGATGCACTAGCATGGCAGTTATTATTGAAAAGTGGTGGTTATTTGCAATACAGCTCATTTTGATTTTTACACTTTGAAGGGAGCAATGGGCCTAACTTAAAGCTAGCCTTCTAATGACCCCTGTTCATCAGCCCTGAGCTCAGGAATTTTAGGCTAAGATATTGCTCTTGCAATAAGTGAGTGCCCTCCCCACACAGTATTTCCCATTTCATATACATCAATTCTTTGTATTTCAAGTTTTTTGAATGAAGTAGCTGTCTAATGCTTAGTTAACAACCCTTTTAACATAGCACGTGTGATTTTTTTTTTTCTTCCCCCAATACCATAAATACTTTTTCTTCTCTTAACTCCTCATTTTGCAACTCCTATCCATACAGTAGCAATAACTGTACTTGTGCTGTTTTGTTGTAAGCCACTGAACAATTGCAGTCTACAGAGACATAACAAATACACAGAACCTCTAATGATGGAATCCACCTTTTCTTGAGAAATTCAGCAGTGCCTCTGTGTTACCGATATTAGGAAAAACTGCTTTTGGTTCTGGAGTTTGCAGATTAGGACTATGCATATTTTAATGATATTGCAATCTTTCATGCATATACTCAGGAAGGACAGGGAGCTCTCTCAGTGCCTGTGGCACTCAAGTTATGCATGTGACTTTTCACCCACAACTATCTAAATGCTCTCCTTTTTTCCTTCCTCCCCCATCCTGTGATTTATATTTTTTTTTCTTTTGAGCTTGGAGGCTTTTTCCCCTCTGTTCTGCTCTTTTTTTGTTATTGGTGAGCAAATCCGCTGTAGCTTTTTTTTTTTAATTAAAATATTTTCCTTGCTCTCCCATAACTCTTAAAACAGCTGAACAGACCTTCCACAGACTTTCCAGACCAATTTACCTTGGGGATAAAACTGAGCAAGCAAAGTTCCAACTTTTTGGCATTAAGTGAGAAAGTAGGATTGAAAGGGAAGCCTGACTGTATTACACAATCATCACCTGAGCTAGAAATCCTGATGTGCTGATATAAAGACATTGTTGGCCGTTCTGTAGGATTTCCTTAGAAGGTAATAACATAGAATATTTTTAGATATAATGCAATCTGTCCAGTGTGATGCTTTGAGTTGGAGTAAGGTGTTGTCTGAAGCGTGACTGCACTTGGTTGCAGTGAGCCACTTGCACGCTTACTTGGTATCTTGGTTTAACCTTTCTGGTATGGTGGGAATCTAACCATGTCTGTGATCACACCCAGGCAAAAGCAATTACTGTTATATTTTTCTCTCACAAGTTCCATTCAGTTACCAATAGTGGCTATACTGATCTTGGGGCACGTCTATACAAGAAACTCCACACAGATGAAGCAGGATATTGATGTTGTACCCGGGTGCCTGGGCACAACACTCCCGTAACTCACATGATCGGGTGCTTTTGTAACTAGGGGGTAGGTAATACCTAAAATACTGGGAGCATATGGGCATGTTCAGCAGCCACTTTTTACATAAAGCTCCTGGGGTTTTCACAGCTGCCTGGCACACAGTTTGGCAGGACCCATGCTGAACTGACTGAGGGGAGGGTGATCTCACCCTCATAGTATTTTTGTATTGATGTACCTCATTCTCCAGTAATGTTGTGATCCGATTGTCACATATTCCTTAACGTGTTCAGACAAACACGCTCAGGTTTGGCATGCCAGGCTGGGATGTGCAGCCAGGATGCTGGAGGGTAGGGAAGGCCTCCAGAAGTTGGAAGTTCACTGAAATGACCATGGTGTCATTCACTTAAACTGGAATCCTCACCAGGCTCCCCTTTACTTACCATTCAGTAGTTTTCACAGTGCTGTGGCACAGTCCCGAGTCCGCAGGAAAACCTAGCTGTCTCAGCCAGGGCTCTCGACCTGAGGATCACCTGGGGTGAGGGGGAAGCTGGGGGTAAGAGACGTGTAAGAGACATGAGGAGCCAGTCCTGTACTTGTGTTAATGCGTCTGTGCCAAGGACCCTGCAAGGAATGACCTCAGCGTGGTGACTGCAGATGTTGCCTTCTTCCATTAGAAGAATTGGACTATGTCCAAGCTGCTGATAAATGTTGAGTCTGAAAACGGCTGGTTCTTATTTTGGGATATCACCATCAAAGTCCTTGATTCATAATTACGATCCTTGAGGCTGGAGTACAGCAATTCACTTTTCCGCTTTGGGAGTGGGAAGGTAGGAGGAACAGCTGCTTTCCTCTTCCCTGCTCCTCTTCCAAAGGCTACAAACTCTTAGCAATTCTGGGTGCTTCCAGAAAGATACACAACCCACATGCTTGCTGTTCTTAACAATACTGGGACCAAATATTCCTATCTCCCTGAAACAGGAAAACTTACTTCTTATGTCATCTCGCCATGGTTATGTCAAAGTCATATCAATTGGACTTTGCATTGAACCTCCTACCGGACTGCAGCATTGTTCTAGAGCTGACGCTTGGTTGTATCCTGTTCAGATAGCGTGGAACAAAGATGCTAATAAACAGCACGCAGATAAAACGTTTTTCAGAAGTGTCTTTGTTCCAGGACTTGACTCTGGTTAGGCTAGGAAAGGACAAGTTATCCATCCAGCGCTTTCCCAGAAGACAGGTGCTGCAGTACGTGATAGTGGGTGGTAAAATAAGAGAGAAATTGGTACAATTAGTTTTAATGGTCAAGTAGTATTACTGCAAATTCTCCAAAATAATTTCTTCTATCGTTCAGGGAATTTGTTCAGCAACGCAATAAAGCTGAGGTTTGGTTGTTCCAAACAAGAGTCACTGGAGGTGGGGGAAGAGGTGGATAGGATGGGGTAACCCCTATCACCCTTCCCCTCAGGAGTCCCAGAAGCAAAAATGACCTGCAGTTATGGATATAAATTTACCTCGTATTTCCCTGAGCAATGCTGTAATAATGAGTGTTGTACGTTAAGGGAGCTGACCTTAAGCTACCTCCCTCACAGATTACTTTGCTTCCTGCAAGCTCACAGTGCTTGTGAGCATATGTGCATGCTGTCAAAGCGTGATTTCAAGAGAGAAAATAAGGTTCTAATGGTAATTTGGGTCTTGGCTGCACTCAGATTATTTCAGTAGTGAATCCTTTTTGTATGTGATTTTCATTAGATTTTTCTAACGCCCTTTTAGATACCTAAATTGTCACTTTTATTCTACAGAGTAGATGTGCAATTTTAGAGAGCTGGCAGTATTTTTCTGATTTTGCAGTGTATTATAAATCCCTTTTCTCTTCCACATGTCCTGCCAAACCTGAAAGTCCTGCAGTTCGGTCAACATATAGATGTATAAAAGAGATTGCTGAAAACTTTCTTGAACCTCTGTACTGTTTTCAGAATGACTAGAGGTCAAGCTGACCGTGTCCTCACAAAGGAAGTTAAATAGTAAAACTTTCCTTAACCATACAAATAAAAGGGAACAAGGAACGAGGAAGCGAAGTTATTCAGCAGTGATGCAATCAAAAATTTCGTAGTCTCCCAACAAGTCAGTTGATACTTTGTCTCTAGATTTTAAATAAATATGATAATTTGAAGTGTGAAGGTAAAACCAAGACTTCTAATGAGAATGAACGTGTAGAGTGAAAATTGGCACATCTGAGGTGGAAGTACAACTGAAGAACTTAATGGACTCAAGATGCAGGTAGCAGATAGCCTGCATTCCAAAAAAATTGAAACGGTAAACAGTGGAATTCCACCAGTGAGTATTTTCAGTGCATTTGTCAAGCTGACGTTGTGGATGTGGAATAGCAAATGTATTAGCCATAGCCAGTCAGGAAATGTGGAAAAATTATTCAGGCAACTACAAACTTGTTAGTCTGGCCTGAGAATTATGCAACTCTTTGGAACAAATTATGAGCAAAAGTATTATTAGACAAGATTGTAAGTGGAGAATGTGATAAAAATGTAGTGTAGTTCTAACAAAAGATGATCATGCCAGACTAATCCTATAGTGTTCTTTGATGTGATAACTGATCTTAAAAGCAAGCCAACTGTGCTACATCTAACGTACTTGTTTTTCAGTGAAGCATTTACTGCAGTGCTACATAAGAAAGTATTAGTTGAGAAGAAGGTAAGGTTTGATATCGTAAAACTAGCAAAGGGAAGAAAATATTGTTGTTGGTTCCAGGTAGAGGAATAGTAGACAATTTCAAGGATTATAGTGTGGAAAAAAACCCAAACCCCCACGATGTTAGCGTGCCAATGAGATACGTTGCTGTCAGTGGTTTTGTAGGCATAGATGCAGGAAGCATTGTTATACCTGCGAAAGCCTAGGGCTTAAATGACCAGGAATATATTATCATGTGGTACAAAGGATGAGGTCATGATTTTGAAACACCAGCATCAGTTCTTGTTGTAAACTGTGAGCTCATCAACTAGAAACTGAGTGAGAGAAGTAGTAGTAATTGTACTACCAGGGTGTACAACTACTACTGTAGGGCACAGCAGCTGAACAGAGGAGCATTGTGAACTACCTTGTGATCCGACTATGAAAAAGGCAAGTGGAGTGCAGGTAACTATTTGTAGTAGATACATGAGCTCTTAATGCTTATAAATAAGGCTTTGTATACACAAAATAAGATGTAACTTTTAGTCACCCATACTCAACAGAGAATGTTTACTGCAGCAGCTTCAAAGGACAGTTATCATAGAGGACTGGGAAAATGGAGAGTCCGTTTTTATGAGTGGAGCTGAAAAAAGTTTGGCATTTTCAGTAAAATGAAGGCAGAGAAGGGGCATAATTGCAGTCTATAAACAGTCACATGGATAAGTAATAAAGGTGGGGAAAAAGGTCTCTCCAAAGAATAGTGTTGGCAGCAAAGTAAAACATCAAGTTGGTCACGCATATGGTTCAATGGAAATCAAAGATTTCTAATATTCAACAAAACTGTGAAGCTCTGGAAAACTCTTCTAGAAGGACAATAAAGACAGCCAACTTTTAAGATGCAGTAAGACAAGTCTATGAGTGAGATTATATGTCATAGTTGTCCAGTTATGAAAAATTGTATTGGATGTTCCTGGTATTCCTACGCTCAAAGCTTGTGTCACAGTTTTGCCATGAAGTGGTTTGCAGCTTGCTCTTGTCTGTAGCCCCAGCACACTCTAAAGGAATTGCTGGTCACAGCTATGACTGTAGAAACGTATCCTTTGCCAGAGTTTTATTACTATGAAGTACAGCTGAATGTCCATTGACTGGATTAAGCGTCTAAATTGCATAAAACTAGTCATCTACAGCACAGAACCAGAAATTGTCTCTGCTTGAAAGTGCATAGAATGAGGCAGTGATCTGTGAAGGTGAGTTCAGATTTAGGTAAATTTAAATTAAGGCTCAGGAAACCTTTTTTGAAAATACGAGAGCAGGTTGTAGGCTGGTACATATTAGCAGACTGAAATCCATAATGGAGTTACACCAGTTCCCTTGTTTTAAGCTTGTTGGTATGGCAACCTATGGCTGAAATTGTCCAAAAGGAGTTTTCTCAGCACGTGGCTCTTTGCCGCCCATCTAGCAATGCTTGCTGCCAACTTGCACTGTGTCAACAAATCTGAGGAGTTTTTGTGTGTGTGTTTTTGTTTGTTTAAAAATCTTTTGGTCCCCAAAGTGTAATGTTTTTACAAGGTGATCTTATTTTCAGAGAGCTTAAAACATCTACTTTGTGCTTGTGGCTTCTGTGTTGGTTTAAGAAGTTGAATTTCACTTTTTACGGTGCACTGTGTGGTCTATGGGCTGTTTAGGAGCAACTCCACAGAAAATACGCTGTCATCCAACATCACTATAGTTTAGAAGACTCACCTTAAAATTTGGAGCCCATAATCCCAGATGTGGCCTCTGAAATAGGTTTTATTACACTGATCCAGCCACACTGGCTTCCCACTACTCCCAACTGGACACGCTTTGGAGGCTCAAGGGGGAGACTTGCGGATCTGCATTATGCAAATGCAATTCCCCAATTCCAGCAGTAGCAGCCGCATTAATTCCCAACGAGGCTGTTCGGGCTCGGCCGGGCTGAGCTCTGCCTCCCTGGCGTCATCGCTTTTTTCCATCCCCAAATAGGTGATGAGTAATTACTTGGTCGTGATTTATTATTCAGACCATAGTAGTTCTGTTACAAAGTAAACATTTTTGTTGGCTGAGTCCTAATGCAAAGACCGTTTCACAACCACCTCTTATTTTTAGGTTTTAATTGCTTCGCTTTGCTGTCAACTGATGACCCCCTCCCCCACACCCCGAGCCCCCCTCCCTTCTCTCTCCCCTCCATGGTATGGGTTTTTTCCTGTTCCCACACTGCTAATGTGATGAGCAACAGTTGCAATATCACGGGGCCCTCTCTGAAGGAGAAGAAAAAAAAGGAAAAAAAAAATCCCAAACACCACCTTGTTTGCTTTTAGAGCTCTCCCGCCTTTTCAGCGGAGGCTGTGTTAATCCTTGCACTGTGAAGGGAAACTCCTATGTAAATCAAACCAGTGCTCCATGCTCTCCTCCTTCCCCCCTCCAGCTCCCATATATTAAGTGATTGTTCTCTTCCCTTAGAAATGACAAATGATTGGTTGCTTTACTGTTGGCTTTCAGTATATTTTCTTTTACGGCCCTGGATTCTGGGGTTGAAACTTGCTTCTTTCTGTTGGCACGTCTGGTTGACATCCCTCCCAAACCTATTAAAAATAAACAAAATTGTGTGTTAGTGTTACACTGAGCACGTGACTTTGTTTCTATTCCTTCATATTATGCCATGCATTCTTGTGAATTTATTTTGCACTGAGATGCTCAGAATAAACCAAGGCATTTCTAGATTTGAAGATGCAAAAACTAATGCAACTCAACCCAGAGCAGATTGCAACTCTTTTTTTTTTTTTTTTTTTTTTCCTTCCCCCCCTGCCCCCAATGCTGGTTTTTTGTTGGTTGTTTTTTTTTTTTTTTTTTTTGTGCTCATAGCCTTTTCTGGTTTAGCCTGCACTCCAAGGCTAGATTTTGATGTCAATGATTAGTATTTCTAATCGGTTGAACAAGGACAATGTCCCTTCTGCTGCGCAGAGGACACAAAGGCCCAGGCACTGATTCTGATCCCCCTCGCAGCATTTTGGCTCCACTGGGCCCTTTCCCCCGTGGCTGTAAATCAGGGGAAATGCCGCCCATCCCCTGGGCGAGCATGGTTAGAGATGAGAGCTGGACGGTAGGGGAGCTTGGGTTCCTCCAGGTGGGCAACACAGACGTGGCGCAAGGCAAAGCCCACCGTGCCGCCTCCCTGGGCACTGCTCTTTGCTGTGGATGGGGGCTCTGGTGGTCTCCCTGTGGTGCTGGCTCAGCAGCTGCGGGTTTTCTGCTTTGGGGGAAATGACTCTGGATTTCCACCTGTAAAGCAGATTCCAGGGCTTTGTTCTGCCCTGACGAGGCAAGCTTTGCTGCTGGCAGCTCATGCCCGCTCCGCTCCCGGCAGCATCCGAGGGGCAGAGGCTGAGGGCCCGGTCCAACTTTCTTTGATATTAGTGGGAGCTTGCAGTTCTTCTGTGCCCCCAGGATGGATCCGTGAAGTGGTCGTACAGGTTCAGGCTTCACTTCTTTTATTTTTCCTGAAACAGTTAGTAAGTTAATTTACATGAGATGTGCACCCTGGCAAATGCCATCTCCTAGCTATTGTTTCAGCTAAGCAGCTGTCATTTGCGTAACATTATGCATCCTTCATTGTACCATGCTAATTTTTTGAGGGGCAATTTTTCTACAATGAGCACTGCGGCTTCTAACAGAAACCTCTTTATGGCATTGGCCCCGGGGAGCTGCAAGCCCTGCCAAAGCAAACAAAGGCTTATTGCTCCAACTGGGCATGTCTGTGCCTTTAATACAGCGTGAAGTTCACAGAACACTGCATCCAATCTGCACATAGTTAACACCTGGTCCAATGCCTTCTGGCAATTAATCAAGATATCAATCAGTGATGACAAAAATTAATAAATAACCCATGCTTGCATATTGCACATTCTCAGAATGGGAGAATTTGCATTGACACTTACAGCCCATTTACATTTTTGACTGCATTTTCAGTATGTGATACTGTACAATACAGTAATTATTGATGCATATAACTATCTGGTACCTTGAGCACTTATGAAAGAGTACGAAAAACCACATTAGTCTATCTTGGTAGAAGAAGCTTTGACCTCATTGAATTACAGCCCTGAACTTTGATGTAGGGTCGTGAAACTCCTCTACTGCTAGCAGATACATCAATGGGGTTAGTCTAACTTTGCCTTCTTTCAAGAGTGGTGGAGTGGTTTGGGGTTGAATGTGGCTTATTCTTAGCTTGCTAATTAATGGGACTGTTTTCCTATAGCTTAAGCCAAATTCCACTGTTACACCTTTGTTAACTCTGAGCAAGTACCCAAACTTCTTCCCTTTTGAAGTGACTTGGAAGTTAGCCACAACTTCAAAGGAAGGAAGATCTGTTCCTCTCTTCATTTAGAATCCATAAAAGTACTCTGGACCTCGTTTGATTTATCAAAACAGAGGCAGCACTTTGCAAATGTGGGTGCACTGTCATTTCTACTGGGCACGTAAAGGCATTATCGAAGGAGTGGCTTGTCTTCCCTGAAAATAGAAATCCCTTGGCCAGAGATGAACAAAGGTATCCTGGCTTTTGTAAACACTGGTATTTGTTCTCTAGTGATGCAAAAATATATTCCTGGTGAAGAATGAAGAAAGTATTTTTTGCTAACCTCCAGAGTCCTCACTACAATGATCAGAAACGGTAATTATAAATCACTGTCACAAACAGTTGTTCTTTTTGCAGCTTGAGAGAGGCCGTGGCCGTGCGGACCCGGAGTTCAGTGTTTGCTGTTGCTTTTAGGTCAGGGTTGAAGCTCATCTGTGGTGCAGGGGTGGGAAGTTTCTTGTGCTTTCACAGCGCGTTTCTGTCCTACCTGCTCTGTAGATGAGGAGCACTCTCCTTGGGTGTCAACCAGGGTAATTAAACACGCTGACGAATGTCATGGCTTCTTTGAGAGGGTCATGTGTGGCCAGGGAGAGCCAGGAGCAGGCAGGGAGGGGTTCTACCCTGTACTGACCTACTGCACTGCCCTGTTCTCTCTTGAGCAATATTCTGGCAATCGCACCAGACTGGGCAGTGGCTTTTCCAATGTGGGTAAACATAGCCCTGGAAATAGTAGTTTTGGTGGTCCCAGTTTAAGCATGGAAATCGTGCCAGGACCTGTTAGAACTGGATAAACGTAGTTTCACAATGGTCTGGCATGTGAAACAAGAATGTTATTCTGCTACTTGAACCTAAACTCTGGTCTCTCCAAAAGGTAGCTTCTGAAACACTTCTGGTTTGGCTCCTGAATTATTTGGAGTGTAACAGTTCCTATGAACTTCATGATTTAAATACTTTCCAGAACAAGGAGACAAGAACATTTAAATTAGCTTAGTAGAAAGGCATTTAACATAGAGAGTAATAAAAATACATCGCCTGTCACATGTGATCTTTATATGACCTTAGCCACAGAACAATAAATATTATATAACCACACTAAAAGCAGTTTTTAACATTATATATTTATATTTAATAAGTCGTGATTTTTCTTTCCTTCAAGATGCAATTTTGATGAGACACTTTAAGTGTGATCTAAAGGAAAAAACTTTGTGACTGGTTATGTAAGGCTTCTAGTGGGGCATCATTTAAAGATTGTTTGAATGAAAACACAGTCACTTTGTTCTACTGTGTTCCTTACTAATGTAATAGAGCAGTAACTATACAGTCTGATTTTATACTGTTTCCCGGTTTTTGTGTGTGTGGTTTTTTGGTTTTTTTCTTTTGCTGTTATGTTTGACTGTTGGGCAACTCTTCACCTAGATGCATAAAATTAAGCTTGCTGAATGCTTCCTAGGATAAGCCATCAGTTGCTATCCCCAATTATCAGTTTAACTGTTAGATTTGCACTTACAGTCTATAAAAGAAAAATTATTGCAAGCTAGACTCTAATTGTAATTGTCCCTTTTAAATTAACTATGTGAGATTCAGATGGCAATGTAAAAAAGCAACAAAGGAAATCAAAGTATCCCGCTTTAGACTGGGGTTTAATTACGTTAGAAAGCCAAATATTACAACTGTAAATATTATTGTTTTTATTATTGGAGGAAGGCTTTGATTTTCTTTTTTTATGCACTATCCTGTCTTACTATGGTTTTTGGAGGCAGTACCTATTAAGAACAGATTTTTATAAAGGAAAGGTTGACGATACTTTCTGTACAAATACACATAACATACATATTCAAAATTAGAAATATTCAAATTTTTATTTTTTAACTTATGTATGCTTCTTTCAAATTTTCTAGTTTTGTACTAGCCATATTTTAGATTTATGTTGTCTGTCCTTAGATGATGCCTATAAAAATGTAATATATAATGAGTTCATTAATCCAACTCAAGAGAAGACCAGGTTTCCCCCTTCTTCCCCCAACAAGTTATAACTATTCTGTGCAATCAGCCTTTAGGCACTAGTCAGCTGAAATGGAAAAAATATTTAATAACAAGAGCTCAATAGCCTGCAGATCTCTGATGTCTGAGATGACTTCAACTCTTGTGATGAGCTACACTTAACCTAAGAAATATGATTTAATTCCACTTCAAAAGTATACTGGAATCTTTGATATATGGTCTGTGGTCTATTAAGCTTGATCTTAGCCTGACCTTTTAAAGGAAGAAAATTTTGCTTCTTTTTAAAAAACACAACCAAACAAAACACAGATATCTCTATGTGGGATCCAGTGGTTGCAGCTTCAAAAAAGAAAAGCATTTAAATACGTGCTTTACTTAAGCACTTCCATTGTTTCATTGACTTCGTAGTCTAGATAGTTCTTTCTTGCCTGTTGGAAAATATTGACCTAAAACTTGCTCCTTGCATTGTAGTTCCCTGATTGACTTCACAGCATCCGTTACTTGAACGAAGCCATCCAAACTAGGCTCGCCAGAAGGGGTCAAATATAATAACCCTGGATGCGGCTGAATTAAACTCTTAGTCATTTAATGCACTCGAGTGCAAAGAGAGGAGTCGTAGCTATGCTGAAGGGTGTAAGCATTCTAGAAAGACTAATGGGGGGGGAAAAAGTATTAGTATATAAGCTAGGTGATCAATAAGGTGTTGGACATGTTTTCTGTAAGGGATGTTTTGTAATATACTGACAGTCCCTTCATTCGTTTCTAAAAGAATGTGGCTCTGAAGGACTGGAAGAAAAATCTATTGCACCTCTGAATTCAGTTTTCTATTTTAGAGGTAACTACACCTCTCTCTATCACACTAAAAAAAAAACCAAAACAAACAAAAAAAACATTAAAAAAAAATAGTCTTTTCCTCATACTTTGTGCTGATGGACTATCGCAGCTGGTTACCTTACTTAAACTCCCAGCTTACATTAATTCACACCCAGTTGTCACGTGCCAGCTTTTTCTTTTGACTAAATAACACTTCTTCCTCTGTGATGCTTATCCCTGTGACCCATCTATAAAGCGCAATTGTAACCTTTTCAGCCCTTGTTTTGGTGATCTTGCCACACCATGCTGTTTGTGTCCTGCATGGCCATCCATACAGTTGTTCTCCAAAACTTTTCCTGTTCCAGTAATCTGAGACTGACACACAGTAAAAGGAAACATGATTGTGTAGGCGCTCTCCACTGCTTATCTCCTTGATCCCAAGTGGCTCTAAGGTGGAGTGAAGGGACTTGTCTGGTTGGAAGAACTATTATGTGGTATGGAGGTCATTGCAGAGATTGTAATTACAAAGGAATGGGAGATTTGATCATCGACTATGTTGTTATAATTGAGTATGGGATGAACTCAAAGCTGCCTGGTGATTCTTAGTTGGATAAAAAGTAACTGATAAAAGCTGAGAAGAAACCTGTTGTCATGGTGTATGTTGGCACTGGTGTAGGAGAGAGCTGTGGGGAGTTTACTTCCGAATGCTTCACCTGAAGGTCTCTCTGATAGTTTTCTCTGGATGTTCACCAGTGTTATGTGGTGCAGGGAGGTCAAGGGAATCTCAGGTTCTCCAAAGTGTAGCTAAATAGGTGTGTTAGAGCAGAGAGGGTTAAACTTGGTTAGGTGCTTGTAGATATCTTGAGGAAGGGAAGATAGTGTAGGAAAGATGGGTGATGCATGCATCAAAAAGGAACCATACTTCAGGGCATGCAGAAAAAAAGTATTTCAGGGTAATAATTCACCTAGAAAAACCAATGGGAAATGAGAAACTCACAAATCAGAGACATCTGCTAAAGATGCTGGTAAAGCAAAGAATTACAATAGAGGGTGGGATACAAACTGTAATTGAATTAAGGGGGAAAAGGGATGTGGCAATACATTATGTAAAGTCAAAGGCATGTGAGGTTAAGTTAAAATAAGTGAAACCCAGGCATGGCTAGAGAGGTTGGAAAGCAAAACTATGCATGATGGTCTCCTGCAATAAGATGCAAGGTTTTGAAGGGGTGTGAAACACTATGGATTGTATATGGACAAAATCCCTAACCTAGGCCTTTGCAAATAAACTTGTTTTCTTATTTATTGGACACCTCCTAGGTAAAGGAAGGCTGAAAAATCCAATGCAGTTAAATGATAGCATGTTTCATCTGCTGCCATACATAGTATTTAAACCTACAAGAGGATCGAGTATATGGACATGGTTTCTTAACACTGTATGTGTGCTTTTTTTTTAAAAAAAAAAAAAACAGTACAATTTAAGGAACCAAAGTGGCTGTTCACTCAATCTTATGGGAAATTCAGAAGTTTAGTCATAAAGTGACAATAGCTGAACAAGAAGTAACAGAACTCTTTTTGAATTGCCTTCAATGTATAAAGGCAAAATTAGGAGAGTGACATAGTGATGCAAAAAGAGAGAAAACCCTTATCAATTAAATGGAGTAGTTAAGCCAAAACACTACCTTAAAAGTAAAGGGAATAAAATCCTTTATTCACTTTAAAGCATGTTTCAAAAGGCACGTATATTATTTTCTTGTCCCCACAGTCAGTCAGGAGAGAGAAAGGGAAGAATTGGATATGAAGTCTCATTTCATCATTGCGAAGCAGTAGAAGAAAAGTGTCTCAAACTTGGTTTAGCTCCTGTGTTACTTAATATGCTAGTGGTCTGCAGTGTGTGCTGGGAAAGAGGGAGATAGCAGCATTTCCTAACTGACACAAATGTGGTGAGTACTTTCTTTATATCCAGTGGTAAGGTAGGCAGCGATGTTTACACATGGATTTCTCTGCAGTTTTTCTGCTTGGCACCTAAATCTTACACAGGAGCTTCTGCAGAACAAGACTGTTTTCTCTTACCATGGTGAAATGCAAAGCTTACTTGGGGCAGGTTTGTATCAGTTTGTTTTGGTGCTGGACAGGTTATAGTTATTACCTAGGATCCTGTTAACTTTCTTAAGCTAGGAGATATTGCTTAAAATATTTTTGATTCTACTGGAGCAGGAGGTCACCAGTAAGTTAAAAATTTCTATGAAACCCAAATTGTACAGGGACTTACTCTTCTACCAGTGAGGCTGAAGGAAAATTTTTTTCAATCATAAACAGCAACAGGTTCAAGACCTTTTATTAGTCACCTTTTAACTCAGTTGATGTGGTTGGAAGTTGCATGAATACTTTTTCTTCTTCTTTCAAATAAGTAAGAAAATCTGAATTAGGCTGCAGTGATGAAATCTGAATCATTTCCTCTTCAGACTAAACTTGCTAAACTGGTACAATCTGGAGATGATGTAATAAGGAAAAAACCTGTTGTTTGTCTCTTGATACCATTCTTGAAAAAAAATCATTGCTACGTAATACAAATATAGTCATCACCTTTTATATCCTTTCACCATTGCTGATACTGGAACCCTTCCAAACAAGTAGCATTCCAAAATTGCCTATAGCCCTCTTCATAGTTTTACCTACTTAATTATAGGTTAACACTGGCTTTTTCTTCTCTCCCCCACCCCCGGTTTTAGATACAGCACTAAAGAGTTTAAAAGATTGTTTCGGCAAGCTATATAACAATATTTTCATTAATTGCTGTCATAGAAATATCTATCTTTAATCTCATTTCCAAATTGACTTAGAGCTCCATAGGATCTTGGCTAGACTTCCTCTAGTCACGTATGACTACACTTTTGATGCTAAAATAAGAAACTGAGGAATTTGAATTATTCATGGGAAACTCCATTTAGGACTCGCAGCTAAAACTGACAGGAGTGTAAAAGTTCAGAGGTGGCGTTTTTTGGTGAGGTTTTTTTGTTTGTTTGCTTTAAATAAAAGAGAAAACAAATTGAACCAGCCGGGTAACCTGTGGTAAGCTATAAATTGTAGATGTGTTTGACGAAGATGATAGAGATGAGCCAATGTTGTATAAACTGAACACTCAAGTTCTTTAATTGCCTGGCACACATACTTTCCCAGAAATGTAATCAGCTTAAGGAATGCATTTGCTGTTTCTCTTCGGCAATTCTACCATGGTTGCCAAACTTATTTATTAGAAAATGGAGAGAGCTTAGGGCAAGGTAACTTACATTATTTTAAAACGTGAACCCAAAATGAAAATCTTCTGTAAGTCTTACACAATGACAATTTTTATTGTGCAGGTTTGTTATGTAATGCCAGCCTTACACCGGCATCGTGTAGCAGAAGTGATGGATTGCTGCAAAAGAGGAAAGGTAGTCTCCTGCATTTAGAGCCCAGCAGCAGGGGTCAGGAGATGCTAGTTCTGTTCCTTATCCTGCCTCTGATTTGATATATCACCATGGGAAAGTTTTTGAAAAAGACACTGGCCTTGATCCTGAAATAGGTGCTTTATGGGTAATCCTCTGAACAAACACTGCTTCTGTGCCTTTCTGACTCTAACAGAGGCTCCTATTCAAATGGAGCTCATTGGATGAGCAGGGCGATGGTGAAGATACCCTCTTTGCACAGATGGAGGAAAAACTATAATACTTCCTTATGTAGCAGGGGAATTCATTTTAAAGTGTTCTGAGCTCTCAATTGGGAGAGGCTTGTAAAGTGACAATAATAGATTTTAACTAAGAACAATCTCTGGTGTCAGAAATGTGAATAGACCTTATCAAGGTGCGTAAAATACCGTGTAGGGATTTCTTATGCAAAATATTCATAAGGACGGATTTCTCAAGTATAATGAATTGTAGGTAGCTGGAATGTTGTATAAAGCCAGGATGTTACAAAACAGAAATAGATGAACAATTAGAACAGATAAAATTATGGGAATAGATAGACTGTGGTGGGAAATGGTAAAGTGTCAGTCTTGGCTACAGTGGGGAAACAGCAGTTTGTTACTAAATAACAAAACGGAGAGGATTTTTTTTATTTTTTAATTTTTTTTTGTGAATCCAGGACTCAGTTTGCATCACAGTATGATGTCTTCCTTTATTATTGAATTCTCCATGTCTTGCAAAGATAAAGGGAGTTTTAACTGCAGAAGAATTGAATTTTGTCCCCATGAAACTGTTAGAGCTTATGGTCAATTCATTTGAATAGATGAAGAACTGAAACATAACAGCTTATTTGAGACATCCTTTGTGTGCTGTGTTATGAGAGTATTACCTGAGGATGCTTTACCTCCTGAAAGGCTGATTCATTCCAGCAACAGGTTCATGCAGTAGATATTTTGTGTATACTGGGATCACATGGTTGAACATTCAGCTAAATCCATGTACTTGCTTCATAAACCAGGAAATAATTCTGCTCATTCAGTCATGAATATCACATCTGCGAAGTCCTTCTCAGGAAAGGGTGATCAGCTAATCTGCATGACGGAAGCCACTGAGTGATACTGTAATGATTATACATATCAGTCTAGTATGTTACTGGTACCAGTCAAGGAGTTGTTAAGTTGGAACACACTTTTCAGAGAAATATCAACTGTTGCAGTTGTAAGTTGTTCCAGTGGTTTAAAACTGATGCTGCTTTCCTAGGCTGAAGTTGTCTGATACTTACGGGTCTGAGCGGCAAGCGTTCGACAAATGTGGAGGATTTTGGGATGGCTTTTCATGCCAAAAAGTTTAAAATATTAATTTTCAAGAATTTATGGAGGAAGAGGTTGGGGAAGGAATGAAACAAGGGTAGAGATCACATCTTTCCTTCTTATCCCCAGTTTCTGGGAAGACTAAATAGCCCGGTGACTAGGGCACAGACCCAAGATTTAAGATACTCTGGTGTGATTCCCTGCTGGGTAGGAGTTAGAAGAGGAATTTGCAACTTGATCTTTTCACTGACACCTTGAGCTTCAGGCTACTGGCTACTCTGGGCACTCTGGTGCAGAATTGAACCCTTCACTGTGTATTTCAGAAAAACACAAAATCGACTGCTGAGTAGCATGGCTGTATACTAGCAACATCATATTTGTTTTATATTGTGTTCTAGAATATCTTATTAATGGGTTCGTCTTTTACGTAATCTTCTCTGGTTCATTTTCTAGAGGGGGAAAAAAAAAAAAGAGTAAAAAGTATTGTTATCATTGGTGCTGCATTTCCCATGGCCCCAAAACCCAGCTAATGACCAGCCTTGACAAGTTCATTTCCGTGGAAGACATTCTCTTACTTCCAATTCACTACCACCCACAGATGACACTTTACAAAATGTCACTGTTACATAATTGATAATCACTCAACAACTGAGAAAATGGAACTTGGAAAGAGGCAACATTTCTGTGTCCAGAGAGGAAATTCTCTTTCAGCTACTCCATCCCAGTGTGGATAAGGTGAGTATTCTCCTACAAGGAAGAAGATCACTTTTGCAGGGAGATGTCTTTCCAAACTGATTACTATTTAAAAAAAAAAAAAAAAAAAAGAGGGGGAAATATTTAATCCTTATTTAATAAAATTATGATCATCATAAATGTATCTTGCCTTCTGGAGAACAAAGACCTTAAAAAAAATATATCTAAAGTGAGCACTCCCTTAGCAGGGATGCAATATGCTGAAGGGGAATCCTGACAAATTTTAATGGTATATTAAAGTTGGGACACTGGAGACAGGAAGTGTGAAAGATATGTTTTTCCCTCATATATTATATATGGATAGTCCCACTGTAACTGGACAGTCATTGTGATTGTACAATCAATCCTATTGGATTCCTAGGTGAAGGGTGCAGTTTTTAATAACTGTGTCTCTTAAGGCTCAATCTTTTATCTGTTGCACAGAATAACACATCTGGCTTTTCTCCCCCTGCCCCGATCTCTAGGTAAGGCTGTTAAAAGCACATTAGAATGGAAGATGTCATTTATTTAGTCTATGATATACACACCTGATACCAATTAAATCAGTGGCTCACCTGCTGCTGTTCACAGAATGCCTGATGGTAACCTGAGAAGGCACCGATGGTTTTTGAAAAAGAAGGTGTGTATAAAATATTTCTAGTTGCCCTAAGAGTAAGTCATTCACTGGTGTGTGATGAGCTGCAGCGTAAGTGGAAGAGAAGGGCCCCGGTTAGCACCCCAGAAGCACCAACGACAAGTACTGTTGTAATTAAGCAAGGTAGTTACATAGCATTTTTACACTGATATTTCAAAACTGGCATTCACAGGCACTTCCAATTCCTCTCATTTATTATTGAGGCTCCTCACAGCAGTGTACGGATTTCTTCCACTTCCCCCTGTGCTTGCATTCGTCATATACGTGACACTTTGGAACTGGTGTATGCATCCGTGATTTGTGCTGTGATTAACACATTATCAGCTTCCCCCTTTCTCGTTAGCTAAAAATAGTCCTGGCTATCCCTGCTAGTCTGTCGCTCAGGTGATGGAGATGGAGGCTGCAGGAACCTTCTGTAGCATTTGGCAATCAGGCCCATCTCGCTCTTGCATTTCCCAAACCTTTCCTTGATCTCCTGGCATGGGTAATGGTTCAGTGTTATTTTTTGATGTCTCTTGCTCAAAGAATTGGAAGAATTTCCAAACTACAGCCTACATTTTCTTCCCTTTCTGCCGCTTTCATGAATGCTAACAGTCTCTCTGTATCCCTTTAGCTGCTAGCGATGATGTCTACGAAAGGTATGAAGGGCTCAGTCCCTTCTTCCTGCAGTGATGGCTATTGTGGTTGCATTACCCAACTTTCACAAAGCAGAATTATAAAATACCTTAAAAGAGTTAAAGCACTAAAAAGAGTGTGTTGTCATCTTGTATAACTCAAAATTCCCCAGCAATATTTTTCTGAAACTTTCCTGGGACATTCAGCTGTAGGGTGTAAGCAAGAGGAGGAACATTTTTGGGAAGTGATGTGTTTTGTTTTCAGGTTAAACTTGAATTTTAATACACGTTCTGCAAACAGAACTTCAGGTTGGTGCAAATATGAGGAGATTAAAATACTAGAGATCAAATTAGCCTCAGAATTAAAATCTGCATGTGTGCATCTCTTTCCTTACCCCCAGGCACTCGGCTCTTGAAGCTCCAAAACTTTGAACTATTTGCAAAACAGAGCACTATAGAGAAATGAATGCCTACAGTACAGAAATACAGATTCCTGCCACTTTTCCATGCTGTTTGATGTCTCCAGAGTAAAAGCTTCTATTTCAGAGCTGTGTCAAGAACCATGAAGCGTTATAGCCTGACCAAGCATCGACCTAGCACTAAGCAAACTCCCAAACCCTGGAGACAAGTCAGTAGAGAGATTAAATAAACTTCTTTTAAAAAAGCTGTCTCTAAACAGTTGCAACAGTGGCACAACTGTATTGTTCCTTAGGTTTTCTTGCAATTCTGATATATTTTAAGCTTGTAGATTTTTTTTCTAGCAACTTATGTGGCCTATTTTAATAATTTTTTTGCCCTCATAAAGAATTATATGCAATCTTCAACTTGTTGGTTCTTCTAAATATTCAAAAAAACCCGGATCTTTCATCCTTTGACTTTATATTCCATTGTTTCATCTACTCCATCTCAGAATTCCCTTTCACCAAGAAAAAAAAATCCATTTAGATCCATTTCTGAAGCCTGTAGGGATAGCAATTGATCAAATCAATCAGCAAACTGATCATTTAACCACACCTATGAATATGAGGCTAGATGTCTATTTTTTATGTATGTAGAAAACCTTAATGCATGTAAGCACAGCAGCTGCAGCTACTTTAGAAGTTGTTGAATTAGAAATGTACATGTTGGGATGTTTCAAAGGGAGCTAGTTACTCTAAGTGTCCTATCTGAGGTATATGAATCCATTCTTGAAGTGATATGTTCAAGAAGAGATAAAGACTAAATAGATTTGGGTTTTTTAGGGAAAGTATTTGTACTTCTTTTCCAAATCTTCTTAATGTCCTCCTCCTCAAATTCTTTTCCCACTGTTTGCGTCTCAAAGGTGGTTGTGAATCTGTAGCAGGTGATAGCCTAAGTTTTTAAAGTTCAGAGATTTTAAGACTGTAGAAGGTCACTGTCGCAGTGTGCTCTGGCTTCTTGCACATGTGACCACGGGATTGTGTCTAGTTCAATAACTAGATGAACTAGAACATCTATTTTGGAAAAATGCTTAAACTTGGCCTGGGTATTAGGAGCGAGAAGCTGTATTGCTAGTCAGCTAGTGTTTTACACTGATGTTTTGAGATGATCTCTGTGCTGTTGGAAGTCTCTCACAAGGAGGGGACAAGCTTGGTACCGCTGCTGACGGCACGGGCTGACCTGGGGAAAGGTCCTTTGCCTCTGGCAGAGCTGGTGCGGGGAGCCAATATGCTGACAAGAGAATGTGAATCTTCCTGTATGTGAAAACTCTTCCCAACCTCTTGGCATTTGTTACAAATAAATGTTTGAAAGTTGTTTCAGATGTTTCAGTCCCTTTGTTCCGCTTTGTCTTTAGGTTCAGTCTTCATTTCCCCTTGTCAGCGCAGCATCCAGAATACTTTCAGACACCCACTGGGAAGCGCGGCTGTTATGTTTTGTGCAATTTTTCTTCTTTTCTTTCTCTAGAAGGAAAACAATGCAGCTTCCTAAACCGTACGTTTAATCTGTTTATGGGTATTGTGCTTCGTTTGTTACCTAAAGGAAGATTAGATGAGAATGACTTGTGCTTGGCATAGAAAGTGGTGTGGTTCAAAAGTTTTCCTGAGCTTGGGAAGCGCCAGGTGCAGGTGTGTGTGGCAGGGAGGGTAAATCCCAGGTTTGGGGATGGATGCGAAGGAAGCATTGCGTAACAGACAGAGCCTTGGAATAGTGCTTTTCTTCTGTTTGCACTTCCTTTGGGGTCTGGCTGGAACAAATATGTAAGGCCCTGAAATTGTTCAGATGAGGCTAAATGTATGTGAACTGATGCCCTAGGGATGAGTGGAATTACTTGCCTAAGTAGGTT
The DNA here is from genome assembly GCA_035590215.1 of Microhierax caerulescens. NCBI lineage: Eukaryota > Metazoa > Chordata > Aves > Falconiformes > Falconidae > Microhierax > Microhierax caerulescens. Next base: position 29,570,781 of record JAVJGJ010000061.1, read on the forward strand.
TTTTTTTTTTTCCTTTTTCTCCCCCTGCCCCGATCTCTTTGACTTGTAGCCATACGTATGCATGTCACTGGGCTACAGGGATGTTTAAGGTCAAGGTGTACAGTAGGTCTGCGGGCCCTATCCTCAGTTAGGGTCAGCCCCGCATGGCAGAGCTGGCTCCCACCAAGCAATCTGGCTGAATCCGATTAAACAATCCGGATGTTTTTCACATCTTATATGTCACCACCAGCTAGACGGGTTTATCACGTAGCAGTTCACTAATGCCCCCAGGAAATCACTTGTTACTACTAAAATGTGTTTTGCACCCAACTTTAACCTGCGGAGTGTTGAGTTTTGTTATGGAAACAAAAGCTTTAATAGCTAATGATGGGTCCCTACCCTCTACCATGGCAAGCCATCTCAATAACTTCCCGTGGCAAAACTTCACTGTTAGGGGTGGGGGCACTACTCCTGGCACCCCTGAGTGAGAGAAGGCACCGTGGGCCATGGGGCAGCACAAAGCACACGGGGAGAACGGGAAAACGGCTAATCCTAGCCAGATCCCATTGCAGAGCATCTTACTATCTGGCTAATCAGGATAAGTGCTGAAAAGCTTTGAGTGTGATGTCAGATTTATTTCACGATGAACAGGGAAGATCTCTTGATCCTCAAACACTTCAAGTAAAAGTTAAAAGGGGGGGTGTGAGGTGCGGGGGAGGAGGCGGAAAAAAGATATTGCGCTTTTTTCTTTTTTTTTCCAAGTGTGATGAACTGTTTTCTCCTCTAAGTGTTTTAAATAGCGGCAGTGTGAAAATTACATTTGCTTTGAATAATTGCTAGCGTTTTTCCCATTGCAGTCCTTCTATCTGGAAGCTTTGTATCTAATATTGCTCTTGCATGAAACTCGGAGGAGCAGTGTGAATGGAGCGGCAGGTCCATTTTTAAAACAAAAAATATTTTATAATATTTTATTTGCTCAACAGTTCTATGCTGTAGCAACACAGGCTTACGCAGCACTTTATAAGCGTAGGCCCTGATCCAACAAAGGCTTATAGCGCGTATGTTTAACTTTACGGTGCCTCCAAAGGGAATATCGTGTGTGATACGGACTGTAGGTAAGGCCCCTTTCCTGCCCCGAGCAGCCGGCGAGTGAAATAAGACAAGACCCAGGACAACCATGCACAAGTAGGAGTCTTGAACAGGGAAAAGGTCTGGGGGGAACAAATCCTTCCTGAAGGGAATTTTGGAAGGGGGTGGGGGTGGGAAATAATGGATTTTTCACGTTGTGGGTCAGTGGCAGCAAGAGGGAGAGCCCAAGGGTGGCAGGCAACCTTGCCACGGGAGGACAAGGCGATGGCTGGAGGGTTTCTTAGGAGCTGGGATGCAGTATAGTAAAAAGGCCCTAATGCGGTCTTTTGATTTTTATCTGTTGACTAAATAAAACTGGTTGACACTTCAGGGCATTCATTTTTATTCAGTCTAATGAATACTGTCAAATCCTGAGAACAGCTTGTGGAATTCATACATAATTGTTTCACTGATGAAGAAACCAAGGCAGGGAGACTAATGATTTTCCCAAGGCCACAGAAGGAATATCATAATTAAAAAAACCAAAAAAATTCTTTCCCAGGCCAGGGCTGAACGACTAACTCATCTCTGAATAGAGCGTAGTATTTTAAGAGGTGCTATAATCTTATTTTGAGTAATTTAGGCACCCCTAGGAGTTTGTGTCATTGGAAGGCAAGTCTAGATCAAATTTAAGAGGAAGCTTTAGACTCGGAAGACATTTGAAAAGATTATCTGAAAAGAATGTCTGATAGAAAATGATAAGTTTTTTTTCTATCAAATATATATATTTATATATCTGGGCTGGATTGTGCTCTGTTAAAGTAAGTCTGGTCTGGTACAACTGGCTGCAAAAAAATCCCAACCGATTCCCAGATTGGAAATTGGTTCTAGCAAGTGTCCTGCTTTACTGCCTTGTGTTTGGAGCCGCGTTACCCAGGCTTGTCTTAGCAGACAGTAGCACTTCCTTTTTTCCTCCCTTACCCATCGTTGGAAACCAGGTTCTAGTTGGCAACCTCTTCCTCTTGTGTGGGTAACACTAGGAAAAAATGATTGTTAGCTGTGGATGCTCTGTTTAGGGAAACAGAATCCTTTCCCAAGGATATATATCACTTTCCAGCTTAGTCATGTGCACAGCCAAGCCTGTGCATGAACTGCATTTCTGTTGCATGATGCACACTCCCCTTTCATTCAGGTGGAGTCCTGGTAATATCAAATAAATATCTGTTTCTAGTTAATCTGAAGAATAATGCTCTGAATCACCTGCTGTTCAGCAACACATCTGATATGTAAACAAATTCACTTAACTACTCTATGGAAAGTACTTATAGGAGCTGCAAACAGTATGCAGGGCAAGTTGTTTGGAGAAAACATCTACCTGTTTGAGTAAAAGATTGTCTAAATGATTCACACTCTGGGTGCCTACACACTGCTACGAGTTACTGCAGACAGCTGCAGAGTTTGCTCTTCACTGGGACAAAGTGTAGCATTGCAGGAGGTGGAGGAGCAGCAGCAGAAGGGGGTAAGCAGAAGGAAGAACTCTCAGCATGTGTTTGCACGAACACCACTGTTGGTGTTGGCCAGAGGTTAGGGAAAGCATGGTCTTGCCCCTGGCTCCGAGTTCATGCCTGCGTTTGCTTTGCCAAATCAGAAATACGGTCTGGTTGCAACTTCACTCAAACCGGCTGGCCTGAAGCATGCATTGGGTCTGTTCAAATGGGAAGAGGTACGGTGTGCCTCGCTGCCTGCGCCCAGGGCAGGAGCCACATGCTCTGCAGGTGTGACGGGGACCCGCGTCCATCTCCTGCATTTGGACAAGTGAGAGCTCTACCTGAGCGAGCCCTTTGAAATTGAGCCCTAAGTGTTTGAGTGAAACCTTATGTTATGAAAGGTCCCTGTGTAGTGTCCTTTGGGAAAGGGCTTAGTGTGCTCATTTGCATCTCTATACCCAGAATGCTTTTCCAGCTCATTGCTGTTTCATAGCCGTGCTGGTGTCAGTGCTACAAAGCAGCTGAAAATGGCTTGATGTGCTTCTGCATGCTGCTACTTTTCCTCTGGAGGAAAAGAAAGGATGTCTGTCTGGAAGGAGAGAAGGAGACAAAATGTCCCTATCTTTCCCTGCAGCATGGGTAGTCTCCTGGCCACCCAAACAACCGGCAAGAGATGCTAAGAGGACAGATGCTGGTACTTAAAAGCCTAAGCTGCCTGCAAAATATCACTGTGCTCCCAGGCAAAGACGCAGCTGTGTGAAATTGTGAACCTTTAACGTGATCCCACCTCCCTACCACAGACAGTTCGTGGCAGCTTGGAGAAGTGCTGAGGGTCTGAAGATGTAAAATCCAAATCCAGACTCTTATGTGCATTATGGGGAAAAAAAGCTGGTAGATTCTGCACCGAAACATCCAACGTGCTGATTGCGAGTGAATCTGTTAAAGTTAAAAGCACTGGAGTCAGGTGTGAGTGCTACAAAGCATCCTACTGTGCTGCAGAATTAGAGCCCAAATGGAAGAGAGTCTGACCGAGCGGTCATCAATTCCCTCCCCTGACAGGCAAGGGCTGTGCCCTGTAATGATTATACTAGTTAACGGCATATCCTTGAAGATTCAGCACGTAGTGCTTTGCAAGTTGTAGCCTGAGATAACTCAGAGGCAGTACTGTATAAATGTCAAAGTTACTCTTAATACGCTGGTGGCGGTACTTTTTCAAGGAATTGTCACTGAAGTAAAATTAACATGCAAAAGATATGGCAAATCTACTAGCAAATTATGTAAATATTTTGCAAGGGGCAAACTTTCAGTGCCAGGCGTGAAAATTGGGTCACAATTCCCATTAACAATTACACAGCCTGCGTGCCTAATTTTCCAGGCACCATGCTGAAAATTCACCCCACGTTATGGAAGCAATTAATGGCTTAAAATTCTTTTTAGGCCAGTAAATGTGTAGAAGTGTTGATAGCCTTTTCTGTGTGGCATTTAATGAGCTATAATCTGATAACTAGATTAGATTGTTCTCTCATGATATCTACAAAGATTGCTTTATATCATTATTATTGCTATTTAAATACTAGAGCAATGCCAGATGCACGGATCAGAGCCCTGTTGCGCTAGGTGCTGTACAAATATCTGAACATGTGGTCTCTTCACTGAAGACAGATATAATAACTACTTTGCTATTCTGGTCTGCTTAGGCACCAGGGAAATGCTGAAGGTTCCCACACAGTATGAATCTATTAAAAAGATAATCTGAAGCTATTTTGGTTTCTCATATAGAGGATTTTTTTTTTTCTTTTCAATGCTTACACATGACTTTCATTAGCATTAAATGTGTGTGGAGGGAGAGTCACTCAACGTTTGTAGCTCAGTACCTATCCCTTTCATATCAGTTAAATCACAACGAATATAACTGTTTAGTAATTGTCTGGTATTTAATTAATATACAATAACCCCTTTCCAGAGATGCCAGTTGTGAATCTGGTGGCCCAGTCATAAAGATGCTAATTTAATGAATATTCATAAATCATGAATATTCATAGAGTGTTAGGGATGTTCTTTTGTACCCTGCTGCTATGCCAGGTCTCGCTGGCACAGCAGACGGCACATGTTGAAGGAGCTTTGCTCCTAGGGGAGAAGAGAAATATTCACACTGGAGCGGGACGTGTGTCTGGGTGTAACTCTGAGCGGAGGCGCTGGGAGGAGAGGTGGTGGCTGGCGAGGAGCACCCGGGCATCCAACCTGCTGGGTGGGATGCGCAGGTGGCAGGATGTTTTTCTTCACAGGGCTATTAATACTTCTGTAGCTGATGTACAGCTCTGGTCAACCTTTGCAGTCACAGCGGCCCACCGCCACCGCTGTCACCACCTGATCAGAGCCTGTCCTGCTGGGATTCCCAGTTGCTCTTGCCCTGGCCAGGCTGCACGTGGGGAGAGGCACCATAGGAAGCTGCCTTAAGGCACTGCAGCCTGCTGCGGGTGGCAGGTCTGACCTGCCCGAGGCTGCGGGGCTGAGCGGGCTTCATGCAGGAAAGCCTCTCACCTAGGGTGTTCTAGACTGTTACTCTTAGTGGTACCTTTCTCCAGGGTTTCCAGGGATTTGGCAGCCTCCTTGGTTGGCGGCAGTGACCCTGCTGCAACACTCGATACTGTTGTTGTAGCCAAACTTCTCTTAGATTGATCTTGGGCTGTGTAGGGGACTCAGTGACATAGCTCCTTATTACTCAAAAGAAAAAAACCCAAAACACAGTCACAGAAAACTGAGTTTTATCCTGTCACCTGAGAGTCAGCTGAACAAAGTCAGTGCCCCTTCACAATGTTCACAAATTCTGTGCTCTCCTCACTTGTAAAGAAAATGGGTGTTTAACGTATCCCTAGGAATCCCTGAGGTGCCTTCTAAGGAGCAGACAAGGGAGTCAGCCTTGTATTCATTGCTCCTACAGGTTTCAATTGCCCCCATCCTTCCAGGCTGATGGCTGAAATATGCTTGAATGCAAATGCTGCGTGCCCTTATGGTGCCCCTGCGATGCCAGTGAGGCACTTTGCTGCAACTTCACGTCGCGAGGCGCGTACCTATGGGTGCGGAGCAAGCCCTCTTCTCACCCTGCCACACGCTGCTGTGATGCAAATTTGTTCTTGTGAAAAAATGTCAGCGCGTCGAGTTGATCTGTTCGCTTTGGCAAAGTGTAGAGCAGGAGCGAGCGCCCGTCCCTCTGTCCGGACTGAGATGTTGGAAAGTTTCCGAACCCTGAGCGATGCTGGTGCTCCGAGACGCTGCTCCCTCCCTCCCCCAGGACCACTGCAGCGCTCGGGCTCTGGCTTTGTACAAGAGATCCTTGCAACCCCCCTATCACCACTTGAAATGTGTTTGCAAAAACTGGCAGGGAAAGGAGAAGGGGAGAAGGGCTGCCTACGCTATCCAAGAGAGCTCTGTTTTCTCTGGTAATTTTTTTCAGCTAATACACTTCTCTAATAGTTGCCGGCTCCAATCTTTGCTTACATAAACGCTTATTTAAAGCTCTTACGATCAAATCATTCATCTGGACTCAAACTCGCTTCTAAATTTGTGCATGCAAATTTTATTCATGGGCCCAGCTGTGTTCGTGCCGAATTTGCATTTGTGCATATGAATGTGTTGTTTTTTCCCTCTGTCAGCATACAACCACAGGCTGCAGCTGAAAATATGGACCTAGATTTCAAAAATTTTAATGACCGTACACTGAAAGTTTTAGTTCCTTTCCCCAGAGCTGGCAAACTTGTCTGCATAAGCCTTATCTTTATCTTTGCTTTAGGGAGCTCGCTAGTGTATGTTTCTGAAGACTTGCTTGCACGTGGTATTCAAATAAAAAATGAGACTTTGTTTTGCCAATATGGGTATTGACATGAAAGGGCAATTAACTTTTTTGTCTTGCTTTTTATGCAACTAATCCTTCCTTCCTATGTTTGTGCCACCTCAGTTTACTTTGTCTACTGAAAGCTTGTTTTGAGAAGAGCTGAAATTTATTTTGGTCTGGGGGGTGGGGGGTGGCAGGGCAAGAAATCAGAGCACTGGAGGCTGGGAAGAAGAGTACCTTTCTGCCTCTGTAAGCAGGGCCAAATTTGAGTGTAAAGAAATACCATTCAGAGAAGGAAACAGTAAATCAATCTTGTAGAACAATTTGGATGCATTTGAAGCATGAGTAATTCCACTGGGTGCACTACCAGGAGCGTGAAGGGGCAGCAGTGCCGTGGGTTCCCTGCTGCTCTTAGTCAGAAGGGTCTTGCAGGAGACTCTTTTGGATGCTGTATGTAGAGGATTGTGGTGAGCACTTGCTTTCTGCATCCCCCACTCGCTATAATGCATCTTTCCTTAGTGTCTGTCTGAGAGGGGATTACATGAGAACCCAGTTAAGTCAGGCTCCAGTAAAAAGTTTATCGGATAAGCTTGCAGTCATTTCTAAACTTTAAGTAGTTAACAAACTTGTTAAAAATCCAGAGCCATTGTAATCTGTTGGGTACAAACGTACTGTACAGCACACTAATTTGTGGATACTGAAACTCGCTCAAGGGCTTCTGAAATACGCTCTTTAAATGGGTAATCTGAAAGGTTAGCATAATCCTGGGAAGAGCGTGGTGTGTCAAGAGGTTCCCAAGCACTTTGCAGGTAAGGGTTCTTCTGAGAGATTATGTAAATTGCTTCTCTAACTTTTTGTGTGGCATAGGCTATTTGTTTGGGAGTGGGGTTTGGGTAATAGTGTAGATTTTACCCTGTCAAATGCCGTCATAAATCACAAATTGTTCTAGATGAAAAGCAGCACAAACATCTTTGTTTATTTTCAGTGCTGAAGCACTGCACAGGAGCTGTAGGCACTGGGAACGAAAGGCACAGAGAGGTGAGGACCTCAGTATCATCCTTCATTGTGACTGTATTTCTTTCCTCTTATCAGAAATATGGGGCACTCATCATTTTGCTGGAGACTGGGAGCTTTGAAAGGAAATGAAAGGAGGCGCTTACTGATACTGTAAGAGTCTGAGAGTATTTAACTTCCTTTGGCACCTGACGAGACTGTGGGAGCTTTGGATGATGACGATCAGTAATGTCACAGGCTTATGCTGGAAGCATGCCTTCCCCTCCAGTAGCAGAGTCACTTCTGGAAAGCTTTAGCTAAAGTGGCTAAGCTAAGGTTGAACAGCGACTAAATTACAAAACTGGAAACAGTTTGAATTCCACTCATTGAGCTGCTTAGGCTGTGCAGAAACACTGTATAGGAAATTTTACCATTCCAAACTTGAAGAAAAGCTCTGCATTTGGGATGCAACCCTGTTTTTTAATATTTTTCTTTTCTTTTCTTGGTGGCTTTGGGGTGGTGTTTTTGATGCTATGCTGAGCTCTAGTCTGTCTGTGTGCTACCAACTTGCTGCCAGTGTGGAGCTGCGGTGTCAGTGCACTGGGGTTGCGCACAAGAAAGCATTGAGGTTGGAGTGGGAATTCTTTTTCTTGGGCCGGTCCATACTGTGCTAAGGGATGCAGAGCACCTGCGCTATCTCTTACCTTGTGTTTTTGTACCTTTAAGATTTTAGGTAAATCAGTTATCCCTTGAAATAACACTGCTTATCTCTTCAGCGCAACCTTTTCCAACAGAATATTGAGAAAATCCTAGCCCTGTAACCTTTGCAGGCAACCTCTGAATGGTCCTTAGTTATGTAAGTACTCTAAAATTTGCCTGTGTGACTAACCAGTGTTTTAAGATTTCAGTGTTAAAGCTTTAACAAAAAAAATTTCTCAGGATGCTTTTTACATAGGCTATTCATATCCTTTATCATAATAATCTAAACCCAACAGCTTTTTTAAAGAGGACACAATTATGTATTTATTCGATATTCCTAACTTATCTAGGGATTTTAATGGGACACCTTCATCCAGAATACTCTCCAATGTATATGAGGAACAAAAGATAATCTTCAGAAATAATCTTCTGCTTTAGAATCCAGTAGTGCTTGTTTGAAGAAATAGTAGATACAGAAGGGAAAATGACAGTCTCTTTAACATATACTTAAGTATGGTAAGTGCAACGATGAAAGCAGACATAAGGAGTGAGAAAGATATAAATGGAAAGATTAATGACAGCATTAATTTATTTGCATCTATCACTGAGAAGTATTTGCAACATAAAAAAAAAAAGTAGCAGTTTGTGAAAGGCAGTGTAGTAACCTAATTCTCATCTGGGTATTAAACTTAATATGTGTAATATTTCTATGGTTTCACCTGACTCCCTTCCTTGTTTTGTTCTCTGCCTTGGAATTTACAATGCCCTTTTGTGTTCTTATTCATGGGGTGGTGAGCAATGCTTTGACCTCTTTTGCACTTTAGACATGAAGCATGTGCCTTACCTTGTCTGATGAGTACAGCTGTCTTTGCACCATTTAAAGAAAAAGAAAATAATTTGTGCAAGCTGGTAATGCAAATTATTTCTTGGAAAGCATTGCAGAACACAGAGACTATTGGGTATTCCGATTTATGTTGCAACACCCTGTTGACTCGGTATCCAGGCATGGGTTCACTTGGGTGCTAAAGGGGGTGTTCCTCCCTTGTTAGTGTGCTGCTGTGGTGAGTGGCAGTTGATGTGTCACCTGGAGGGACCGCAGCCCTGCAGGTGCCCTCAGAGCAGGGGTGCAGCCCAGGCTTGCTACTGCCCTTTTTGCTGCGGGATCCCTTTGCAGTTTCAGGTAGCAAAACCCGTAGCAAAGATCAGTTTGATGCCAACTGACACAAAGAGGAAAATTGTGTTTCTTTGAAGCTGCGGGGGTGGGCAGGAGGAGTGGAGGAGTTATTAGGCTGACACAGAGTAATTGACGGAAGCAGAATTTGGCCAAGCCTCGTGGTTCACGCTGGGAGCACCTTATGCAGTTTATATTACAGTTATAGATTATTCTTTTTCTTGTGATATCGCTTACCTTAAATGACCATTGCCTCCTTATACGACCATTGCCTGAAAGACAGCACGTAATGAGATAATGCTCATCCTGACACCTTCCTGGATAACAGCTCAATGTTCACTCAGGAAGAAAAACTCACTCTGAATAAATTACCTCTACAACAATCCAATGCATATTTTTTTTTCTTAGAGGGTTTATATCCAAACACTGTCCAAACTTTGGAGAAAATCTCCATCTTCACAGCCTGACTCAATAATTTGCAATGAAAGTCAGCCCATGAAACAAATGCATCAGATTGTCTTGGCTCAGTATTTATTCATTGTTCAAAAAATTTAAACCAACAGAGGTTCTCCTGCCTCTGGAAAGAGATGCTCTTTATGATAAATAATAGCTTTTCCTTTAAAAAAAAGGTGAACTTGAGTATGAATTCCAGAAGACCAAACTGTTATGGCAGCAAGGCCATTAGGCTGCAATTTGTCTTATAACAGATGTTGTAGAGTCCTCTCACTTCGAATGGTAAAACAGATGGGATATACACTTGAAAACATACTAGAAATATTTAATTTCCTTTCCAGCATGGGAGATTTCTCCTCTCCAAGCTCTTTGATGCTCTTTGCCTGTTTGTTAAATCCTGTTGCATTGGTTGGTGTGGTTTAATCTCCTTGGAAAGCTTTGTCTGAGTTTGTGTTCTAATTCAATTAATCTTGAATTGCTTTGGTTTTGCTGAACGAGACACGATTCCATTTCGGGCTGACTTTTTATTAACCTCTTTCAAGATCCCTTGTAAAAGTGGGTAATACCACATAGTACAAAACTGTAGAGATGACACAATATCTGGCCTTTGTTTTCAACATTTATGGGTAACGTTTACCCAATGCACGCTGTATGTCTATAGATTAAAGAAAAATAATCCTAGGTAATCTGTGATACTCATTTGCATGTTAGATTATAAATCTACCATATATGTTCTAAGGTGGCTGTTTACCACAACTATCATTTCTCATCATCTCCAGGAAGGTTCAGCTGACTTCATTGGACTCCATATCAGGTTTTCTAATCCAATGCAGCTGCTTTTTCAAAGTCTGGGGATTATCAAGTCAATCCCCAGATGAACTGGGAAGTTGTTAAGTGAAAATGACAGTCCTGTAGCAGTAGAGGAGCGGGGGGTCTAAAAACTTTTAATGATTCTCCTCAAGACACGTGGTAGGAGACTGGCAGAGCAGGTATAAAGCTTTCATGAACCAGACTTGGGCATTCAGCCTGCAAATGCCGAAGAGCAGGTATCACAGATGGATCCATGCCTGTGTTTACATTCATACCATATAATCCAGTTTCTCCTTTTTGAACTGCCTCTCTCTGTAAGACTTGTTGTAGAAGAACTAAGGCAGTGGGTTGATTAGCATTGATAACATGCAGCTGTGGCCTTGCCCCAGAGGCAGTGGGTTGATGGACATGGACAATGTGCAGGTGTAGCTCATTCTGCTAAGTAGTTAAATAGCCCTGAGGATGGTGGGAGAGGGGGGTCAGACAGAGGAGCAGCAGTGTGGTCTGGCCTCTGGAGGAAGGAGACACAGCATGGACAGTAGAATCTGGCCAACGGTAAAGCCTTGTTGCAGCCTACTAGTTTGATTGTGCTGCAACAACTTGTATTTGTTTTCATAAGTCAGTGGAAAAGCCCTGATATTACTGATGTCAGTTTAATTCTTGCCCTATTGTGAGATGTGAATAATACTGTGATAAAATGTGCTTTATAAATGGCAGTGTTTAGACATCTAGCACTAAGTTCAGCACACTTAAAGTGCTGAGGGCATCTCAGGTCTTTCACAGTAGAACAGGGGAATGTGTTGGCTGTGTCAAATGGCATTATTATTTTCAACTCTTGAAAGATTTACCTATATTTACATGTGAGCACTTACAATCAAATCTGGAATAAAGGCCATCAAAAAAGCCAGGGACTTTTCATTCTCCTGGGCTTTGCATCTTCACTGTCCGAGCCCTGGAATGGTAAATACCATGAGTACAGCAGTTCATGTTTCTTTTTCTCATTCCTTTTCTTTCTGGGCTAGCAATCCCAATATTCGAAATCAGTGTATAAAAGCTTTTTAGTTCTCTTTCTTTCGGACTTTTAAAATGAACTCGTTTTCCAGAGAGTAGACTCTGGAGCATGTGTTAATGATTCCTTCTGGCATGCCACTGGATGATATTCTGCCTTTACTCCTGCCTCATCAGTTTGTCTTAAATTTTTTGAAATTTGAGGATAAAAATTAGGCTATTGTAGGCTTTTTTATGACATGAATTTATACATTAAGTGGATTACCTTAGTATAATACTAAAGTAAAATGCAATGTCTGTCTTCCACATAGTTGCATATTTTGGAAACAGAAAACTCCAGGGACTGTTCCAGTGCACTGAACTTTTTGGTAAAAATGCAGAATAAGAGTTCAGAAGATAAATCCTGAGCTACTGTAAGATGGAGGTTGTGAACAAGGGTGTCTTTCATCTCTGGTTCCTGTGTTGTCTTCATGTAGCTACTATAGTTTCCAGTTCTCAGATGCTGCTTCATAGTTACCATCTTCAGATGCATGGTCTTGGTGGGGGGGGTTGGTTGTTTGTGAAGAAAAACGTTACTGTTTTATGAAAATGGCAGTGGCTCCCAAATTTTATTTTCCCTCCGGTTCTATGTATGGGAACGTGGTATGCCGCTTTTTTTTTTTAAAGACAGCTTTTTCTTAGCTATTGTTCAAAAGAGTAACACAATTCAAAGTAATAAAAGACCTCAGAAAGTTTATACTTGCACTTTGGAGAATGGTACACAAGTAGAGAAAAACTTCACAACCTCAGGACATTCAGTCATCCTCAAATCATTGGTTTATCAAATAAAATATTAATCTCACATGTGCTTAATCTTTTTACTGTCCATACTTCTTCCATGAAGTTTTTTAATCATCTACCAAGTGAGTCAAGTAGTAATTCAGCTGTTAAAACTTCCCATGGCTAATAAGTTATGTTAAGAATTTATTAGCTTAAAGTGACTCTGTTACAAAGATACCAGGTACTTGAAGCTGATATGATTTGTGCACCATAAAAAGAACCATGGGAAGAGTAAAATTGCGTAAGGTTAACAAAGACTCAACTGAAGGGGATGAGAATTATAAGGAGAAAAACTGTAGGCCTTTTTTTCTCAGCTAAGTAGTTAAAACAATTTAAACACCAAATTTAAAATCAGAAAAGGAATTGAAAAATGCATGTCTGTGCAATCCAGAACCTACTGATATTTGGGCATCTAAACTTTAAAGGCGACTTCTGTAGACCATTTAGCCAGAAATAAAATGTCTAATCTTACCTCAGCCTCACAAAACATGTGCTTTAGGATTGAAGCACAATGGGAGTGCAGTTTGCTAGATTTTTTTTTTATATTGCCTGCATAGCAAGAATACAAAAGCAACTATGTGCATAAAACACTTCTCTGCATTCTAAATATAGCAGCGCCCACTTGAATGAATATTTCATAGAAGAATAACCTATATAAAGGGAATAAACGCAGGCAGCGATGATATTGGTAGGATATTGTTTTTAAATGGAACAGCTTTTAAACGAGTAAATGAATACCTAATAGAAGTGCTAATGCCTTGTATGAATAGAAATCTGATGGAGCTGTGTTTTGTTGGCTACTGGCTAGAAAACTTTTAAAACAGGGAGACTATGCATAAATTTAAGTTGAAAAAGAAGGGAAACTAAACTTGTGCATGTTTCCATAACTTAGACTTTTTTGCACCTAACCAGTTCACCTGAGATGGGATGAAGTAAGAAGGTGTAAACACTGCCTTGTTGTATGCTGAGCCTCAGGCGGGACAGGCAGCAGGGCCAGGGAGGAGCCATGGGGTGGGCCGCCTCTCATCTGGCCAGGGGTATGGAATGTACTTTGGTGGCTTTGGTCTAAATCTCCTTGAGGAAATATCCAGGGTCATGTTAGGCAACCGCTTTCCTTCCCAGAGGTTTGCTCGCGCGGGGTCCTGCGAGGCTTTGGGCTGCTCCACTGACACACATGAAATTGGACGGGGATTACTGAGGAACACAGTGTGGGATGCGCTAGGTGCAAAAATGACACCAGCCTTTACATTTCTTCCACCGCCTAGTTCAGATGCTCCAGTTATGTCTCAGAGGATGTTTGGAGCATAAATCTGGCAATGCCGGTAGGAGCTTGACCCAGCTAAATGCACTGTGTCTTAGGCTCAGGCCACGGTGGCAGAAACTCCTTTAGTCTGTCCTGAGAAGGGCCGCAGCTTGTCCCCGGGTGCAAGATGGGGACTTGCTGGATTCCCACTGGGGTAGTTTTGCAAGCAGTAGTATGTAGCGTGACCTGCTTTGTATCCCGTGTGGTCGCTGGGGTCAGGCAGGGCAGGTGGGGAAGCCCCTGCAATACGAGAATGAACGAAAGTTTAAAGCTCGGAAACTTTCAACTGTCTTGAATTTGCTACTTTAGCCTGACAAGGAGGTGTGGAGGAGAAGGGGGGATCAACAAAGATCATTGAATAAAGAATATAAAGGAAGGGTGAGGACATATATTGAGTCCCAGACTCGGAGGGGGCGAGGAAGAGATCTGATGAAAATGTATAGGGATTAAAAGGGCAATGATCTACGGCAAACCGCCGAGCCAGGAAGATCAGGTAGGTTAGGATTTTTCTGAAATTAATGATAATTCCATGTTCATCTGAAATTTTAACTGCTTGCAGACATCTCTCAAAGGAAAAAAACATAATGGGCAAAGGATGATTCAACAAGTTCTTGGAAGGTATTGGGTTCTAGTCTTGAGTTTGTTTGTTTTATAGATGGAGAAATGCATACAGAGGAAAGACTTTTAAAATATATTTTAGATTTTAGACAATGAAGGGGAACTAGCTGAGAGTATAAAGGCAATAGGCAAGTTGGGTGAAATTGAGCATGAAATGAGATTTCACAATCTTGCAAAGAGGTGAAGGAGGAACAACAATGTAACAAAAATGGACTTGAGAGAATCATAGCTGAGATCTCTCCAGAGGCAAATTAAGTAGTTGAAAGTAAAGGTGAATTAGCTTCCAGATCCTCAAAGATGTGATATTATGGTACAAGCACAGAAAACCCAAATATAAAGATTAACTTCGTAGCAAGAAAGAAACACCTCAAAGCTGAAACAGGTCAGAAGGAATATGCAAAAAAGGCACAAACACATGGGGATGAAGTTAGGAAGGTCCAGGCAGGAAATGAGGTGCAACTGGTTAGAGATGCCAAAGTGAGGAGGAACCACTCTCGAAGTACATTAACAAGAAGATGATCTAGACAGACACTGCTGCTTTGCTCACAGGAGAAAACAAACTGCTAATGGAAGACTACAAAGAATAGGTTTTTTCTTTCCTTTTTTTTCTTTTTAATTAGGCCTTCATTAAAAGAGTTATTTGCTTCCACATTAGTAGTACTATTAAAACCAAAAGAAAAGGGATAAAATCTTATGCAAAATTAGAAAAGAAAAATTTAGGGAGTTACAGATGAATTAGATGTTTTCAAATCCACTGGTTGTGATGGGCTTCATTCTAGGATATTTAAGTGTTTGCCTAAAGCAGTCTCAGAGCTGATAGTGTTATCTTTGAGAACTCACATGAGATAGACGAGGTAGTAGAGGCTGGAAAAAAAGCAAACATAGCGTCTTTCATTTTCAAAAAGGGAAAAAAGAGGAGCCAATGGATTACAGACCAATCGGTGTGAACTTCAGTCCACAGAAAAATTCTGGGGGGAAAAAAAAATAATCAAACCAAACACTTGAAAGCAGCTGAAGGATAACAAGAAAATGAATAGCTGCCAACGTGGATTTGTCAAGAATGAATTGTCAAACCACTTGAATTTCCTTGTACAGCAAAGTAACAGACTTCACAGCAAGGGAAGAAACAGTTGACATCATGTCTCTTGAGTAAAGTGAGGTCTTTAAAAATTGGCTTACATGACATACTCTGAATCAAGGGTAACCTGGGCTAGATGAAAATGCTGTTAGGTAAGGACAGTACTAGCTGGTTTGGAGAATAATTTTTGGAAAGATAGGTGGAGGAGTATCAAAACGGAAGGATGTACCGAGTAGTGTTCTGCAGAGCTGTCCCCAGCTTTCATCAGACCATGACCAGAGTGATGCGATATACATTATACATGTTAATTTACAGAAAACTGAAAGTGAAAGAGAGTGCAAAGTTTTCTGAGCTCAGAATGGCCTTGAGAAATGGGGCAAAGGGTCTGAAAGAATAGCCTGAAACTGTAAAATAAGAGGGATGGTAGTTCAGCAGAAATAAGGAACTGAAGGAATACAAGGTGGGGAACAACTGTTAAGGTAGGAGTTCTTCAGAAAAATCTCTGGGGATTATAGTGGATTACAAACTGAGCATGAGGCAATATCATGCTGTTGCAAAAGTGGCAAATGTCATCATAGAATGCACAAATGGCAATATAATCTGAAAGATGTGTGAAGTAATGCCTCTGCTGTGCCTAGCACTGGCAACGTCTTCCCAAAGCAGTGTCTGCTTTGGGGGTACTCTTGTCCTCCTAGGCAAAGGTTGGCCACTTGGAGACAATCCAGACAGGAGTGATGGGCATGGTCACCATGTGCAGTCAAGATGATGTGGCTGTCATGGAGAGATTGTGTGGACAGATGCTGTTCAGTTTAGCTCTAGTCTTGTGGGGTTCTACCAGTAGTCTTCAAATATGCAAAAGGGTGGTGCGGAGAGGAAGAAATAAGGTTTTTTTTTTTGTGTAAGACAAAATGTCAGGGAATAGTTATTAGGAGGAAAATAAGAGCAGTTTTCTGATAACTCATGCATTGAAGTCCTGGAACAGGCTGTGGCTGGAGGCCTTTAAGAATGGGAATGACATGACATTGCTGACTCTGTCTTGGAGTAAGAAGTCCTGCAGATGGGCTCCCTAGACCTACTTTCTGCCATCCCGCAGTTTCCCTGCTGATGATACTATCCCTCTTCTGTAAATACTTGGGAAGGGATGAAATCATTGTGACGACGCTGTTGTTCTAGGAATTTACATTCAAGAATTTCTGCTGCAACTGACATGGCTGTCGATATCAAAGTGCAATAGAAAGTGCTTGCAGTAGGCAGTTTGATCCAGCTCAGGCCTGTAACAGACAGCACAAAGCGACAGGTTTTTCCTGCTGTTCTGAAACTCCTCGCTGTATATTCACAGATAATTAGTCCGCCCGTCTCTGTCTTTCACGTACTGTGTTGATGGAACTTCTGAGCTGTGCAGCTAAATGATTAGAAAATTGTTTAGTTCAGTCCTGGTGTATGGAGTTTTACTGCAGGCTAAATCATATTCTTTTCTTGTTATCCCAAACTGCTCATACTCCTTTTAAATTCCTTCACTCTGATTTTGATTCTCAAAACCCCAGATTAAAGCTCTTTATCCATACCTATGTGCTTTCTCTTTTGCAGTTCCAGTGCAGATTTGCATAGTAAAGGGGATATTTGTGTTTCTCCTGACCTCATCAATATTCTGCTGCACAGCATGCACTTATATGATAGTTTATTCCGGGATGATGAACAGATGCAAAAGTGTCTTCAATTGTCTCTGGAAATTAGCAATGGTCAATACATCCTGCAAACACAATGCTGGATGCTGTGGCGCATGCAAAACATGCATGGCAGGCAGAGCACATAGCCTTTTCCTGCCTCTAGCACACTTCATTTAATTTTAATAGTAGAAGGAGATGTGGTATCTTTTGAACATAGATATCCTTGTGGGCTAATGTAAGGCTTGGACAATAAGAGTTTTGCATAGGAGAATTTGGCTTAACCTGTCAGTCTTCCAGAGATTAACAACTTCATCAACTACTGTTGATATTGACAGTCAGTTGCTAGGCTACATGTTTACTGCTAAATGAATAGGCGACTTGGGGCCAGTGTGAATATTCAACAGATTGGCAAATAAGTAAAACGTGCTGTGACTTGATTTGTTAATTATAGTCAAAATAAATGGCTGTATTGATGACTATGATTTTACACAGCATTAGTCCTCTGAAAACAGCAATTAAGTCTGCCATGTAAACATATATCTTGCCTGTGACAAAAAAAAAAAAAAAAAAGCCTTAAACAACTGAATACACCACTCCAAGCAGTTTCACTAGGAGTCTTGAAGTGCTTACATTAGTTAAATTATGTCCTTGGGTGTTTTTACACCTCTGACTGAAGCACAACATTCAGGCGGGGTCTGGATTTTGAAAAGCTTTCTTGTTTGCTGCGAGCAGTGCTACTTATGGTCAGAGTTTATCAAAAGGAGCATGATCACACTTGAGGGAGAAAACCCAAGTAGCTGGATTTCATGAGGATGCTTTTTTTCCTGAAGTTTTTTCCTGTGGTGAGAAAGCTGAGCATGAATTTATTACTTTATATGCTCTTTTCAGCAGACCTTGTGAAAGAGTTCTCACATGTACTCTGTATTGCATTCCAGTTTATCAGCTGGATTAACTCAAAGTCACTTCCCTCGATCCATAGTATTCTCTTATTACATTTTAAACTCTCAGTATATTGATGCACTTGTTCTGTGTTTCAAGACTTGCATACGCTGGCAGGTGCACTGAGTATTCAGCATCACTCATTGTTCAGTGTTGCATATGTGTAGGCAACAACACTGTTCTGGGATATGCGGTGCCTTTTGATTGAAACTTCAAAAATACATGTGCTGTTCTCATCTCTGTTGCCAACATCTGCTGAGGTGCTGGTCAAGCCTCTCTTCCAAGCTCTGGCTCAGTTTTGCTATCTGTAATATGTAGTTGTTGAGTTCTTTCCCTCCATAAATAAATGCCAGCCTAAAGAGCACTGAAGTTGCCAAATATGCCCCAAGTATCATGACACAGAAAAAGAGGTTGTTTTAAGCTTGAGAAAAACAAATTATTTTTTGCACAGAAAAACACAACTTTCCCTGAACAGGTAGGTCTGTGTTACCAATGCATATTTAGCTTGGGGTTGAGTTTGGACCAGTAATTATTTTTTCCCCAAAGAGTGGTAGAAAGGAGCTTCCTTGTTTCAGACATCATTTTTGTCCTGATGAACATCTGTCCTTCTTTGTGAGCTCTTGAGTAGTTGTCTCGTGTGGTCTCGTGAGACTCTCAAGATCAAAGTCACAAAAGCAAAGTCATACTGACCCACACTGATCACAGCTGGTCTGAGGCAGGCTGGTACCAAATGCTATAATGGAGAGGCGTTTTGGTTTTTCTTTCAACGTTCTGCTGAAAGAGAAACCACCCAACGTGAATGCTTGGCAGACAGAAGTTTAGAGAAAATCAGAGAAAGGGTACAAAGAAACTAGAAATGGAGTATGACTGGGGAAAAACTGGGGCTGGAGATTGAACTGGGCAGCTGGAAGGCAGCAGATAAGAAATAATTGATATAGGGAGAGGTCCAAAATGAAGAAATAGCCGGGAGAGAGGTGGGATGCACCCAGATCAGTTTAAAGGGGGGTGGGGGGGGGGGAGAGTGAAGAGGCAAACAAGGAGGCTGA
>JAVJGJ010000061.1:29599059-29622097 GCA_035590215.1 Microhierax caerulescens
CCGGGGGGGGGGGGGGGGAGGTGTATCATGTCTTCTGAACATTACTTTACTATTACAGCCTGTGCATCCAGGAGCACTTAGCTACTTCCCAAGCTCTTTATGTGGGATAGAAACAGTCACTTCTTGTTACTGAGTCTATCCCATAAGAAGAGATGAGAAAATACTAAATAAGAAGCCTTACTAAGGTACTAGCTAAGTTGGTAAGAACCATGTTGGTCATAGTGACTAGATGATCACTCCAGGGGAAGTTGTCTGGTGACTCTGATTTCCATCCTCTGTGATCTTAATATACAGATTTTCCTTCTGTTTCTCATTCCTGTCCACGAGATCATTGCCTGTTTATCATGAAATGATGTCTGTGTATTCCCTGAAATTCTTCACTCTTGGAAAAAGTGTTGCCACATGGAATGTTTCCAAAGCTTTAATTTCCCCAAGGATTGCCAAAATATAACTTAATAAGAAAACAGAAATATAACAATATTTTGCTTTTCCTTTCAATCTAATACTCTGTTGTTGTTTTTAAATATAGAAATTTTAGTCCGAAGTCTCTCAACACATGTAGAAATAACTGCCAAAATAGAAATTTGTCAGATTAGAATAAGAGCGGCACAAATTCAGCAGCAGACCACAGTGATCCACAGCAATCTGTGGACTATCTCATAAAGGTCTTGAGAGAAAATCAAGTTTATAATCAATAGGATTATGTTTGCTGCATGGAGATCATTAAATAAAAAAAAACCAAAAACATTTACAAAAAAAAGAACCCAACAAACACCCACTGAGTTTACTCAGTGCTTGAGCACAGAGGTGAGGTCATCCTTTAAACAACCTTCTCACCAAATTTTCTATGATTCAGTGTTGCACTTTGTAATGGAAAATGCACAGCTCTCAAAAAGACACAAAATTCTGTTACATTTTGAAGAATGTTTCTTGTGTATTACTGCCATGTTCTCACTTGCTACAAAGTACTTATTTAAGCAGATTTCCTGAACATCTCAAACTTTCTCCAAGGAATTTTTAACATTATGAAAGTAGCTTTTAAGAATTTTAGGATTTGTGGTTGGGGGGGGGAATAAATGTTTAAATAAATGTGCCAAGCCCAGTTTGTGAAAAGACAAAGGGAAGTGTAATCTGCATGTATGCTACCTGAGCTGTTGGAGGTGATGGTTCTGGCATATATTAGTACAAGCCCATAAGTCATGGTGATAGATCACTTTTCTTGCTGGTTTTAAACTGATTTACCAAGAGAAGAAGGTGGGGGGGTGGGGGACAGGGACAGGACCAAACAAGCACCACCACCACCCCCCCCCCAAACTAGAACAAATACTTAATCTTTTTGCTTCCTATAACACTGTATATTTAAAACATCATTAGTTACATTCAACTGGGTCTTTTCCAATATCACTCACAGACCATGGAAAGTCTCCAACTGACTTCACTAGGTTTTGGCTCGAGGCCTGATATCGAAAAGTGGACTGAGCGTCTGCCGGAGCACTGCCTCGCAGGGCTTGGGAAGAGGCAGCCTGGACTGCAAGCGGTGCCGCGTCTGCTGGCCCCTCTGCAGTCATGTCGCGGGAAGCTGATTTACCAAGGGGGCAAGCCATAGCCTTAGCTGGGTTCTGCCCCCGTTTGTTGATTTTCAGCCTCTTTTTCTCTTTGCAAGGACTCTGTTTGCTGAATGTGGCATTTTAGGGCCATACAAACCTTCAGATCCTGCATTCTTGAACACACTGGAAACTTTACAAATAATGGAGGAGAGCACCTACTGAGTCCTGGTCGGTGGGGCGAGCACTGATTTATAAGGATGATAATTGTATGGTGCGTATAAAGGTCTGCTCAAGTCAAACTGCAGTAGGAGTGATCTAAGGATAATTGGTTTTATAGCCATCCTTACAAAGATTTTAGTGCCTTTAAACTTTTATTTGCTTAAACATAACAAAAGTTCAGTTGTAGTCATAGCTGTTTATTTTACAAGGCAGTTATAGGTGGATTTTGCTGCTGGTCAGGTTTGTAAAAAACATGTGCTTTACTGAAGGGAGGTAAAAATCATTCCAGGACTATTGTATTGAACAGAACAGTTGGGTTTTTTTTGGTGTATTGTCCTTTTGTGTTTGTTCCTGTAAGCACAATAACAGAAAGAAAAGGTTTTGGGAACAGATTCATAAATTCTGCTGAAAATTGAAAAGAGTTTCATAAGAAATCCTTTAAAAAAAATAAAAAATGGGTTTAGTTCATTAAGCCATGAAAAAAAAAAAAAAAGGAAATTGAATTATGAAATATGCAGATGGTTTTAAGTCTTGGTGAATGACTGCCCAAAGCTTTGGAATTTGGATTTCATTTTGTTAAACTTCCAAAATCTGCTGGCTGACCAGAGGCTTCCAGTGCTGTGATGAAGCTGCAAATCATCTGTTCCAGTTGTACTTTCATGTGAACAACTTGCACAAAGCATATGAAGCACCCCAATTCTGAAATCAGTTAAATACCTTAACTAAATCTAAGGAAAATCAATGCATTTGGTTAATTTGAACAGTGGAGCATTCTCCAAGCATATTTCAATGGAGAATCAGGTAGGAAAGGGTTAACGAGTCCAACTTGAGTCCTCTTCCCAGAGTGGTTGCTGCCTTAGATTATATGCGGCAGGGTAATTAAGTCAGTAGTACAGAACAGATTTCTGTGTCCTCCAAAAGACGAACAGGTTAATTTCCAATAAGCGATGTGAAAGAAGTTGAGCTCTCAGCTTGTTATTCATGTTGCCGGTGATCTTCCATGTTTAAACATTTCTGCTGCTTTGGTTAGCAGTGATAAAGGTCCTACAGCTGTTTACAATCCTTCATTTGCAGTTCTGCAATACAGCAAGCAACTTTTTAATTTTTTTTAATACAAACCTTTTATTTTATTTTATTTTATTTTATTTTTTATTTTTCCCTGCCCCACACCCCGTCTTAATCCTGAACTTTTTGTGGACAGACAAGCATTTCACCAAAAGGAAAACTATTTTTACCCCTTTAGCCTTCCTTTGGAAGGAGATAAAAATGAAATCTAACTGGAGGAAAGTTCTATTGAAAGAGTGAGGAGAACAGAACAAGATTCAATTACATTGTTTGGATCAAGATATTAGTATGTGAGATCCGGTTTCACATAGACTTCAAAAACAAACAAAGACAACTCCTTTTGAGCCTCTGGCGATGTGACTGGCTCCATAAGATTAGAGCTCAAATTTACATGGATCTGTATTAGTTCAGGTATGAAGAGTTTCATTTTGCTGATCTTTTGAAGCAAATTCCACATAGCAGCACAAGAAAGGGCTGCCACATCGGATTTGACACCCTCCAACTGTGCCTTATGCCAATGTTTTCGTTGGTTCCCTCCTTACAAAATAGCTCTTTGCCAGTTTTCTGAGGACTCCATCCTTTCTTTCTTTCTTTTCCTTCCCTTACCCGCGCCCCCCTGTTTGAGAATGGTTTACTTTGGGATTGTTAAAGTATGTATAGAAATAGCCATGAAGTAGAGGGAAAGGAAGACCTTGCTTGCAAACGCCCTGTATTTTAGCGGAAAAAATAACACTATTGGAAACTGATCTGTTGTCGTCTTTTGGTCCGCAAACAGTTCTTACTCTGTGTGCATTTCTTAGCAAAACATTGATATAATTAATAGCTTTTCAATTTCTAAGATCTGCACATGTAAAACGTAAAATAAACCGAACCTCGCTCAGCTCCCGTCTTCCATTGCTGCTTAGTCGCTATCAGGCTGTGCTCCTGTGTTAATGACCACCTTTCCCCGGTTGTTCCCAGCTTCCTTGCACTGGCTTCAAGCTTCCTACCCTCTGGGCACGAGACAGCTTGGAGGCACGCGGCTGCATGCTTAGGGCCTATATGAGAATCCCTTCTTCACATAAAGAACTGTAGAAACGGTCAGTAGATACAAAAATTCCCATGGAGTTCTACATATGGATTAAGCTATGGCAGCACAAGATTTGGCAGAAGGCAGCCAAAGCAGTGGCAGTTGCTGTCCGGCGCAGTCCTCGATGCCTCTGACTGCATTGCTACCGACCAGCAACACGGCCCCGGCGCACAGTCCTTGCAGTGCTGTTGCCTATGTGTTCACTTACTCTGCAGATTGTGTGCAAGCAACCACGACGTGACCCGATGTACCCAGCAAATTCAATTACTGTTAAAATAACACAGCTAAGGCAACACAGAGCGCTCTCTATATTGCTGTTGCGGCTCAAAAGCTGCTCTGAGCAAATGGTAGTAACTGACGGCTCCTATATTGTGCTATATATGGGCTGCACCAGCCTCTTGCAACTTTATCGTTTGGAAAATGGATAATATTTGTAGTTACTGCCTGAATTCTGCAGCTTTGTCCGAGAAATAACATTTAGGTTGCAGGCATAATGCACTGTATCAGAATCAGCAGTTTTCATACTGTTTTTCAGATGCTCCTGCCACACCAGCCTTCCCTCAGTAGGTGGGAAGTGGTTTGTGATCTAAGGCTTGCAAAGATAAATAAGCAGGATGACTTCATGGCACTCGATACAGGCTGTTCCTACCCCCCAGAAATGGTTGGTAAAATAGCCACGCTTGTGATGAACATCTTGATTTATAGGTGAACTCTAAATGATTTAAAATTTGGAAGGGGCGAGGTGGGTTGCACACGTGTTGGTTCTTAGGTCTTCATTTGTAAGGCTTTGAAGTTGGAGTCCATTTAGAAATTCTCTGCAAATTTTAGAAATAACATTTCTGTGAAAACGTTAACACAAAATCTGGTGGCATATGGTTGCATTTAGGTGACTAATACTCACTTGGGGCCACCTTCTTAATTTACTGCTGGCTTCACCATTCATGAGTAATGCATCCACTCCTAGCTCATGCCAATAAAGCTTTATGCCACCACACGTGTAATATTTCATTACATGTATTGCCTTCCCTATTGCAATGGCACTTATGTGGTTTGTGTTAACAAATAATCACTAAAATGAATAGCACAGTAAAATTATATAACTTCTAATTATTTTTAACAATTAAAAAGCCTAAACACAGACTTTGTAAGGCCGACTCCAAAGATACCATTATGTCAAGGGCTTAATTTTCAGATCACAGTAACAGCATGTAAACATACCCTGCAATGAGAAGAGGTGTTCTACAAGAAATGCTTTAAAAATCAGGGAGTGATGGCGTGGGGTTTGTTGTGGAGTTTTTTGTTGTTGCTGGTTTTTGCGAAGCGTTATCTGATTAGTTGGACCATAGCAAAATATTTACTTTTCTCTCTGTTAAGTTGTATATCTTGCCAACGTCATATTTACTGTAAGTCATACTAGGTTCTGGATAGCAGCATGAAAAATGCCATGAAACACTGCAGTGCCTCTTTTCCCTCGCATCCTTGATTTAGTTGCTTTCAACAAAAACTTATCTAGGCTGTTTTAAGTGACTTGTACATGTGGGTAAGTCTCATCTGCCTCTAAGATTGGTTGTTAAATTTTTTACAGATGATGTAAACTGGCACATCATCATGCTCCTGGGTTGGGGATGAAGGCAAACAGTTTTTCTTGTGTTTGGTTGGGGGTTTTTGTGGGTTGGGCTTTTTTTTTTTTTCCTCCTAAGTCAGGACTGGGGAGATGAGTGTTCTCCAGAATGTAAACTGGGAATCAGATCACAGACAAATATATGCGAACTGGGAGCTATTTTTAGTGTGAAAACGTTCACGAGTGGAGAAGAAACCCACCTGTCCCCCATGTGCAGCGTGCTCTTGCCCTGGCTCTGTGAGTTCCACCCTGCATAAGCATCATTCATGATGGGGTCACAGAGTTATTCTTTCAGTGGTCTGGAAGCTGTAGGTCACATGAAGAACATCTCTTAAAGGTCTGACAAAATATTTCAGACAGAAGACATAATTTTTTAATTCTTCAAAAGACAAGTTAAATGTACTCATTGCATAAGAAATCTATAATTTAACAGCAGCTGTGCAGCAGCCTTTCCATGCTATAGTGCAGTCTACTATATTGATGATTTCAAATATTTATACCATCATCCCACATTCATGAAAAATATTTAAATTAAACATGCATAGGAACAGATGCCATTCTGTTCTGGCAACAAAACCTAGTCATAAACTTCTGCTTATGAAATGTTATTTCACTTGACCCCTATCAGTAGGAACTCATGAAAATTAAACTGGGAAAGGAGAAACATTGCATGTAAGCTCCTCTCTCAGTGAAACCTTTGAGTGGGTATGTGAAGACAAGATGCTTCTGTTAATAGCAGAACACAGTTTGATTTGATGGGGTGATGCTCACTGCTTTAACTTTTAATGTGAGAGTCAGTGCCCAAATAAAAATTCCTTTTCACCTGCAGAAGGCACTTGTTAAAAAAGCTTTCTAGACCAAATCACAGGTTATTTATTTAAGCAGTTAGTGCTTCTGTTAGTTGTTAGAGATCATCTGAAGTAATTATGTTTAGTATTGCACTAAAATGCACAACTTCACTTTTGTACTTGCTATACTAAAAAACTCCAGAGGCAGGTTATTACTAATTCTAACTAATGCAATGTTATGAAATAGGGAAAAGGGAAAGGAAATGTCATGTAAAGATTGCAGGCTAAGGATGTCATCAGCCCCAGTCTATTCATGTTAAGCATTTACATCTCTCTGCGTGTAGTCCATATAGGACTACATATGCATTTGACTGGCATATCTGTAGCAAGGTCTGAACTAACAATTGATTCTATCTATTGTATCTAATTTATCTTGGCATTTATACAATCCTTTGAATCCTGTTAACTGATGGAAGTTAGAAAAATAAGTGGGTGATTTCATGGTTCTCTCCACTCCTAATAGATCCTGTTTGAGATGTTAGTCTTGGATTTTCTACTTCTTCTTTTGGCCTCTCATTCTAGCCATGTTAACAGATTTTATTGTGTATGTCCTCCCTTCCCCCTCCCCAGCTGATGTTAAAAAATTATGGGGCTTAATGGCACTGCAATAGTTATAACGTATGTTATTTGTCATCTTACTCCTCCTGTTTTAGTTTGCAAAAGTTCTGGGGAAAGGGAAGTTTTGGATTTATACACTAGCTCTGCTTTTCCATACGATACTGTCCTGGGAGTCAGAGCTGGACTGATAGAAAGGTTTGATCATTCCAGCGGTTGAAATGATCTCATGATACTGAGCAGCAACAACGAACCGGTATTGTAAAAAGCTTTTTTTGTCAATTGTACGTCAGTTCAGAGCAGAGTTTTGCCATGGTTTAAATGAGAGTCTCATGAGGAAAGGGATCTTTTGCTTGTAAAGGGAGGTCTGTTAGCCCTGTTGGGAGGGAGCTGTGGGCAGGTCAGTATGGCAACATTTTAGCCAAAATCACCAAGACAGAAGTTCTGTTAGGAATAAATGTTGTGTAAATGACTGTACGTGCCTGAGAGCATGAGGTCCAGTAGATTCCCCAGCTGACAGAAACCCAAATAAGTTACAAGACCTTGCAACATATGAATTAACAAAGCTTAGCTTACTAGTTGAGTACAATTTGGATTATTCTGCTGACTATACCGTACAGTTTCTGGTACTTTTTCCTCCCTCATTTTTATCAATACTGTACTAGATAAGGAATTGTATTTAAATTGGCAAGAACAGCAAGATTTCAGGGTTAGGAAGTCATCAGATCCCCCCTCCACACTGCTTTCTGTGAAATGGCAAAAGCAAAGACAGAAGGCACAAGACCTGACTGGGTGTGTGACAAGAGGGTGCCTTCATTTTTGTACTGGCAGCAGTGTACAAACTCTGTTCCTTTCATGGCCTCTTTACTTGCCTTTGAACTTGATACTGTGTGAGTCAGATGTAACAGCCATGCACAGCAAATCAAGATGCATGACCTGGGCTATGCAGACAAATGCTAACTCAATTCCCACCATCTCCTTGCTTCTCAGCAATTTTGTTCCTGTCCTGAAAAGGCTGTACAAAAAACCTAAGAGAATAATTCTGTGCTTTATTACTTGCAAATGGAAGATTTGTCAAGTTATGAAGAAACAAGAAAAGGATTTAATAGAACTGGATGTAAATCTTAGGTTATCCACTGAAATGTAGCATGAAGTTTTTTTACAAGTTGCTTAATTCTGATTTTTTCAGAAATAGATACATGGTTACCTGCTTTCTGGGACCTGAGAGGGAAGGAAATCTATTCTCAATAGCAAAGACTCAGTAACAAGAGATCAAATTCCTCACATAGACATATTTAGTTTATAGTCATAGCCTACTTAAGAATTTAATATTTGTTTGCGTATTTGTGATGTCCCCGTATTTGTAATGTGTTTTTAGAGTAAGTAACATAGACGCTCTGGGCTGTATTCTTTTCCTTTTCACATCACCTCTTCCTCTGTCACTTCCTATCTACAACCCCACCCCCCCCCCCCACCCCCCAAAATTCCTGGATTTTGAAAGTTGCCAGGATAACACTGTGGAGAAATGAAACTTCTTTCCAGTGGTGTTCTTGGTATTTTGGAACAAAACAGTCAAAGATCAAAGAATTTAGAATAATAATTAAAAAAAAAATACCAAGAAATCTGCTGTAAGGAAATTCTGACTGGAACTTCAGCATATGTAATATAGTTTAGAAAACAGCGAAGTATTTACCATAAGAAACTATGCTTTTATTAGGGTCAGAGAGTAGACTGTATTTTCTGTGGTCTACCCTTGGAACATTTGTTTTGTGCATCTTTGCTGTGTTGTTTTAATATACTGACTCTGATGTATAATTAGTGTAAATTCTTTGCGTTTAAGTAGTAAATGGAACAGTTGGGCTGAATATTTGTAGTAGGTCCTGGATTGATAGTCTTAAAAGCCTGTAGACCTCTGTTTACATATAGTTTACACACAGTACAGTTAGAGCTCAGGCAATGCAGCAACCCTCTCATCAGAAAACACCACGGTTAAGGGAACGAGTTGCTTGGGCTCCTGGTCCAGCCCTGGGCTCTCCAGAAAGTGTCAGAAGGGTGACTTGCTAAAGGCCTTGAATGATGGACAGGACCTGTTCTGGGACCCTCCAAAGTACTTGTAAAAGAAGCAGTTGTGGGAAAATGCTATTAAGATGCAGATAGCATCTTCATAGTTATTTGCATCAATGGAAATTAATAAGCTGTCATAACTCTTAAGGGTGGGTAGACTGGCTGAAAACGTGCCCTCAGCCATGCCGATGGCAATCTGCAATAATTGCATTGCTTATGATGGAGTTACTACAGGTTTCTAGAAAAGTAGCTGAGGGAAGAATTGGCTTTATCTCTGGTCTTTTGATAAGTGGTATTTTACTAATATAATGTGTACACACCAATATCCTGTGAAATTCCTGCACGTCACCAGCGGTTTTTATTCGTGCCCATTAAAATGCATTACAGTGTGGAGGTTGCTGAAATGTAAATTAAAGGCTACGGCACTCGTAGTTTAACAGCTGCCATGTAGATTGACAGCCTTTGTGCGCCCAGCTGGCAGTGTCAGGTTAGTGGGTCTCTAGTCACAACATTAATCAGCTTTATTAGTGCCACTAATACCAATTTGTAAGCAGACTGCAAGGATCAGACGGCCCAGCTGTCAGGCACTGCACATAGATTATTACAGGATTTCTTTTTATTGTTTAAGATTGGAATTATAATTTAATTAGGGAATTTAACTATTTTTTACACCCGCTGAAAACTAGCAAAGATTTAATAATATTAAAAAAAAATGTTAACTTCTTTACCCCGCCTTTCTACCATCTTTTCTATACCCCGTTCCCCATCCTCCTCCCTGCCTCCACCCCAGCATGCACGAGAGAGAAAATGAATTCGCTTCACAAAACCTGTTGTAGCATATCACTTGCTGAGATGAAGAACTTCTTACACTGCAGCAACAGCTCATATTGTGCTAGTCAGGATTTCCAACTGATTTCAACAGATTTTCCTTACCGCGTTGATGTGATATACCCAGTGCATTGGAGGACCAAGGAATACAGAGATTGTGTTTATAATTTGCTCAAAAAAAACCTGCTAGCTGCCTGCCTGGTTCCTAGTTTCTTCATAGCAATTACTAATTTTCAATTAAAATGTGTGTGTAAGCTGCACAAATCTGAGAAATCTACTAAACTGGGGTCATGTTATATAGCAAATTCTGATTCAAGAAAAGCAGAGCAAATTTGAATACATGGACATCTCTTAAGTCTCCCTCTTCTTTTTGGTGTGGGACCTCTTGTCCTTATTACATTACACATCAGTTTCAACTCAGTTTTAATTAATGATTTTAAATTAGGCTAAGAGGATATTAGCTCACAAAGCCTAGCAATGAAGAATGGATGTTGTGGCTCAGACACAACCTTCCAAAATCTCTGCAGCTCACATCTTATAACACTTTCATGTCGGCTATACAGATTACATTTCCTGCAACACTAAAGCAGCTTTTCTAGTGGGTCAGAAACATGATAGGTTTATCCTTCAGCATGGCCTGAAAATAAAACTGAGGAGGGAAAAAACCCTTATCATCTACTTAATGCATTGAAATAAGGGAATGTAAAGATGAAATTTCACAGACTTAGGAGACTTACGTAGGAGATATTTTAGAGGAGTGGCAGATAGCTTTTCTGATGCCCCAAAATGCAGGGAAAGGGGAACTCCAGCTGAGAGGTCCCTGTGCCCCACAGCCTCTTGCCTGAACCTGCTGAGTAGAAGATGCAGCAGTAGGGTCCACACCTCTGGAGCGTGGCCCTACCAAGATCACTGCAGAAATGGGCAGGCTTTGCAGGGCTGGGGCTTTTATGCTACTGGCTGTACTCAGTGATAGGACGAGTCTCGTGTCCCAAATGGAAAGCTAATGGAACATGCTATTTCTTTTTTTGTCGGATTTCTATATGTCCCAAAACCAAGCCAGCACTGAAACACATGTGAAGCGGTCATATGCAGCTGGTACGCTTGTCTGACTAAATGCTCAGTTTATCTGCTTGCCCTTGCTGGGCAGAGGCAGAAATAGTCTCTCTTCAGGAAGATGCTGGCTTTAACATATGAATCCTGACGCCAAAGTAACAGATAAAATGTAATTCCACATTTTTCAGCCCAAGTGCCATGACAATGAAGAAGTTCAAAAGAAAAATAGGACAAATTCAATTGATTTCTTTTAGTTAAGTTTTTTTGATTTGTAAGGAGGCATATTGGAATTTTGGGCAATTTCTAGATCTGAGGTAGTGGGATCAGACAGCAAGTGTAGTGCAAATACAGAGAGTAATTTTTAAACACAAGAAAAGAATGAAACCATGATATGTGAAGACCAAAAAAAATGAAAGATTTCATGTGATGAACTGTAACAGTGATCTGATGGACCTCAGATGACCGGGGCAGTAAGATGATGGCCAAGAATGGCTGTCCTGTTACACAACAGAGGCAACTTATTAGCAGATGAAGTTGCAAAGATTACAGTGCTTACTGCTCTCTGGCAGGAAGCCACTTCTTCACTAAAAGTGCCAACTTGGTCAGTGTCACCATAAGTAATCCCAGGGGCACAAGGGCAAGACCTTATCTTCCAGTAAGTAAAAAAGCTGGAGAATATTTAAAATAGGGGCTGCTTATAGATACTTCTGAAAATTTACAGATGGGAGGAAGGATACTAGACTGCTGAAAAAAGGAGCTCTAGTGCATATATTTAAAGAAGGAAAAGGATAATAGAGACAGTGAAGCTTAATTAATTTCTTCAGAAAATACTGGAACACAAATTTAGGAGACAATGCATGTGGAAGGAAACAAAGACCACAAATATATCAGCAGCAAATCATATCAAATATGTCTAACTTCCTCCGTAAAAGAACAACTCACCTTTTGAAAGAGAGGGAAATGATATTCAACATGTCTCTTGATTTGGGGTTTTGATACCGTTTCACAGTAGTTTCTCATAAGCAAAGTGCAGAAGTGTATTTCTGTTGGAACCACTGTGAACTGGATGACACTTTGACTGGAAAACTGTAATTGAGATTTTCAGAAGGAGGGACCAGAGGAGAGCAGGCAGAATGACCACAGATCCAGAAACCATGATATGGCAGAGAAGAATGAAAGAATAGTTTGTCTGTGGAAGAAAAAGTAATCTTTGAATACTTAAAGGGGAGAAAATAAACTTTACTTTGCCTAAGACAAAAAGTAACAGGTTCAAATTGCAAAGAGATGTTAGTCATTAGGGGAAAAAAGCTTTATAAAGGTAAGAATAGTCAAGACTTGCTGGGGAGATTAGCAAGCTTTCAATATTGGAAGGCTTCATAAACAAGTTGGGTGAGCATCTGTCAAAATGATGCAAGCATTGCTAATCTTGTGTTTGGACACAGAGGTGAGATGGGTTTCTCTTGAGGCCTCTTCCAGCTGCCTTCTCCTATAAAATTTGATTCTTTAACATCAGCAACATAATGTATGAGCTGGCTGTGGGCCTGGCCTTGCCGATATCATCGGCTGCTTGGTGGAAAATAGCACAGGTTGTCTTGTGGCCCAGAAGCCAGTGTACTCACTGCCATGCCTTGGGGACCTGATCCACTTGGCGTCTAGCTAATCCCAGCCCCAGTCCCAGTCAGCTGGAGGACCAGGGCATCTCTATATCTCACCTTGAGTAAGGAGGAGGAACGCACCTGGATAGCATGCTTAGCTCTGTCAGTTGGCAGCACTTCAGAAAGGCATCCTTATGGTGCGAGGTGGGCACCAAGTCATGGGGTCGCACAGTGACTACAGTGGTGGACATGGCCCATGAGTGTAGAAATATTACTGCTGCTGTTACTGGAATAGCAGCTGATAAATTGCCTAGAAATTGTGCAGGATCACAAACAAGTAAACCTCTGGGCAGTGGAAGTGCAGAATTTAAAAGCCTGAAGCTGTCGGACAAATTAAAGCTGTAAAGACTGCAGAGCCTTTCTATAAACTAGTCAGGCTGAATGTAAAGGTCATCAGATTTGTATAAGCTCCTCTAGCTAAAGCATGCCTATACCATATTTATTTTATATATATATTTTATTTTAAGATTTTACAGATAAACTTCTCAAACTCAAAAATTTCATTCTAAAATAAACATGTAGATCATTAAGCGTGCATGTTCAATATTTGATGGGCTTAAATATTTTATACAAATCTTTCAGAAACGGAGGGAAGTTACTAGAACATATATGTTTTAATTATAATCCCTCTAGAAATTTGCTGGGTTTATTAACCTTATGGAAACTCAGATAAGTTGGCCATTTTAATTAAATGTAAACAACTTTGTAATAACAACCCTGACGTCTCTTCCCAGAGAGTGATCCTAGAGGCCCAGTGCACTTAGAAATACCAAGGAGTTGCATTACAACCTGCTGCGACACTGCTGTACTGTCAAAATGATGTGGCAGCGAGCGCATTTTGAACAGTCCTAACCCGATGTTCTGAGTCTCAGTCAGCTTTAAAAATGTATTGTTTCCTTCCAGCTTTATTAGTTCTTCATCTCAGTGTAAAGGGTAAACTTTCCAAGGTCTAGAAATTTGATTCAAAGTTTTATACTTTTTAGTTCTGAGTTTGATGGGTATAACTGGAACAGAGGCGTTTTGGTTATCTAAATTTGCTGGTTTTGCGGGATGATGGTCCTGACCCCACTGAGAGGTCCCAGTGTCTGCACAGTGTGAGTCTGCACACAGTTTGAAGGATGTATGACTGTGCCCAGCACGGGTCCTTCTGTAGTCAGGGACATCAGTATGTGGAAAATCATCAGTCAGCAGTAGGGGTAGAAGTTAGAAATGAATCAGTTTCTCCCTATATCAGGAAGTCGTCACCCTGTACATCTTGCATGGCTGCTGCAGATGATGTGCCATGACAAGGACATGGGAGTGAAGATTGGCCTTGCAGGAATGTCTTTCCCTGTGTTTCCACACACGGATTTCAGCGTGGAAGGGGTAGAGTGTTACTGCACAGTTATCCTACAGCACGCTATATGGGGGTTTTGTGAGCAAGGAGATGGTCCTTTCTGGGTCCTGAATCTGGCTATCACTTCTGGTTTTTAAATGCTCTATTGCCTTTTCTTTGACTTGCCTCCTTTGAGCCAGCCAGAAATTACGTTAACAAGCATACTTATCATCATGTAAGAAATATGCTTTATGCATCTCTGCCAGAAACTGAGAGACGGGTCAGTCATGTAAATTATGTACTAATATGCATTATAAGTTTGGTGCTTTGCACGAGCGGCTGAAGCAGTTCAAGGTTTGCTAACTATTGAGGAAGGGGAGTAGTGGGTGTGGAGTGATTTGTTCATTCAGACAAAGCCAAAAAAAAGGTTAAAAAACCGTAATAACAGCTCACAGCTGACCAAGCAAGCAGCACCAAGGCTACCTCCTCCATAAATAGAGGCAGCCCTCTTGACAGCCAGAGACTGGGGTCCTGCTCTTTGAGGCTGGCTGCAAAGCTGCCACTGAGACCTGTGAAGAGCAGGCAAGAAGCAGGTCAGTGCAGCAGCTCCTGCAAGGGGACAGCTGGAGGACAAAGCATATCGATCCTCTTCGCTGTGCTGAGGGGAAAGCCCCAGAGAGCAGAGCAGCATGAGGATGGAAACTAATTTTTCCTGCTATTTTCACCCAGCGCTATTCCTCTAAGGAAGGTGGGTTAAGTCCTTTATGGAAATCACTGTTGGGGAAAGGAAACTTATTAGTTGGGAAAAACTTGTGCGGAAGGATTAATCCTGATCAGGAGAGGGATGAAAGTCAGCAGGGGAGGAGAGTGAAGTTAGTGTTGCTTTCCGTGTTTACGTCAAAGGCCTGATCTCTGGAGTCCCTCTGTCCCAGCAGTGACGTGCCCATCCTTGGACCTAGCTCAAGGAGATGCTCATTTGCTACTTGTGAGTGTGTAAAAGGCTGTCCTGAAGTAGGTCATAACTGTGAGTTGGGAAGGGCTGTGCGACACACCAGAGATCCTCTCTTGTGGGCACCGTACACAGACTTGAGATTATTTTAGAGAAGAAAAAAACTACCTAGGGAGCGAGCACTCCAGTCAGGTTTCTTTTAAGTGCCAGCTGCTTAGTGTGTTACTACAGTGGAGCTCAGTCTGCAATAACTGGCATTTATCAAGGCAATCTGTTTATTTTTTTTTTAACATCTCATTTATGGCAGTTTTAAGTTCTTTATATTGGACTGTAGAAAATCCTCTTACAGATTCAGAAATGATCCCCCATATATTTATATAAACAAAGCTTAGGAATGGCAAATCTAAATTGTTAATGGCTTGTGCTGTTTTCTCCATGGAAATATCAAGCAGCTTTCCTTTGAGCGGGTAAAATACCCTCTTTGCACTCCATACAAAAAGGTTTTCTTTGTTACACCTGCCAGCATGACAAAGGATTAATTTTACCAGAGCTTAACCTAGCCATCTAAGGGAAACCATTTAAATGACTTGATGTCTTGGTTGCTTTTAATGGCACTGCTCTGGTGATTTCATTTAATTTTACAAAATATAAGAGAATTTTTTGACCTATGCCACTCAAGTTTGTTGGATTTCTTCACTACAAGCGAGCCTCAGCTGTACTTACTGTGGAAAATATATATCTATTTCTTTGGGATTTTTCTATGGCATTCAATCAGGGAGAGCAAATAAAAAGTTACAAATGTACCTTATTTACAATTACTTCATTTTATAAAGCAATGAATCCTAATCTCATGATGAAATTTTGGCAGACATTTGCAGAATGCTTTCAGGCTGTTATATAGAAAGTAAAAAAAAATGTTGGGTATTGTTTCTGGGTCAGATTATTGGCGTTTTCGTCTCTTTTAAGCTATTTTAAAATGAACCTGTCTTTTGTGGAAAATGCAAGCCCAGAATTTCTGCCCAAAGGGACAGACTACTGGAAAGAAAAATGTTAATTAAAGCAGGAGTTTAACAATAGACATATAGTGGCTTTTTATTATCTTGACACCTTCTGTAGCCATTAACGTAAGCAAAGACAAATGCATAGTGTTACAATGAGCACTAGTGTCATACATTCAAGTTAAATAAAACTGCTCATCAGCGTAGACAGGCTGTGGAAATCCTCGAAGAGAAGGTGCTGCAGACCTACCCACCGAGGCTCTGTAGCGAGGACTGGTGTGGAGCTGCTCACCTACACGAGGGCCCAGGGACACGGACCATGTGCATCTGTGACGCAGGTACAGAGCCACAAATAAGAAAATCGTAGGACACTGAGGGGTTTTTTTAACTTTTGTGATTTTACTGCCTTTAATGTGCTGGTAAACTTATCAGCATAGATAAAGGGGTTTCAATTTTCACTTCTGCGAGTAGGTCTTTGGGGAAAAAAGTTGTGATTGAGCAATACTGCAGCGATCATAAAGATCAGAGAGAAATGCAGGCTTTTTCGTTCCCCAGTACTGAGGCAGAGTAAGCATCTCTTAAACCATCCCTCTCGCCTACTTAAGAAAAAAAATGCATCAAATTCAACAAAACAAGTGTTTTCCACTGGAAATTATTCAAACTTCTAGGACCAGCTGAAATATCTGAAGTACAATAGGCCTGTCTAATTGCTGACATAACTGAAATACTCAAATTGGGCTGCTGCAGACGGCATTTGGCAAGAAAACCGGAACTGTGAAGGAATTTTGGGTTTTGCTATTGTTTTTTTGTTTGGTATCTTTCTTGCTCTCTTCTTTATTCTTGATGTTAGGAGTGGTAACGAATAGCTTATTTAGAATTTGCTTGAAACTATTTATAATGAGCAACCTCACTAAGCTAAAAAGTAAATTTGTACAAAAGTCCAGGTGACATCAGCTTCTGCACATACACTGGAACAGACCACTGAACAGGAAGTAATTAAATCCTTTAAGGAAAATAAATCTCACAAGTTAATGGAATGAACAAAGTTCCCTATTTTATGTTGAATTTCTTGTTAAGAAATACTTTATATCATGGAATATCCTCACTGAATCTAATATTTAATCAAATTATCATAGTTCAGGTTTGGTTGACGTTTGCAAAATCCCTTGAACAAAATGAAACATGTTGCTTTGAAATAAAGTTTCCCAGGGTACAAAAGTTTTATAAAAAAAAAGAAAAGGAATTTCTAGAAACTATTAGTTGTTCTTGAACTATTAGATACTATTTTTAATTCTACTCTTGTATTTTCTCTATATATTTGAACACAAAATTCGATAAAGATTTCCAAGAGGAATAGAAAATTGGAACTTGCCTTTCTAAAGGAGCAAATCTTCATGTGTGATATGCTCTTCCTCATAATATGATTAAATCTCATGATTTCTAAAATTCCTACAGCAAATTTAATTTTCCCCCCTTTTATTTCTGTGATAGTTAAGCAGAGCAACTGCCTCTAGCAGCTAGTTCTTTGCTTACTGCCTGTCTACTTAGGGGTTATTCAAAAGAAACACTGGACAACGTCTGTGAACTTGCTCAGCCTCAGTCATTATATATATTGCAGCCATGGGCTGATGGGTGCATCTGCACTGGAGATGTGTGACTGTAGGATGAGGCACTTGAGGTCGTAGTGAAACTTCAGGACTTTCCTAAATCCTTCTCTTGTAGCCTGTGACCTGAAGGACCCTTTTTTCACTGTGCCAGGCTTTGCAAGTCTGCTTAGCACACAGTCATTAGAACAGTTGCCCCAGCCACATTATTTATAAATTTGGATAACCTCTGTATTTGAATATCTTTAGCAGTAGGTTTCTGAAGCCAGGAGAGCACACACCAATCTGAAAGAGAAATTCTAAGCATCTAATGTGGTATTTGATTTAATTTAGAGAAGTAAGCCCCTTGCAAAAAGGTCTACAGATCAATAAGGATTTGATCTGTGCAGATCAAATATGTGTCTGTACAGATCAAATATGTCTACAGATCAATAAGTGCAACTATATTGCACTTAATTAAGATCTGTTTTCAGTGGACCGTTGAGTGTAAACTATTTATTGCTGGGGACTACACGGTGTTACTGGGAGATGCCACTTTCTCCTGTGTCACTGCTACTGTGCAATTTCTAGGCAGGGGGAAGCAGAAAGTTTCCCACTGCCTGTGTGGTAGCAGTGCTTTTATTTTTTTTCTCACTTGGGATAGTGTGATGTATTCATGCAACAAATAGTAAGGCACAAAACACAGACTGCTTGACTGAATGACACCAGTGTTCAAAATCACATCAAGATAGTGAGTTTTTCAAAGCCAGAATTTGCCCTTATAGTAAGCAACTTCAGTGGAGGTGCTGCTAACTCTAAGCTGCATTTTCCCAGGAAATATATGGATGTCCTCCTGAGTTTTCTGGCACTACGTGACTGAGTGCTGTGGTAAAGTGAGAATTTCCAGACATCTATTTGGTTACATAAGCTATATGAACAACCTTATTGTTTGGAATAATTGTTGGGAAAGCACAGTAACCCCCCAGTAATCTACTAATTTTATTTGTAACTTTCTATAATTAACTATTGCTTAATTATGAGTTATATTTAGTGCTTCTGTATGAGTACTTTGCTTTATTCTTTTCAGTCCTCTCCACATCCTTTTATTCTCCCATATTGACATATGCAGTTTTACACGAAAGGGAAAGTTGATCTGAAGGTGATCTTGAGCAAGGCACATGGGGGTCAAGATGTATAAAAGATTTCGGAAAGGAGGTGACACAATGGCAGTCAGGAAATGAGTTGCCTCTCTGAAGCCAGGGCTTTTGCTTGTTCCTGGGGTTTCATCGGCTTGATGCTGATTGTTGCTAGAGCAGAAAGGAATACAACCTCACCTCAGGCGAATTTCTAAGGCTAGTACATGAAAGGAGAGGTGCTCAGATGTGATGGTGCTGGAGAACTTAATTACCATATATCATAGTCTTTTTGCAGTCATTTAAGAAGAGAAATGGGTTTTAGCATATTTCATGCTTGAAATCTTCCTTTTGCATGTATTTCTGATACCTGTGGCAACTGTGCCTCAGATTGCTATGCTGTCATTGTGTATTTTTAGATGCAGTGAAGCGTTTTAACCTCTGAAAGAGCTTTGTACAATAATTTCAGTGGTCCATGTGTTTTGAAAGCATTACTTGCCAACTAAATTGTGCACTGAAGAATCCAAGTGTGGTTTAATAAATGTATGTGCAGTCTGACAAAAACTTGTAAATACATCCAAAATGCCAAAGACCTTGTTTTCCTTTCATATCTGGGAGAATCTTATTGTGGTGAAAAGGACATGTGCAGTTTGGGAGTTTTTGTTGGCCGCTTTATTTATTTATTTATTTATTTATTTATTTCCCTCTGTCATTCAGTTTTCTGGAGAATAAGCAAAGCCTCTGACATGGCACAACCTCCTTTTCTTCATGGTTCTGAAGAATATACCCAATGCCAAGCTCTTTGATAACTGAAGGGTATATTCAATCTGCTGTCCTGTTTCACACCTATTTGATACCTCTTGCAAGGCCAACAGACCATTACAGCTGGGATGTCTAGTGAGGTTTCTGTTTTCCCATAGGCTTCGGTTATCTATGAGCAGGGTAAATTGGTTTTCTGTGAATACATCTTATATGTGGATTCAGGAGCAACACAGGTGCCTGGATCTTGGTGTCCATCATCAGTCTGAGTCTGTCCTTTCTGCCTCCCACCTAGGGAGGTGCCAGTCTGTGTAAGCCCTGTGGCACTGATGCCTATTCCTTTCCTAGGTCTTAATATCCCCCAGTTCTTAGGAGGGGCTCAGTGTTATGCTCAGGTGCCTGATGCGCTCCCTTAGTGTCCCCTAGGTATTCCCTACAACTGCTGCAAAACAGATGGCTTTGCTCACATTTGGGAGAGGTTCCCTTCTCCCCTTGATCTTGCTTCTTGAAATGTGCTTTAAACTCTTCAGTCAGGGCAGAGAGAACTTGAAATCTGTGCTTCTCCTATTTTACACTGAATTTGTTTTGTCCTGCTGAGCTGGTCACCTTCTTGTCTCCCACAGGTGAATTAATTTCCTTCTCCCATAGCTTATTAAAACCCTTTTGAGCAGCACCCATATCATGGTGCAGGTAAGATCTTGTAGGATCCCATCTATCCTAAAACTCTGAAGAATTGTTGTCAGTGCCCTCATGGGACAGATATGTGATTTGTTTGATAACTGAAGTTTGTGAAAATAACAGATAAATGTTTTTGCAATCATCTATTTAAGCTGCTTTAGAGATATTCATATAGCATTCAGTGTACTATCAACCTTTGCCAGTGCTCTGCACTTCTGTCCTTTAAAAGATACATATCACCAAATTTTATTTAGTAAGTATGCTGACCCTGGTTTTGGAATTTGTGTAATCTGACTACAGTTTGTTTACAAACAAAACCTTTGAAATATTACCTTATAGTTACTTTATAATGGGACAATCAGGGCCTGACCTATAATTGTTTGCATTTCAAGTGCTTAACAAATTACATTCATCTCCCTTAAAATATTACCCTCTTCTTTTCCTTGGGACGATGACAAGGGGTTTCCCTCCCTGGCTGATGACAGGTGAAGAATTTGGAAAGTCTGTTATCTCCCTTCTGGGAAAGGCAATTGCAAGCTCAGTTGGCTTCTTTTTGTTTCTAGGAACCAGTGAATCAAGGAAGGGATTTCTACTTAATCCTTTTCTCAGGGATTCTTTTTTCCTTTTCCTTTGGTTTTGATCCAAGAGAACTGTTCTGTATGTTTTATCTTGTTTCTTGTCTAAGATTCAGAAACACCATCTCTGCTTACCTGCCACCCTGCATTTCTGCAGTAACAAATTTGGGTAGAGAAGAAGGAAGGGACAGATGAAAAATGCCCTTCTGGCTCTCACTGATGGTCAGGTCATGCCCTGAAGGCTGATAATCCTTCTCAGTCATTACTCTGACTGCTGTGGTTTATCTGCAGGGGGGCTACTTTTATTTCCTCTCACCTTAGGCTGTGTGAAAAGTTTAAAAAAAAAGGAAGAGAAAGAGTCTAAAAAACCCCACCAGAAAGCATCTCCAAGATTAGATGCTCCCCTGTGCAATGTAGGCTGAAATGCTTATCCATGCTTTTGTGATTAGCAGGCTGGATTATTATGTAACCCTGCATCACCGGTTCTCCCCACTTCAACTCTCTCTCAACCCTCTTTGCATCAAGTTCCCACTGCAGTGGAAAGGCCGTGGTGAAATCTCAACTTTAATATCCTTATGTTGACTTAAGCAAGGCTTTATGTGGCCTTGGTTCGTCTTACAGCTCTGATCTCACTTCATCCTACTCTCTAGGGATGTCCTTGTGTTCTGCTAAAGCTGCCATGGATTAGATCATGAGGCTTGTGAATGAGCATTTCCTTGTTGGAGATTCACATGGAAATCTCCTCTAGGAAGTGGAGAGGTTTTTCTACAGCTGAAATCAATGGCAAAGCTCTCACCGATTCCAAAGGAAGCAGGACTAGACCCAATAAACTGATTTTTCCATATATTAATCAAATTCTACAATTCACATACTGCCTTACATGTCCAAATTTTCGGTTAAATTTAAAACACATTGATGTTTAAGTGTAATCTCAGAATGACAGTTATTAATGATTTAGTTCAGAGCCTATTGAAACCAAAGGGAATTTTTCATTTAGTTCAGTGGAATTTGAATCAGACTCTGAAATTACATTTTGACTGTCTTCTTCCCTAACCTTTCACATACTGCTGCGCATTAGAATCAAGTAATTTTTTGCCTTCTTCCCTCTTGTGGTTTTCATTGCTGTACATTCTTCAAATAGTCTATCTCACCATAACATACTTGG
The DNA here is from genome assembly GCA_035590215.1 of Microhierax caerulescens. Taxonomy (NCBI): domain Eukaryota; kingdom Metazoa; phylum Chordata; class Aves; order Falconiformes; family Falconidae; genus Microhierax; species Microhierax caerulescens. Next base: position 29,620,739 of record JAVJGJ010000061.1, read on the forward strand.
TGTTTTAATCATCCAGCAAAACCCCACACCCTGTTCAGATACACAAACAGGCACTCGTCACCTTCCCCATGTCCCATCAATGCAAAAACATCGATATGTCTAAACTATCTTTATGCAACACAAATATACAGCCTGTTCCTACACAGCATGCCAGAAAGAGAGCAGACCCAACTAATTGCCAGAGGGGACTGATAAATAAGGACGTGTTCCTACTTCCATTATCAGGTGTCACTGGTGATGGGCTGCGAAAGGATCAGGTGGGTGAAAGGGTTCCCTCTGAAGAATTTTGTTTTAGCTGAATTTGCTCCTTGTCTTATTAGATATCAAACAGGCAAAAAACAGCCAACAACCTCAAACAGAGGTGTAACAGGCATCTACCCAAATACAGGATGGGAAACATAGCTAGACAGCAGCTTTACAGAAAAATGTTTTACTTATAGATTAAAAATGGAATATGAATCAATAATATGGTATAAAAGAACAGCCCCACACACACACCACACACCCCTTTGCACCAAGAGAAAGAAGGCAGATGTTAAATACCTAGGCAGGAGTGAGTTCGACCGCTGTATTGGGCAGAACCCATGCTAAAAATAAAGTAGAAATATGGATAAATATGATGTATTGTGAAAAGTCAGGGTGGCATTTATAGAGGGATTTTATCTCACAGATTTGTTGGAAGCTTTTTTAAAGGAATTAAATACAGACAAATTAAAACCTCTGCAATGGAGCTGATAGGGGGTATTTTGATTTTCAAGAAAGTTTTCCAAACAATTGCTGCTTGATGGATTTTCATGGAAACATAGAATCATTCAAGTTGGAAAATACCTTTGAGTCCAGCTGTTAACCTAGCACTGCCAAGTCCACCACTAAACCATATCCCTAAATGTCACAGCTACATGTTTTTTAAATACCTCCAGGGATGGTGACTCAACCGTGTCCCTGGGCAGCCTGTTCTAATGCTTGATCACACTTCCAGTGAAGAAATTATTCCTAATGTCCAATCCAAATCTCCCCTGGCATAGCTTGAGGCTGTTTCCTCTTGTCCTGTCACTTGTTATCTGGGAGAAGAGACTGATCCCCACCTGCCTGCAACCTCCTTTCAGGCAGCTGTAGAGAGCAATAAGGTCCCCCCTGAGCCTCCTCTTCTCCAGGATAAACAACCCCAGTTCCCTCAGCAGCTCCTCATCAGACCTGTGCTCCAGACCCTTCCCCAGCTCCGTTGCCCGTCTCTGGACACACACCAGCACCTCTGTGTCCTTCTTGTAGTCACCTGCAAACTGACTGAGGGGGCACTCGATCCCCTCACCCAGATCATCGATGAAGACATTAACCAGGACGGGTCCCAGCACTGAGCCC
>JAVJGJ010000061.1:29623130-29657685 GCA_035590215.1 Microhierax caerulescens
GACCCCCCTCCTCGCTTCTCCAAGAATCAAAACCTCTCTCGTTCTGTGATCACCAGGCCCAAGGCGGCCTCCAGCCGCCACATCACCCACAAGCCCTTCTCCGCTGACAAAGAGCAGGTCCAGCAGGTGCCTCCCCTAGCTTGCTCGCTCACTGACTGTACCAGGCATTTGTCTTCCCCACATTCCAAGAACCTCTTACACTGTTTCCTCTCTGTTGTGTTGTATTTCCAGCAGACATTTGCTAAGAAAGAAACAGATATCATAAAACAAGAGAGAGAATCCTTTTAGGGGTTAATAACTAGCTAAAAGATGGGGAGGAAATATGTGGGAATAAATGGTCAGCTTGCATGATAAAGAGAACTTCATAGTACCCAGCTGGTATCTATGCTGTTCAACATATTCATAAATGAACTTAGATATTAGATTGAATAATGAGAGCATTTGGTGATATAAAATTATTCTGGGTAATGAAATCAAACTTAGGCATAAAGAGTTGCAGGAGTGAGTGACAGCATGCTAGAGTGGGAGATGAAATTTACTGTCAATAGATGCAAAGGAAAATGTAGATGGGGAAACAACTATAATGCACGCAGGAATAAAATTTTAACAGATATGGCAAATTTCTTCAATAGAGAGTGAAACTGTGTTTTGGATTTGGAGTGCCTCTAGTTAAAGGAACTGTCTCTGATTCAGAGACTTCAGAAATCATGGTATGTGGAGAAGTCTCAAAAAAATATATGCTGGTTCTTGTTTTAATAGCGAACAAAATTGACTGGGAGACTACTCCATAACATACAACATAAACACATGAAGGACACTGTTTACTGCATTTTGTGTTAATGCAGCCTCAGCTGCACATTGTGTTCAGGTTGGGGCACTACCTTTGAAGAAAGAAGTGGTTTCATTGGAGTGAGTCCAGCGGAGAAAACCTAGGATGATTCCAGCTCCAGATAAGATGTTGATCAAACAAAGAAAAGAAGGCGTTATCATGATATCAGGAATTCTTCTAGAGTGGTTGGGGTTTTTTAATGAATAGGACAAAGAGGGAATTGGTATCCACCTAAACAACAGATCCTGGGCCTTTGGCTCCAGTACAGCTTGTTAGATGCCAGCTTGCATGGATATAGCTATCAAAAACTTTTCCTCCAGCACCCAAGTAGCTCCTGCAGTTTCAGTTTAACATGTCCCAGCTCCAGAGAGTGGTAAAGCATTACCTGCAGTATATTTTGTGCCCCCACTCAACCTTTTATAGCCTGGTAAAGTCTTCAGGTCCAACTACCATCTTGACAGAGATGTGTTGTAGTCTTTATTTTTTTCAGTAAACTTTAGAATCCGTTTAGAGTTTATGAATTCTTGCTCAGGAGTCATCAGGAGCAGTATATGTGTGACCAGTGTCCAAGAGATAAATCTTCTAGTTTAACTGATTTGTTTAGGTATTTTCTAAATCTATTTCTTGCATGTCCATCTCCCCTGTTTTCAGCATACTTGACAAAGACTTCTGCAAAACTGTCCTCTGTACTTTGTCTTCAGACTTCTGGCTCCAAATGGTGTCTGCAAAAAATTCCACCTGTGTGAGGTGCACAGGACTGCAGAAGTTAAAGAAGTTTAAAAAGTTATTAAAGGATAAGGCAGCTGTTACATATAATTCTTCACATCCAGTTTGATAAGAATCCACTTGGCCCCTTGGTAACTAAAAAAGAGGCAGACCAGGTTGGTTTCTTTGTGCTTTGTGTTTTCAACACAAAAGGCTGAGCTGTTGCATCTCAAAGTTAAACTAGAAAGTACAGGAAAGAGTCACATTAATATGCCCATAAACCTGTGGGGTAATTGAGTTTCTATTTGAAAATGCTTTTGGACCGAGACTAAAAATGAAACCAACCAAACCTCAAATCTGAATTTTATGGGGAGGTTAGAAACATAAAGGAGGACAAGTCTGAACTGAAGAGCAATAACATTTGTTCTGTTTTCCCCAGACATGTTAGTAAACATGCTGCTGCTTTCTAAGCTCAGTGTAGTGTAAATGCAAAAGATGTGTTGTGTCAAATTCTGATTTTAAGTCAGTGGAATAATTTTCAGGGTTTATGAGTATGCAAAAACATTGTTATTTAATAACACATCATGGCTTAATTTGACTGTTGATGTAAAATTTTAAAATGCAAATGAAAGTAATTTATACTCTAAATTTTCCCTCCTTTCCCTGACCAACATGAAACAAACTTGAGATATCTTAGTCATACGTGTTTCTTGAGTTCATTATGTTTCACATGATCTAAAAGAATTATTGACTTCTGCTGTTGAAATTTTCTGGAAGCTTAGTGGAACTGCTTGCCATTTATCTTGCTTTGAAAGGTGGCAGCAGCAATGTTAACTGTTTTAGCAATTTGCCAGAATGAAGCCACGTCTAGCCCCAGTATGGCTTTCTTTAGATAAGAAGAAAAACTGCTGTATGAAAATCCCCTGTGAGGTAATACATGGAGTATCACAGCACAGAGATGTGCAAATCACGGGAGCTGAGCTTGGTCTACCATGGAGCATAGGCAGCCAGTCCACTGCTTACACCTACAGACTAGATGTTGAATAAAATAATCTTTGTTAAGATGACAATGTTCTAACGCAAGCGAAATATTTGTAGACAGGGTTATCTTGTAACTGCTTTCTGTAAACAAAATGAGGCAAAGTTACTTTTCCCCCATATGAAAAAACTATCCAAATTCCCCCAGACTTATTAATTACTGCAAAATGAGCAGCACTGCACAGATAAAATGTCCATCACCTAGAAATTCGAACTGTTTTAACCAAGGACGTGATTTGCACACAGCAGCCCAAACTCTGCCATGTGTTCCTGCCGCTGAGAGGGATGAGGAGCTGCTGGCCATACCTCCCAGGGCAGATTTTGGCCTAGAATCTTTATGAAAGAAATCTGATTTGTATGTTTCTTCTTTCTGCAGAGATCAAAGCCCGTTTACTCAGCTAAATAGTAAGGGCTAGTGTAGATTTATGGAACCAATTTAGAGAATTAATAAACCATGCCATAAATCTTGTTAAGGTCACACTGTATGTGATTGTGCCTATGTGCAGACGTGGAAATTTGGTATCCTTCCAAGTGAGAAGACTAACTTTCTTGAGCTTATTTACAGTAAGTAATTAAATTCATGCTCCTTAAATAATGGATCATTGAAAAGAGTGTTGTTGGGTTTTTTTTTAAGAGAGATTTTTAAATTACGTGCCCAACCCTTCAAAGCACAGAGGGCTTTCCACTGCCTTGGACTTTGGTGGGAGCTGAAAGTGCTTTGCATCTTGCAGAATCAAGGCCTTTAAGAGGGCCTGAATCAAATCACCTATGAACCTCGAAAAGTTTGAGTCTGGATGCAAATGCTGAATCCTGTGACTCAGACCTGTCTTTAATACAAACCAATATTTACAATTTGCATGGTCTTAAAATGTAGTAGCTCAGCAACTATGGTCTGTATAATAGGTTGAAGGAGCATGAATAAAAGAAGAATCATCTCACGAATAGAGAGGTTTAAAATAGATGGTATAAAAATAGCTTGTTACTTAGGAAATTTTCTCATCCTTAAATCTTACAGAGAGCCAGAGACTTGATCTTTAGGGTTTCTCTTTGGTTTTAACTCCCCTTAGGACAAACGCTGCCCTTATAACTAAGCCGTTCTCTCTGCTGTACAGATATAAATCTGTTTCTACACAGCTTTTGCCCCACTAATTCCCTGTAATTAACCTTTGACATTTTCTATGTATTTGTAGTTTTGTCACTTAAAAACATGCTTTCCTCCTCAAACTTCAAGGTGTATATATATATTTTATTTTTTTAACTTGGATGCATGAGGAAGGCACAGGGATATGACTGCATACCCAGCCTTCTTTTATCCTTGGTAACTTATGAACCATTTTCAGCCGTGTTTGACACAAGGCAAGAGGAATGTCTCAAGTCTCAAAGGTGTGAGGTTTTCTGCTGACAGACCACCTGTGCACAGCTCTGTATTTGCAACAAACGTGTGTTTCCCCTTGTCCAGCTCCCACAGGATGTGATGCTGTGTTCCATGCTGGTGGTGGGACACAGAGGTGCTTTGCAGCCAGGTGGAGGTACAGGAACATGCAGGAGGGAAGGCAGGGTTGAGTGGAAATGGGTTCTAGTATCTGTGGGTCAAATCCATCAGAAAGTCAGGGTAAGAAATCCTGCTACTCTGGGGCAATCTCCTTATGTGCTTGGTCTGTGTGTCAGCCTCAGCGGTGAGGTTATCACAGCTCTGGAAAACCTGTGAAAGTTGTGGTTTTCATTAATTAGGAAGCAGCAAAGCTAAGAGACTGCGGGTATTGCATTAGCAATGGCACTGCATCTCATCTGTAGTGACAGGGTTGGCCGAGTTTGTATAAAAGACGTGTAAAAAAAAATCTCTTGTATAGAGGTCTCACCATCTCCATTTTTGTATTCTGCTTGAGAGAAGAGTCTCCCTCCAATGAGCCATTTCTAACTCCAGCTTTTGGTTTGAAATGCTGCTTTGAATAGGACATGAAAGAGATACGATAGTGTGTAGGAAGAGGAGGAAATACAGTGGGAGGAGAGAGACAGCAGCGGAGCTGTATTGTCATCTGTCTTGATTATTGTTCCAAAAAAACCCCCCATGTGTAGTCACCTGCTCTGATGTCATTTAGTCTGAAGACCTAGAGGTCCTGGCCCTGCTGGGTGAGGTTGCTGGGGTAGTTTTTCAGGGATATTTTCTGCTCTCCTCTCTCAGCTTGGCTGTATGTGGTGAATTCTGCTTGGCCAGGAGAAATGGTTGCAAGCTCAGGCTGTTAGCTACAGGAAAGGGTAAATACCTGACAAGTCCCTGATGCCATTCAGGTGTCTTTTGGGCTCTCGGATGTATCCTGACCCTCAATTCCCCTTCCCCCACACTGGCATTGCTTGTGCAGCACAGCAGTCCCTGCTCCCAGAGCTAACCAATGTTTACAAAGTTAGTGGATTAAGATGCTAAAGACATCTAAGACCTGTTGAGGGCATTTCATCTGTCTGCCCAGCTGCATATTAATAGGGTGCACTGTAAACCAAGGCTCGCAGCTGAAGGGCAGGCGGCTTAGTTCAATTCTTTCAAACTGCTGTGAATGTAATTACACCTAACAAATCAGCCTTTGAATGATGCCCACCAAAAACGAAACGCACAGATTTATTGCCTGGTCTGTGTGTGAGAAAGGCAGAGAATGTGATCTGAAAAGGAGGGGATAAAAAAATTAAAGAATCCCATACTAGGCAGAATTCTCTCTAGATGTCTAAATTGGAAAAGAGCAGCGAGTTTTTGGTTTTATTTTAAATACATCATCAAGTGTTTTGCCTCTCAGAATATGTCATAGCAAGTCGGTGGCCACCGAGGAAGGACACAGTGGGGTGCAGAACCACACACTGCAGAAAATGGGAAACTCAGGGTGACAGCTCCGTTACTGTCAGTCATTAATGGCTGGTCCCGTACGGGAGCCCGGCTCTGACTGCATACCTTAAAGTGCAGCACTAAACATATGCGCTTGCCTGCTTGTGACACAGGAATAGCACTTGTATCACTGACTCCAAGGATCTGAAGTGATTTATTTTTCCTAAGCATTCCTGATAGGATATTATTATATGTTGGCTTATTTCCAGCAGTCAGGATGACATCCAGTATTTTAGCATTATATTCCAAATGCACACATGTATCAGAAAAAGGTCTCTAGCTAAGAAAAAGTAAAAAAAAAAAAAAAAAAAAAAGTGACATGAAAACCTTACACTTTCTGAATGCTATGCACATACTCATCAACCAGGGATAATTAGGCCTGTTGAAGCCAGTGAATACTGAAAACGTACAGAGGGTTTATTTGTTGCTCTGAAGGGGTGCAATAACAGGTTTGGTTTCTTTCACTGTTTGCCTGTCAATCATACTTTTAATTACCTAATTGTTAGATCTGTTAACAGCCAAGACTGGTTGACAACTTTAGGGTAAAGGGCCTAATAATTTTACTGTCAACAGTACTCCAGTTTTTTCAGTACAAGGAAAGAAAACAAATGCAGCCTTCAACACAAACAAATGGAAAAAACAGCTCCAAAAGCAGCATGAAGCGAACGACAGGCAAGCTGTAGCACACTCAAATGATCAAGCTGCTGTAAGTGGATGAACATTGTGCATGGAGTTGTCCGCTCTGGGGTTGTTGTTTGCATTTGCCTAAAGTCTGAATCGAACCCCAATTTGTGCTGAGTGTATAGAAAGTTTGAGAAAACCAGTTTTAGTTAAAAAGTGAGGACTTTTGTGCAGCAGTTTCTACCTGCCTGAAACGTTTTTGTTGACTGTTTTTATTCCTCCTCCTGACGCTTTTGATGCTAGGAAGGACATCATCTTGACAGTGTTGCATAAAGTAGGCATGGTTGTTGGGAAAAAGCTATACCACATGTGATCTTCCTGGAAACTGAATTTGAAATGACAGTGCCCGTGCCTTGCTATCTGCACAGCTGACAAACGTCTGGGCTATGTTAAAGGGAACTGAGAAACTTCTGAGAAGTCCCCCTGGTGCACACTGAGCTTTCTAGACCACGGTGTGATTCAGACAAAGGGTCTCATTCCAGGAAGAGGACATAGCTTTAAAGTAATTTCTTCTTTCTTTCTTAAAATAATTTCTTCTTTTGTGCTCACATATATACTTTGTGGCTAATGCATTGATATGCTGCTACATGATTTGCTAGCACTTTAGTAATAGGCATGTATTATTACTGCCTTAGGGGTATGGTAGCTCATAGAGACCAGAGTTATGACAGATGCTTCTCTGTAATCAGCTACATACCAATATTTCGTAAGGCATAGTCTAGCCTAAAGATATCACACTGTATTTTAAAAACAATTCATTTTTGTATTTGCTTTTTATCTCTATCTTCATTTTGTGGCATACAATGAGAGATTGCTACTTTACTGGGAGCCAAATATTTCTCAAACTAGAATGGAACATTTGATGTTACCAAAGGTTTACTCCTATCGCTGGAGTCACTGCTTCAGTTTCCCCCTTTTGGATCAGTGTTTAGGCTATGGGATTTTTCATTGCGATGAGGTAATGCTTCTATTTTGTCTTTTATTGATTAACTCTTTTCCCACATTCTTCTGGCAGAGTGCAAAGGTTTGTAAAGCACAGGAGGCTTTGTCTGGAGCCGTTTAGTTAGCATTACTCTTAGTAAACATAGTTACTTTTACTAATTCCCTGGCAGATTCTTAAATACTGTTACTACAAAACCAACAGCATGAAATACTCTTGAGCAAATGGTATGCCAACCTGTAACCAGTTTCTTCCCCAAATAATGCCCAAGACGAATAATGTCAGTTTACCCTAGATTTTAGCTCAACCACGGTTACATTTTACAGGTTATGTTATTTGCTCATAATGCACAAAGAAAATAAAAAGGAATATGTCCAAGAGGCAAGCTAGTTGCAGCCTATTTCCTGGCTTGTTTATGGAGAAGAGGGACTTTAACCAAAGTATTTACTTCAAAGGGATGTAAAAATTGCTATTCCAGACATGCTTATCATTAAGTTTTGATCCAGAAATTATTAAAGCCCATTATTACACTTTTACTAACTTAAAGAGGTTAGATCAGACCCTAACAGACAACCTCTGAGCACTTTTACAGGATCTGGTGGACTGCAAAAAAAGTATTTCATAAAACCTTTATGTGCTACTGCTGTTGACATCCCCACTGACAAGTCCAATGTCATAATTTCACTGTTTCCAGCTGGCATTAGATTTTGGAGCAGAATTATGGCTCTATTCCTCAGTGTGTTCACTCGTCCTGTAGCAGAAGTCAACATAACAGAAGCCGGGAGAGACAAACTTGAAGTATCCTAGTACAGTTTGCTGGGATGTATACAAGGAGATGTGATGAATTTTTAGGGTTTTTTTTGGGGTTTTTTTTTTTTCAGTTTTAAACTTGAGGCACAGAGGCAAGAAAATTTCTGGGAGTTGTGTTAACCCAAAAGTTAACAGTATGCTATTGTTTCTCATTTCTGTTTTTTGCTCTTTTCTCAGTATCTTAAAATGCTTTAAAGAAATTGCTTACATCTGAGATGTCTGTGTGTTAGCAAAGCAGAAGGTTGCTGTTTTATAACACCACTGTGGGTTGAGTGACTGGTACCAGGGTGCCCCTTGCAGGTCCATGGGTCTGTTGCCAATTTTTCCATCACGATAAAAGCAAACTCTGGTAGGACCTGGTGTAATGCTGAGAGTCAGCTTACAGATAGAGATAAGGAAAATTGCTCCTCGGGAAAGGGAAAGTAACAAGGATGTGCTGGTTCCTTAAAGCCTGGTTACTGCCAACATCCCTGTTCACTCTTTCATTTTGTGCTGAATAGGAGTGCTTGTAAAACTCAGCTGCCTGTTCCTTGGTAGAGCTGGTGTAAATAAACCTACCCAAAATCATAGCCGGTGTTCTGTGTACAAATCCAGGGCTTTTCCTTGATGCCTCCTGGGATGTGCCCTGCACCCTTCCACCTCCAAGCTTGGGAATTGACTGGGGAGGCTGTGGGGCCCTCATGCAGCATGCCCAGGGCTGGGAAGGCACGGCTCCTGGTGAGGCCAGCAGCTCCCAGCAGCCAAGACGCTGCTCTTGCTCTCACTGCTCTTTGATTCTTGTCTCCCAGTTTTCTCCAGCCCTATCCTCACCTCTGCCCTTGCTCTGCCAGCGGCTCCAATGTTTGGGTCACTCTGGGTAGTTTTGAGAGTTGGACTGAGTTGGAGTCCCCAAGAGGAGCCTGGAGTCCTTACCTTCCCTGCTGCAGGGGGCTGCCTGCCTACTAGGGTGTCCTGCAGCGGCTTTTCTGTACTTTCTGTTGTTACACTGCCAGGCTGAACTCTTTTTGTGGAGTTTATTTGGGGTGCATGGAGGTGTGCTCCACTCTTACCTTTCATCTTGCTTTCCCTGGCATGTGCCTATGTTTGTGGCAGTTTATGTCTGTCTCACCTGGATTCCTTTTGCTCTAGCCTGTGGTATGCCTATTCCTTGCTATTAGTTCTTCTGGTTTTGATGTATGTTTTCAGCTACTCAGTGCTTTCTGTTCAGAAGCACCTGTAGTTAGATTTGAGCTGTTTCAATGATCAGTCCTTTATGTTGGAGTCACCTGAATTATAGTCCTTTATGTTAGAGTCACCTGAATTACTCATCCCATGAACGACCTCCTCTGCGTTTAGTGAATCCTTCATGTCTCTAAAAGTAGGCATGGATGCCAAGGCTCTGAGCAATGCGTTACAAGCATGGATTTTCTGTGCTGATTCTTGGACCTGAAATGTTATTGCCATTCTCAATTAATGTTTATAAAATGCATTGTCTGTTCACTAATTACTTTAGTTAATTGGATCTTACTCTTTTTTTGTTTGCATTGCAAGCTAGTAGGACATCGAAGTATTAATTTTTAAGCAATTTCCTTAATTTACATATTTTTAATACCCATGATCTGCTTGGTCATGGACTGAATTCTTCTTCCATGCTTACACAGGGCTTGAAATTTTAGCTCTCCTGTTGCCCCAAGTCCCTTCTTTGTTCTGTGCTCAGTGATGTTTTTATTGTCTTCCTGTCAACGGCAATCTTCTCTGTTGCTTTCACTGGACTGGAAGACTTTGTATACTATGCACCAGCTAATAACTTAAGACAGTACCAGACTTGCCAAATTGTGTTTGGCTTCTATAGAAATAACTATATGCAGAGATTCATGACCTGATTGCTAGTTATATCCTGTGCTATACAGTTATTTATCTACCTACCAGCCAAGCTAGTAACAAGGTGACTCCTCCAAACTCATTCCACCGTAGGCTGCGCTCCTGCCCTCTCAGCTAAAACCAACTGCAGCTAAACCCACTCATCTCTGGAGGTAGAACAGTACCTGCTAGGTCTCCTCCTTGATACTTCTGTCAATGTCTGTGGTGCAGTTGGGTGGTATGTCTTGAGCTGAGGATTAAATACACGGCATGGCTGCCCAGGTTTGGGAAACCTCCCAGGAATGTAAGATTAATTAAATGTAAATGGGCTGATCTAGAGAGCAGATCACACATAAACAGCCTCAGCATCACAGGGAACTCTTAAGCCTGTGACAAGGAAATCTTCTGGTACTTACCCCAGAAATATTTGATCTGTCTGAGGACCTGACACAGAATGTTGAGGGCCACGGGTTCTTGGCCTCAAGGCCAACCCCTGAAGGTGGATAATCAAATTCTCTGTATGCTCAAGTAAAGAAACCATCCTGCACAATGCAGGCTGAAAAAAGAGGGTTTTGTTGACACAGTCCCATCTCCGAAATAATGTGTTTTCAAGACTTTGCAGGGGAAGTTGTAGAGCAAAGGGCAGATTTTAGTTGGGTCAGATTTCTCACAAGCTGGATATGTTGTACAGTGCTGAATTTGGTTTCCTGCATTGTTTCATACTGTTATTGTTTTGATTTTATTATCTACATTATCCTAACACTCTAAAATCCCAATTTATAGGAATCCCACTGTGCTGGAGTTTTTATAGACAGAGCAAAAAAAAAAAAAAAAAATCAATTCTACCTGCTGAGTTTGCTTTCTAAGTACAAACCGGGAGAAGAACATGGTCTGCCTGAGAAGCCATCATGTCAGACGTGTGGTCTGCGACCAGGGGAATTCACTATGCAGAATTTTCATAGACTTTTTGACAAGCTTCCAGGGGTGTACACATCCTTATCATAACTGTGCATAAGTCTAATGAAATCTGGAACTAATAGTACATAAATCTTTCCCCTCAAGTCATAAATTAAATGTTCTAGAACTGTAGTATCATAATAAAGGCTGCATTCATAGGTTGATTATTGCTGGGTTTTTTTCCTTTCCTCTTGGGAGCTGTGTTCAACTCCTCAGCTGATGTACTCCTAATCTCTGACCATGCATTCATTACAATAAAACTTACTCCATGCACTTTGAGCATGAAATAAAACAGAAATTTAATACCATGCTCATTTTAGATCCCCATTTCAGGTTGTTTATACAAAAAGGAAAAAAAAAAAGGAAGTTGATCTCTTCAGTTTTTCTTTAAGGAAAATTGACAAGCTGCTTTGAAGCCTTGCTTTGAGGCTAAGTTATTAGTTTTGCTGTGGTTTTAAGGAAAAGGTGAAGACAGAAGATGAAATTAGATCAGCAACAGGCTAAAAGTCCTTTCCCAGAACACCTGGAGAGGTTAAATAAACTGCATATGGCCCACATTGAATTTACACATTGTTAAGACTTCTGGGAGTCAGGGGGAAAAGTAGGTAGACTGCTAACTTGCCATCTTAAGCAAAAAGCAGCTGGGGGAATGATTACCGCAGTCTGAGATAAGCATAATATATAATGAGATATACATGAAGCTTATAAAAAACAATTTAATTTAACTAAAATCTCCACAAGTCTAACTATGGTCCTGTGTGCAAGGTCCTGAAAGTTAACCCATGCAAGTTAAACTTTTTCTTTGGTTTTAGTTGCAATGTGGGGAATTTCTTTTTGGTTGGGTTTTTTTTTGGGGGGGTGTGTGTGTGTGCATGTTTGTTTTTTTGCTAAACCACAAATGCCCTGGTTCCCTATGGGTTTGCAACAACATCAGAGTCTGCTGATGCCCTGAAATAAATGGCAATCATGGTATGCTTTCACTCAAGTATTCAGGGTATCAAGGTTGGTTCATTGAAGTACCATTTGATGCTATACACTGACAATGTGCTTTTGTTTGTAACAAACTCTGAAGCCACAATCCTCGCCCTTCTAGTGTTAATCCAAGATCTTGGCTTGCTTTCAGGCTATAGAATTAACTGGGAAAAGTTGGAACCGCTTGAGATCTCCCAGCTGCCTTGCACAACGGCTTTTCTTCCAGTGCAACTCCTGAGGGCAGTCAGAAGCAATTAAATGTTTGAGGGATGAAATACTAAGGAATTTTGAAAAACTTGCAGAATTTAAAATCCACTGTCCTTCAATTGGCAGAAGGCAACAGGTGGTAGCAAATGATTTATATGTTTCTTCTGGGAAAAATTAACGAAGTCACATTTTACTTAGATATTTTTTGTATGTTTTGAGTAGGTTAGTTCTCTCCATATTGTACTCTGGGGGTGATTTTTTTGGACTCTCTTCGAGAAAGTATAGACTCCCTACTGCTAGGAATAGTTGCTGAACCTGCAGAGCTTTTACTGTTCTGTTGTCGTGCATTGAGCCCTTCACTGATCCCACCAAACCTGTAACAACAGCCCATGGGAAGGGGGTCAAAAAAGCATTAAAACAGATTCTCACTCTAAAATCCTGGGATCCTCATCTACACAGGGAAGCCTAAACTGTTCTGGCTGATAGATTGCATCTGACACCCCACAAAACCTCATCTGAGGGTCATTTCTCCATAGGATAGGTTGGTTGCAAGTGTTTATGGCAAGAACTGGTTGAAGAAAATATCTCTATTTTGGGTTGTGTCTTAAAAGTCCCAGATATATAAATATAGGTACATCTGAAATATTTATTGATCTTTGTTCTATAAATACATAGCATGTGTGCAGCTCTAAGATTGTCCTGAGTTTGGCCATCCTGTGCTCTATTGACAGAAGAGGTATTTTTGACTTCTGTAGATGCTTCTGAAACCTATTATGAAGAGTAGGAGTGGAAAGTCTTGGCAAGCAAACTCATGATTTTGTGCTGTGTGGCCAGGTTAGCCTTTAAGTATGCATGTCTGACAACAGGTTATGTAAATGAGCATATTTTTGTATTGAACTCAAGGCAATGGAACGGAGGCAGTAAACAGACATGTGGAGGCTCATGTGATATTTTTACATCTGAATACCAAAAGACGTTGAAGAAGGAGCCCAGCATAAAGACAGCTATGTGAATGGTATGTAGAGAAGGCCAGTGAAGTTCACTCCAGATTGAAGGTCTTTTATGTTAGACACCACATCAACACATAGCCAGGTAGAGTGACTGCCCAAAAAGGTTTCGCTCTGAAGAGTTAAGGGACAATATGGTAGCAGAAATAAACTCTGAGATAATGCAGCCAAATGCAAAATCCTACATCTATGAACAGAGAATGTAGGTCACACTTAAAAGGTTGGGACCATTTCCATGAGTGTAATGACATGAAAAGAGGATTGGGCTAATGGCAGAAACCCTGGTAATTCTGTTCTCCTAAATAGCTACTGACTCTTAAAATGACAAATATGATGATTTGCTGTGTAAGGAGTAGGAAGACAGGGAAACAACTCCTGGGTTACTGAGGCTCAACTTCACAGAGTGTGTGTAAAAAATAGAAACAGCATTTAGGACAGAGCTACAGAATGAGCTGAGGACTTGGCAATATCTTTTGATAAATGAGAGAAACGAGAGTGATTTTTTGTTACCAGTGCAAAAGAATGACAGGTGAGATGACCACAGCTACTATACGTGGCTTTAACTCTACTAATAAACTTCTTAAGGACACAACCCTCCACATGCCCAATCTGGTGCATTTTATATGGTTATATAGTGTCTGTGCACTAGGGAGTCTTTCTTGGACAGTGCTGGAGTGGATTAGGGCATGTACTTTTACACTTAAGACTTCCCTCTTACATCTCAGTTTTCAGCCTGGTAAGAAGATGCCAATACCTGAGCTTTGCAGGAAGGTTAAATCTGGAGTTTAGCTTTGAAGTTTCAACCTTTCTCAACTGCATGTGGAAAAGAATATTCATCTTGATGGTCTAGTTTCTTACACAAAATTAGTGGTAGCTCACACTTTGATAGGTTCTCAAAAGAGGTGCTTAAAAAAATATTCTCAAAAGTCAAAGCTTTCTATTGTGTTTCCAGATAGAAAAATAGATGAAAGCTAAGAAGATATGCCAAGTAATTCCGAAATCAACTTTAAAGCACACGATCATGTCTTGGCAATCTGAAAGCAGTGTGTGGAGAAGAGAAAAGGGTTGGCAGAGGAATGAAGAAAAGAAGTATTCTACAAAAAAAGAAATGGCATGTCTTGGCAGAGAGACAATGTTTGCTAACCTGTTGAAGGGTTCAGTCGTAGAAGAACTGTGTTCATGAGAACTGAAATAGAGCAGAAACCATTTACCACTTGATGTTTTAAAGCAACCTGCCAAATAAAATTCTGAAAGGTTTCACTTTGCAGATCAACTCGACCTTATCATGTGATAACATAGCAGGAAAATCTGTGCTCTCACTAGGTTCCTTAATAATACATCTGAGAAGAAGACAAGTCACATTCTGCTCTCAGCTACAGTGGAGTAAGCCATAATATACCTGCTGAATTCATATTTGTTTTGGCGTACCTGGGAAAATGAGGTAGTCCAAAAGGTGCAGAAGGAACAAAATCAGCCACTTGGGTGATAAATTAGAACTATAAACCAGGAGTTTATAGTTCTATTTAAACTATACATGTACTGTTCTATAGAACAGTAAACCAGGACGTTGAGCAGGACAAGTATCAATTGGTAGTGTATGTGGTTGATTTTAAAAGTGCAGGAGCTATTGTTAAGCTGGTCTTGCACATCAGCATCCTCAGTGTTTGTTTTTTCATAGACTATTAGTTTGCCTCCTCTTTATGTGACTTTCTAGATCATCTGTTATACAAATATACCATATGAAATGAAATAAACTCAAGAGAAAAGAGAACCTTGGATGTAGCAGTAACCATGGGAAAAGCCACCCAAAACACTTCTAAAATAACCATGGAAAGCAATGTGGGGGGAAAGTGAGGCTCTAGCAGCCTGGAGAAGACCTGACTTAGTGGGTGACTGTGGTTGTGCTATCTTGTCCAGACACTCCCTGGCACGACAGTGCCACTGCTTTTCTGCAGCACCATCAGGAATGCCACAACACATGACCCAACCACCTCTGGTAGATTTTTAAAAAATATTATTTAGACTGAGGTTTTACTAATCAAGGAGGGAGCAGCTGAACTTTACTCACCTAGACAGAAGCCCTCTTACCCCTATGCAAGGACAGATAAGTCTGCTCTTTGATCACCCAAGTGGATGTGCAGGCAGGCACTGAAGCTGTCTTCGCATACACAGGGGGTTTGGCCAGCTTGAAAGATCCCTGTGTTTGTACTTAGCAACTAACTTTGCTGTTATCTGCCTTCGTTATAACGGCTGGCTCGGCTGCACATGCTCCTCGGGAGGGCTCCGCTGTGAGCACGCAGCTGAGGACGTAAGCAGGATGTATACAGTGAGGCTGTCTCCTATGGATTGGTTTTGGTATGCAAGGTGTTTCTTCAATGACTCACGTTTTCTGAGTAGCAGCTCTCATTATGCGAAGATAAAAGAAGGGTTAACGCAAGCCCTTTTTCAGCCCCCCTTCTTTCCCCCCTGCCAAATACACACACTCTCAACAAAATCTCTAAATCATGCTCTCTTCCCGGAGCTCCAAGACTGTGAGTTACACATAGGACCTCTGTAGCTGCACAGTGCCACACTATTCTGAACGAGATGCTGAAGGCACTTGAGTTCCTTTTACTCTCTCCCCTCCCCTCCGCCCCAGATTTAACCTAGTTTTATGGCATGAACAGCCCCAAAGAAAGTCGGAGAGAAAAGAGATGAAGGCCAGAGAGCAGAGGAGGACCAATGAAAGAAGCAGTAACCATTCTGTCATTCCTTTGGAGAGCAACACTAGACACCTTTAAATGCAGAGAGTGTCCTCTGCCTTTTTGCCAAAGCCCTTTTATCTGTGTGAATAAAAAGGGAGGCAGGTCAGCCTAGTTTCTGTTGCCAAATAAAAGCATGAATAAATTAGGCTATTCTTAGTAGGCAAGTGAAAGGGAGAGGGGGGGGAAAAAGTCAGTATCTATTTCTAAAGCAATTTCATATTCTGCCCCAACTGTTTGCACATGATCGAAAGGGGCTGGAGCTGCCTACTATTATGATTAGTACTATTGTTATTGCTGAAGGGCCTCATTGTTCTAGAAGATGTTAGGTTTGCATGATTCACAATCTGTCTCTATTCATCCAGGAAAGGTTAGGAGAGAGGATCTGATATTCTGCAAAGGGTTTTCTCCCTCCCTCCCCCTGCCTTCTCCTTTACTGGCTTAAGGCAGAAAGCAGGCAGAAGGTCTCCTATTAACTAGAATTAGGAAACAGGGATCTAGGTGCCTGGGAACAGCCGCTCCGTAGCTCTAATCCCAGTGAGGACCTTAATTGTATCTGGTTTAACAGTTATTCATGCAGTTTTACTGCAGGCAGGCACGGTGATTAGGGACATTGGTTGGAAAAATCTGTTCATTAGCCTAATAAAGGCTGCCTAAGCCTGCTTGTTCAGCCACTAATAATCCAACTATTAGTGCTGTGCTAGATGCAGTGGTATTAATATGTGTAGTTTACTAGTGTCACGACAGCAATATGGGTCAGTTTAGTTGTTCCTTGGTTTCACAGTCAGGCACCCTGTGCCGGTATAGGAGAGGGAAAATGAATGAGTGACTGAGTCTGACAAAACAGATCACACCATATAGCGAACCCCCGGTATGGTTTTTCCTGCAGTTAGAGGCAGCCCAGGAGCCTTAGGCACAGGGTTGTTTGAGGACAAGAAAATCAGCCCCTTCAAGTGATGTATGTTCTTGGAAAGCGGTTTATTTTTTCATAGGTGCTTCGCTCATTTTCTTCACAGAAGAGCTTTGGCTGTATATCAGAGATGAACAGAGGGTAATTGTTGGGGGAGAGTGGCGTTCGCCTTCTTCACAGCATCGCGTGGTACATGGGCACGCGCACCTCCCGGC
This sequence comes from Microhierax caerulescens, assembly GCA_035590215.1. Lineage (NCBI taxonomy): Eukaryota > Metazoa > Chordata > Aves > Falconiformes > Falconidae > Microhierax > Microhierax caerulescens. The sequence continues at coordinate 29,639,851 of JAVJGJ010000061.1, forward strand.
GCGTGCTGAGACCAACACCCAGCTTGGGAATGTCCAGGCTGTCTTTGGAGGAGGAGAAAAGGAGGTATAAGTGTCTTTTTCTCTGCTTCCTTGGTTTCCCTCAGATGACCTAAACTTTTCCTTTCCTGATAGAAGGAGGTAAAAATACTGCTCGCACTTTAGGGGATTCATCTGCCCTAAGCATAATCCTTGGGTTGCTAATTAGTGTCAGTGGCTCCTTCTGTAATAAAACCCTGTCATTCTTCTTTCTTTTTTATTTATGGGAATGTTTTGTTGCATTTTCCAATGGAAGATGAAAATTACACTAACATGATATTATAAACAGATTGTTGCAAGATACCTTTCTAGAGAAGCTTTTTGTAAAGATTTTAACAAGAGATTAGAACATTAAGAGGTGGATTATTGCTCTTTCCTTCTATAGCTGATCTTTCACCTGCTTGTTTTCGATAACTCTTCCTGTGAGACATTATATGTGAACAAAATTTGCCTTGACTTTGAACCAGACCAGATTAATAACTACAGACAGGGTACAGAATTAAGCATGTGCACACACTGTGTATGTCTGTCAATAGCAGTGGCATCTGTGATAAAATAAGAAAAAATAAAACCAACAGATATGTAGGTGACCTGTTATTACCTGTAGCTACCCATCCAAAGGCTACGCATTCTACTACCCCCGATAAATACCTCTTAAAGTACAAATAGCAAAATAAAAACCACTCAAATGGAGAAAAAACACACTCTGTCATCTTCACTGGCCCTCAACCTGCTCTCCTCTAAACCCAGAAAAAAACTAACCCAAACCCTCCCACAAAGTGCAAAAGCCAAGATCTGTTCTTGCTGAGGTCTGGGTTGTCTAGGTAGGAATGATACTGTGTAAGTATAAAAGAAATCAGACATTGCTCAGTACCTTTATGACAGGTAGATAATGCATCCCTTTTCAGCTGATTTTAATTTTTGTATTTTAATTGTGTATTTTAATTGCAGTAACGGTATGCCCATTTGTAAAAAAGATATTATTTTAATCCATTTCATTAGTATCTCGGGGGTTTCATGTCAATGCTATTAATTATTTTTTGTTGGTATTGCATTTGAACTGCTTGTTTAGTGAGATTAAGAGAGAACATACCAGGTGGGCATGTTCACTGCTGCATCCATATGCAAATGTCTACATCTGGAACACCAGTGGTAAACTAAGTGGTGCTACACATTTCATAAATTTCAGTCAAGTGAATAAGTATATTTTTCATGCTCCTGTGATCATTAGCTTCATTTCTGTGTTCTGAAATGCTGCTTCCAGAACTACTGATGCAGACATCATGTAGACTCAGGCAGCAGTGAGGGATGTACTTTTCTTTCCCCATAACATGTTGGCTTGGATAACAGGTGAACAATATTGACCTGAGAAAAATAATAGTGAGAGGTATTATGACTGATATTCTCTAATGTTTAAGGCTGGAATTCTAAATGTTATAGTCTAAAAGCTGAACTATTTCTAGGACTTCCCTGAGAAACATCCCATGTGCTCATAATTCAGAAAAGTAAGATTTTATCTTTTTAAGTATTTGTAGTAGTTTGGAAAATAATATTATTAAAATAAATTCCTCCTCCCTACAGAATTAGATATGGAAGATGTTTAATACACAGAAAGCTTCAGGAGTAGAAATAGTCTGTCTTTGTATAATACCTGCTGTGCCTCCCTGCCTGATGAGAGATGCTTTCTGTTGTCATGTATTATAAGGTGTTTTATATAACTTTGTGGGAAGTAATCAGATGGATTTGATATGACTGAAGAGAAAGGCTGTTGAAGAAACACTGATTTTAAGTATGAGGTACCTTTGGAAAGTCCTGGGTGTTGGCTATTACCACATTTTATTATAACGCTTTTATTATTAACCTATTTGCTTTTGCATTTTGACATTCAACTCTTTATCTGTTAGTCCTGGGGTTTTTTAATTTTGTTTTACTTTTAAATCAGCAATGATATACATAGCAATACGTTACAGAGGTTAAGCAGTTGTAGGAGTCTGGAAATAAAGCTGATCACTTTTTTAAATAGAAGTAACAAGGAAATGTTGCTACAGATGCTGCTGTGGTGGGAGTAATTTTGTAATAAGGACAGAAGAGGTAGCTCTCCTGTGCTTTATTTCCAACACTGATAGTGCTTGTGAAATGTTTAGCAAGAAAAATCAGCTTTTCATAACTAGATTCCAGAATCTGTAAAATTATTATGACAGTCTCCAGAGGATCTCATAAGATTGAACTATCTTGGAACTTCTGGATGAAAAGCTCATGAAAACCAACTTTTTTACTGTCCACATTTCTTACAAACCAATACCTTTATTTCATGAACAAATTCCTTTGTTTACTACTGTTTTTATTTTGGGGGCTGTACCTTAGATGTAGGGGTGCAAGAATTATATATGACAGCCCTGGCTGCTTCTTAGCGAGGTTAAAAAGAATTGCTTTACTAATGCACTCAGGGCAATTAAAGTGAGGAGCTCTTTCTGCTGGGGTGTAGCTAGGCCTTTGCAATAAAAACTGTAGATTCTCCAATGAATTTAAGTGGTCAATGACACGATTTTTCCATTGGATGATGAAATCTGGCAGTGCATTGTCCCTTCGTAGGGGTTATTCAGTGAAGAAAGGGCACCAGCTGTTGAATCTTGCAAGAACTTCCCCTACCACCTAAACTATTGCTGATGGTCAACAATCTGTTGCATTACTTACTTCATTCGGGAATACCAGAACATGCACAGTGATAGAAACAGTTCCTAACGGTAGCACGTGATGGAGAAGACAAATTGCCAGTTCTTGAAGACAGTACAGTAGAATGGACCCTACGTCATTTTATTTCAAGCCTGCATCTAGGGGGGTGAAATACTAAGATAGAGTAGCCAGAATGCAAGACAATGCCTAAACTTGTAAGAAGGTGTCCACTACATAGATTGGATATCTATATGGACTGTGACAATACGAGAGGATGGTTCTTTGCTCCCTTTACTTCTTCAGCAAATAACCTCAACATTGGTTAGCAAAACTGAGATGCTCGATGTGTCTCTATTAGAAGATCCATCATGCACATGGCTGTTTAAACACTAAAGAAAGGAAGTCAAGTGCAGGACAAGTTGCCAATTGACAACTGAAGAATCTAAAAAAGTAGGCAATCATCTTTCAGTTGTATTGCATGCATGTCTGTCAGACGTTACTTCAGAAGATGGGAATTATCTCACTTCACCAGCAACAGATTCTTTCAACAGAAGCTCAATGCAAACTTCTAATTCACACTACCAATAGTTCATGAAAAGATAATTCAGGGTAGACTTTGGTACAATTTTAATTGGATTCCACGGATTTTAGATAAGCCTATGGCTGGAAACCTAATTCTAAGAACACTTAAGTATCAGGAAATGGTAACTTTTATTTCAACACCTGCTAAAGAATGCCCATGGATATGTTAAAAAACTTCTACATGTGCCTTCCACATATGTCTGCTAGAAAAAATGAAGAAATTCAGTTGCGGCCTGCTGTTGTGTTGCTTTTGAATACTTGGAAATGTATGGCAGTCCACATGAGGGTTTTCTGAGGCATCTCTTGTCCACCTCATTGCTCACTTTGCCATAGTGCTGATTTTAAATTCAGGCCTTGAGATGAAAAGACAGAGATCAAAGTCATTCGTAGTAACTTATCCTGTGACCTTATTCAGTCTCTAATAAATGAGGGAGGGAAGGACATTTATATTACCTGCTGGTAGCTTAAGATTAACTGTTATTTCTTAGCCACTTTCATTGCAGATGAAACCTTCTAGGTTTTCCACACACTACAAGCATTTATTTCCTCCAATATGTAAGGACACAGTTATCTAGAATGAGGAATGCAATTTGCAGCAGGCTGCTGAAAGAGCAGACGAACAGTGAGTTACTGTGAAGGGCTGTGCTATCTGATGGCAAGAATGTTGTATGAGGATTCGTGAGACTTGTCTGTTCCTAGCTCTGCCTTGCGTCTGCTGAATGACCTTCAGCCAGTCACTTTCCCTCTTTTGTATCAGCTATCGTTTTACCTGTTAAAATGTGATAATGAAACACTCTTTTTCTTATATGTAAACTGCTAGGTAATGACGAACAGCACTGATGAAAAGTACTGTACAAAACCTAAGTGGTATTAAATATTTGATTGCACTTGGCTTCATTGAATTGTGACTGATAGTACAGATATTGACCAGCAAGTAGCTTTATTGGCCCAGAGGGCTATGATGGTGATGAGGGGACTGGAGCATCTCCTTGATGAAGCAAGACTGAGAGAGCTGGGCCTGTTCAGTCTGGAGGTGAGAAGACTGAGAGGGGATCTTGTCAGTGCATGTAAATATCTTAGGGGTGGGTGTCAAGAGGATGGGGCCAGACTCTTTTCAGTGTTTGCCAGTGACAGGACAAGGAGCAACAGGCACAAACTGCAACACAAGAAGTTCTAGCTGAATATGAGGAAAAACTTCTTTACTCTGAGGGTGACAGAGCACTGGAACAGCTGCCCAGAGAGGCTGTGGAGTCTCCTTCTCTGAGATGTTCAACCCCCCCAGGTGTGACTATAGGTGAATATGCTTTAACAGGGGTTGGACTAGGTGATCTCCAGAGGCCCCTTCCAACTCTGACCATTCTGTGATTATATAACTATCAAATGTTCCTATTTGTTTACCTTTATGAGCCAAAAATAATGCTTCACAGGTGACGTTGATTTTGCTTTCTGCTGTAATCTTGCAGAGAATCTAAAATCTTAACGTATTTTCATTGGCATTTATATTGCGTTCTGGCCTTTGGAGGGAATGGAGCTCAAAATGCTTATTCGGATTAGCTAATGTAAGATTAATTAGCAGTAGGCTGAAGAGTCCAGAAGACTGTATTAGGTGCAATTTCTTCTGCTTGCGCAAACATACAGTTCCTTCTAGCCATGAACCACATTGTTCCATTGCTCTGCCTGAGCCCCCTGCTGTCCTGGGGGGTGGGAGCCCAGCACTGTACCCCCAAGCTGAAGGAAGCAGGCTTGGCTGAGGTGGTGTGGGGGACACTCTTGCCTAGGGGAGTGGTAGGCAGTTGTAAAACACTTTTTGCCTTCTGCATGAGCATACGAGGGCCTGTTTAAGTCTAGAGACAAGTAACATTAAGGTAACTTACATGCTTTGCCAGAAATGTGTGCTGAGATAAATTCAGCTAGAATTTTGGGGAATGTCATAGGCCTCTTAGCAGATCAAGAAGCTCAGGAAAACAGACCAAGGATCTATCATGCCACTAAACAAAAAGATTGCTACTAATCTCAAAGGCTTTTTGTTTCTAAAGAGGTTCATCCTGGTGCGGTTTTCCTCTGGCTTTTAATTTAATTTCAGCCTGAGGTTCTCAGATGTGAGTACATTGAAGCTCTTGTTTTTCCTAGCAATATTTGGAGGTTTGGTAAAATTCAGCCCTAACATACCAGTTACCTCTTAGTGTTTCTTAATAATAAGCTATGTATTTTCAGTACTGAGGTGTTATGGTTATTTTGTTGGAGGATTTTTTCAGAAACACAGAAAACAAAAAACTTAACATGTATTACTTTGGTGTAAAATTTGTACTTTGTTATTTCTCTGTTCACTTGCTGAATTATGGGGTTAATATCTTCATTCAAACTTGTTTAAAAAAGTAGTCCTTTATATGTCTGTATTTCTCTGGAGCTGATACCTTGAACTCTTGGATCCTATCTCTTGGCTGGGCGGCCAGCAGCATTACTTTAATTGACGGCCTTTGGATATGATACAGATGATACAGTAAGGATATACAGACTCCTTTATCATAGACAAATGAATGATAGGACTATCCAGCAAAAAGGCTCAATAACTTTGAAATTACAGTGCCATAAACCTGACAAGAAAGAGATATTCAAAAGCTCAAATAGGGAGTAGGTGCCCAGAGTCCATCTGTTCCCAGTGGCAGGTAGATGCCTATCACTCAAATCTTTAACTATCATCTACCCACATTAGAAATACAGATTGTCCTAAGGGATCTGTATTTTAGTGTTTCTGTCATAGAAAAGATGAACTTGCTTCCATATTTATGCAGTGTGCTGCAAGAAGTAACGAAACAGAGAGATTTGATTTAATAGAAATAGCGAACCAATAAAATATGAGGCTGCTATTAATGCTGGCTCAACCATCAGAAACAGAAAATTCCATAAAACATACTCACATATCTGTATGCTTGAAAGGTGTGACTTAAAAATATTTCCTACCTCTGGCTAAATGATGAAACTTACCAGGATCAAGGACTCTCTTATTTCCTGTCTTTCAAACATGAAGTATCCTTATAACACAAAGGGAATTTTTATACCAATGCTATTCTTCCAGTTATTGTCCCTGTCAAGCAAAAAAAGATATATATACATATATACATATATACACACACACAATTTGTCCCCCAAAGCATAAAAGCATGAAGTTTGTTCCCCAAGTTTATTGCTCACCAATGTGCAAAGATAAAAATGTCTCCCTGGAATTCTAGCCGGGGTAGAGGGAATGCAGAAAACTAAGTGACAGCTGACACCTAATTCCCTTGGATTCCTCTCAGCTTTGTTTGTTGTAGTTTAATTTCCTAGTTTTGGAGGTACTCATTCAGAAACTGAACTCCTTTACTTCTGTACTTCCCCATAAAAACTATTTGCTTTATAATGTCAGCCAGCCAGTGAACTTCATAAGAAGTAAGAATACAAAATCCAATAGAGAATGACTCATCCTCAGCTGACTTGTAGACTTGGAGCCATTGCTAAAAGGTATTATTTTTAACCACTACTATTATGCTTTTGCATTATAGTAACAAATGAAAACTGTCCACAATTGGAATGCCACTGAACTAAGGCTCCTTTAAATTTAAAAGAGATAATCCCTGTCCCCAAGAGTTGGCAAACTAATACACTGACTAAATACGATCCTGAAAAATGTTGGCACTAAGGCTACTTTTAAGTAACAGTAATTTCTGATACTTCTCATTTTGTTACATGGTTTACTATACGCCTCTCTCATATCATATTTGGTGATGTAATGTATAAAGTTTGAGGAATATACATTCTGCTTTTTGCTGTTTAGATTTGTGGGTTTGTTTAGGGGCTGTACTAATTTTGTGGACAAGGATAAAAATAAGTGGTATTCGGATTATCTGAAATCTTTAGGCTTGCACATTATTGCTCGTACATGTACTACAGCTTTCAGAGACCCCCCTGGACAAGAACGTAGTATATGGATACAAACGTAGGTATATCTACATGTATCTATGCCATACCAGCTGACTTTTGTGTTCACTAAGGGTTTAATTCAGGTCTTTGCTACGCTGAATTTACAGGCTCTCTGCCATGCATGATTTTTTAAGGATTTCACAACCGTGCATGGGTTACGGCTCGGTGGGCCCTGGAGGCAGCTGTGGGTGCTGGTGCTTGCTGCCCCCTTCACAGGGGCAGAGCGTGTGGCTGCTCCCTGCGCCGCCCCCCGCGCCCCCACAGCCCTCGCTCTGCAGACCTCTCGCCTTGATGCCACTGCATTTGTGTGACCGCGCATACACGGGCTCGCACCGGGAAAGCCATAGCTGCTGGTAGGTCACCTTCCTTCACCCCCTTCTCCGGCGGGGAGGGGACTGAAGCCAAATGAAGCTGAGCATTAGCCAGTGAACAGACTACTCTGCTGTTCTGACTTTTAGACGTGCTATTTCTTTAACCTTCTTGCTTGGAGCTGAGAACATTTTATGAAACAGACATATTTTTCTCTAGAGCCTCTTTTGTTTACTTTTCACTCTCAAACTGGTGTTATAAGGAGCTGAACTGATATCCGCCATGATTTCCCTACCTCACCAGAACAGATGCACTTGGAGCAGAGTGCAGGAAAGAAAAACTTTTAGCTTTATTATTTTAACAAAGCAAAGCTAATCTCTAGATTAAAACATCCCTGCAATAATACTGAATTAATTTCTTTCATAGCTCTTCCCCCGAGGCCTGCCTTCTTCCTCTGTTCTTCTCCCCCCCCCCGTGCCTTACTTGCAGATATGGCCATGATGCACCTCGCAGCACGGCTGCAGCACGGATGATGTGGCTGCTCGTACAGCCCCGTTACCGTGAGGCAGCTGCCAGTGCCGATTAACCCCCAAGAGATACAGACTCAAATCAGCACAAGCTGACAGATTCCCAGTAATGGGAGGAGGAGGATCGTTTCGGGTTAGGTTATGGTATCGTTAGGTTATGACCTGGCATGTATTACTCGTTGGATGATCTGGGTCGCAAAGGCCGCGCACGGTAACCCACCCTCAGTAGGTAACCTTACCTGCTGCAGGTGGTCACTGTGGTGTGGGGTGAGAGCAAGAGGGACAGGGGTCTCTGCTGGCCCTCCACCTCCATTGGGATAGCCAGGAAGGGCTTGAAGACACTGTGCAGGAATAGGTTACGCCAAGTGGTTTGAAGAAGGACAGTGCTGTCAACTCATGGATGATGCTGAGAGTCTCTGACCAGCTGGAAACTTCTTGGAATTGGTTATAGTCTTCTGTGTCATTCTTAGCAATAGCTCTCCCTCTCCTAAGAGCTTTTATTAGAGAAAAATGTAATTTCCTGGTATAGGGTGGAAATGCAAATATTCATAGTGGTGGATCCCAGGTATTCCCACAGGGGAGAGTGGACACGTTTCTTCCACAAAGGCCAATGAACCAGCCACAGCTGATGCTGTTACAGACTTGGTTTCGGTAAGCGAAGACAGTACTACTTTTGAAAGAAAGTATTGTAAGAAATTATTACTGGGTTAGGAAATCCTGACTTGTTCCAGTTGCAATCAGCTAAAGAAGTAAATGGGAATAGTTTTGTCACTAACACTAGCTTGTGTTTGAAAAGAAATTTTGTTAAATTTAGGGGAGATATTAATAAAGTCCAATGAACTAAAAATACCAGAAGTCTGAAATCAGAGGACATACAAAAATTGTTTGTCAGTTGTAGTGACGCAAGTCAAGGCGGACTGAAAAAACACTCTGTCTGCGTGGCTGGGTTCAGACAAAATGGCCTTTATCGTTTATACAAATTATTTATGTATCTTGGACAGTGCACGTGTCAGACCCTGATAGGTTTTTGTGTTCTTCTTGCTTGCTATTTGCTGTTTTTGTAGGTGCCCGTATGCTGCGGTTCTAAGTTCCAGTTCTTCACACCCTGTTCACATACCTGACAGTTTGTGGCTGTCTTAAAGGTACACGACTAAGTCTTTGAAGTCAACTAACTTGTCTGCAGACCCGCTGCAGACCCCAACAGTCAGTGATGTAAAGTCTATCTGGAACTTCTGTTTCCAGCAGAGGAAAAAGAAAAATATAGACAGGGGTTTCAGATCCAACTAGGAATGTAATAATTGCTGCAATTGTATTCATAAACAGAAAACCCGGGAGTAGTTTTATTGAAAGAAATCTGTCTTCTAGTTCAGAATGTGTAGGAATAAATTGGGAGCTTCTAGAAGGCAGCTGAGTTTGACGTGCAAAATGCAAGTACAACAGCAAGAGCTTTTCAGCCATAGAAACAAAAAGACTAAGGGAAGAAGAGAGGCTTAGGGAAGATGTACATGAAGCTGGATATCCTTCCCCCAGCCAACCACGTTCCCCCCATCCCTCACATGCGCCACACCACAGTCCTTCTGCCACTGCTGGTGCTGAAATGCCTCAATGCAGAATGGGGAGAGGGAGAAAAGAAGCCTGAATGACAAGAGGTTACCAAGCTGGGCTTTCTCAGTATCCCTCGTTAGCTTTAAATTTCTCTCCAGAAATGTATCCTGAGTACATACCTGGGACAGAAGGAACAATTGAAGCTAAAGGAAAATACTGACTATGAGTGAATGGATAAAAAAGTGGACATAGACAAAGGTAGCCTGAAAATAAGGTAGCCATTACAGCAGTGACAGTCTTACAGCTCCTCTGCCCCTACTTGTATTAAAGCCTGACTAATTTTTCAGCTGGAAATGCACAGTTTTAAAGTGGATTATATGGTATGGCTGTTAGCCATAGCAAGGCACAGACCTGTGACCCAGGCTGCTCCTTCCAGAGTCATGCATCAGAGCCTTATCCAGCAGTAAAAGTGCAAGCCCGTAATATTGATTTTTGACTAACTGATAATCAAAATGAAACTGGGAAATGAGCTCGTTGATGTCTGACCTGCACCCAAATATCCAAATAAAGTAAATTAAGCTTCTTAAAGTTGACATGGATATTATAGGAGGATGTTCGGCTCTTGCTGCAGTTCGTTCTGCAGAGCATGAAGAAGAAATTTAGGGTTTTTGAACTGCTCTGTCATCAGCTCTAGCTCTTGTTTCACCTCTCATCAAGCCTCTGGCTTTTTCTTGCCGAATTATATATTTCTTACTCAGTTTTCTCTTTGCTTTAAAAAGCCAGGATTTCCTTTATCACATTGAATAACTGGACTTGTCATTTTATCTTTACTTTTTTTGGCTACTTAGAAAAAATATAGCAAACCTTCATCTGCAAACAAATCAGCTAAAGAGAGTTTGTTATCCTCTTCATGAAAAAAAAGTATACACTTCATTTGTTCAATTCCAGTACAAGCTCTGGATCGTCAAATTGGCATACAGTAATTGGTTATTATTTTCTTCCCTCTTTTGATATGTGGCTTTTCTTCAGTGTCAGTTGTGGACTTCTGAAAAGAGTATCAAGCAGCCTCAGCCTGAGTCGGGAACTCAGTATTATGACATTGCATATCCAGCTTTCGGACATGGTCTCTGCTTTTGAGATAGCACTTCTGTCAACCTCTGTAATACTACCGTGCTGATACCTAGGTAAACTACAAAATCTTTATGGAAATCTGTCATCATTAGTGCAAAATGTTACCTTTCCCAGTTTTCAGTAATGAGCAGTTACTGTGTACCTTCATTAGGCAATTTTTAAATTATGTTTGTGGAGCACAAAGCCATCTACTGAAATAAGGCAGTAATGAAACCTCCATGGAGACCTGCTTCCTTTCTCTGCTGAGGTTCTGTGTTTTGGCATCCCTCGGTCAGGCAGGACCCCCAGCCCCTTTCACCAAACAGAATTTGCTTTGCATACAGCAGCAAGCATCACTGTTGAGATAGTTAGAAACATGTAATTGAATAGCAATCCTTAAAGTTTCCAGTATCCAGTCAACAGCAGTTCTACTTGATCTCTGTATGTGGTATTCCTTCTATATGAATTTAATTTTCTTTTCCACTTTCAGTCTATGCTTTATGCTCCTATAGTTTTATAATATTTTATCAGAAGGAAAGAACAACTGCTGCCTGGAGGTAGTTTGTTGATAGGACCTGTGAAAATGAGACATAATTCAGGTCTGCTGAAAACAATTGTTGGAGTTAAGGCAACGTTGAAATGGGAACTCATTAATTCTGTAGTTTGCTTATGTTCAAGTGGTCTCTATAGACACAAAAAAATTGTATGAGTGCACAGCTCCAGATTTAACTTCTATAAACCCAAACCAAACCATGATTCAAGGAAGCACAAACCCAGTGTACTGCTTCAGTCTTCAAGGTTTTGCCTCTAACCCCACAAGGCATTTCCTCCTGTAGTCTCTGATCAGCTCTTCTGGGCTGAAACCAAAGGTCTGGTTATTTTCTCATCCTCCTCTTGGTCAATTTTGCTATCAATAGGTTACTCGTTCCTTTCCTTTTTTCTGCTTCCTCTTACAAATCTGTTCACCTGATGAGCCTATGTTCAGTATCTTACTAGGCACACTTGTATTTCTGTCAGAGACCTGGTATCAATTGCACATGCAGCGTAAATGCATGAAGACCAGAGGGAAATGATGTTTAATTGACCACAGTCTATCTGTCCTGAACAGTTACCTGGGATTGTGTTCAACATAAAATGCTGAAATTGGACAAAAGTTCCTGAAGCTTCACAGGGATAAGAAATTTCTATAAAAAAGCAGATAAGGACAGAGGGAGCTAGTTGCCTAAATACGGCAAAGGAATTTGATGAATACCTCTGCTTGGAAGTAATTGATTTTATAATTCTCATCTTACTGGCAGTTAGAAAGACATTGAAAGCTAGAACAGCCACAGCCCCTCAGTTAAGCTCAAGGCTAACTTTAGTTACAGGACTCTGCTTTTAATCATGATCAACTTGTTAGTCATCATCATATAGTGCAGACCAATTTCCAGTTCTGGAAAATTGCTGTAGTCGGTTCATAAATATCTGCATTTGTCAGAGAAACTGAGTATCAGATAATATCTGAAGTGGTGAAGACTAAAAATTAACTTCTTCATCACTTCTGACAGCATCTGGCATTTAGTAACAGCTACTAATGTTTTTCAAATGTAGGGACTATCAGCAAATGAAGCTGTAAGTGGATGTAATTTTAGTACTCTGTTTTGTACTGAAACAAATTCAGTTCAAGGCAAGACTATCACTAACGATTTTTTTGTATAACTATAAACTTAAGAAAAGTGTTGAAACAGATAATTTACAGATGACTGATGTTACAAAGGAATTAATCTCAAGATATTTTTAACTTACAACATTAGAATCATTTCAGATTTATGTCATTTGTTACTCCTTAGAAACTTTCTTTGCACCGTGACTAATTTTGTCCAGTTTTGATGAAATTAAGTAAGTCAGCTTCTGTTCCACACTTAATGTTTCCCTTACTTATGCAGTTGCTAAATTATTTTGGTGGGGTCCCTTTCTAAACCCAAATGGACAAGAGTTTTCAGGCAGCTGAGAGCTCTCTTGCCCAGAGAATGATCAAGGTAATGATTTTCTAAACGTGCCTTTGTATGTGTTATTTCACAACAAATATTTCTCCTCCCATCAGAACCGTATGAGTATATTGCATGTCTGGTTTCCTAAGTGATCCTTATTTCAATTATTCTGTTCTCCTTGTACGTTTGGCTTCCCCTGACTGTTATCCTGGGACATTTGCAAATCAAAGATTTTTTTTTTTTTTTCCTTTGAGTCTGATATTTCAGTTTCCACAATTTCCAGTAAAGACAGATCAAGTTTGATAGCAGTATTGTGCAATCTACTGCATGCCAGGAATATCTTACATACAGTTCTTTAGAAGGACAGTCTGGTAATACATGTCACCACAATGTATTTTAAAAATGATTAATGAGCTTTTAAATGGTTCCTCAGGTGAGCTGTAGATCTTCATTATCTTCTTTGAGGACATTTCATTGGATTTATTTAGAGAAAATGAAATTAGGGTCATGAACCTTTCTTGAAAGGCTAATTTATATCTTCTGAAATATTGAAAAGCATTACACTCTAATGATGTGATATAGTTGTTGATATTAGAAAGGCAACTGTCAATAACATCCAGAAGATAATTGTTATTTCTTATTTAACAACTTGGGAAGCTGCTGCTGTCTTTAAAGCTATTTTTAATAGCTGCCATTCCTACTTCAATTTCATCTGGATACACTTAAATTTTATCTGACTACTCAATAATTAGCTGCTGTCAATCCAATCAGTGTAAGATTGGCTAAGCTCTTTTTTTCGAAAATGCAAAAGTTGTCACAACACTGCTTGACAATATTATGTCATGATGACGTTAGGTACTTTGCCACCTCACCCACTGCAGAATGGCTAATTTGAGTAATATTAACTGAATGATAGGATTTGGGATTTTGATGAGCCAGAATTTGCCTGAAGAAGTCTTGGCACACAGAATATTTGTATGCAGCTTATTGGGATGAAGAACATCACAAGGAAAAAATTCTGTCATTTCCTATTGATATATTAAACTCTTCCAAGTAAAACACAACATCTAGATCTGAAAATAGCGGCTCTGACCTATTTTGTGAGGTCCTCATTAGCTGACTGGGTGTTTATGCAGCAAGGGCTCAAAGTGGTTGGTTTTTTGATGCTCTATCGTTATGTGTGGCCATATATTTAATTCTGTCAGGGGTGTATGGAAAACTTTGCACAGCAGATGCCTTGTACTTCCATGCTGTTTGGGAAGTGGGTGGTTTGCCTGGAAGTACAATTCTGTCTTTAAACTTTTCTGCTGATCTTCGGTTTCTCCATGGTTTCTTTTGCTGCGACTATCTAAACACTTCCAGAAAACTATGTTAGCTTTAAGTGGTCTTTAGTGGTCTTAAACATCCTCTGTGGTGCAAGGAGGCTCTGCTGTTTGGATTGCAATCTTTTTAATACCCAATACATACATTTTAATACATAACTGAGGTTAGAGGGCTTTAGCTGCAGACTGATTAAACTGACGTTCTAGAATTTCTGTATGTCACCACTCAACAGTACAGCTCCAAGCACAAGTCAGCTGCTTGGAAAAAAGTGGGTGTTTTGTGAAACTCCAGTGATCCTACTCAAACTGAATGGCCTTGTCTCTGAAGAACCGCAAGCGCCCGTGGAAGTCACTGGTGCACCTAGGTTTAACCATGTTTCCCTCTCAGGGCTGGAGTTAGTGCCTGTCACACCCGTGCAGTGCACAGAACACCTTTCCTTTAAAGAGTGGCAGCTCTGTCTGTTTCCATAACAGGACTTTCAACCCCATAATAAGCGTCATTGCACCAGTGTTTTGGGTAAGGCGATCCACTGTGTGAGCACAATGTCTGCTTGAGGTAAAATGTTCTCAGCACAACGCCCGTCAGAAGAACAACCATTATCTCCCAGATCAGTTTTTAGGTTTCAGGTCCGCAATGGCATCTTGCTACGCACGGACTGTCTGTAGTACATGTGACAATTCCAGCCAGCCCTCTCTGAAAACGGTTTATTGTTCTTCACACACGTAGGAAAAATCTGAGCCTTCTCTTGGGCACAACGGCTTTCAAGGCTTCTTCAAGGTTTGAGCCAGGTCCCCTTCCTTTCCCAGGGCACATATCTTCTGTGCAGTTCCCTACGAAAAAAAACCTGAGTAGAGGAAGGCAGCACGGACCTGTGCATGTGCTGGAGCTGGCTAGCATGCTGTTCCCTTTGTGCATGCATTTCTGTTTGCTTCTGAAGTCTTCCAAAATATTAATATGAACCAATCCCTTCATCTTTGACATTTCTTTTTAAACTGAAAACAATCTGTTGCCCCAGATTACATCATTCCCTAATTAGGAAAACTAGATAGAGTACTACAGTGTATACTTTTCACCTGAGGTATTTCCAACAGCCCTTAACAAAGGGAGTTACTGTGGTGAGTCTCAGTGTAGTGAAAGAGCAAAAAAAAGAAAGACATTTTGTGTACTACTGCAGAATAATTGTGGTAGAACAAGTGCCGAGCAGCTCCCCTGTATGTTGCTGGGGATATCATTGCCTGTGATTTAATGCTCTAGAAGAAATGTACAGCTTTTTGCTGAGCGGCTTAGCAGCAATGGTTAAAATACCCTTCAGCTGCACTATCACTTTCCTTTTTAAAAGTCAAAACAGGTCAGTGAGGGTGACAGAAAGTTCTTTCTCCCACTTGCCTTCATTAAGCTTTTGCTTAAAAAAGAAGACAGAAGGGACTGAAGCATGCAGCAATTGCTTCAATAACCTTGCAGCAGACTGCCAGAAAGTTTTCCAAGGCTCTCATGCAATTGAACCTGGTGAAAGGAACCTACTCCCCTACTCCAGCCCACAGCCCTCTTAATAAAGTTGCTGAAAGTTGGGTTTTTTCTGAACACTTAATTGCACAGGTCTCCCAACAAACCAGTGCCAGCCTGAGAGAATCGGAGCTGACATTGTTAGCGGGGAAGGGAAAAAGCCGAGCTGAAGGAGGATGCTCAGGGGTGTGTGGGAGACTGGGGATCTGCAGTCTCCGGTTTCCACTGCCAGCCGGCGTACAGAAGTCACCAGTTATGATTGGGTTACAGCTCATGACTATTTAGACTTGGACATGGACTTGAAGCCACTTCATGTCAGTACAAAGGGAGGAATGTAACACTGTCTCTCCAGTGCCAGGGGGGAGAGATTTGTAGGTTGGTATGTGACCTTCACTGCTGGCCCGTGCAGGTGCTGTTCAAAGGCTCTCCCCATTCAGCTCTTGATACTGATACTAGATTAGAAAGAAAGAATGAAAAAAGTCGTTGTTAAAAACGTTCCTCTCTGTTTTTTCCCTTTATCTCTGTGAACAAGTTGTCTTTTGATTTGCTTGGGTTTGTGGGTTTAGGAGGCTGTTTTCCTTTCAAGGACTTACTCTTGTACCATGTATTTTTTCCTTTAATGAATAACATTTAACTCAGTGAAAGATTTGTCTTGAGACAATTCTTGGGTCATTTTAAAGAAATTTTAGTTTGTGCACATGCTGTTTTGTCACACCAGTTTTTACACTTTAAATCTAAAATCAGCTCCTTAATTAATACCCGTATTTCAGCACATGTGTGTGTTAAAGAGAGTCAAATCAAGGCAGAGAGAAACATGAGGAGCCAGCAAGTACACATCACCAGGGCAATTAAAACAATAGCTAATAATAATCTTACTGGCTGCCAATCAGGGAAGGGACCTGCACCCTCTCTGGTCTCTGGCACCATTTTCTCAGTGTCAGCACACAGTTCTGTGCGCTCAAGTAATTCACAGTATTTAAGGTGTTTTCAGGGATGATGTGTTTGAAAACTCTTTAGCGAATGTGCCATGCCACCCCGTAGATGGAGCAGAACAGCTCAGCCTTCCTCACCCTGCAAAGCAGACAACATCTGTCAGTGAAGGGAGACTTTGCTTAGCACAGATGTTTAGGACTGACTTTTGGACTAGAAAGATCACAGGGTATGAGGAGCTGAAGTGTGCAACGGAACAAATTTTACTGTGAATGTCTTACACTATTAATTTCTTTGGTCACATTTCTTCTCAAGTCCTCTTTGGAAGGCTGCAGAACTATGATGCCCTCTTTTGAAGACTCTTCTTTCCCTATATGGGTGCTAAAAGGGCCAAAGTATGTAAAAAAGAATTGCTCCCTCTGCTTCTATTCCCTGGAATGCTACACAACAGAGCAAGCCTGCCCAGTCTGAGCAGCAATTTTTTCCTAACCCTTAGAGGGTTTTCCTGTTGAAGTGGTTGGTATAATTAAGAAGCAACTCGGCTGCTGATGATTTTCTTTGGTTTATATTTACTGGAGAAAACCACTGGGTTGTTGATCTGTGAGCTTTATGTTATTATTTAATTATATTGAGGGACTATCCTGCATTTTGGTTAATTTATTTTGAGTGCTGCATTTTCCAGGGCCTCGTTTGGTTCTAGTATTAATCCTTTTCCTTCACCAAAGTTTGCATATCGCTTTGGATTATTTATACTTCACTCTGCTTCCAAATCCATTATTAATCACACAGGTATTGAAATACATTTCACAGATAATACTGGACATACTGCTGTATTGTTTGCTCACATAATAGTCATGCTTTCATTCGGCAGGTTTCTCATACATCAAATTATCATTAGATAAGAAAAAATGTTACAGTGAAGATTTGCCAACAACTTAATGCTGAATGCTCAAGCAAAACCCTGATGTTCCCAATTCCAGGTGATGACTCCTGGGGACAATAAATGAGCAGATGCTCTAGTTAGATGAGAGCATATCACCTTCAGGGATGTGAACAGTGCAAGGTTCTGCTCAGTGGACTTAAAGGAAACCTCTTGTTCATTTTTTCTCCGGCAGCAGTCCAGATGACTAAACAAGAGACATTTCTTTTATGGTTGCATTTTGGTTAGTATAAAAAGGGACCATATTTTAGTTTTGAGACTGTCCTGCAGCTATCCGTGACTGTAAGCCTGAGAACCGAGGGCTGGAGGGACCATCTGGGTCACAGTGTCCAGTTTCTGGGCCATCCAGCCTCTAGCAGCCCATGGGCTGCAGGCTGTTCTTATGAGACAGAAACAAAGGAGGAATGTGATCTCACTTCTAGAAGATAAG
>JAVJGJ010000061.1:29657712-29681596 GCA_035590215.1 Microhierax caerulescens
AAAATCAAAGGATAAAAGCAAGACTGATCGGGAGTTTCAGCAATACTCTAGACCTTTGCAAGAAGAGAAGGTGTTGAATAAAGCACCCTGATGATCCCAGCAGTCAGCCCTAGCCTACTGTACAGAGAAAGGCAGATTCCCCTGTCCCCTGCTTCCTTTGCAGGCTTTTCCACTGGAACCCTTGTGCAATAATTGGTTTAACCCTGGGAGTTTGAATAAGTGCATCATCTAAGTTCTGGGAGATCCTAGCACCACTGGGAGCTGCAGTACTTTCCACCCTGTGTATACTCACAACACCAGTGCGAGATTTTGGAGCCAAACGAGAACACAGCTTTGCATGCTGGAGATGGCTAACCCATAAGCTTGTTTCTCTGCACCATACAGAATAGAGCTGTTTGGAGGAAAGGGATGCATCTACACTGTGCAACACGGAGGTCCAGGTTAGGTCCCTGAGACAGTTTTGCCATGCTCAGTCTGGCAGGGACCTTGGCAGGGGTCCCTAGTTGAGGTACAGTGTGGCACTGACCCGAAAGCCTTTCTCAGCTGGCACTGGCTTAGGGAGTTTAAATCTGGGCATACACACAATGCAGGGACTCAGGAAGAGCACGTGGAAACTGCAGATCTCAGTACTGTTCCCAAGCCATAGAATAATCTTTAAATACCTGTTTTTCCATTTCTACTTCTGTACATAAGGGAAAGTAATAGCACTTTGGCATAAAAACATTTTTCTGGCCCTTAAATGGATGGTTGGTGCTGACGTTGATATAAATCTGTTAAAGGTGAGGATTGGTTAAATAAGTAAAATATTGTTACTACAGCAACTTTCTTAGCTGTTCAAAATTACCTTTTTTCTTTAATACAAGTGAAAAAGGAATAATTGTTTTGTCTGCCCATTCAGTCAGGTGTACACGAAGTCCTCTGGGTTTATCAGGCTTCACAACAGTGTGGAGGGATCCACTGCGTCATCTTCATCTGTTTCTGCGGAGTCTGGTTCTTTTCAGCACAGTAAAAGGTCAATTTCTGTAGACAAATAGCAACAGCAATAATGTCCACATCACTCAAATTGGATCTCTTACCTGAAATTCAGAGGAGTAGCAATAAACACTCAAAAAATCCACCCCCCACCCCCAGTCATTGGACCCCAGAGAAGTGTGACTATATTGCAGGTGGTGAAGACATGTCACAAGCAAGAAATGGCTCATCAGATATATGCAGGAGAGCTTGGGCACAGCAAAGAGCAAAAGCACTTGATCCTATTGCCCACCTGTGTTAAAAGCACAAAAATGGACAAATGCATAAAATAAAAGTGAGGATTTGTTTCTGTTGCTCTTTCAGTTTCATTTTGAGCCATGTGCAAATGACTGTATCCTTTCCTCTACTGTAATATCACCTCTAATTTGGCTTAGCCTTTGGGAAGGGTGTTTGATTGACTGAATTAGAGAAGGAAGCTCTGTCCACAGGCAACTCTCTGAAAACCATTTTAAAGATTGGCTTAAGTTCAGCCCATGTTGGGAACTCATGAAATCTCTTTATATGCTGATATTTATGATTTATGCAGAATGATCTTAATCTTTATAATTTATATAATTACAATATATTAATGTGGTTGCTCTAGATGCATTTTTCTGCAGACAAACACCACTGAGCTTCCCAATGTACAGAATTAGAGCTGGGCCAGGGTAGCATCCCCTAACCTGTCACTCTTCTAACTTAGGCACAGCCTTGAAAACAGTAACTTCAGCTTGTCTTTAGGAGTTTCTTGGTCATAATTTTTCCTTCCAGCACTGTGTATGAGCTCTGTCTGGTTTACTTGCTAGTTCAAAAACCTCTGTGCTGCCTGCTCTTAGACTGTTAGTTCTGGGCTCGAAATAATGGGATTGCACAGAAGAAGCAAAGGGGATTTCTTGGGGTGGAACAGTGTCTTCAATGTATCTAGATGGAGAGCTCTCTGGGGACAACACCATCCTCCTAATTTGTCTGTTGAGTGCCCAGCCCGCTGGGGGACCTGCTCTAGGACAAGAGATCTTGCCAAAAGGCAATTGGGTGCAATGCTAGAGAGCTTTACAGTAAAAGTGCTTAAGATTTTGGTTTTCCTGTAAGAAGAGAAAAGGTTATCAAAAGGAAATGGAAGTTTTATTGGGGGGGAGAAACTTGCTGGATTATTATTTTTTAAAACAGCAACATCGCGACCCCTTCTGTGTTCACGTGTCATTACTTCTGTGAAAATTCAAACTATCTCTGTTTGAGTTTGCAACATCAAAAAGACCATAGAACAGACTTCTCTGATGTTAAATTCTTCTGCTGATGCCATTTGTGGTCAGGTAATACCACATGATTAATGTGAAAAGGTTGACCTTTGCTTATTTTCCCATGTTCACTAGAAATGCAAAGATGCAGTGCATCAGTGAGCTACGAGATATAGTCAAGAATTCCTCGGTATTAGAAAATAGATTTTTAGCTTCCCAAAGTCAACCCTGATGTATTTTCTTTGTGTTTAATTTTTTTCGTGTTTGCATAATTGTTTAATATTAAAGGAAGAGAACGTGGTTTGGTCATTTAGTTAGTAAAATAAGGCCTTGGGACTACCAGGCCTGGGAAGAACTGGCTCCTCTCCCTCTGCTCAGCTCAGCTATTGGCCAGTCTAAGCAAGTTGCTTTGCCTCTATAAAATAAGGATAATGGTTCCTCCATTGTAAAGATGTGAGATCTACTGCTGAAAAGCAGTACATGAGAGTTAGGTAATATTATTTCTGGCTCTCCTACAGATGTGCTTAGTGTTCAGTTTTCCCATCTGTAATGTGGGGATGTTAGAACTAATCTACCTCCCAGGGTTGTTTTGCTTAATTCCATAAAGCACTTGAAAACCTCACATGGAAAGAGTTATAGGAGCACAAGGTTTCTTAATAAAGCTCATTCATGAGTAATGTATTTTTGAAGTACGTGACTTGAACCTTCACCCATAGTTGGAAACCAACATGAGCCAAGTCTTCTTTGTTGTTCAGCAAAGGTTGGTTGATATTTTTCTCCTTACATATTTAATTCTCATAAGGCTTCGCATTTCTGGTTTCTGGCTATGATTGAAAGCAGAAATGCCAAAATACCACAAGAGAAGACTGGGGGTTTTTACTTTTTTTTTCCTGACCCGCCCAGAAGCTGGAAGTTTTGAAATGCACAAGAGTCTTCCCCACCATCTCCAGTTTTCAGTTTCCCCCTGCAAAGTTAGGTGTCTGAAGTTATTTTCTCTGGAGACTGAGATTTAACCAAAGACAGTCCTTACCCTGCACCTTTTGAGACCCACCCAGCCCCTTGAACGTGATGTGCAAGTGTCTCTTAGGTGTATGAGGACTCTTCTCCTCAGGTAACCACTAGGTGCCTTATCAGCATTTATCTACCGTGCCTTGAGCTGTACAAGACCACGTTCAGTCTCATCCACTGCCCATTTATTGTTGTTGATTGTTGCACAGAGCATGGTAAAGATTTTTTGAGGTGCTGCACAAATGCCGAGGACAAGATGGGCTTTCCATTAAGGGGCTGTAAGAGAAAATCAGCCCAAACTCATTTGTCTCACTGTCAAAATTCCTAGTAACGGGAGAGGAAGCGAAGTTGGACCAACACGGGAGGCTTTTAGAAAGCCTGGCTTTCGCACCATGGGATGCATTACAAACCCGGATTTGCAGGATATCTGCCTGCAAATAATCCACACTCGGAGCGCTCTGCAGATATCATTTGATGTGTGTAAAAGAGGGATGGTGCCAGGAGCACAGAAGCTAACTTGGAGCTTGGGGAAGTTTTCAATCGGTTTTGCCAGGGTTTCCCTACGTGGGAAGGCAGGGATGGCTTTCTCCTGCCCCCTCCTGGTGCAGCCCTCAAAATGTGACTCGGAAAGCACGGCAGGCGAAGAGGCTGAAAACATGGCACCTTCGTTTTTCAGGGAAGATGCGCCTGGAGTACATGGCAAAGTTGGTCTGTTTTCATGGCACAAAAAGGAGGTGTTATAGGTTGGTTTTTTTATTATTATTTTTATTATTTTTGCTGCCTGACATTGTAAATCCGGTTGAGCTCTGTGAAAGTAAACCAAAGCTGGGTCTGGGTAGCGCACTTCAAGTTGAATCGATCACAACTAGTCTTTCAGGTGTACAATCTAATGACTTTCATCATGAGGATACGTTGTCTTAGAAATATTTGTTTATTCCTTTTTAATCTGGCCGGATACTTAGCCAACCAAAGAATATGGTAATGCGAATAATTGAAACACTCTAGATAAGAATATGTAGTCCTCTATGAAATGTAGGGAGTCCATTCAAGCAGGTAGCTGGAAAAGTAAAATTTAACCTCAAGAATAAAACTTGGCAGTTTGTAAAATGTTCCTGTCACGTACTCGAGCAAAAGACACCCCCTAGGCACTGGAGAGAGAGGACTGCTTGACAGCACGGGGGCTGCTGAGGTCTGCAGCACCACCAGGGGTATTTCAGTGCAGCCAGGTGGACAGACCACTGCAGCCTTAAGTTTTGCACTGTTTGCCCACAGAAGCATTAAATCAAAGTGTAAAAAGTCAAAATAGCTGCTATATGGGGTTGTCCCAGGAACAAACCCTACAGCCTTTTGGATTGAGCACGGATTGAATGTGGTTGAACACAAACTGAAATGGAGCTCCCTAAAGGTGGGAATCCTAAGTCTGAGCTATCATTCTCTCTTCATCTCTGTGTTCACCAGATCAGAAAAAGATAGTACAAGGACTTCCAGGGGGTTTGGTTACAGTATTTGCTTGCAATAAGGCTAAATCTTCGTGACTGTGGACCAAAAACTCTGTTCTCCTCTTGATGAAAGTTCCCTTGACACCAACGTGTTTCTGCAAAAAAACCCACCTTTTCACAAATTTACAGATTTCTAATCACAAAGATTAGAACTGATGAAGAGTTTCTGACCATTTTGCTAAGCATCTCTTCCCTTCTCATGCCTAGTATGCCTGTTGCAGGGGTTCTCCATTTTCTGACAATTTTGTAACTTTTTTTTTTTTAAGTAAGTTTTAGCCAGCTGTGAATATGCTGCATTTTCAAAGGCTGTTTGTATTTCATAGGAAGGTGTTGAACTTTCCATTGAGTCCCATGTGCTTGTCCAAACTGGATAGGAGCACCCTTTCTGCACAGCTATATCCCAAGCTGAGATGAAGTGGTAGGTGCTCACTAGGGTATTACCTTTCCTCAATATACATGTTTGAAAAACGTCTTGCATAACTATATGGACAAGCTTAATGATATAGATTCCTCTCTATGAAAAATAACATCTATTTCTTTTATATGCTTTGGCTGAGAAACTTCCATACGAGGTGTTGCAACTCAGCTCCCTCTGGGTACCAGGGTTTCTGTTGGAGAAAGGTGGATGGCAGGCTCTGTAGTCCTCATGGCTGTGTAGCTGCAGCATGGCAGGGGAGACAAAAATCAAAGCATTTCCCACTAAATGAACAGTATCAGAGAGGGGGAAAAAGGCAGGACTTTCCATTTTCTTTTAGACATGTCTGGTAGTTTTAAGGAGAAGGTCTGCCTGCACAAAGCTTTCTCTACCTAGGTGATGTTTTTTTAAAGGAAATTTCCGGAGGTTAATTCCTTTCATTGAGTTTCTCTTGGACTTTTCCATTGCAGGGTGTATCTGGCCAGTTTTTGAAGGGTCATGACTCTCTGATGCATTTCAATGCTATCTGCATCCAGCAATGTAACTGTTGAAGCTGAAATGCATAAAAAGGTCTGAACAAAGCCACAAAAATTTTTTTGGGGTGAATCACTTGTTTACCACTTAAAAATTCCATTACGTGTTGACTTTTCAAGAAAATTTTCCATAAATTTATGTTTATATGCAACAGACCACAAAGACAAAACAATTTCAAATCAAATGAAACAGTTTAGTCAAGCTGATGAAAATAACTTCTTTTTTAATAGTTCTTCCCACCAAGAAACAGGCATGAACTCTACTTCAGGGCAGTGTGAATGTTTTTTTCTCCCTTAACCTCACCTGGCAAACTGAAAAATTAGTTATTTGTACAGGACTGGTTGTGAATCATCTTGACTCAGATGTGTCCCTGCTGGGGAGGACAAGTTAGCCCCTGCCACCTTTGCATGATGCTTTTGATTTTCTGCTTTTCAAGTTCACCATGATCAGCTTAGCCTCAGATGGCCTGAAAAACACCATTTTTCAAAAAGCGCTTGAACTGCTACAGGGCTTCAGGGCAGGTAAGTACTGAGATAGGTATTAGATAACCAGAACCTCCATTTCTGATCTTTCCCAGACACTAGCATATCCAAAGAAGAAGAATTAAAAAAGCAAGCAGACTTACTTTCTAAATAGAGTAATGCAGATAAAGGCATTTTATAGCATCACATAATATTATGTTCAAATTTTAATTCAATTAGACCTTCTGCATAACAGAGGACCTATCCGTCCCATTTTAGCATCATGCCCTTGACTTTTATTTATCATAGCAAAGCAATGATAGCAGTAGATGGGACCTTAGGAGGTCATCTAGTACTAACTATCCCTGCCCTAAGCAGAACGGGTGGCACAGAATGGAATGGAATGGAATATTTCAGTTAGAAAGGACTTACAATGATCACCTAGTACAGCTACCTGACCAATTCAGGGCTGACCAAAAGTTAAAGCTTGTCTTTCGGGGCACTGTCCAAATGCCTCTTAAACACTGACAGACTTGGGGCATTGACCACCTCTCTAGGAAGCCTGTTCCTGGGTTTGACCACCCTCCTGGTAAAGAAATAATTCCTAATGTCCAGTCTAAACCTCCCATGGCACAGCTTTGAACTAGTCCTACGTGTCCTGTCACCGGATCCCAGGGAGGAGATCAACGCCTCCCTCTCTACTTCCTCACCTCAGGATGCTACCGAGAACAGTGAGGTTGCCCCTCAGCCTCCTTTACTCCAAGGAACTGAAAGTGTTCCTCACAAAGATTTCTGTTAAGTCTTAAAAACTCCAGTGATGGTGACTCTACAACTTTCCAAGATAATTAATCTGAGATGCTTACAGCTAGAAAGGATTATTTCTCTGTGTCTGCTTCTGTTTTTCTTCTTTTTTTTTTTGGTTTGGTTTTGTTTTTTGGGGGGTTTTTTGGGGTTTTTTGTTTGTTTGTTTTTGGGTTTCTTAAGAAATCCAGCCTGGATATACAGTTGTTGGAGCTGTAGCACCATCAGCGTGTCCATTGGTTAATTAGAGTCCCTTTAATATTTTTAGCTCATTTTCAAGTTTGGTTTTGAAATCTTTTTCCCTAGTGGATTGCATTGCTCTATCAGATTAGAGGTATCTTTCTTGAGGATATCTAGAGCTTCCGCACTCAGAGAGGACCATGCAGTCATCGCATTTTCTCTCCTGCATGCCATAGACTTTTGTATTTCATGCTGTTACCCAATACTTTGCATTTGAATTAAGCGTAGCTTTTATTTTGGCTAAAATATGTTTTCTGGAAAAGCATCTAATTTTGATATGAATACATCAGGAAATGGATAATCCATCATTTCCTTTAGAAGTTTGTCACAGTGGTTAATCGCCGTCACTGTGTGAAAAATTGTGACCGTTTTGAATTTCTTATTTCAGCTTCCAGTCACCGGCTCTCATTATGCTTTTCTCTGCCAGATGTAAGAACCCTTTAGTATCCAGGATGTTCTTGTCTGGAAGCAACTATGCAGCGTAATCAAAACATCACTAACTTTTTCCTTCCTAATAAACTCAGTAGATGGGTCTCTCCATCTCTCACAGTCAGGTGTCTCCTTCATTCACTGGGTCAGCCTAACACTTGTTCTCTGTTGCCATCGAAGCTAACGGAGGTTGGTAAAAACTGGAACTCCGGGCTTCTGTGAGATGTTGTACTGTGAGGAGGTAAAACCATGCTACTGCTCACTGCTCCCTTGTTTGTAGGTGTATGGATCATGGGAACAACTTGCCTTTTTTTAGTCTTTCTGGAATTAGTACTCTCACGCTGCCTTACTTGCTGACTGTGATTCCGAAGTCACTCTCCAGAAGCATGGCTTTCCTGGGTCCAGACTCCCATCAGGTTTGTTTTGCTTTCTGCCATATAGACCACCTTTGCGCTGACTGCATTTGGTTAAAATGGGCTCCCTATAACAAGCGCCCCAAAATACTCTCTGCGTGAGTATTTTCTCCTCATCGTTATTTACCAGGCTGCTAATTTGTGTCAGCCATCTGTCTGTCAGTGCTGACTTTATATTCCCTTGTAGAGCACCAGTGAAAATGCTGAATAGCACCGAGTATACTTCAAAGCCCTGCAGAAAGGCAGTAAAGCATCCTCATTTGATGATGGTCTGATTGACACAGCTGGGGTTTGAGTTATGCTAAATGGCCATGTCTTAGCCATTTAACATAAGTTTCCTTCATGTTATATAGTGTTTATCTAGTAAGTACGCCATGCACTAAGTCTAAAGCCTTGAGAAAGTCTGCTACATCTGTACAGTTAGCTTTTTTGCTGGCAGAACATGAAACCCGTTTTATTCGAGAGGAGCTATTTTCCATAAACCCATGTTGACTGGCAGTAATTAAAATCTTGTTCTTTCATGTTTGGGCAGTTCAGTCCTGTCTCAGCTTTTCCACTATTTTACCTGGGATTGATGTGAGGTTAACTGCTCAATAACCACTCTGTAATTGCACTTGATTTCCTGTTCTCCCTCGCTCCCTCCCTCTCTATCTTTCTTGCTTTCTCTTTTTTTCCAGGCTACTAACCTGCTTCCAGATCAGGAATCCCTCTGATATTAAAATGTATTAAAAATTAACATTAGCAAGCCAGAGTTCTCCTCAGTCAAATATTTTAGGACCCCTGAGTGTGATTTATCCAGGCCTGCTGATTTTAAAATGTTTATCTCTACTAGACGATGTTTAACATCCTGCTTATTTCCTTATTCAACCTTGGTCTCGTATGAACGCCATCATGTTGTTACTTTCCAAAACACCAAACAGAAAATGTTATTGAACAAGTCTGGCTTTTTATATCGTTGTTTGCAGTTTTACCCTACAAAATTTGAACACTCAAAAAAATCCTGCTTAGCATCACCACGGACTCTTTATTTTCTAGTATCAGTTTCTTCCACATCGTAACTCTGCACTTCAGACAGTTGCTTTAATTTCCCATTTGTTGAATCTTTAAAATACTTTTGGTTTACCACTGAAGTAGCTGGGCCTTAGCCAGTCTGTCCTTGATGATGCTGATGGACTGACTCTTCTCTGAAAGAACTTCTGATTTTCATTCATGTTTTTCTCTCTGATTTCTTCCTCCCACTCGCTGTTTAATTTTCCTCAGCTGGAGGATATTAGCCATTGGGAAGCACCAGCTACAATTGTCTTCATTTTGTCCACTTTTAATTACAAGCTCTTAGGATAATGTCACTTTCCAGCTGTATGACTGATATGTCCCTTGTTAATCAGAATGAGTTGCAAAATAAGTATTTCATGTTGGATGCAGAATCTTTTCCTTATGTAGATGCGTAAGTGCATGTTGTCATCAGATCACTTCCTCACTCTCGTCTGGACGACTGCATTGCACCCAGGATTAATGACATTATTAAGGTTTCTCCAGAAACACAGGTCAGATCTGGGAGTCTCTGTGCTGGATTCAGGCCTGGACCTCAGCTTCCCCAGGGGATACCAGACATCAGACTTTGCTTTTCATTCTGGCCTTATATCGCATTTGGTTCATTTCTCTCTGCCTAAATTGCTTCATATTCTGATGCCTTCCTCAGGGTTTACTGCTGCAGATGGCGTATTTATATTAACTTAAAGATTGCATTCCATCTTTCAAATGAGATTAATAAATTTTTCAGGCCATTGTGGCTACCCGACCTGACCTCCTATAAACACAGCCTATAATTCTTCACCCAGATTCCAGCATCTGGCCCTATAACTCATACTTGAAACACAGCGTATCTTTTTTAGAAAGGCATCTCATGGACATGTAAAGCCTCTGTCACATGGACTTTTTTTCCTTATTTAGAATAAAATCTAGTACCTTGGTGACGTATAGAAATCACAGTACGTGTGGCTGTTTGTAAGTGTCCGACAGTGGCATACTCCTCACTATATTTCAGTACTCGCCTTGTCCCTACCTAAAATACTGTGCTTAGTTTGTTTCAGGTGGATATTGTTCTAGGCATGAATGTGGCATCTGAAAGCCACTGAGAGTTACAGATGGTTAATGAAAGATGCATGATAAAAACCAAAATAATCCAGTTACCTATGGTGACATCCTTCTTAGACACATGTGCAGGAACGTGTTGACTGTCTATCTCTGATTGCGATGTTTTACTTTTCTATAGTGTCTTTCAAACAAGGATGGAGCTATAGCTGCTGGAATTAGGAGGGCATTACCATTTGCTCTATGAAAGGGACATATCCTTTTGCATCTATGGTTAGTGTCAGAAAGCAGGAACTAGGGAAGAGTGTTCAACCTCTTACTAGTACTCCTGGGGTTTACACTTATTTTTTATTTCATTTAATTTCTTTTTCTATGGTGAGATTTTACACTGAACCCTAATATACTCCTGCAGAATGGCATTCTCCTGGGCCTATTTGAAATTCTTGATCTTTTCTGCATCTGTTTAAATCCTGCGCTCATGCACGTACAATACAAGGTCAACCCTTTTGTTTGTTATTTTTATGGAGTTTAAAGAAAGTCCAAATACCTGACCGAGGTACCTGTCTGGTGCAGCCTTGTGACAGTTGCAAAATCTTCAGACTCAGAGAGTCATATGATTAACTGTTTCATGAGGAATACAAGAAAACATAAGACCAGAGGGTTTACCACGGGAAGGGTGTGCTTTGCAGCTAGCAGGTATTTAGGGCTGGCTCACCACTGATCAGAATACAGAAGGTGGCAAATCGTGCGCTTGGAGGAAACCAGCCAGGCGATATGTTGCCGACTTGTGCTCCAAACAGAGCCCCACGTACAGGGAGGGTAACAGCTCACAAACAAACCACAAAGCTCAGCTCTTCCTTAGACATCATCTTCAGATTTGGTCTCACCCCACAGTACAGCTAACCGGCTTCAGAGATCAAGGAGTCTACAAGCAGGCATGATCTGCCAAGAACATTATGGGTTATTTCTGCAGAAGTTACACACTTGAGTCCGGTACTGGCACTTTCCAAGTAATTATTGAACTGAGCCACCAGTTCAGCACTATTAAAGGTGTCATACTCCTAGGGGGTTGTCATTCATCTCAAATATGGAGCTGAGCTGCCTCTTGCAGAACTGGCTGCACTGCTGAAATCGCCAGAACTTGCTCGTGGAAGGTGGTGTTTTGGAATGGCGACAGTTAGCCTGGAAATTATAATTACTTTCAATTTTTATCTTTTGTTGTTTGGGTTTTTTTTTTCCTTCCCAAAAGAGAAACTCCCTTCAGACATTTGAAGGGATTTTTTATATTTCTGCTACATTTTCTTGGTTTGAATCTTTGGGGAGAGGCTGATAGCTAAAGGAAATTTATTATTAAGAACTAGCTATACTGTTTCCCAGCAGTGAGCTTGTTACTGCCACATCTTCACCTAAACTCTGTAATTGGTAATTATGTTTGTCTGACCTGCATTCTTCTGTGTAATTGTAGCGAGATATGGTATTTTTCAATTCCTGAGTAAAAATGTCCACACCAGTTGTGGAGTGTTGCTGGGCAGAAGCTTTCACCCTCAAAAGGCAATAGCATTTTTGTGGTGGAGGATGCATTTTTTTTAAAAATGTATATAGCATTAGGATCCTATGGGGGTAAAAAGCAATGTAGAAATAAGTTAGATATAATGACATGATTTTTCAGAACCTAGGAAACTAATGGTCAATTAAATCCCAGTGGAGGGTGCGTATTAGCTTCCTAATTTGTTTTGGACCCATGACTGGAATGTGTATGCACATGCTATTCAGTCCAGAGCATTCATGTGAAAGATCCTTTGGGTAATTTAACAGCTACAAATGGCACTTCCATCTAAAACTGTTATTGTGTTTCTGCACCAATTGAATCTTTGGTAACAGATCTGATGATTAGGTTAGAAAATTCTCTCTCTCCTACTGATTTTATCATCCAAAAAAGGAAAAATCAGATTCCTTCCGAGGTTTTTTAGAAAAGGCTTCAAAAAAGCCCTCCATTCCACTTAACAAATATTTTTTTTTTATTTCCCATAAATAACATGAGAAATATCTTCCCTACTGCTTCACCTCAGTTTTCAAAATTTTGCACCTATGAAGGCTGGAAGATCTAGCAGATCGCTAGCATTTCCCAGTACGTGGACTAGATAATCCGACCACAATCCTTGTTTCTGAGCCTTTCACTCTCTGGCTTATTGACCCAAAAGTTTTTCATCTGTTCCATGGGGGCTACTGAGAATTCTGATATTCTCTCCATCTGTTTCTTGAAATTTCCCCTGTGAGCATTCGGCATGTTTCCCTGTTCCTTCCAGATGACCCTCTCTTGCTGTTCCCACTGGGTGTCATAAACTCCATGACTACTTCCAAGAAACGTTAAGGTGAGTCGCATTTTATTTATTGTGCTGAGTAATGCCATTAACACATTCCAAATTGATCCATCAAAGAAGTCAGCCTGGAAAGCCTGCTCAGTGGCAACTTCAGGTCAAATATTTAGGTGGGGCACTGCTGTTCACCTGAGCACTACATGAAGTTGTTATTGAAGTATATTGTCTAAAATACCCCTTTGGGCTCTGCTGGAGTTGCTGGCCTATTCCACGATGTCGACCAGCTGCTCCTTTTAGAGTCCCCCTCTGAAATGTGAACACAGGACAGTGAAATTGCTGTCCTGCTGGATCATTCATCTGGAAGAGACATTATTAATAAGGAGACGTAGGCTTCCCATTGAATTGGGATGAAGGTATGTTTATTTTATTGGTGGTTTGTTTTCTCATTTTTTTAACTCAGCGCTGAGCCCCTGAGCCCAGCCTGGCTGAGACTGAACCTTGCTTTAAGGGAAGGTCGCAATATTGATGCTTCCAATGGCTGCAATGGATGTTGGCAAAAGCAGTCTCTTCATCTGAGGGAGACCAAAGTAATCAAAAAATCCCAGAATCAGATAATTCCCTGTGATGCAGTAGAGATATGAGGGTTGCTGTGTGGAGCTCCTCAGAAATTGCTTTTTGGTCCTCAAGCTGCTTGTGAGGGATAAGGAACAGCTATTTGTTTCCTTAAAAACCCAAATAGGTTCATTTAAAAAAAAAAAAAAAAAAAAAAAAAATATAAAATAATAAGAAGCCAATTTGTTTTAATGTATTTTGCCACGTAGCTTCACTGAAACTGTCTTTTGGGTTCCTCTTGATCCTGTTCCCTTCCAGCTGTGCATCTGCTTTGGGTGGCACATACCATGATGTTTCATGGTGTACCCTTTGGGAGAAAGGGAAGCAGCCCTAACAGGAGCCCTAGCCACCGAAGTGCTGGGCAAGCTGGAAGCCTCGCACACGGGGGAGAATGGAAAGAAAAAGACCACAGAATCACAGTGTCCCTGGTTACCAGGGAAACACTCCTAAATTGGAACATTTTTTATTTCAATCAGAATATTTGTTTTCATTTGAAATACTTTGATAAGGGTTTGGGGGTTTGTTTAAAAAAAATATATTTTTCATGGAAAACTCTGGGTTTGAACTCTTAATTTTATTTTATTTTTTAATCATTCTTGGTAATATAAAGATCTGATTTAAATAAAATGTGGTGAATTGAGTTGTCATCCTCTTTTCCTGAACACCTAACCTTGTACTTAACTTCATAGAAATAGAGACATCATTGACTGGGCTGGAGGGACTTGGAGAGGTCCACTGGTACACAACAGGATCAACTCCACCTGAATTTCCCCCAGCAGATATGTGTTTACCATGCTTGTAGAGAAGTTCCCATTGTGGGGATTCCCCAGTCATCTTAGGTGATCTTCCAGTTGCCTCACCCCTACAGTTAGTAACTTTTCTCCGATATCAATCTAATCTTTGCAATTTTAAACAATTTTAAAGCAGTTAAATACAAATTTTTACTTTGCTCTGTAAAGTTATCTTTTATGTATTTGCAGACCATTATGTATCCCCAGCCTCTTCCAAATACAGTAATGTCAACATTACTTTCTTGGTCGGAGGTCTATAATCCGTGACCTTTCATGCTTACTCTCTTCAGACGCCGTATCTTTCTTGAAGTTCATGCCCCCAGCTCACATGAATATTTTATCCCAGCGCGCATGTTTGTGATTGCAGAAAGGATCCTACTTTTGAAGCGATATCTGCATCTTTTCCTTTGAGCTGAACAGATATCTCACTATATCCAAAACTGTGTTTAAACATATTTTACCCTTCATGCCTATATAACAACAATATTTTGACAATGTAATTCGTCAGTAGCATCCTCCTGTTAAGAGCTATCATCTATAATCTGAAGAAGTGATACAAATCTTAAGTACTCATAACCCTCTTGACTTGTTCATCGAAGATGATCTTACGTAGCCTTCACACCTGCCATTTCTCTGGCATTTTCTTCCACAGTATCCATTTGATGCTCATTAGGTTTTCAAGTTATTTTCCCAGCTTTTTAACTATGTGTGCAATCTTGTATTCTAAATAAGGTTGTTTATGCCCCATGTGTTTCAGTGAGTATTTTGGTAACAGTACACATGCAGGCGATATATTTGTCCTACACATCTTTGTCCCAGCATTCTGCAGTTTCTTCCCACTTGTGCCTGAAAATTGGAGTACACTGGTTTTTTTCCTTCATCTCATCATTGTTGTTGTATTTTTTTTACCCCCTAGCATTTTTAGAACATAACATATTTTCATGTAAGTAGTGTTAATTATGTAACAGCAATTTATCTCAGATAAGATCTTTTATTTTTGTTGCAATTTGGCAATTAGAATGCAGAAAATTTCAGGCTTTGAACCCTGCATTTTATGTCAACTTGTCTGCCCACAACTGATGAGTCTAAGTATCTTATTTGCCTCAGAAAGGAAGTGAAAAAAAAAGTACCATCTGCAAATTTATTGGGAATTTAAATATCTTGGAGGTATGGCTGAAGGAGTAGATCATGGAATTGTCGAAGAGTTGCTCTTCAACAAGAGGACAATTCAACGCCCTAAGAACCATTATCAAAGGGCATCAAGAATGAAAGCAGACCTTCCTTCAGACACATCAAGATAAGGCAATTGGCCACTGTATGATGGGCAGAAAATTGTATGGCACGGGACCTAAATGAACCTGTTTTGCTCATTCATCACAATTTATTGGGGTTCTTTGAAGGGGTTCGCAAGCATGTGGATAAGAGAAAGATATTTCATATAGGTTATCCAGATATCTAAAAACCATTTATAATGCTTTTGTGGGAACTGAATAATGGTTGGAGAAGGAGAAAGGCTGTTGCATGAATTAAAATAGATTAAAGTGTGTAAAATAGAAGAGTAAATGGCAAATCTCACAGCAAACTACTGCCGGGATCTGTTTAGACCTCTGATCCAGCACTGATCTTATAACCGTTCTTATGTTCTAATTTAGTCAATGTGCCATGTGCTTGATCCAGGACTCATGGTTGGATGGATGGTAAATCTGACTTCATGTCTCCTAAATACGTCTTTTCCACAGCAACTCTTTCTTTACAGGGACTTCACCTAGACTTTTGCTAGGAACCCAAAACTACTGGGGACTAGGCACTCTACTACTTTGTGTGGAAGGCTCAATTTCTAACTTCAATACCAATTACAGCAGATGCTTTAGGGCTGGGTACACAAACAAATTTGATCCACTATTCCCTTGCTGCCTTCCTACAAATGTGGATATTGATGTTGTGTCATCTTTAGGACACCTTACTGCGGTGGCACAGAGCAGGCATGCTAGCACAAAGCTAGCATCCCAGTACTGCTGGTCTTCCCACAGAAAAAGCTGTAGTGTTCTGCTTTATTCTTTTAATCTTGTGGAAAGCATCTCTTTAGATGTTCATCTATCTCTCACCATCTCCTGGGATACCTTGGTGACACAGAATTATCACAATTACAGATCCTAATTTAGGTATTTTTTCCATGTTGGTAGAACACTAACTTCCATGTTCTCTGTGAACTACCATGGCACTGCCGGGTTATAGAGGATATTCCTCAGGCCACTGTATTTATCGTTGTCAGATTTGACTGTCCTCATCAAACCAATCAGCTGACAAGTAGACTGTATTGCCTTGAATGTCAGAGTAGGTTTTTCTAACTAGGTCTAGCTACTGAGCATATGCAGGAGCCAGAATAGCAATTGCTTGCCTTTCTTTCATCATCCTCCTCCGACAAAGTTAAACTAGCTGATATTCCCAGCCCAACATGATCTTTCAGGCCTTTTAGCATCCTCTAGACAAACAATTCTAGTTTTTGTAGCCCACTCACGCCTGTTGGGTGGGGATGATGGAGAGTCATTATTCCAGGTGGGTAGACACTTGCACATATTTGACTCAAAGGATATAATGTATTAGCAAGAGATATATCCTCTAGACATCTTCAAATATTTACCTTTCTAACCTCAGACATCCATAGGTCAGCCTTCTTGTGACCCTCGAGGCTGTGCATCTAAAGAAAGTGTTGACTAAAGAAACATCTGCTGTCTTTTTTTATATTCTAGCATTGCTGGCTCTCCACTGATCTGCAGCAGAGTTCCCTGGTGTACAGAAAGGCCTGGTGACACAAAGTCCTGATGACCCTCAGCTCTGATATCCTGGCAGTGGCAGATCCTGTCCAGCATGGCGAGAAGGTGATTTTTTGGTTTGGGACCTGTGTGAGTTAGAGAGGGGGACACTTCACAGGGATCCACAGTGCTGAAGGACGTGAGGGCACACTCAGTGGTTACTGCAGTGCTGTGAAGAACATACCTATTTGGCACATTTTCCTCACACAGCCAGGTTTAAATTTGGGCTGAGGGAAGAGTATTCCTACATCAGGTACCAGCATCTGTCTCTCTGCTTCTTATAGTTCTGTCCTCTTCTGCAGCGTGGTGCACAGTCCATTTCCCAAGGACTGTATGTCCCAAAGCTTGTCTACTGTATCCACCTATATTAACTGGCCAAATAACAGTTTGATTACTAATCTAAGATCAACCCCAGAGTTTCACCCCCAAATTCCCACAAGTCACAGTGTCCCAGATGTCATCCCCCCCCCCCCCGCTGCCCCACCCCAACCAGCTGTTTATTTTAATTAATTTATTAATTTATCTCTGTTAATTTATCCTATTCTTGTCCTATTGCATGGTCCAGTCTCTGAAGTTCTTGATCTTTGATGATGAAAGTTTAAACTGGGTGTTGAGAGCTGTTCTGTGATCAGAGATATCTAGGGCTGGGTGGAGGGAAAAGGAGAATACATATTTCTTTCCTTACTAACTATTCATATGTGGTGGTAGGGACTGTAAAGACCAGTTCCTGATGACCCAGCTAGACTGTTCCAGTTCTAGTTTTCCTCTCTCTTGAAGGACTGTGGTTCTTCAGCAAAAGGTAAATAACCCTTTTTCCTCTGACCCAGAAATACTTAACATGACTCACAATGTTCTAAATGTGCTTGTTGGTGTAAAACTACATGCCGATGTGAAATCCTTCTTTGGGCTGCAAGTTTGTTTCAGAACAAAGTGGGGTTTAATTCTTCACAAATGTTTTACTTTTATTGTTCTTAGAACTGGGGATGAAGGAACCTATATGTGATATTTATTAACACAGAGTAAATACTTGACTATTTACTTCTGATCTCATAACTACACCCTGGTGAGGAAGGAAAAAGGAGATGAGGAAAAAAGAGTAGAGGTTTAAGCAATTCTGACAAGGACAGAAAAGAAATCAGTGCTTCTAGAGAGTCTCTGTCTCCTAAATTTCTCTGTAGTGTCTACTGGACCACCCGTAATCCCCACAGAGTGGTGATTCTCAGAACTGTTGGAGAGGCCACCAAGACTTGAAGTCTTATAGTTTGTTTTCTTAAGCCAAAGAAATTCCCCTCAAGTTATTCAGCAGAGGGCTGTTCTGACTCAGTAGAGCAAAGGGAGCTCACCTTCTAATGAACTCAGGTGGCCACAACACCGTAACAAAAACTTGAAGTTCCTTGAAACAAACTCCTGTGTGAGTGGAAGAAGAATAGGCGAGAAGGGGGAAGACCAAACTGAAAAATTTCTGGGAATATGAGAATTATATAGGAACAATAATGAGTTTATCAAAAAGAAGAGCTGGCTAAAAGCTGTAGGAGGACAGCGACAGCTTTGCCAGGTTTTCTTGGTTGTTTGGTTTTTTTTATCATTCTTTTAAAGTTTCACAAAAATAGTCTGTTCTATAGAAATAATGCTTTGAAATACTTTAAAATATATGGTAGCCAGAAAAGCCTCTTGCAACTCTAGAGGTGTTGCTCTTTCTGACTCTGGAGAAACTGTGACTCTGCAGGTCTCAGGTGAAACCCCCTTGTGAGTTTATTTGCTAAACGGTACAGTTTGTCTAACAAGGGCATTACAGATTTGGGAGGTGCTTAGCTAGGTTTGGCAGCATGGGTCTGAACCTTGGGTGACTACAAGAGGGGCATAAGGCAGTGATGACACCTTCACAGTCATTCAGGAGGTATTTAAGACAGTTCTATGGAACGTGACTCTATCACCTTGTGCCCCCCCTTGCAAAGAAAGCCATGAAGAGAAGAGTTCTTCATCCCACTGCAGATCTAAAGTTGAGTTGTGAGCACACGTAGCAAAGTACAAGGCGGTGTCTGGTGCACCGAGACGGAGCAACTGCATCATGAGCCATGGCAGACCTCAGCAATCGCAGGCAACCATGTCAACACAGGCCAAGGTTTCAAGGGTCTATATGTGCCTCTTTCTCCTGTATAGGAATCCCTATTACTGGCCATAAAATATTGTAAGAAACAGTAGTAAAAGTTGTGAAACTGAAAATATATTGCAGGATAAGAACAAGAAAGAGACAGTTCTGCTGATGTCCAAGGTCACTGTGATAGCTAGAAATCCTCGTTGGAGAAAACTCACCAAGGGCCCTTGGGATGCAGATGATGGTCCGGTGAACAGCGAAGGGCAGGGAACCCACAGCAGCACCCCTCCCAGAGTTCTGTCCCCATCGAGATCTCGTTGTCAGCTTCAAACTGGGTGCGTGCATGGGTGCCCTGACTGTGCACTGGATTTAGCAGTTTAGCAGGGAAAACAGGGCTACAGGGTGTTAGTGATCTGATCCAGGCACGAAGCAGAGATGAGGAGATCCCAGTTCCTGCCTCTTGTGTTGATTTTTTGCAATGGTAAATTCAAGAAGAAAAAAGAGAAACTTTGACCACAAAGAGCTGTGATTGTGGTTACACCTGAGGGTGCAGGGATCTGGGTTTTACTGTGTGGACATGATCATTAGCAAAGACGTTTTTGAGCTCACGTAAGGTCAAACAGAAGGGCTGGAAGCAGCGAAAAGCATCTTTTTTTTGCCTTGTGAGTGGTTTTTTGCACACTGCAACTGCTGTACATTGGTGCCATCTACTGCCCGGCCGGTGGCCGTCCCTGCCTGCCCTGCCGCCCGCATCGCCAGAGCTGCCTGCAGCAAAGGGGCAACGCAGGCAGGAAAAACTCTGCGATTCTCTGTTGATGCCCTGACATCAGGAGGCATGTGAAAAGACTTACCTGTCACGATGACAGCAGCACTGATTTAAAGAGAACAGATCTGTTCACAGAAATACAGCTCACTGGCTTTGGAGGTAGGATAGAAACCATAGGTGAGCGTCCCTCTGGCCTGGGGGAAATGAGAAGGAATCAGCTGGATTCGTAATGTCCCCACGTGCTATGGCACTGTAAGTCTCATCTGATCCCTTAGCAAATACCAACAGCAGTGAGACAGCACCCCTGAAAGACAGGGCAGGAGGTGTTGCAGCTTTTGCAATGCTGATAGTATATGGCTGCTTCCCTGGTGTCAAAACAAGAGGTTCATGTAGCATCCATGTCAGAAGCCTGACAGCAGAGGAGAGCCCCCGGCTCACACCCCACAGCCACTGTAGTTGTCATCATGAGCAGGCAGCTGTGCACCTCTGAACCCCCTCTTTGTATGCCAGGGTTTCCTTGTAGTTCATGTCTCTCTCTTAATGTCACTCCAATAACCCGTTCGTAAAGCTTTCGTGGTGATCCCTTAAGCTGCTGTTCATGGCTGCTGTAAAATTAGTACATGTAAGGGATGTCTCGACCAGGCAGTCTGAGCTGTACAGCACGGTTCACATCATCGTTGTGAACTCAACAAAGGCTGCTCCAGAAAACTTTGTGCAGGCAAGGCAGTAGAATGATGTTCAAATGTGAGAAAGAGTTGCTGGTTGTACCTAGGGTTATGGTCTCAGGAGACTAAATAATGACTAGGCAGCTCCTCGCATGTCAGATGTTGGCTCCTTAAGCAGCCATACAAATTGCAATCCCTCTTTTAATCCAGCACAATTATTCAGATTAAACTTTAGTGATAACTGCATGTATGTGGAGTTGACCTACAGGACCCTTATTAAGAGCATGTATGCTGCCTCGCATTCAGCATCAGGGGTGTTTTCAATGAGCTGTGGCATATGACGAAAAAATCCAAGAAATATGACAAGGATGGAGAAAAGCAGAAAGAAAAGTTAAAACTTCCCAGAAGAAGAAGGGTCTGACCTAAGCAAATGGAAATTCAGCAGGGCATGCTTTGTGCCTTGTATCCTCAAAAAATCCTAAAGAGGAAGCCCTCATAAAACTAAAGGACAGTATATTTAAAATCTGAAAAGTCTTTACATCACACTTTGTTGATGTATTTCACTGTCCAAAGAAGTGGCTGAGAGGGAGAGATGGTATGACTGATGACCAAATGACTTTGACACTCAGGAGTGCACACAAGCATCCAGCTCCCTGAGGAATTTCTTGGGTTGGTAGCGATGCTCCCCTCAAGTGGGATAGCTGTAGAGATCAAGAGAGGGGCCTGGCGCACTTCCACCAGACAGTAGGAATAAGGGTTAATGTTCCGCTCAATCCACGGCATTTGTTGCTCTTAAGAGCTGTCAAACTGGGTATTTACAGGGTCCTTACACTGCTGTGGTCAAGGATTTCATCATGTTCGGTATACTGTGCCCCCTTTGTGAGCGTGCCATCCTCCTTTTACAGGCAATAGCAACCAAAACCCTGAGTCCCAGCCACCCAGCCGGTACCCAAGCAACAAGAGCAGTGCCAGCAGCAGTAGCAAATGCCATCTTCCAACAGACCTGCCAAGAGGAAAAGACTTGTAGTCAAGGCTTGTACTTGAAGACAGACACCATGTTTGCCTGACTCACAGTTCAAGGTGAAGACTCATTTAATGACACAAGTCTCCAGGTTTACTTTGTGACAGAGATTATCTCAAATCTTTTCAATCTGTGGGTAAATGCTGACTTTTCTAATGTGGTATTCTGAAGCCTTACTTGACCGATACGATTACAAGATAGTCTCATAACCAAAGAATCTTTTAAGTGCTTATGGAGCCTGGGTTCAAAAGGATGAGTCTCAGTCTCCCTACTCAGTTTCCTCTGCTTCAAATGAAGGTCAGTATTTGTCATAAATATTCCAAAGCCAATTGCTATCCATGGATAAAAACTTTTTTAGATAAGAATTTATATTTTCGTTATTATTGAAATTACAATTAAAAAACCACACCCACAAATAATAGGGGTTTCTTTCTCCCCTTAAGAGGGAAATTCTTTTAAAATTATGTAAAATAGTCTTCCTTGATAATCCAGTTTTATACAAATGGAATGTAAACTCTTCCTGAGAATATGAGAATAAAGAAAGAACATTTTCCCAGAGCTACAGATCAGTGGAGACTGCCTTTCAGAAGAAGCTTGAGTTTCCCGCTGGGAGCTGATCCCACACATGACTTCCAGGAAGACCAACCATGGCCACCAACAGATACACCATCAGAGCCAAGCATAAGCCTTCAGGGAAACATGATCTGACAAGCAGCTGCCACTGCTGAAAACTTTCTTTGTAGACCCTGACATCTGGCTTCTTCAGCTGCCAAGCTTGGTCTCCTCCAGGTGCCACATGAGACAAATTGCTGCAGCAGGTAGGAAACCGGGAGGACAAAGGTCACAATTTGATGTGACTGGGAGGTAGGCAACAAGGTCAGCTGGATGTAAGGCACTCATTTGCAAGCCCTTTGTGACTCCTTTGATTTTCTACTGGTTTGCTCGTGACTTTTCTGTTCTAGATGCATTAATTATAATAGCAGATGAAAGAAAGGAATGGGAAGCATTACACTAAAACTTTTAATCTATGTTTGCATATTCAGAAGTTTTGGATAATTTGACGTGGCTTCAAACTGAAGCTCCAAATTCAAGTGCCATGCTGATTCTGCCAAGGGCATGCACAGCAATATTGAAGGTGTCAGCAGAAAGAAGCAAGATGGGGCAAGTAGTTGTGTAATAATAATATAATGGAAATGAAGGT
The DNA here is from genome assembly GCA_035590215.1 of Microhierax caerulescens. Lineage (NCBI taxonomy): Eukaryota > Metazoa > Chordata > Aves > Falconiformes > Falconidae > Microhierax > Microhierax caerulescens. The sequence continues at coordinate 29,680,132 of JAVJGJ010000061.1, forward strand.
CGACAAGGTGGTGGTCTCTTGAACCACCCTGGCTACTGGGGACCTGGAGACTCCCCTGAGCTTGGCATGGCTTAGCAACGTTCAGGTCTCTCTGGCGCTCATCTCCCTGCTGCTGTACAGGGTTTGATGCACAGAGCACCAGCACTTGAGTCCTTTTTCAGATGCGGGTGAGACCAGGCTGAAGTTTTTTCAGATACTGAATAAGCCAAGATTTCCTCTCAAGAGGTGGCCAGTTGGGACCTGAATGGTGAAACAGGGTGAAGGGAAGTTCATGTTGCTATGCTAGGTGCAACTGCATCATCACAGTGAAAACAAGGCGTTTGTTTTGGTTTGTTTTCCATGGCTTGCCAACTTCTGGATGTACAGGGAGGGAGGAAAAGACCAAGATGAGTCACTTAGAAAGCAAGGTGTCTTACTCCTTCCTCTGAAGTATCTGGTCCCAGTGTGGGAGACAAGCCAGGTCACTGGTTTCAGTGAGCATAGTACTGTGAGTTGCCTCTTGGCACTGCATGAATGTCTGTTTTCCAAGAAGTTTGAGTAGTTCTTTGCTTTGTAATAGTTTTTGCATATAATTGACTGAACTGCTTTGTTCAAAACTTGGCTCCTACCTCGACCTCAGTGAGGAGGAAAAGAAATTGCCTGAGTTTAAATGCTCCCCTGTTTATAATCCAAACACTGCAGCATGGAGCGATTGCGTGAGAACTGGGAAGTGAACCTGACTACAAGCCAGGTCCTCACAAATGTGAAACAAATGTCAGCCTTTCGTTATCCGAGACAAAATGTAAAGCAAACTGTTACAGAGTTTTTCATTCACTTTTTAATCTATCTCATTGAAGGATGGAGGTATTCCTAGCCATGCAGAAGAATGTCTTTACTATAAATATTTTAGCGTACGGGGTTTTAGCAAAAATCTTGTATATCCAGTACACGTAATTATCACTAGGAATTATTAAACTGTACCTTTTAAAACCTACCACAAGATGGCAGAGTTGGACTTAGAACAATTACATTTTCGGGTAAACAAACGACTTTTAATACTGTTAAAAATGTCTTTGTGTCCTATAGAGAAGAAACAAACAAGAGCCACTCATTGAAGAAACATCTTCCCATGGCATGGAATTGCACATCTGTACAAAACCTGTGTCACGATCCAAAGATAGGATTCGTGATTAGGTTCTTTTATTTGATTTTGGAGTACAAAAGGTTATAAATACACCAGGGACTTGGACAACCAAAACCACTTTATTGTGTGCACATCAGCACAAATATGCGATAGGGGAAAAAGAAGAAAGAAAGTAAAGTGTAGAAAGAGGAAAAAGGGGGGTATAGCTACCAACGCCAGGGTCCACTCAGCTGTCCGTCGACTCAATGCAGGGTGTCTGGTACAAGTTGGGGAGATCTCAATGGGGTTCGTTTTGGGGAGACTTTTTATAGTCTTTCTCAAAAGCGAGGGGCAACCGGCCAA
>JAVJGJ010000061.1:29696876-29710980 GCA_035590215.1 Microhierax caerulescens
TCGCCCTTTTTTTTTTTTTTTTTTTTTCCCCAAATGAAGTTGCCCCCCCCCGCCCCCCAACCCCTTCCCCCGGGAGGGGCAATCTTTCGACAAGTATATTTGCTGAGGAATTTAAAAAATTCCCTGCTGCAACTTGATCCCTGTGTGATGAGGAGCGGCTTGGAGAGACCCGGACTCCAATCCTATTAAGGACTTAGAGAGTTGAGAGTTTTTCCCCCGGACTCGGTGGCTTTAAAACAATCGGGGAGGAGGGGAGGGAGACGGGCTCGTCGAGATGCCTCTTCTGCCTCCAGCGATTGCCATCATTTCCTGGGAAACCTGACTTCTCCAGCGCCGGGGTTTAGGATGGTTTATCAGTGGTCCTGCCCTGGCCCTGCTGCCGGCTTTTCCGACGGTTACGGGATTATTTTTTTATATATATATTTCTAGACATGTATTGAATTTTACTTTGCAAACCTGCAGCCTGCGCTTCAGAACTTCCCGGGTTGCGCGGGCGCGGTGGCGCTGCGCGGTGCCCGCAAAGCTGTGCACCCCCCGCGGGGTCGCCCTGGCCTCCTGCTGCCTGCGTGCGGGTGGCCGAGTGTCCGGGCGTGGGGGGCTTCCTACAGCTGCCCCCCACCTCCTACCCCCCTTCATACAGCTCCGGGTGCTGGAAACCTGTATGCTCGTCTTTGTGCGTGCAGAAATTAGCATTTTATTGGCGTATCGTGTTTATATTTTTGCAGCCGCAGAGAAAAGGACTAGTTGTAAAACTTTGTCCGCCCCCTGCCAACCCCCTTCGCTTTTTAATTTTATTTTATTTTTTTGCAACCGAGGCTCTTGGGATGTGCAAGAATTTGAAAGTAAACGTTTGACTAGCATGCTGCATAAAACAGCATTTAAACAAATATTGTATTGGCATGCACTGTGGAGTTGGTGCCAAAAAAGTAAAGTAAATAAGCCATGAAATTCAAAATATACAGCAGTGGAATAGACTGATTTGTTATAAGACTTACTGATTTGATCTGTTTGTTCTAGCTACCTTGCTTAAAAAAAAAAAGAAGTTTTTTTTTCACTTCTAAAACCTAATTCACTTAACTATGCTAGAAAAGAAATTATATTCACCTTGAAAAGAGGATCCTGCTAAGTAATTGTTTGCGCTCCTGGGATGTTTGAAATGCATGGTAATTGCTGCATACAGCAGCTACAGTTGGTGAATTGGTTTGGTTCAACTTTTCTGATGGGCGGATATGGTAATTTGTATGTTGGCTGGAACTTCAGGAAATGTTGACACCTGTCAAACTTTGAATTGCAATAAAAATGTCATATTGAACGCTATTGCAAAACTGACAACTTTTAAGAAGTGAATGAAATTCATTATGGCTTTTCCACTGTAAACAACTCTTGGAAATTTGTCAGTTGATTGAAAACATGACCTATCTGTAGCGCTGAAAAGTGCCTGATCCACTGGAGATGAACTGTTAGTCTATGGGTATGGGTATATCCGAGCCTCTGGTGTATATTTGTGGAAGAACTAACCTTTAAAGCAAGGTGAGGTAAGATTCACTTGATCTTGAATGTTGTTATTGCTTAAAGTACGCGACTTTGAAGTGCCCAGAAATGCAACTGCTGTTCTTCAAAGGAAAACAGATCTCAAGGGCTGTTTCCAACTTCCTTTCAATGTCTTTTTTTTTTTTTTTCTTTTTTTTTGAGTGTGTCAGAGGGGATGTATACAGATGGACAAATGCTGTTTGTGGTAGGTCATTCATTTAGAGAAAAATTAGAGCTATAGAAGAATTTGTACTGGATGCATATGCCAGCATAAATCTAGTGTAATTTCATTGAAGGTATGCCAGTTTATGTTCTATAAAAGAAAACAGAACTTCATCTCAGATATCCAATACACAGCAGCCTGTGTGCCCTAATGCCATACTGAAGTCACATTTAGAAAAGATAGCCTTTTTGAGGTGTATATATAATGACCGGGATTTTGGGTGTTGTTTTGAGAAACAGATTAAACTTGTATGGCAGAGAACCATTCTTTACCATGGTTTCTGTGATTCTAATGATCTTGGAGGTTTATACCACAACTTGCCTTTCAGTGGCACTTCTGTGTAGAGGCTGTACAGGCTTTGGGACTATGTGCTCAGCTGTATAGGGGAAGGGTTACATGGTCACTACAGCACTGTATAACTTGAAAATATGTTTTTGATGATCCCAATACTTTACTTCTGTTTGGAGAGCGAGACTTTTTCTATTGAGTTTTCCAGTCCTCTGGCCCCGTCTTTTTTGTTTAAGGATATGGTAGAATGTCTGACCTGGTATCGATAGCATCATCATTCTTGGCTTGTAAGTGTGGAGGACACTTGGTTATCTGCCTCCCCCCGGTTTTGGTGGCCTACTGTAAGCCAGTTGTTTGCCTCATAGTCTGAAAGGTACACAGATACTTCATGCTTTTGTACTCTGAGAAGTGCTCTGTTCATAGTGAAGTTTCCAGTGCAGATTAGCGAAGGCAGTGGATTCAGTAAGCAGTCACCAAAATCTGTATGTATTTGTGCAGCAAACACCTATCTACTGCTTCATCACAAAGCCTCCACTTAATAATCTGGCCAAGGATTTCAAGGCAGCAAGTTTTTTCAAAGAGGCTACTTAGGAACATTAGAAGTGACTATAGCATCAAACTAATTAGTTGACACTCCATTTCTATGAAGCTTCCAGGGCTTTATAGAAATGCAATATTTGCACTTCTCACTTGCTGCTGAGGCATTGAGGTTAAGCAGTCTCTGCTTTTTGTCTGCTTTTTTACTGGTGGGAAAGATTCCAGGGCATTGTTTGAGAGCTGTACAACCCCCTTATATACCTGGGTAAATATTTTAAACAGTTGCGTATTTGGACAACTTGCCACAAAGCATTAAGTGGTATTTAGGGTTTGCTTCAGCTCTGTTGCCAGGGCCCTTTTAAAGAAAATCAAAACAGGAGGTATTTGGGAATTAATTAAAACAACACTAAATAAAATAATAGTAAAGAATGAATCCTAGTATGAATGATGGCAAGAAAACATTCTGTTCAAAGGTAAATAATACGTGTGTGCCTGTGTGTCTCTAAGTATGTGTACACACATATGCATGTATGCATGTAATATGTACAGTTCTTGATCCATGTATACAGCAGATCACATATACATGCATCTTCTAGAAATTCACTGGCATTTGGTGTACAAGTAATGAGAATTGGATCTTGCACGGTAATCATGGTAGTTGAAGAGGCAAAACTGCAGGTTTCCCTTGTGGACAAGTGAGTGGAATGGAAATACTGAGTAAGCGGGTCTAGTTTTCTGCAGGCCAGTTTCAGCTGGAAGCGAGTACGTGTCAGGTGGGTATAGTCCGGGAGAGGCTACAGAACTTTTCTTCGTTCATGCTCATCTTCTGTAAAACTGCACCCTGTACCCTTTAACTTCTTGTAAACAAAAGAAAACCAAATACACAAAAGCTGAAATATGCTGCACGAAGGGAACAGGGAAGTTGTCCTGGAATTCAAAAGTTCAGAGCTGTAAAAATTGTTTGCGATTTGTGAGTATGAAGTACCACTGAGAAAGAAGCCTTGGTGCCTGGAAGTGGACACCCAGATTAGAAAACATTTGAAAACAGGCTCCTTTGGGGCCCTGCTGTAATGAGTGGAAGCGTTTCTGGTACTGTCATGTGCACGGCTGCCCAAATACATCAGTCACTGGTGAATCTTTTCTCATCGTTTCGTGATTATTTGTGATTGGCTGTTACCTTACTGCCTTTATAAATATTCCAAGAGGAAACAATACAAATTAGAACTCTAGGTACCAGGATCTTTGTACGGGATGTATTTCTTTTTACTTTCTAAGTGTTCTTTTTCATATGAAAAGAGTTTAGCAGCTTTATCCTTATTCAAGCCTTTTCTTTTTGTATCTGCTGGGGAGAAAAACCATTAATTTTGAGGAATGGTGAGAGTAAGCCTTGAGCTGCCTTTGACATTTTAGTTTAACTTGAATAGGTTAATTTTCTTTTTTTTCCTTTTTTTTTTTTTTTTTTTAAGAAAACAAGTTGGTGGGAAGTGTGTTTTAACTGTGAGCGCCTGATTTCGACCATTAGCATAAGAAAAAAAGTTTTAGTGCATTTACTATTGTATTGAATGAAGAGTTCCAACAGTCAGGGAAAAGAAAGTAAAAGGCTGTAAAGAAATGATGGTCTATTCAGATTATTCAGCAGCCCAAAGCTCTGGTCATCTGCCTCTGAAATCTGTGATCGGGATATCACTTTTATCTTCCTGTGCCTTTCTCTCGCCTTTTTCACATGTTCACTTTTGTCAAGGTTTATTGATCACGTTTTCTTCTCTGCAAATCTGTGGAAAATTTAATGAACCAAAAACAACAGAGAAATAAAAGGAACTTTTTATTCATTAGCACTAGATTGAATTTTGTTCTATAGTCACTACCCTCTTGCCTCCCATGTGTGTCATTGTGTCGCTCCTGCAGCACTTACAGTACATACAGTGGGGATGGCTGCTTTATTCATTCTTTTCCAGGGAAAAGTTTGTTTAATGTTGTGATCTCATGGCAGATCCAGCCCTGCTGCTTGTCTCCTCTTCTCTGCCCTCCTGACATTCAGTTTCTTGACTGTGATGCTTCTGCTGCTAAATACCTTAAAGTGTGTATTCCGCAGAGCATTTACCTCTCCAAGAACGAAATGCATTTGCTGCCTAGCAATTAAACCCAAATTTAAATGATTGCAGATTAGTAGTAGTTATTTACAATCCTGATTGTTTTGGTGCTATGATCCTTGTTCATTACACATCTGCTTTGCCGTGGTGCTGCCCCAGAGCGCTTTGTGATGCAAATGCTTTTGTTAACTTACAAATAGTTTCAGTATCTAGATCATCTCAGGTGACATATTTAAGTCTCTTCTTTTTTCCCAGATGGACTTAAAAAGCTGTAATTAAATGTGGCTTCTAGTATGATTAAGCTTTGCTAACATTTTCCACGGAACGATTTACTTGAACTCTGGCACTTTCTGATCCTGTCACTGGAAGATTTTTCAATAAAGGCCCTTTTTAACGTTAATTTCATTTCATTTAGTGCAGCTTGTAAGTGTAGGGAAATGAGTTCAAACGGAGTGTGTATCTGCCTGAGAGATTTCTTGGGTGTTTCTTGATTCCAAATAAGTTTACAGCTTACTCTATGTTAAATGCTAAGGTGTAAATCCCAGGGGAAGGAAAACCACAGAGTTCTGTAGAATCGTCCCAGATACTCTCATAATGAGCAGTGCCATCAACACTGATACTTTTAAGGGATGAGCTACAAACCACGCCAGGGCATCCATACTTGTGCCTGTAGTTTCAGCGACAGTGATGGCACGTCCGTGACTGCGTCTGTTTCTCATTGCAGAGTGGCTCCGTTCCGCAGGAATACACACCTGCGCTCTCAAACTGCCTCTAAATCTAGAGAAAGGACTTTGTGCCCAGCAGAATGAACCCTGCTGGGAAAATCTGGGCTCCTGTTTAAAAAAAAAAAAAAAAAAAAAAAAAAAGCAATAAAAAAAGTCTTCTATCTCCTGTGAAATGTGGGATTTTACTGTAGATAATTCATTCAAACGAAACTAATGAGATCTCTCCAGAGGAACCTGCCTTCTCTGGGATGTTCTGCTGCACAGTGGAAGCCAGTGGGTCCAACCCTTTGGCGATGAGCACCCTGCAGTCCCTGCCATGAGATGCCAAGTACCCGTCGGGGACCGGCTGGTCCTCCCCCAGATCTGCAAGGGACAGTCAGCTGCACAGCTTCATTCCTGCAGTAGCAGTGGAAAAACTTCCAGTGTTACAAATGCAGTTCAGATGAGTAGGAGATGCTGTAATATCACAGAGCTGTGGCTTACATTCATCACTGGGAGACTGAAATATGGAGTCTCTGGAAGTTAAATCCTTTTTTTTTTTTTTTTTTTAATGTCCTATATATTTAGTGATCTCTTCAAGCAAGTGAATCACCTGGATGTTGTCTAGCACTGCGTTAGGCAGTTTGATTCTGTTACTAGAATTAATTAAAAACCCCTTGAAAACATCCCGCCAATTCATGTATTTATTTATTTATTTATTTTCCCAGCTCGGAAAGCAGTATCCCTAGCTAAAAATCAGTATATTGCTCCCCTCCATACTGACCTGTGGAGTCCTATTAGAGCCCCTTTTATCATACCTTCATTAAAAGCAAGGTCTGTTGATTGCGATGGTGTTAAAAGAGCATCACTTCCCAACACCAAGATAGCTCCTTTTCAGAGCAGTCCTCAGCAATGCCTCTTTGTGCAGTGGACAATGCAATAAGTCAGACAGGACCTTCTGAGCCACCTCTGTAAGGAACTGTAAGGGCTGCTGAAGTACACTTGTGTTAAGTTGAATTGATTGAAATTTAATGGCTGTTAGTAGCTATGAATGGTAATGATTTTCTAGAGTATCTTCACTATGCTTGACATTAATAACTGGAGAGCGTGTATGTGTGATGCTAGTGTGTTACTCATTTTTAAAGATGCTTTCTCCCAGCCCTCTTTCCCCATAATTTAGTTGTTTTGATGCTTCAGAAAAAAATCTTGGGCTTCGAAGAGCACGTACATCTTGTCAACATAATTTTGTGCTCATGATTTTTATTTTTTCCAATTCCAACATAAATCAGACTACAATATAGTGAGAGTGATGAATTTGTTTTACATGCCATCATGAATTAATGTTATGCAAATAGAAGCTTTACAGGTGCCATGATTTACTTAATAATTTCAAGTTCTAATATTTAAGTTCATTCATTATGTTTGAGTAAAAAAAAAAAACCAAACTACAGCATGTTCATATTTTTAAACGTGAAATGTGAGATTTGTGTGCATTTGCTGTGTGTAGTTGCTGTGTAAGCACATTTGATGGCTAAGGAGGAATCAATCAGTGTTTGCATTCGGCATCTTATTCCTGTAGATGCTAGAGAGACATTTCAAAGAGAATAATCAAGTATTTGCGTGTAAGGAGAGGAAGATGCTGGTAAAACGTTCTTTAAGGATATAAAGAAGCAGGAGACTGCCAAAGTAAAGTTTTTTGGCCTTTAAAAATTGAGCAGAATGGCGCAGTTTGCTATGTAAAGTGGCCTTTATTTCATCCCAAACAGACCTGCCGTCTTTGCCGTACAGTGAGGACAATCCGAGGAGCTGGCGAGAGCTATAGGCGTCCTGGGTCAAAGGTGAATACGAATGTGATCGCAGGGTTTTCAGGCTTTGATATCATTTTTAGTGTGCTTCCCAAAGGCTAAGGACAAGGGGGAGAAAGTTTGACACATAAATACATCTTGAATCTCTGAAGATAAGAATAGATTTTGACTTTATTTCTCAAAAAATTGAGGTCACTGTGGTCTGATGACAAGCTGAAAGCCCATCATTCAATTTTTTTCTTTCTCTTACTTTTTCTTTTTTTTTCTTCTTTCCCCAAATGAACAAAGAGAAGCTTATTTTTGATACATTGTACACATTGAGTTAGTGACAGGATATTCAGGTTTTGAAGCTTGTGGCCCCAGGGTCAAGGTTTAGCATCAACGTCTGGGCCACCCTGCCCAGGCAGTAAGAATGTTACTGGCTATGCCACAAAAGAACCAAACCTCTTAAATTTGGTAATGTAGATGAATTCAAAGTGAAGCTTTACAAAATGCATTTGCTCCACACAACAGGACCATGTGTTTCCATGATTGCTGCAGCCATAGTCATGGGAGTAGGTTCAAGAATTGGTCTTTGACCTCTTCAGGCCCAGGGGACCACTGGCCAGAGACCGGAGTGGTACTTGGCTTTCAGTAATTTTGACAACTTCTTCTTTTGCTGTGTGTGCTCTTGAAGATCTCAGAGGAGAAATTCATCCTGATGTGCCATTTAAGCCAAGGATTTAGCTGGGTGTTAAAGAGCCATTTGGGAAGTAGTGCACAGTGTATATACCGTGATCAAGTTAATTATGTTGCTTTGGCAACCACAGCTTTGGTATTTCCTGACTAAGGTTCGTTGATGGAGTCATATTCCAATATCTGGCATCACCAAAGCTAAAATGTCTTGCAAAATCAGGTCAGTTTTGTCAAAAAGTGGCAGGAAAAAAAAGAGATATGGATTTTTCTTACCGTGTTAAGATTCCTTTTTTTTTACAGGTTTTGTGTTGAAATGAGTTTCTATTTAGAATTTTAATGTATAATTCCATTGTAGGAAATACAGTAGCAATCCAATTGATTTTCCAGTAGGCTTCAAGTGATTGTTTTACATTCCTTTTGTGGAGGATTTCAGCATTTGGGAGTTTTTTTCCAGTTCACAATAATTCAGGTTTGGAAGTCTTGAATTTCTTCAGAATCTGCACTAACTGTATTCCCAGCTTGGTTCTTCCCTTCTCAGAACTGTAAGGGAATACAGAGCTGAGTAAGTACATGTGCTACCAAACCATGTCCATGGCTAATTTTTTGTCTTTGATTTATTGTGTGTGTTGTTGGGTCTTTTCACTTTTTTTTTTTTTTTAAAGAAAAGGGAATCAAGGGGAAAACATTGCCCATATTGGGGTTGCATCGTCTCAGCAAAGCCTGCAACTAAAGAGCGAGCCTGCTGCAGCACTCTTAATTTTTATTTTCTATTTGAGAAAAAGTTCCTACTTCTGCATTTTACTCCAAGGCTTCTGGCAGGGCTTGCTAAAATTTAAACCATGTGTTCAACCTATTCTGAGAAATTCACTGGTGCTGGAGGTGAGTTCATCCCTCTGGCACACGGGGGGAGATGGGTGGCGAAAGGCAGGCCTGGATCTGTGTCAAGGGGACGGGGATGAAACGGGGCAGTGCTGGAGGTTGCACCGTTCTTCAGGAGCGTGCAAGGTGAGGGATCCTCCTCCTTGGCTTTCCAGAGGGCATTTCCAGCGGTGCAGATGGCAGGGGGATCTTTGCCAAGGCATTCGTTTCCTTTAATCTTTTCTCAGGGTAAAGATGCCCAAGAGCCAGATGTCACCCAAGCTGCTGAAGGTGGGAGATGAGCAGGGCTTTTCTGGTGGGGGGAACTCGCAGACAGTAAGCCAGCGTCACTCTCTGCTGCCTTTTCTAGGCTAGCTTGTTTCAGGTAATCTCGGCACTTCCACACTGGCTGGTGGTTTGCCAGGGAAGTACAGCCTCGGATTAGGCTGGAAATTTTTTGTGCATTGGGTGCAGCCAGATGACAACACACGCCAGCTCTCAGGCTGAAGGAAGGGGGTACAAAATAACTTGGGATCAGTAGCCCTGATCATTTTGGTGTCTTTCTCCTTTGCTATTGAAGATGCAACTTTGTAGCCTAAGGGGACCTCCTGGCTTCGCCCCAATCCCCCCTCCCATTGCTGCATGTGCAATAGCCATCCTCCCTCCCATTGCTGCATGTGCAATAACCAGCATATTTGTGGGGTTTACCTGGAGTAGATCTTCTTAGTGCAGTGTAGGACCCTCTGGAAGAAGGCAACCACTCAGGATGTCCTCTTCAAAGTGGCTTTTCCCTCCTTTCCTTGGTTGCTCTCTTCTGCTGGCATGGTGCGGCTGAGGGGCTGCCACCCTGGGGCTGGCTGGCTGTTAGCCCTCCTGTAACGAAGGAGGAGCAGTTGGGTTTTTTGTTGGTTTGGGTTTTTCTTTTTTCCTTCTTGCTACACGTTGTTAGTTGCAAGGATGAGGTCTGTGCTTCTCGTGCATTGAACAGCGTGCTGCCTTCTGGGTGTACTAAATCACACATCCCCACAAACCTCCTGTGTAGGCTGGACTGGGAGCTGTTGGTGCAGCAGTTCAAACAAAGTGCAGTGCTGCAGGTGCTCTTTTGCTGGCTGATTGCTGCAAACGTCACGCCTCTCCTCGACTTAACATCTATGCTATTTCAACATCTTATGTGAGCTAATGAAGTTTAGGCATCTCTCGTTTCTCCTTCTCTCCCTGGAGGTTACAGGTTTCTGGACACCCTTGAGATGGAGTTTTAAAGTCATCTGTGGCATTTTTAGGTCACAGAAGTGCAACGCCCAGTCTTCCTGCCAACTAACCAAATGACTAATTAGTTCTTATATCACTGCAGTTACCTTTTTCCCTAGCTTTGGTTCAGCTCTGCAGGATGAAGCCTAGGGGGTGACATCTGAGAATTATTTGATTGGAAACTTAACAGTAGATTTGTTCAAGAGACACCATATGAGCAAGCGCTGGTGCCTGTGTTTGTCTGTGTGCCTCAATTCATCCATGTATATTAAGCATCTGTCAAAGCACTGTTTAAAACCAGCCTTCCTATAAGGCTTCCTATGATTATGTCAGTGAGGTATCAAATACATAGCACTTTTAATTCCATTGTAATGTGGGTTATTTCCACAATATTGTTTTGTTTTTTTTTTTTAACAAAGGCAGTTGTGTACATATATTTTAGTTTGTTTTAGTGTACGTGCATTTTTGCATCAGGGCACTTTACCATACAGCCTCTAAAGTGCTCATCAATAGGGACCTGGGCAGTGCAAACCTTTGTGTGTATTGCAGCCACATTAACCCACTTTATTTCCCACTTTTCTCAGGTGTTGATGGCATCTGGTTGCGACAGATGCTTTCTGATAAAGCCTTCAGATCAACGTGCCTTTGGAGACATCAGTGCTCTGTGTTGGTACTTGCAGACTGCTGTATCCAAATACTCTTCTTTAATTGTCTTATTAAGTAGAGAATTAAGCTCTGTGCTTTGACTGTTTTGGTGCCAGTGATTCTTATTTCAAGCTTTGGCACGGCACCGCGTTGTGTTTTAAAGAGACAGCATCACTTTAATGATGTGGGAATTGAGTTGGAGGATAAAAATCCACTGAGAAAATGGCTGACTGAGAGTACGGTACGTAAAATCTGATTTTATGTTCTTCCCTTCAGATTATTAGGTGGGGGTTTAGTTCAAATGCCTGTGATGATTTAAAAAATAAAAAGCAGGAATTCTCACTGCTGCCAGACCACAGGCTCCTCAGCGCCAGACTTGCAGACAAATGTCACATGTTGCTGTATGTTTTGAAAGCATACCATGTGTTATTCTTTAGCTGTCTCCGTCCTCCCCCCAGCTATATCATCTTCTCCCCAGCCGATCTCACAGAAAAACTCTTAATGAAATAAACTTTCCTCTTCCTCTCCTCCTGCGGAGACCCAGGAATGTGTTCCCCCATACCTGTCACTCCACGCGAAGGTCTCTCTGTCTGCGAACTTACAGAAGTGATTTTAACTTGACTTCATGTAACTCTGCCTCTCGTGCATTAAATCGGGCACTTCTGATACTGATATTGCAGCTTATGTTGTGTGTTAGGATCAAGAGCTCACAAATGACTAAACATATGGTTAAAACTTTTTTTTTTTTTCATGGAATATAATATGTTTCAGTTTAACTCAGCTGTGGGTCTAGATAACGAACGTTTGCCATTAGAATCATTGCGTTTCCAGAAACAATTTTTTACTCCTTCTTTTCTTCTGTCTTGGATTAATGTTTCCTCCAGCTAATGACAGGACTGGGCAGGCAAACTAGATTAGAGCATAGTGTAAATAGTATGAGCTGAAAATACTGGCATCTCACTTTATTGCCTACAAGGTTAAGCGGTTTACTGTGAGGTCGCAAGAAGTAAACTAAAAGCAAACAGGCAGATTAATCTAGATCGCTTGGGTCCCTCCCATGGTGAGAGCGGCTCCCAGAGGATTTGCCTCTAAAATGTTCTTTGAACCCCCTGGTCCTCTTGCCGGTCCCCCAAGCCGCAGTGATGCAGAGCTTTCCCAATGATGGCCAAACTGCGTACAGGCGGGAGGTCGGAGTCCGGCCACCCATCGGGTACCTGGGTGTCATTCCGGCAGCCCGGCCACGGGATGCCGCTCCTCCTCCTGATCGGTGGTGCCAGGATGAATGTGGCAGAAGGAGAGGGAGCAAAGGCAGCCTGGCACTGCCGCTGCCAGGGATGGCGAAGGCTGCTTTGCATCAGAGCTGCTCCCTGGGGCTGCCTTCCGCAGGAGGTCTGCTCCTGATTTCAGCAGGGGCAGGAGGCAGCCAGTGCTTTCACTTGACATCTCTATCAAGTTTGCCGCACCAAAAAACCTACAATGTGGGAAAGTCTGCTGCCTGGCTTTGTGCAGAAAAGAGAGTTCATCTCTGATAAGTAAGAAACTGTTGGGGCATTATGTTAAAATAAAGGATAGATAGTGAGGGCTGGGAAGACCAGAGCAGTCAGTGTGAGTAATCATACATGCATACGTACATGTGTTGGCTGCAGGCGCATTCTAGATCTCTGCTGAAAATTCACCATATTCCATTTGTATTCCTCTCGTTTTCTTCTTTTTATTTATTTTTTTTTTAATGCAAGCAGCTGCATCCAGCTGTACCTTGTCATCGCAGGTGGTGCTCCCACCAGCCTGGGACCTTAGGTGCTGGATGTGCCAACTGATGTCCTGCTATGCAGCCATGCTGGCCATATGGGACTGGATAGGTCTGCATACTTATTCTATTCAAAAGCCTAGATTTGAATCCATGTTGAAAGTCTGGATCCCAGCCTGTGTCTTGGGTGTCAGGCTTGGAGCTCTTTCTGCAGTAGAAATGAATGATTTATTGGTTTTCTATGAAAACCAGACAATAATGGAAAGTTTGTGTTTCACATTTAGGTGTAATTATGAGTGTGATGCTTGAATGATGAGGTGTTCAGTGTTGAGAAAAAAAGTTGGCACTATCCCATGTAAGTGCAAGGTTTCCACCAGGCCACATCCCTGATGGATCAGTCTGACGAGTCCCACTGTGACTGGGACCTCCTTCCTCACCAGTTCATTGTGTTTACTGGGGAGCTTCAGTACTCCGACTGGGCTCAGCAGCCAGCTGTGCTGTAGTGGCAGAAAAATTCCTGGGATGTGGCAAATGCCTGTGCTGGGCTCACCAGCCTAAGGAAGAGCAAGTGCTGTATCCTGTATAGCTGAAATATACAGGTTGTGTGTATGGGGAGGAAAAAGAAGATCCTCATCTCCTGCTGGGGATATCACGGGGAGACTGCTGGAGAACAGGGGATAGGTTGGACTACAGCGTGTGTATGGGGAACCATGTGGTATCCAGGTAAAAGAGTGACAGGAATCCAGGAGAAAGCAGGTGGAATGATGCCTCTACTCACAAAACTGCTTGTTAATTTTTAAGTGATTTTTTTTTTTTTCCCCTTCCCCCCAGTTCAGGACCAAGTTGTATTGATCGTAGCAAAGCTATAAAACTGCTCAATCTTAGGCTAGTGCTGCTCACTGAGACAAGGTGACGGGGAATTTGGGCCATATTAGGGGCCAGGTCAGTTTTTGTCATAGTGGGTAACAGATGTATCTAAGAAAGCATTTTAGCCTCTGTCAGGGTACAGCTTTCCAAACGTGCAGTCAGGTGGCACTGGTTGCTTTTATCAGTAAATTGAAGGGCTCCCAATAAAAGATTCCTGTCTGCTGCCATCCAAATGCAGACTTCCTCCCTCAGGAGAGCTTGTGGAGGAAGGTGGAGGGTACAATTCCCAGGCACCCAGAGTCCTCAGAGATACAGTTTTGAGATGAGGAGTCGGAGCAGGAAACTGCTGCTCATATGGACTGGACTTGTTGCCTACATCTGGCAGCAGAGTTGGATGAGGAGTTAGCGTGGCTGCTGATAACACTAACCCACCTTTAGCATCTCACAAGATAGTTTTGAGCTCTCTGGAGTAATTTAAAAGTGTCGGCTCTATCTCATCTTCTGGAGAAATCCCAGAGATGCGGTTTCCCAGACATAGAATTGCAGAATGGGTTGGGTTGGAAGGGACCTTAAAGATCATCTAGTTCCACCCCCTTTGCCATTGGCAGGGACACCTTCCACTAGACCAGGTTGCTCCCAGCCCCATCCAGCCTGGCCTTGAACACTGCCAGGGATGGGGCATCCACAGCTTCTCTGGGCAGCCTGTTCCAGTGTCTCACCACCCTCACAGGGAAGAATTTCTTCCTTATATCTTATCTGAATATACCCTCTTCCAGTTCAAAGCCATTACACATTTTCCTGTCACTACATGTCCTTGCAAAAAGTCCCTCTCCAGCTTTCTTGTAGGCCCCCTTTAGGTATGGAAGGCTGCTACGAGGTCTGCCTGC
>JAVJGJ010000061.1:29711056-29724998 GCA_035590215.1 Microhierax caerulescens
GACCATCTTCATGGCCCTCCTCTGGACTCTCTCCAACAGGTCCATGTCCTTCTTATGCTGGGGGCACCAGAGCTGAATGCAGTGCTCCCAGGTAGGGTCTCACAAGGGCAGAGCAGAGGGGGAGAGTCACCTACCCCAGCCTGCTGGCCACACTTCTTGATGCAGCCAGGATTTGACTGGCCTTCTGGGCTGCAAGCCCACGTTGCTGGGCCATGTTGAGCTTCTCATCAACCGGCACCCCCAAGTCCTTCTCCTCAGGGCTGCTGTCAATCCATTTGCTGCCCAGCCTCTACCAGTGCTTGGGATTGCCCTGATCCAGGTGCATGACCTTGCACTTGGCCTTGTTGAACTCCATGAGGTTTGCACAGACCCACCTCTCAAGCTTGTCAAGGTCCCTCTGGATGGCATCACATCCCTCCAGCATGTCAGCCTCACACACAGCTTGGTCTTGTTGGCAAACTTGCTGAGGGTGCACTGGATCCCACTGTGTGTGTTGCGGACAAAGATGTTAAACAGCGCCATTGCCAATACCGACCCCTGAGGAACGGCCACTCATTGCTGGTCTCCATGAGGACATCGAGCCATTGACCACAACTTTTTGAGTGCAACCGTTCAACCAATTTAGAGACAAGGATGTCACGTGGGACAGTGTCAAATGCTTTGCACAGATTCAGGTAGATAGTTTCTGTGGCTTTTCCCTTATCTGCTAATGCTGCAATGCCACTGTAGAAGACCACCAAATTTGTCAGGCACAATTTGCCCTTATGAAGCCATGTTGGCTGTCACCAATCACCTCCTTATGTTCCATGTGCCTTAGCATAGTTTCCAGGAGGATCTGCTCCATGATCTTGCTGGGCACAGAGATGAGACTGACCAGCCTGTAGTTCCCCAGGTTTTCCTTTTTTCCTTTTTTGAAAATGGAGGTTGTGTTCCTGCTGTTCCAGTCAGTGGGAACTTCACTGGACTGCTACGACTTCTCAAATATGATGGATAGTGGCTCATCCACTTCCTCTGCCAGTTCCCTCAGGACCTGTGGATGTATCTCATCAGGTCCCATGGACTTGTGCACCTTCAGTTTCCTTAGATGATCTTGAACCTGATCTCCTGCAGTGGCTGGTTCTTCATTCTCCCAGTCCTTGACTTTGCCTTCAGTGACTTCGGTGGTGTGGTTGGAGCACTTGCTGGTGAAAACTGAGGCAAAAAAGTCATTGAGTACCTCACTCTTTTCCATGTGCCTGGTAACCAGGTCTCCCGTTCCCTTCTGGAAAGGGCCTACCTTTTCCCTAATCTTCCTTTTATTACAGACGTACCTACAGAAGCTTTTCTTGTTGCCATTGGTGTCCCTAGCCAGATATAATTCTGTAAGGGCTTTAGCTTTCCTAACCTGATCCCTGGCTGCTTGGACAATTCCTCTGTATTCCTCCCAGGTTACCTGTCCTTGCTTCCACCCTCTGTACGCTTCCTTTTTGTGGTCTTCTCACTGAAGAGCCTCTAAGGTGTAATGCTGCAGGTTGCCCTCTCCTGCCTGCTGCCCTGGGTTGCTGTAAAGATGTGGTGTAGGACCATTTGGACCATATTTGCATCACCAAAGACATGAAGTTCTGAGTCAGTGTCTAACATATCTTTCTAGAGACAGGAGAATAGGTCACCAATTGTTTTCACAAGACAGGTGTATGCAGACTTAGTCCCTTGGAAATATCCATAAAGTTGCAGCTCGGGCACCCTCATCAAGGGAGCATGGCTGGTTTTTATAGCACAGGTTCATAACAAAGGGCTAGTGAGTGATGACTGCTTTGTGAGATCAAGTGCGACCAAGAGGGCTTTCTTCCAACCTTGTATGTTATTGTTTCCCTCTCATGTGGACCCCTGTGACCTAGTTGTACTGATGTGCTAGACGTGGAGCTATGCCTTGAAACCAGCCAGAGCTTGTGCTGGAGCTGAATACGCTGCAGCCCTCCACAGACAAGTGATTCGCACATTCTGCAGCGTGCCTTGTCTGCATACAAGTATGCAGGGGCTGTTCAAGAGAACCGCTATAAACTGGAAATGTCCACCAGTTTTGGGACTTGCGTTGCTGTGGCAGACCTTTCCTCAGTAATGTTGTCATGGTGGCACACGAGAAGCTATCTGAACCAGATTGCCTTGGTTTATGAAAGAGCTGGTTGTAAGTTTGATTATTTCCCATGGGGCTTCTCAAAAAGCAATGCTTTCCCTGCCCTTTTCTTACCTGACAGAGCCTTTCCTGTGGTCTGCAAAGATCACCTTCTCTTTCAGGCCATTTGTGAGAAACCTGTGTTATGGCTCCGGTTGGTAGCAATGCCTGTGTGGATTATTTTAGGCAGAAGAACTGCTGCATTATTATGTGGAAAGTTGGTGGACCTTTTACAGTCTGTGTTTTTAAGGGGGATCTTTGCCTTAAATTCATTGATCTTTAGTGGAACAGCCAGTGTCCTGTAGAAGAGAAGGCTGGAATGTGAAATTATCTGCTCTCTGCTCTGCTAGACCTGTGGGTGCAAAACCATGTTTAGCTCACAGCCAGCCACAGCATGTACTGCCTCTTGGCTCAGGTGTAGTTAAGGGACATGAGGGAGTCCCAAAGAGACAGACTCCCAGACAGCCTGCTGGCAGCTGGCATAAATACTGCTGGGGAAAGAAGGGACATAAGACACCAAACCTGTAGGAAACCGGTCATCATTAGCTCTGCAACCCATCAGACAACTTGCATTCTTTTAACTTTTTATTATGGCAAAAGTGACTAGAATAAAAATAGTCTAGGTGCCAAGGGGATAAACAGTGAATTAAAAGGATTAAAGTCTGAACATTTTATTGCTTTTAGAAAGATGTTATTAGATTTACTAGCTTAAGTTAAATTTACATGACTGAATTACTTAACTTAGTAATGAGTTGGGGGGGGGACGACGACACACCATCTGTTTAGGTGTTTTAGAAGGACTTAATCCAGAATATATCATAACTTTTTAGGCTGTTATGGAAGGGTAGAGCAGCTATCCTTTCTGTCATAAGCTAAACGGATGCTGACTGGGCGTTTGAGTCGTCCTCCAGAAGTCAGCGTGACCTGCACATTGTGTAGGAATTGATAGAAACTACAGTGGGTAAGATAGCAATGCAACTACTCCTAATGTTACGCCAGCTGTGATATTTTAGATTTTTTTTCACTTTTCATAACGTCTTGAGACACTTTAAGGTAACTTAGGGTTTTTTCTAACATATAAAAGCCTTTGTTTCCTGAAGGTAGTTCACGGCAAACCAATGGCTGATAGTGGCAATTGTTTGAGGTCACCTGCAATCAACTTTTCTCACAATATGCATCAACATAGTCAAGTCCAGCCAAGCTCCTGCCCTTTATAAGGGTTCAGGATTGCTGGAGGTTTGTGTACTGGCTTCCCATGAATCCACAGTGCTTGTGTGTGGCTCTTTTCCCCAATCCGTCCCCTCCGCCCCCAGCTCCTCACACAGCACACTTGCATGTTGGACAGAGTCCAAATTTCCTGCCTCCTGGGGATTCCTTTGCTGTTAATTTAAGTGATGGCAAATGCAAACTTCTTGCCAGAGCTTGCTGTGTGTTTTTGGATGCTTTTTTTAGCTGTTCCCTGAGGGATCAGCTTTTGTCCTTCTCCACCATACTTTCTGCTGTTGGGAGAGGGGCCTTGAGCTGGAGCTGACCGGTCCCACCTGGCTTTGAATGTGTCTCTGACCTGGCTTCAGTACCTAAGTGTCTGTCACAGTTTTCAAAGACTTTTGCTTTGTTGCTGTCTGTACAAAACTGGGCTTACGGTAATGTGAGTGTATATGTAATCTTTATCTTAATAACAGAATGAATCATTCATGCCTATAATAGAGTGTATCCAAGTTCCTATTAGATGGTTGTCTACAGCACTGTGACTTGATGATTTCTGATGCTGAATGGAAGTTAAAATCAGGGGGGGAAATGACTATTTTTAATAGGTATGCAAAACAGCTTTTCTCTTCAAAAGTCATGTTGTGAAGACATGGTGTTAACATGAGACAGAGAGAATGTGTGGAAGATGAGTGAGTGCCCATCTGCTCTGAGTCTGAACTGGAGATTTAAGGGATATCTTCTCAAACTGGGGACATGCAGATAGATCAGACCCTGGTCTGGAAAAGCACTCAGTGGCCAGTCTCCTTCCAGGTAGACCAGCAGCAGTCAGGAGTGTGTGCTAGCTGGGAAAGCTGAAGGGCAGCTTTCCTGTTTGAAGCCATCTGTGTCTTTGCTCACCTCCCTCCAAGGGGTCTGCCCTTGTTACCAGAGGGGGGTTTGGCACCGGGTGCCGAGCTCTGCTGCCTGAGGTTATTCTCGAGGGCCTTTGTCCTGCTGCGAGGCTTGTGCTTGCACAGCTAAGGGCCGGTTCAGTTGTGGTTTTGCTCCCCTCACAGTTATTTTCAGCTGTCCTCCTCTTACTTGTTCAGGCAACTTTGTTGGAGGAACCATGCAGCAGGACTTGTTCACAGGGAGGGGAAGAACAGCACCGGCTTTGTGAGGATGCACGTGTTGGAGGAATGTCATCTGTTAATGCTTCATTCTGAATAGGGCTTCTGCGTTGTGCTGCATTTTCTGTGACCATCCAGGCTGTTCATAAAAGCAAAGTATTTGGCTTAGCACGGAGGTATGTAACCCAAATCAGCGCATAGGTGGGAACCCCTTGGTGCAGTCTCTTCTTTCCTGATGGGCTGAAAGTCTTTGGTGGAAGAGGTGGTGCATAGAAATGCTCTTTGATGGCACCTGGTAGGCAAGTGGAAATGATGGTGAGGGAGCGCTCCAGCATGGCCTCCTGGATGTAGGGATAACCCCCTTGAGGTTTGGGGCAGCATGGCAGGCAGACTTGGTGTTAGGCAAAGTTACCAGGTGACTTGTGGAGAGCATGCAAACAACAGCACAACACTTCAAAATGAAATTCAAATAAGAAAAGCACCTGTACTATCTGGGGGAAAAAACAGAGCAGTAGACATCTAGGAAGAAGTATCTACTGGGATACCAGGGTCCTTGGGAATAGATGGCAGAGTATGAAAAGAGTGCAAATTTGTTGCTTTTAGTAACCTAAAAAGACCCAAAGAGTGTTCGGGTGCTCATCCTGCAGTGAGGAGACAGCTGGGACTGAGGACGCAGCACTGGTAACTGCAGGAACCGTAATGCATTCAGGTCTGCTTCACTCCATTACAAACAGAGATTGACAAATTGGAGAGAGTTCAGGAGGAAAAAAAAAGTAACAAGAGAGCTTGAAGGATTGACTTATGAGAGAAGACCGAAAGAGCTGAATATGGATAACTTGGCTAAAGGATGACAAATGGGGTGGTTGAGATATAAATCTACAAATATCTGAAGGGTGTAAACACCAAGGCTATGAAGAATTATTTAGAGTGGTACAATGGGGTGTAACTAGAAGTAATGGGATGAAATTTAAGGGAAGGCAAATTTCAGTTGAATAATGGGAGAAGCTTTTTGACAGTGTGATGTATTAGGCCATGGGATACTCTTCCAGCAGTAGTCCTATTGCTCACTACTTAGGGCACAACCCTGTTTATTAAGAAGCCGAGTTTTCCAGAGTTCTGTATTAAGGACAGTTTCAAATCATGCCTTTTGGTTTTTATGTGTTTGATGCAGAGGCATGCAAACCATACAACAAAACTGCCATGCCCCTCGGCACATGCACCAGGTCTGGGTGTGACGTAGCGGTTCCTGGCGTTGTGGCGGTGGAGGAGAGGGCACAGGTCCGAGCAGCCCCTCAAGCCGCAGCTCAGCCCAGACAGCCCTGCTGGCATGGAAAGTTCAGCCAGGTCGGTAGTGTCCGCTCTTTGATCGGGACCTCCTTTTACCTCCCGCACTTCTCCCCATCCAGGCATTTGTAGTATTACCATTTCGGGGTTAGTTCAGTTACGGTCTCTGGAATAGGCATCAAAGTTACACTGCAGCTCTGTGTAAAAACCAAGAAATCTCCCACTTTGCTTCAAAGAAATCAGGACAAACAAGATCCCATTGATGCACATGGTCTATGGTCTTTTATAAATCTACAATACTGTACCTTAACTTTTTCTTTAGAAACTCCCATTTCTTCTCCTGCTTTTCACTTCACTTGAAATGCAAACTAAGGTCAAAGGATCACTTTCCTACTAGCAGAACACACTGCATTGTCTGTCATTTTAAAATGTCCTCCACAGTAACTGAGGAAAGGTTCATTTCTCTACTCTTTATGCTTAAGAGTCACTCTCTTGAATGCATTTTGCTTTTCCTTATCTTGAAGAGCTAAATTAGAAAATTAGGTAAACTAGCTGTGTAAATCAAGTTAGCTCATCTCAACTAAAATGGTAGTTTATCTTTGGCACAGGGAAGATGGCAGATTCATGTAATTAGAGAAACAAATGCAGCTGTAGCACTTAGCATACACTGGCAACTCAGCTATTCTGTTGAAGAGAGGGAGGACAGAAAACTTTAAAGCATTGGCGTGCTTGGAGCATAAATGAGACAAGGGCTGAAAGTGTCTTTTATAATTGTTCTTAAATGTGTTTTGTATTGCTCGTGCTGTTCTTGAAGAGGTCTATGTCTGCATGCTTCAGGGAAATTTCTGAATTATATCCTCTCTCAGTCTGTGGGAAGAAAGAGCCACTGAAGGGTTTCATTCTCTTCTGGATGGGCATGAATATTTTCTTTGCTGAAAAAAGCAGTTTTGGTCTCCTCAGAACTGGATTAATTTGGTGAATGTTTTTCATAGGGAATTTTGTATGTGGGGAAATGTCAAAACAATTGTGTCTTCATTGCAGCCCTTCCCGTCGCTAAGGGCTGTGGTGAGAGCACACTTCTGGATAGGAGAGCTTTGCTTTGAACTGCTTTTCATATCCAGGTCAAGGTGGATGTGTGCTCAGGCCCCCTCGTCTCAGGAGAGCAGCATAACCACTAAGCTACCTCAAGTTTGCCACCTTAATCTAAGTGGTTTCCATTCAGCAGAAATAAATCATTTATGTCAGTATGACTCCAGAATTATTTTTAAAAAATTGTTCGGTTTCACTGCTGTGAGGGAATATCAATTATTCTCCCTACCTTATTTCTGAGGCCACTTTAAAAAGGAATTTTAATTATGCAGCTGGGGGTCACTAATAGCATTTGCAGGAGACGTTGCTGGTTTGTGGGTTGTTTTTTTTTCTTGAGTTTGATTCATGACACTATTGCACCTCTATTAGTAGACTTGGGCCCTACCTATTTACAAGGCAGATTTTCCAGCCATGCAGTCCTTATGAAGAGGATGGGGCAAATGCAGTCAGGTTTCTTTTAACTATTGTTGCAAACTCCTCTGAACCTCATTAGTGAAGTCTGTCTTTGCAAAGCCATGGCCTGGAGCACACCAAGGAAAGTTTCTGGGGGTTATGAACAAGGGCTTGTGGGAAAGGGGACCTCAGAATAAACTATAGCAAGTTGTGGGGTCACCATAGCAGTCCAGGCCACTTTTTTTGGTGATGAAGGTCTTGAAGGCATCCTTGCAAAATGTCAATGTGTGCCTGCAGCTTCCTGTCCTTCCTCTACCCCCTTGCAGGTGTCTGTACCACCCAGTTCCCAGGCTGGTATTTTAGAGCTAATCCTTCACAGCAGGGCCGGATTATGACCTAGAGCATTTGGAGTATTTCCACTTTATTGGTCTGAGTTGATAATCTGCAGCTGAAGGGCCAGGGAGATGGGTGGGAGCCAAGAAGTTTCAGCAAGGAGCTGCAGAAATTCAGGTCTCAGAGGCCTGGCTTACAAAAGCCAACCCGTGCAGCGTGGCAGACTATGCGGTGTAGTAAGTATACTTTTATCAGTATAAGAAAGGAAAAAAAAAAAAAAAAAAAATGCCCTCCCTCCTTATCTGTTGAGGGCAATGAAAAATCTCGAGCCAGCTTGTGCAATGAAAGGTTTAATTTGTAGTGGATGTTTGATTAATAAAGCAGTAGTTTATCTTCTTACATTTCCCCATAGCAACTGCAAAAGAGTTTCAGATGTGCATGGCCTTTCCTGCTCTCCCCCTACTGTGAAACAGATGTTTCGCTGACTGCCCCTCAAAAGGACAGGCCAGTACCCAAACCCACCTTCTGGCAGGAGACAAAGAGAAGCCCAAATTGGGGAGTCAGCCTGAGTGCAAGGAATGACACGTGGGAAAACACACAAATGTGTGTGTGTGGAAGCCCCACTGAGGAATCAGATTATTTTGACTTGAAATATGTTACTCGTTAACAGCATTTAAAAGCTGGAGAGGTTTTAGCTAATTGTACTGGCTGGTTGCAGAGTTTCTCCGCTGCATTGTGTCTTTTACTGGGCGTTTATCCTCCGTTTCTCCCATACTAGTGCCCTGCCTCTATCTCCTGCAAGTCCTGCTCCTCAGCCCAGCACTCAGGGCCTCTGAGAGTAAATGTTTACAATGTTCGTTTAGCTTTCAGTAAAATATCTTCCAGCTTTCAAAGAAAGCTCTTTAGTTTCATCTGCACAGATGTAAACTTTCAATAGGAGAAATTCCCTCGATTCGACTAATGGCTTCAGGACTCCAAATGCTGCTGATGTGCTGTAGTTCAGTGTCCTTGCAACTCTGTGAAAACCGTGTGCTACCTCTGATTTTGAGTTTAAACACTCCACAAGAGTGGATATAGGCATTCTATACTCTCAACATATACTAACAGTATCTATTTTTGTTTATATATAAATAAGTTGTCTCTCCGCAAGATCTGTCAGAGGCCAAGCTTGGGGTTTAAAAGGGAATAAATAAGCAATGGAAGAGTTATTCTGTCATAAGGTGCATTGTGTCAACAGAATTTTGTTTTATTTACCTGTTAGAGTAGGAAGTGCTCTGACTTGTTAGAGTTTGTAATTGCGTTCTGTTTTATTGGGTGTTAACATGGCTCTCAGTCACTTTTGTGTTCTGTTTTCCCAGGAAAGAAATTATAGTGGCTTCTTTTTACAGTTATTTTCCTTGGCAAAAGTTGGTATTTTATTTATTGTTTGCAGCCATAGGCTACAGATTAACTAGCTCATCCTTGGGGGTACATAATTCACTCATTTACTTTGCACATTTATTAAAAAAAATTGAGGAGGTAGCACCAGACATAGGTGATGGAAGCTTTTCCCTTGTTGCATTGTCATTTCACAGCAAATCCAGATCAGTAGTGGCTGAAGGCTGGTTGCTCTACCCATTAATACCCACACAAGTACTTTCTACCCATACCTTTCAAAGTGCTTTAAAAAAATGCTTGAGCATTATATGCCAGATGGACACGTTAAGAAGCTGAATCACAGATGGACAGTCAGGGGCTGGTGGGGAGGTGGGTGTGAGGACACCTAATAATAGTGTCTGGGAGTGGGCACCCTTGGCGCCATGTCCTAGGAATCAGACCACTGCTTCATGGCTTTGTGTGCATTGAGTTTCCTTTAAGGTCAGATTCTTGGTGGGTGATGGTCCCCACCTGTGTCCTGCAGAACTTGGAGGTGTACATAGCTTGGGGTCTCGGCCACCTGCCAGCGTTGCAGGCTACTGTATTCTAATGCAGAACAAATTTTCCAGGATTTATTGGGATGTCCAGAAAAATCAGCTGTCTTTGCAGTACGTCCACCCTGGATGAATGATTCCTTGTCACTTTTCTCTGACAAGTCATGAAACAGAATGGCCGTGATTCTGAGTTGTGTCCTCAGTGTCTCTCGTGAGGGCAAGGGGGAAAGGGCAGCGTTGGAGCTGGGCTCCATCAATGTGTGCTGTGTGGTGAAGTGCAGCTCCAGCACCTCCAACTTAGCGTCAGATAAGTGAGCGGTACAGCAGGTTTGGCAGTGTCCTGCAGCTTGCTGGGTAGTACTGGGCTGCCTTGGGCTGGACAGCCCCAGCCTGGAGGTGCCTAACGTGATCCGTTCACAGCACAGGCATGTCTGCAAATGGCTTCCAGAGCTGCCAGGCCAGGAACTTTCACTAGGGTAAAGCTCCCTCAGAAATAGAGAAATGAAGGTGAAATAAATAGCAACCAAGCAGTGCTGGACCCCTGAATCAGCCTTCCTTTGTTACAGCTTACACCCATATATCCCGATAGCTGTTGTATGTGAGCGGGGAACGGAGGAGAGAACTGCTGGTATTGATCAAACTGGATCTTAATCTCTGGTTCATGTTGAGCTAGGAGGACTTAATCATAAATATACAACATGCAGGGAAAAACAACACAGGACTTGCATAGACCATGTGTGTAAGTGTTGCTTGGATGATTGGGAGCTGCCAAACTAGGCTTTAGATTTTGGAGGTGTGGTTCAGAAGCAGAACTGTGTTGGTGTCCCTAAACTTTCCTGGGTTTGAGTAACATTTTTCTAGCTGAGGTTTTGCAAGTATGAAGCCTGAAGCCAGCTTAAGGAAACTTTATGATGTGAAAATTAAGTTTTCTCTAGTAAGCTGCAGTTTGTCAAAACAACAGCACACATTCCAGTTGGGCTAAAATTTGGCAGGATGCAAAGATTTCATCTTTGCCTTTGAATATCCGAAGAAAATGGAAACCTGGCATCACAGTGCTGCACGGATTTCTACACATCCCTTTCAACAGCTGGCATAAGCTACTCTGCTTTATCACACATTTCCCTTGTGTTATGAATCACCACCTTCTCTCCAGGCAGTTCACATGCAGGATTCTAAAGTCTTTGGAAGCTCATGCGTTTGGCTAAGGGGAGCAAAGAAAGGTTGTAAAGGGACTTGCTCAAGGATAAGATGAATCTCAGATTTGGTTGTGTGACAAAAAAGGAATTGCCATATAACTGGAGCTGGTGCTAACTGATATTTCTGCTTTTGGGGAAAATATTTTGGGGAAATTAAGGGAAATTAACTGTTTCCCAACAAAGCTCTTAAAAGTGTCTCGTGGAAAGGAAATTCCATACGTTTTTTTACTCTGGAAGAAAAAAAAAAAAAAGGACTGTTTTTAGCTGATTATTCCAAAATGAAAGAGAGCAGCTGTTTGCCCTGACTCCCAGAGCGGGGGGCTTAAAGCCCCCCTAAGCTTTGTATAGAGCTTGGACTCATAGAGCTCACAAGCTTTCTGCTCTCGCCAGCATCCTGGGATGGGTGTCCAGGCTCCCAGCTGCAGAAGGCAGCCCATGAAGTGGGGCTGCCTGGGAACGGCAGAGGCTGGAGGCTTTGACTGTCAGCCCAGACAGCTGGTGAGAAATTTGGCACTTTTCTGACCCACCCCACCAGTGGTTATCTCAGTGATGCACAGCCACAGACGTTTCCAGTGTAGACAACCTGATGATTTCCATTGGAAGCCTCTTGTGACAGGAGCCTCCTGACCTCTGTTATGTGCACGTTGATGCAGATACAATGTGTAGCAGCTGACAGAGTTGTGTAAAACCATCATGATTTGGAGTCTTGCTGGAGCAAAGCTCAGATAGGGAAGCTGCTCAGAAGGTCACCATTTGGATAGGAGCTAAATGGAGGTACCCAAGCAGTTGTCAGCAGGTAGTCAATAAAACAGAAATGTCTGAGTTGTTCCCTTTCTGCTTTGTGACCTCGGTATTTTAGAGTTTCCCTCTTTATGAAACTCGCCCCTGTGTGGATTTACTCACAGCTGTAAGAACTATTTAGTTGCACTCATTAGTGATGAAGCAAAGGTACATAATAAAAAAGAAAGGATAATGCATCACCTAATGTATTTTGTTCTTGGGCTTGATGCATACAAGGCATGTTAAAGTATTAGTTGTTATAGTATAGTATGTTATAGTATAGTAGACATACTGTTGTGTGTTTTGGAAAACCTAACTGTCTAAGTAATAGGAGACCTCAGCCATATGCTCTGCTATTAAATCTTTGCCGAGAAGTATGGAAAAATTGTTTGCTTTGTGTGTGTTTGTGTGAATTATGGGCTGTGCAGATCAACGAAGTGCAAATTAGCAGTCCTCTACTGTCCTGTCATATCTTGACTCACAATAACAGAGTTCAGAAGTTCATTGCCTGGGGGAGGCAAAAGAAAAAAAAATTAAGAAAGTTTGCTCTGACTTACTTGTGCTTTTCTGAAGACTGTCTGGAGCTGCATAACCCCTGGTGAACTTGTATCCTCCACCCCAGCTGCAGCCTTTCAGCTCCAACAAAGACCACTCACTAAATCCAGGAAACCGAGCAGCGCGTGGGTGAGTGACCGACTCCACGTTCACACCCTGCCTGCTGCCCGGGGAAAGCTGCTCCTCCCCGAGCCTGCAAGCAAAACCCTCTGCATGTGTGCCTGGAAAAAAAAAAAAAAAAAAGAATACCATCCACAGAAAACTGCACTTTCCACTGAGTTTTCCCAGCAGTGCAGCTTTTTAGAAACCACAATAAAAGCTCCGGGGCTGCAGGATTTTTATTCTTTACATACCTCGCTGCACAAAAAGGGGCGCCAAATGTTTTTCTGGAAGCAGGATTTCCAGCCATGAGCAATGATTTAGGAGGGTGAGAATATCAGTTTTCAAGAATGTTTCATTTGGAAAACTTTGAGATTTACTTGAGACAGCACTGATCTATTTCCTCCACTTTGATTACTCCGCTTCCATACACATTTAGCCACTGGCTGTTGTTCTTTTACCCTCCAAAAATCTGTTTTGATGCCCTAAACATAATCTTCTTTGTTATGCTAACGCGGGAGATGGAGCAGCATGCAGAGAGAGAGATAAAAGCAGTGTTGTTTTATGGATCCTACGCAGTGTACTTTGCAGGAACTTTTAAACTACCTTGCACAGTGCTCCTTAGTGGGATAAATGTTCTGTAAGACCATTTACAAAACATGAACAAAAGAATATTAACAAAGATGAGCAAGCACAGATTTCCTCACTTCACAGGTGAACAAACAAAGTTCTGTAAAACTTATCTGTTGGTACAGGCTCCGGTCAGGGGTAAAAATGGTGAGGCTCAACCTGCAGGACCATCACATGTCCATGTGTCTCCATAGTTGGAGGGAGATGGTAGTTTAAAGTGACTAAGGAATGAGGTAAATATTTAGTAGTTTAGTCATTAAACTTTGCTGCTTGTGTGACATGACACTTTTAGATGATGTACTTAGGTGACATGGATTTCTATCATCGGGGTGTAAAACCAACCCAGAACCTCAACTGCCTCTGCTAGAAGCTGTATTCCTTTGGATTAGGGAACTTTAATTTTCAACAACAATTTAAATTTTGTGATGCTCTAAGACTAGAAGTTTCCTTGGGAACTTTCAGCACTACAGCCTGAAATGGAGCAAGCAGGCTGTTGGGCCAAGGGGAAGAGGGTCCCCCAAAAAGCAGCTATTGAGTAGGAGTGCCTTACTGGCCCTGTGAGTTCCCCGAGTGCAGCTGTGTCCTGGAATTCCCTCTACCCACTTTATTTTTGCTAAAAACAGTGGTTAGTGGTTTAAGAATAGTTATAATAAAGCTCATGAGAAGAGGTTAATGCAGAGTAGTTAGAGCTTTGCACATCTCCTGCTTGACTGTGCTGTTCTCCAGCTGCGACCTGGTGGCCTGTCCTGGGAGGCAGAGGACTTTCACGCTCACTGCTTTTGGTCAATGGTAGTTTCTCAGGGATGCTGTAAGGAGGGGACTCAGAGCCCACATGCCCTGTCTGGAAACCACCATGAGTCCCCCAGTGCAAATGCCAGCCTTTGAGAGGCTGAAAAGTTGTTCCAGGTGCCTTGTGGAGGCACATTCTTGGGCTTTTCTGGCCTCTTCACTTGCACCAGGATTCCCCAGTCTCTGCTGCTTATGTGAGAAGATGTATTTAGGATTTTTCCTCTGCAAGGTGTTGGTCACTTCAAAGTGATCCAGCTGCTTCCATCTTTAACCCCTGACACTCATGTGGTCACACAGTATACTCATTCAGACTCTGAAAACTGATCTGTTTTTTTTTTTTTTTTTTTTGGGTGGGGGGGGGGGGGGGGGGGGGGGGGGGGGGGGGGGGGGGGGGGGGGGGGGGGGGGGGGGGGG
>JAVJGJ010000061.1:29735484-29792341 GCA_035590215.1 Microhierax caerulescens
CCCCTTTCCCCCCAGCGGGCCTGTCCTGCAAGCCCAGGGCTGCTCCTTCGCACCTGATGAGGTGGGAATCATTTATTCCTCTAACAAATAGACCTCTTCCTATGTGTGTTTTCCCTGAAGTTATTTACACAATGTTGTTTGCTTTGAGGTCTCACACACTGTAGTTTGCATATGGTGCTGGAGTTACCGATGGTTGTTCTTTTGGTTGTTGATTCTCACTTCCCGAAGTATGCCTTCAGCTGCCAGTGCAGTTGTGTAGCTGTAGGGGCTGCAGCCTGAAAGGCCACAGGTCCAGTAAAACTGGAAGAGTTTTCTCCAAGGCCCACGGTATGAATGGTTGTATCCAGGTTCGAACCAAAAGACAGGGCCGG
Organism: Microhierax caerulescens; assembly: GCA_035590215.1. NCBI lineage: Eukaryota > Metazoa > Chordata > Aves > Falconiformes > Falconidae > Microhierax > Microhierax caerulescens. Next base: position 29,735,856 of record JAVJGJ010000061.1, read on the forward strand.
AGCCATGTGGCTTTTGCATCATTGCACTGGCCAGAAAAAAGGAAGGCTTAAACATTAATGAATGTTCACAGCTACCAGTCCTCTGCTCTAAAAAAACTCAGTGGGGTGCAGTGATGAAAAGCCAACCCTGTGTGTGCTTCAGGTCTTTTTCTCCGAGGGCATTTGCCTGGATATATTCAGGTAAACAAAACTGATCTTTGGTTACGTGAGTGCTATGGGACGATATCTAATGTTTTCTCAGTATACCACTAATAATATGGGGATGGCAAACAACTTCTGCTTTCTCTAACAGTTTTTCTAATAACTGTTTTATAAGCTAGCAATAAATCTGTGAAAATCTGAGTTTGCAGTGGAGATACTGGCTCCAAAAGGGAAAGCGTGTTGAGCTGTCTCGCTTGTAGTGCATGAAAGGCTGGGAAGAGCTGAGGGGGACAAAGTGGTACCAAATGTTAGGTAGCTGTGGACATGGTTTAAAGATAAGAAATCATGTTGGCATCTATAGCTGATGACATGTGCCCCATCCCTGTTCTGTCTTCAGTTCTATGAAAATTTGGACTCAAATGGATGACTGTAGAGAGGGGAGATAACATATGTTTAATTTCTTCAGTAAAGAAAAACATAACTTGTTTTTCAGTCAAGTGCTAGGTTATGACAGCAATTAGGATGAATGCTTGAAGAAGTGTTTCAGTATTTCTAGTGTATAATTTTGAATGTCAAGGTGCCCTGACACTGTGTTATGCAGAGAGCAAGGTGGTATAAGAAATATGCTCTTTCTTTTAGTGAGGGACAAGTGAGTTATGATAATTATAAATTAGTTGTGCAAATGATTATTCCTTTACTTGTGAAAAAATACAGTTAGCTGAAGAACCTTAGTACTTCTCCTGAAACCAGAACAATGGATCGTAACAGATACTTTCACTGGTTCCTGATTTTCCTGATTCTCATCTTGGAGACCTATAGTAGAACAGAAGGCACTGCAAGTCAGTAGTTTCATTGGTAAAACCTAGTTATAAATGAGACTGTGAGAGGATGGCTATCGCTGGTCTGTATGACCAAACAGACTCAAAGAACACATATTTAGGCCCCGACTGAAGAAAGTGCATATGCATGTGCTGAAGTCTCCCTGAAACCAATGAGATTGAAAGTATAGTGTGGTAGGCTTTGAAGGGCTTTGAAAGAGGAGACAATGGTTGAAGCAAAACAAAAGAGCATGCCATCAAAGGATGTAAAGCAAAGTGACAGGAACAAAGTGACAAGTTAGGAAAATGCTCTTTGCTCCCACATTCTGAATGGCTGTGAAATCAGCTTTGTACTCATTAGAGCCAATGTAAAGGAACTTGCTGTAAATGAAAATGAATGGCTTAGTGGCTGGTGTTTTGAGTTCAGATGTGTAGGTGAGTGGCAGGAAGCTCAAGGAAGCGCCAAAGTTTGAGACATTGTGCAGAAGGAAGAATCAGGAGTCAGAGGTGGCCCAGAGGCAGAGTCTTACAGTGAGGCTGGAGGAACCTGAAGACCACCCCAGGTTTCAGACTTGAGTAATCAACAAGATGCTATCCAGCTCTACAGTATTTGGTATCCTTTGCCACCTTCTAACCATGGCCAGACTGCTGTGAGAAGATCTTTGAGAGGCAGACTGAGGATTCTGTGTGGTTGGAGGAAATCAGGTCTGAACTAGGTTGATGTGTGAGTAAAATGTGCAAAAGATTTAGTGGCAAGAAATCCCAGGGGCAACTGGGTGCAGCAGATTGGATACAGCTTAGCTGTGAATGAGGAGGAAGATGGAATGAGAGCTACAGGCACAAGTGGGATTTTGTTTTTAGGGAGAGGCACACCAAAGCAGACCAGGTTCATGAGGAAGAAAGAGCAGAGAAAAAAAAAAAAAAGAAGAGAGAAAGGGTAAGGAGAGCAGGAAAAGTGGCCGTGACATGGTTTAGCAGATGGTTGTGGGGGAGTGAGGTGATTAGAGAAGAAGAGCAGATGAATCTTTAGGAGCAGGGAGGGAGTTGTACATGGGAGGTACAAGACTTATCTTGTTTTGACTGTTTTCTCTAGGAAGAACTCAACAAGCTTGCATGCAGAAAAAAAAGATACAGAGGTAGAATATAATTATCATATGCATTAATATACAACAGAAATAATGTGCAATAACTACAAGGTAAATAATAAATATCACTAGCAGTACTAAAAAACTATATATATATATATGTGTGTGTGCGTGTGTGTTCCTGTACACATGCTCCTATAAAAGGATCTGCCCTGAAGAATTCCTTTGCATTTTGTCTTAAATTAGACAGTATTGAGGAACAAAAGCAAACAAGGAGGAAGGATTTACAGGGTCTTCTCAGGCTAGCCTTACTGATTCGAGTCTTATGTAATGAAATAACAAAAAACATCTCTTTTTGTCTGTGTTGTCTAGTGGCCACAGCAGTCACTGTGCCACAGAGCTGTGGGGACCCAACAGGAGTGCATGAAGTTTCCAGTGCTCAGCCCCTGGCCTTGTTACCACCAAACGCTGGTCTTCTGCTTCATTTGCTTCAGCTGCCCAGTTGCGCACACACAACATGGTTCCTAAACCATTCCTCTGAGCCATAGCAACCTGCCGACATTTGCTAAAAGTTTACTGCTAGCCTGGGTTTTGTTCCAGTAAGTTTTGTGGACATGAGATGTGCTGGCACGTCAGCCCAGCTTGTTTTTTATGTGAAACAGATACTACAGGGCAGTGGGGAGATCAGACCTCCTTATATTTCCAGTCTTCTGTAGGCTGTGGAGACACCACTGCTGGGGTTGAGAAGGGAGGTTTTTCCCTTAGCTTTTATAACAAGAAAATGAAATAAAGTGTTATTTCTTTCCTTTTTTGATGCTAGCAGCTACTTGCCAGACCAAGAAACCAAGTCAGTTCTTGTAGGCTACCCAGTAAAAATTGCATGATATTCTGTTGGTGAACGGTTTTATATCTGTCTCAGTCATCAAAATACTTGTAGCATGGTAGACATAACTGCATAGTAAAGGAATGTGTACTCGGCAACATTGCTATTAGCAGGATGTAAACACCTTAGAGTTTATCAGTGTTATGGGAGATATTTATTACTTGAGTCTTACTAAGTCTTTATCACAAAAGGGAAAAAACAGAGAATTTGGAAGGTAGAAGTTAGTTTCATTAATCAGCAGAGACAGGCATGGTAAGATTCAATCATTATAAATGCAGATATTTTGATCTGTGAAGGTATGGCAAATCAACCATTTATAGCACATTGATGTACAGCTGCAGGAGATCACAGAGGATCAAGGTGCTGATCTAGTCTAACTTTCTCTATAACACTGTCAGAGGACTTCCCCTATCCAGGTCCAATGATAAGTCTTGGGCTACAGGAGGGCTTCTGGAAAAATATCGGAACAAAATAGCTCCACAGTGCTAGAGAGTCTGTCACCGGCCTGAACCCAGTGCTCTTCTCTGTTGAAACTGGGAGCCTTGTTCCCAATCTGAACTTCTCTAGTTTAACTTCTAGCTCTTAGTCTTCATAATTGGTATTTGATAACCGTAACTGGTTTAGCTATAGATTCTTGTAATGTCCCTTACCTCTGGGTCAAAAAGCATCTGTTATCAGATTTTTGTTGATTATATATGCATTAATATTACTGATCAGGTCATCCTGCAAGCACCTCTCCCTGAGCTCTCTTTCATTTTTCTCATGGATAGCACTGGAGCCTTTGCCATTTTCATCTTTCTGCTTGAATTGTGGATACCAGAGCTGGGTGTGGTGTTACTTTAACAGTCAATTCAGGATTAGACAGAGAGGCATTGTAACCTCCCCAAATCTGCGTAGACAAATACATTTCGCTTTAGTAGTTTCGGTACCAGCAACCTCCATAGAGCTTGTCAGCCACTGTTTGCCCACCATGAACTTTAAGCTGTCTCCAGTCAGTGTTTCTCAAAACATTCTTCTTTTTAAACTGTCTTCATTTTAATCAATTGTTTGCCAGATGTGTAGCCTTGTATGTGGTGAATTTAAAATATATAATCTTTGTATTTAGCCCATCTAGGGATAGAGAGCAGGTCACTGGTACAAAGCAGTCATCTTTATTTACTGTGTCTGCAGTCGTTTGTCACTGACAAACTTCATGACTCTGTATTTGTTCCCAGTCACTGATAAGCGAAATGACTGTAGCTTTCCAATCATGTGAATGGTTCGACCAGATTCAGTAATACTGGTCAGGGCTAATTTGTGTATTAAATGAGCTATTTCACTTCTTGTTTATTACTCGGGTTCATGGCGTTAGACTCTACACAATTAAGGAATCTCTTCTCTTTGAGTCCCTTGGTACCTTGATTAATTTTAATCTTGACATCTTGATTTCTGGCTAAATGAGTGCTCATTTTCACCCTTGTCTTTTGTCATTAGCTTAATACCCTCCTGAATACTTTAGCCTGTCTCCTGAAAGACTTATTCCCTTCCACTGAAATGACAGCCAGCCACATTGTACAGTCTCTTTTCGCTGTAGAAGATGGACCTGCACTGCTGAAAACGGAGGGGCTCTGCCTTTACTTAACTGTTCATTTTTGGAATCACATATGGCCCTGTAATTTGAGTCACAGCTCTCAGAAATCAGCGCTGTTCAAAGTATTAATTCCATCCTCCCTCATATAACGTTCCTTGCAAGGACTCTTGGTTGTTCTTGAATCTGTCTTCACTGGTGTGCTTGTCTCCTTGCACACCAGGCTGCATTGCAGTTCACTGGTACATCCCATATACCTCTGTCCTCTCCCACTACCTCAGCTGTCAGATATTTCAATAGTTTTGGGGTTTGAAAATGTTCTGTTACTTGTGAGCATGAGGCTGGACTCGATGACCTCCTAGGTGCCTTCCAACCCCAAATACTCCATGATCCAGTCAGAAGCTCTTCTCCCATCCCCATCATCTGGATGAATTTTTCTCCATTCTCCCGTTTATGAACTGCCAACCATTTTATGTGGTCTGCATCCTGCCTTCAGCTGGCAACTATAGTCTTATAAAGACAATATGTGTTTCTACACAGCGTGGAATAGCAGCTTGTGTGGTGTATGTATTCAGCAGAGGAAAACGAGCCAATTGAAGTGTTGCTTTTTTGTTTTTAATTACATTTTTGTTTCCTTCCCAGGCTTCTCTCTTCTACATACTTACACGTGTGCCTCCAGAGGGAGGATTCAATAGGATGATGAAGTGAACTGGAATGTTTAAAAATAAATCAAAATTTTGTAATGAAACATGTTCTGAAAGAATCCAGTTGCTATAGGGATTTTTTGCAAGGATGCAGTCCTTCATCTTTCATTACTCAAAATAAAGGTTTTCCTTCCTTGAGCCAAATGAGAGTTTTCTTACGCAAGCTTTGGAGCCTGTTCAATGTCATCTGGATGGACTAGTCACTACAAGACAGTATTACTCATCCCACCCCTACATAAAGCAAACCCATTAAACTTCACTGCATGTGGTTTGTGTTTGGGGTTTCATTCATGGGAGTTGAAAGTGCCCGAACTACTGGAGCACGGAAGTGAAACCCTGAGAGGATTCTCCTTCAGTCACCACCAGCCAACAAAACAAACACTTCCACCATCTCAAAAGCTCCCTCAAATCTGATTTCAAGGCAGCTTTTCTCCTCTTAGCCAAATCTCCTGTGCTGACCCTCACCCACTCTACGGTACCTGTCTGAACATCTCTGTCCAGAGTTTCTCTTCCACTTGTAGTATGTGCAATTTACTTTCTTAGTATCTTCTACTTATAAACCTGCTGAAAAGTCAATAGGTTAATTATTACTGATTTGGAATTAGAGTCTAATTTTGTTGTAAACAGTTTAACTGCTGGTCTTCCACCCTGGTCTTAATACAGTCTGTGTTTAATTGTTACCCACCCTGGTATATCTGCCAAGAACCACGTTTTATCTGACATGTTAGTTATTAACAGTTTCTGCTCTTGATGAAGGTGTTTGGGTGGGTTTGGGTTTTTTTTTGTTTGTTTCTTCATTTTCATTTCTTTTTTCTTTTTCTCTTCTGGTGTGCAAAGGTTTCCTAAAATGAAAACAATACTTTTTCATTAGATACATGTGTGCACATACAGGTAATATTTGGGGTGGGTTTTGGGTTTTTTTTTGTTTGTTTGTTTGGGTTGGGTTGGGGTTTTTTTTGAGCAGGGGTAAACCAGAAAATTCTATAACAGGAAGTTGAAAACTTCTTTGGATTTACATCAAAAAAACAAACTTAGACAACTCTTTTGACAAAGTTCTCTTACCCTTACAACAAAAACAAACAAATAAAAAAACAAGTGAATATTCATGGACCAGTTATAATGGAGATGCATCACTTGAGCATTTTGTTTACCTGGTAGCATCCTCCCATATCTTTGCAGCATGTTAACACTGAGTCTGAATGCAGGAGTGTCTTGATTATCTTCTTTGACGGTTTTTTTGCATGTTGGAATTCGCATAGTAAAAATTTTCTCATGATAAGACATGTAGGATTGGCTTTGTAAAAGTACAAGCATGACTTTGTTTTCCCATTCCACCACAAAAGGCTCTTCCCTCCAGCCCCCACTCCTCCATCTTCGCAGTTCTTCCAAAGTAAGAAACAAAGATAACTTCTGAGAGAGAGGAGGGCAAGTTGTGTACCCCAGCCTACATGTCTCAGCATGGACCAGTGCCGAATCTGTGTCTGGCTTTGAGCTTTTATGTCTATCCGTATGTTTTGATGCTGTATTGTAATTATTTATAACCCAGCATCTGAAAGATAATTTCTGTTCAAGACTCTAAGGTTGGCAACTTGAACATGTACCTGAAGTGGGGAAACGATTCAAATTTATCTGATGTTTTTTAAATTGGTCTTTGTAAGGAAGCAGCAATATTAACGTGACATTAGTGTTCATGAACAGCAGGCTAAACCCAAGAATGGGTGAAATGTGGGTTCTTTTATTCGCTGTAATCTCCTTTCTAATAACCACAGCCCAGAAAGTAAATGGCTTTAGAAAAGGAAAAAAAACATTTATGTTTCAACTCAGTGGCCTCAGTGTTGTCATCTGGTGCCATAAAGTGTTGTCCTAGGATAGTCTGGCCTCTGGTTGACGTTCCCAAAGGCTGCATGTCTCCTGTCGGTCCTGTGCCACAATTGTCAGCCCTGCCCAGGACCAGGGGATCCCAGAGTGCTGGGTGCCCCTGTGCAAACACTGGCATTGTGCCCTTGCTGTCCAGGGCTGTGTGGTCCCTGCTGGAAGGTCTGTAAGGAGCATCCAGCTGGTGAATGCTAGTTCTGGAGCAGGTAGGTGAATGCTTAAAGACCTTCCATATGGTGATAATTTCTGATCACCACCACTAACTTCACCACCCTGTTTAATGGAAGTGGAAGGCCAACTGTGGTCAGTGGCAGCGTGAGGGAGGACAGCACTTGTGACTTGTTCTGAGGTGCATCTGGCATTGTTTTCTTTCATATACCTGGCACCTCGTGAAGCAGAGGATTGCACCCTTGTGTCTAGGTACTCCAGCTACAGAGTGATAGAGCGTGCTGGAGGGCTGCATTCCTTGAAGCTGTTTGCAGGGCATATTTCTTCCATCAGAGACCTTTGCATCTCTCTATTTTGCTTCCTTGCAAATCTCCTAATTGTTTTCTGTCTCTCTTCCCTCTGTGGCATGCCTCTGTGCCCTGTACTTTGCATGCTAGACATCATGCTGTGCCGCCTTCTGCCCCAGAAGGTCTATGTATCTCCACCTCCCATGGTACCAGGTCTGTCTGTTGCTTCTTTCTTTCTCTTCCCCATGCTACTCTCTTCTCCCTTCACAGGATTTATCATTGCCTGCCTTGTGCCTGTACTTCCATTCGCTCATAGTCTTCAGTAAGGTCTTACCTACTCTAGCCTGTAAGGTCATCCCTCTTTCCCCTGTTTCTTCTCTGTCTTCCAGGCTCTTCATCTTCAGGAACCCCCTGCTTTTTCCACATCTAACCAAGCATCCTTGCACACGTGCCTCTTTCCCACCCCATATTTTCCCATGCGTTGCCTCTTTTCTTTACTTCCCTGGTCAGAGTTGTGCCTATTGGTGCCTCAAATATCTCCAGATCTTCTGGAGCTGGTTGGAGGTGATGTTCTGAAATTTTAATATTACAGAGAAATGCTGCCAAGCACTGGGCAGTCCTGGGAGCACTTTGACCGCTCACAGTAAGGCAAGAGTGGCTTCTCCCTCGTGCTTTTGGTGTGCTGTTGCCATATGGAAATGGCAGATGGTGTTGATCAGGAAGTTAATCTAGAAGCGTATCCGTTTCATGCCGTACGTGAAAGATTTGTTCATTAAACTTAGAACTCTTAATTTAAAGCCAATTAACAGAGTGATTTGAAGAGACTTGTTGTTTTTGAAGTTCAAAAGAGATGCTAAGTCTCTGATTACAGCCTTTGTACATTCCAGAACCTGTATAACTATTGCAGTGTTGCCAACTCTCCCGGGGTTTTTTGTCTCTTTCTTCCCTCCCCCCACCCCCTACCCCCCTTCATTTTTTTGAGTGATGCAACTTTTGCCATCGGCTGGAATAGTTTGGTGAAGCCGTATGAATGCCCAGCTTTCTTAGCAATTTTAGCTGTACATTTGGGGGTGGGTGGGTAGAACTAGTGTGTCTTTCTATCCTGTTTGCTGAAAGCCAGCACAGCTCCCTCCTCCCTTTGGCAGCCCAGTATTGCTCCTCTCTGAGCAGGAGCTGGGGAAGGAGGTAGCAAAAAGGAAAAAGACCTGAGCAGCCCTGTGCCCTCCTAACACCACTTCTGTCAGCATGGGGTTGCCTCTGCTTCCTTTCCTGTCTCCCAGAAGCTGGTAGGGACCCACCACAGAAGCTTTCTCAAGCTTGGAAGGGGCAGCAGGGGCCTCACACAGACAGCTACTGCTCTGCACGCGCATGCCCCAGCACACAGCTCTGATTTCCATGTGTAATCAACCCTGTAGGATTGGCCCAAGCAGACTATTTCTAAGAAATGTCAAGATGGGAGACCTTGTGTCTGGAGAACCCCAAAAGCGATTACTTCTGAATTAATACTCACACTGCTTTTACCTGAGATTGATATTCTGTAAACACTTGTAGATCCTTCAGCAACAAACAGCATGTTTGGATACTCCCAGCATTTAGTAGTGGCATGTGTACGGAAAAAAACGTTCTTTAGTAATTTGAAGCTGTTGCTGATATAAATGAAAGTAGAGGGGTCAAGTTTTGCTGTGTTACAGAGCCTATGACTTCACCGGGTTAACCGCTGCTACTTCCATGTAATTGAGAACATAATTTGGCTCAAACCCTGGGAGACTGAACAGGATCACAGCAGCCACTGTATTAAGGCAATGTTCAAAACAGTGGGCTCACACTGAATTTCATAAGCAGATCATGTATTCAGAAGGCTTTAGATGTATGACACAGTCCACTGCAGGAGAAGAGATGGTGGGAGTATCTCTTTGTTTATCTTAACTAAAACAGCACACTAGGAAAAGCTATCTCACATGGTGTTGTACCTACATAGGTGGCAATGTGGCAGAACAGATAAAGTATCTCTCTGTGGGAGCCTGAGGACAAACCTGGTAAAAGCTGTGCCAAGGCTGCCCTCAGTTATCCCATCTCCCATCGGTCGCAGCAGGACAGAAGCAGTGGAACTTCATCCTGGCTGTGCTGGGGTAGGGGTGGTGCTGGTGTCAGCAGCCAACACACCTCCATTGTGTCTCCTTGGGGGTGATGGCACCTCACTGGTGCTGCTGGGGCTGTGCATGAGGACGTCAGGTAGAGGTAGACTTAAAATGAAGAAGGGGACAGACATTAGTCTGCAAAAGCCTAAAATATTCACAAAAGCAGAATGGTTGCTGGAAGCCTTCTTTGGAAACCCCTTCCAGCTGCCCGGGGAGGAAGGCAGCATTCAGCGACTGTGGTGGCTTCTGGAGGATTGGACCCATGTCACAGTGTCACTGGCAGCATCTGCCCTCTGCCAGAGAGGCTCGCTCCCTTGCTGCTACTTAGTCTTTGAGCAGAGGTGGCCAAAATTGCTGATTTATTTTTCACGAAAAAGCTGGGGGGGGTGGTGGGAGCGGGGAGGGAAGGAGGCAGAAATCTATGTTTAATACTCTGTCTAGGAGAGGAGAAGGGAGTTTCCTGATGGAAGAAAATCCCTAAGAAGGAAATAATGCTTTTTCAAGAAAACAGTGTGCGGGGGTATGGCTGATGAGTGTCTGTTTATTCCCAAGTTTGCTGGCAGTCCTGCACAAGCTGATGCCCTCCAAAACAGGCATTTTGGGACAGCACTTTCAACCATTCCTTGAGCACTCTAGCGGGAGGGATTGTTTTATTAGGAAAGTTTACGGCTTCTTGTTTTCCCTCAGAGGCAAATGTGACTTTGTTGTTTTTAATTCTGTTGGGATTTCTCTCTTTTAATATACAACGCAGCTGTTAAAATAGCTGGGGTTGTCTAGGGCAAATCATATAGCACTTTCCTTGTTCAGATTTCAGATGGCTGACTTCTTAGTGTTGCTGCAGAATTGTATTACAGGTCATATGAATAGTGCTGGTATTAGTGTCAAAATCAATTACCCAACTCTCCTCCTGCAAAGAAAGCTACAAACCTTAGGAACAATCTGAGTAATCCATTCTGGGTTTCTAATTCTGAGTAATGACGGAGGGCAGAGACTTGTGCTTAAATAAGTGCACAGGGTCTTTCTCCATATAGTCACTTCTAAATGCATGCTCTTTACAGGAAAAAGCAGGCTCCCTGTGAAACCCTTTTTCATGCCAAATGGCTCGCTGCTAAGATTAATCTGTCATTGAATTTATAAATTCTGTGTGGCACAGAGCAGCAGAAAAAGTTTAGCATTGAACAGAAAGCAAACTATGTATTGCTTAAAAAATGAATGTTGTGCTCCTGGATGGTGTGGATTGACTGCTTCCATCAATATATCTTCTTATACTGGTAATAAAAATATTTCCATAGCCTTGTGCCTCCAAGGATCTCAAAGCACTTTGCAAACAGGGCAAAGTAGTATTTCCTATTTTACAGCTGCAGAAACCAGCTGCAAGAGAGGTTAAGCTTTTTGCCCAGGGACACTGTGGAGACTGTAGCAGAGCCAAGATGGGAACCTAAATCTCCAGAGCTCCAGCATAGTGTCCTGATCACAGGCTGCACCAAAGCACAGCAGGGGAGCCTGCTGGTCACTGACACTTGGCTAGCATCCATGAAACTTGGGAGGTGTGATATGAAATCCATGTTGGTTCTCCTTTGCTCCCTGGTCTCTGTCACAGTCTGTGGGTGGAGGTGCTGAGCAGGGCAGGATCCGGCCAGGGAGGATGCTTGTGTCCTAGGCTGGGATGGTCAGCTCTGGTTGTGGGTGCCTGTGGAAGGAGAAAGATTTTTGGTCACTACTGACTTAGGGAAAACTTGGAGCCTCTCATCCAGTCTGCTCTGGTCCAGGCACCCTTATGAAGCAAAAATAATTATAGACTTATTACCCTAAACCCTGTAAGATTGGTGTAGTTGCATTCTTTTTTTTTTTTCCTAATCCAGTATCTGAGAAGAATTTACCTCTTTAATACAACCATTTATTAGAAACGTATTTTTTAAATTCATAATTAATCTGAAAAGAGAGCATGCAGCTACAAAGGGCAGATTTTCAAATAGAGACTTAAAGTCTTGTCCAATTCCAGGTGGATAAATGACATACCTGAAAAACTGGGTCCCTACTGAGGTGTCTGTGGCAGGGATTTAGAGATCTCACTTCAGGCACCTCTCTGGAAAAAAGGATGGCTCTAACCTGCATGTTTCACAGCAGAAAAATTTCTGGAAGCCCCCTTGGGCATGAGGCTGCCCTGAGGGTCAGGGTAACAGGGAGGGAGGAGGCTCAGAGGGATGCGAGGACAAGCATCTGGTTTCAAACAAAAGTGCAAAGCCTTGAAAGGAGGGACTAAGAAGAAACAGGTGGGGGGCTAGTAATATAGCCTCTGAAGTTTATTTGCTTAGCGAACAGAAGCCCAGGCTGTCAGACCTAGGTCAAATACTCCTCCAGTTCGAGTGTATTTATTTCATACGTGGTCTGTAACCCAACCTGATTTCTGGATTAAACCACTGTAAAGTCCTGGCCCCCAGGAACCCATCCCGTGTTTGCCATCAGGCCCAGCACATGCCGGGGCAGGACCTTGAGGGGCCACCTCGGTATTCCCTGGAGCCTTGTGTCATCAGTAAAGCCTGTAATTGTGGGTCCTGTCATTTCCAATGCAAGCCTTGCTGTTTACAGCTGCAAGTCGTGACCACAGATTCATCACTTGGTTGTCCCATTAATGTGAGCTGTGCCTGAAGGTCATCACTTAGTTGTCCCATTAAGTGAGCTGTGCCTTAAGGCTCCTGCTCTGTAGGCTGCCATCCTGCTGGTGCCCTGGCAGTGGTGGCAGTGGTGGCAGTGCTGGAGGACCATATCCACCATGCACCAGGTCCCTCTGGGGTGCCAGCAAGGGTGGCTCTGTATTTATAGGAAAGCTTTAAAGTAGATCAGAGGCAGTGGTTTAGGACAGCCTGTCTTGAGCAGTGGTGCAATGTGGAGGGTCCCCAGCAGCGGGTGTGAGGGAGCGTGGGGCCATGCACTGGCTGCGCGGAGCCGTGGGGCTTAGCATGTAGCAGGGAAAGAAGGGTCTTCACTTTCCTGCTTGTCTGTCCTGAAGTTACAGCATGAAATCTGCTTGAAAACCTGCAAAATAGCAAGAAGGGAAAACTCAAACCAATCACAAAAAGAAGTGTCTACAGCCAGGGCCATGAACAGCTAAGGGGTAAAAGCTGTGCATTGCACAAGGGAGTTCCTGAAACCTTTATGTGCTCTGAAACCTTTGGGAGAGTTAACTTTTTAATCCAAGGTATTCAGGAGTCAGTGGATCCTCCAGAGTGAAAGGAGCAATGTCTGAGCTGGCACAATGTCAGTAAAACTACCTGCGCGCACACACAAAAAAAGTTTTCTGGTTTCCCAGACATTTTTTGGCTCATGCCATTAATTCCAGTAAAGTAAACAGCCGGTGTGCTCCAGAGTATCTCATGAGCTGAAAAATTTGCATCTGAAAATTTGCATGTGAAAAATTGCAGATCTGCATTAAAATTAGAAAGGAAAGGAGGAATTAGCAGTGGGTTTTCCCAAGACCAGCCTGAGGCTGGTAGCACCAGATAACCCTGTGGGTTCTGTGAAAACAGGAGTCACGTGGAGACATTTGAAATAAACCAAGTTAAAATGGGGTGAACAGAAGTATTTGCAGTCAGAAGTGAAGCATCCCTCCTCATTTAAGTGAAGCCCCGTTTTTACATTAAATTTGGGATACCCGTATGTTTGCTTTGGGGAGACCAGTTAAGTTTGAGTCATGCGGAACAAATGATCAAGCTACCAAAAAATGCGGGAGCAGTTATTTTTCATGGACTTAAGTTAAAAAAAAAGAGGCTATTTGCGCTTTTGGTGTCATCTTGCTTCATGGAGCTTTCACTGGCACTTAATTCACCATTTGTAATGGGGGTAAAGATGTAGCTGATTTTCAGATGCGACCGGTCAGGGTAGAAGAATTTACTTGTGAGAGAGGAACTGGTGATGTTAACCCTCACCAGTGAGAGCTGGATGGGGTCTGGCAGACCCACTGTGGCTTATCCGTAAGCACTGTTGAAATGTTCTGGTCAAGGCACTGGTACAGAACTATCATAGAGAATAAGCACGAACTGGGAAAAAGAAAAAAAACAACTTAAATGTAATTTTATCTGTACTTTTATTGGAACTTTTTAGCTGACTCAGTTTTTTGTTAAGGTGGGCTAAGTCATGTGTAGGATGGACAAACCGGTTTTGTACACGCTACATATTTGCATCTCACCTGTCCTTAAATCCCGGAAAGCCCTGTGGACCTGTAAGCTTTATTATGTAGCCCAAGCTTACGTGGTGAATAAAGTATATTCTGGTCCTGATTCTTTTAGGTCTTCAGCTGCCTGAAGCCAGGGGGATGTGAGAATACCCATCCCTTTGCAGGGTTTTGTCTTTTTTGCCTGTAACTGCAGGACTGGCTGCACCACTGGAGATAGAAACCTAGGTGATCTTTGCTGCTCACCATTTACTTTTGAGCTCTGCCAAACCATCGGCTGCTTCCTTGTGGAGCTGATTTTGTTTGTTTTGTGAGTGGTGACCAGAATCTGGTTTTGTTTTATGTCCTATAGGGTTGCTGAGCTGGAAGATGCACATCTAAGATGGAAACTTCTGCTTCAACGGCTGCTGGGAAAAAAGAAGGGAAAGGTGCAGTTCTGGAGGGGAATGGCTTTGCGGAGACGGGGAAGAAACCCACTCCTTTAGCAGCTGCAGGAGCAGCAGTGGCACAAGGAGGTACTTTAAGATTTCCACAATTTGAAAGCAGCAGGGGTGTTTTTCATTAGACTGTAAGAATTTAATAAGTACAGTGGCATCTGTCCTCCTGTGAACATGCTGGGTTTATTGGGGTTCTTGGCCATCGGAGGTCACAGGAGCGGGAAGTTGTGTCACCACGTGGTGTCCAAACATCACTGCACCATGATGAGTCACCGCTGCTCCCAGCAAACTGGGCTGGGGTGAGGGAGAGGATGGGTGGTGAGAAGTGGCTGTTGGAGAGCTGAGGCATCCCATCACTGCTTGCCACTGACTAACTGGTGCTGCGTGGTGTAGGCAGCATGGTGCCTGCCACTCCTCCGAGGCTGGCTGGAGCTGAGGAGTATCCTGTTATCATGGCTCGGGAGGGGTGCTGTGTGCCTGCTGTGATCCTGCTAATGGGCTAAACAGACTGCACCATCTTCTGTCATTGCTCCTGGAATTTCATGGTTAGGGAGGAATCTGGGATTGTCCAGCCCAAATGCAGGAATGTTCACAAAGAAACACCCCCACTTGCGCCTTCCCTGTTAATGCCAGAAATATCTCAGGTCCTGATTTCTTTTTCTGTCAGTGTTTTTGAATTGGGAGGCTCTTGTGCACACCTGCAGGCATGAGGTTGTGCTTGGTGCATGTGATGCCAGTGTGCAGAGCGATGTGCAGGCATGCTGCTCCTACCTCCTCTCGATGTGCAGGCATGCTGCTCCTACCTCCTCTCGCCTGCTGTGGCAGGCAAAATACAGCTCCAGAAAACACATCCCTCTCTGGCACACATGTGCTGGTGGATCTCCAAATTGGTGCCAGGCCCTTCATGGTGGCTCCAGCTGTGGCCAAGGCCGTGCCCACCGGGGAGGCATCATGATGCCCTTTCCACATGGGGACTGGGACTGGGCATCTTTTCTGGACAGGTTGTTAGGAGAGAAACTTAGAAGGGGCTGTACCAGCTTGGATGTGACAAGAGACATCCCAGCTGTGTAACTTTGAAGGCATCTTTTTTTTCCTCTTTAAAATATACCTTATTTGCTACCCAGAGTCTACCCCAAAATGAAGCCTTCCCCTCCTCCCCTTCCTTCACTGCAGGGTGGTTTCTCACTACCCCAGGAGAGCAGCACAACTCTTCAGTGGGCTCCTCTATTCCTTAGGCAGCTCAGCCAGAGAATTTGTTTTCTGTTGGCTGAGTTTTGAAGATTGTTCCCAGCCCAAATTGCTTAAACCTGCTTTACCTATTCTTCCTTTTCAACAGCTTTGTTACTCAGTTTTTGTTTCCATGTTGACCCGGGAAGATTCAGATATACAGAATAAGGTAGCAGCTGCTAGATTGTAATCTGAGAGTAGTTTGTGTGTTTGATGAACTTTAATAGCTTCTGTTAGCCAAAGGAAAGCTTTTCTTAAAAAGAACTAGAAAACTTTTCACATAGAGTTGTTTGGTGGGAAACACACTTCATGCTGCTGAATGCATCTGAGCCATGTTCCTCATGAGCACTACACGAAGTGGCAGAAAAGAGGGCTTGCTGAGTGGCAGAGATGGCAAAATCTTTTGAATTTAGAAATTTGCCTCCCCCTGGAAATTTTGATCCCTGTTGAAGAAGCACAGGCTGTAGCACTGTAGCAGCCCACTTGAGGCATCATCTCAGTGACTGGGAGATACAAAGGGCTGATTGGCACCAGCAAAGTCCAAGCGTGTGCTAAACTTCAAAACCCACAGATGTGCTGTTATGAATGAACATCTTGTCCCTGCTTGGCTTTTGCCTCAAGAGTGCCTCCACCAAGGAAGCAGTCACTACGTTTCCAGAGATGTGATGGAAATGAGGATGCCATCAGCCCATTTGATACCCCCAGACACTTGATAGGTTTTTAAGCATCCAGTATTATATGTCCTGTTAGCAGTGTGCTCTCGCCTTTGGAAAGAATGATTTACGGGGTCAATATTTCTCCTTTTTTTAAGAGGAAGTGGAGAAGTGAGTGGAGGATTGTTTGAAGATGTCAGGAGAATTGCGATGAAAGCATTGTGTAATGAGATGTAAAGAGTGAAATCCATGCCATGCTGTGAAGAGAAGTGCTCATAAATGACCTAAAATGGCTAGCAGTGAAGCAGCGTGCGATCAGACGCTGGCCCCAGGACTCTGCAGGTGATGCACGTGCTCTTGTGGTTTGGAGGGCTTTTCTTTGAATTCTAGCTAGGCCTAATACACGCCCCTGAAAGGGAGCAGCATGGTGTGTGTGCTTGCAAGTAGAAAAATTAATACAAAGTTGTCTTCTAACATCAGTTAACTGCAAGGTATGATTTAGCAGTTGATAACAAAAAGGCTGTGTAGCGATGTGACTGTACTTACATGGTATTCATGCTAATATAACTTATTTGATTCACTAAACTAGTGTAATTATTCGTAACAGGCCAGAAATATACATATTTATGCTCATATTCTTACAGAAGAAAGCAAACGAGGCATGGGGATTAATTATGATGTTCAGCTTGAGGAGGAGAACAGCTTTAAAGGGAGGGCCTCTGAGCTCCCCACCCTGCTTTGGGGCCATACAAACAAGTCTTTATTCTCATCCAAGACAAACTCTTGATTTTATTTATTGTAGAGGTTTTACTTTTTGTACTAGCATGTGAGAAAGTGGCAGCAAGGCTCAGCTAGTGCTGCAGATCACTAAGCTGCTCTCCAGAGCCAAACAAACATAATTTGCAACACATTTATTCTCCTTTATTCTACTGAGTCACACAGATGGAGTGCCAACATAGCCTGTTTCTCAAATCAGAAGGTTTTCTTTTTCCCTCGTAGAAATCTATAGATTCATAAGGCTTTATTTATAATTAAGGTAATTGAAAGCAATAAACTGAATATTAGTTAAATAATTGAAGAATAGCTATTTTATTGTATTATCACTTAGACTGTTACTATAAGGTAATGATATACCCAATCTCCAGTTCTGGTTCCTGTGCTTTGGATATTTGTCCCAAATGTTTCCAGCCTTGAGGAAATTGAGGTACAGCTGTAGGAAAAGAGATCGGTATTGTTGATGCTGTCAGTGAAGAAGAGTCCTTTCATACTAACAATCTACATCTCATATTTTTAGTCTACTGTAGCTGCCATTTTAAAGACCTTCTGTGAGGTTTTTTTTTTTTTTATAGTATCTCATTGATCAGATGTTCAGAAATTGGCCTCACAGAAATTACATCAGGGAAGCCTCTCCTAGTTTTCTATTTCTCCATAAATCATGCTGGCTAAAGAGTCTTCTGTTTCAGTAGGTGCACATGTGTTTGTGTGACAGGGGTGGAAGCTGGATTTAATGACAGCATGTAGGAGCTATAGGCAAGTCAGATATGCAGAAAAGCCTCTCACTTTCGATGGCTTTGCTTCTGGAAGGGCAACTCATAACACTTCGTGTTTAGAAAACACTTTTGCTGAATGCAAAAGTGCATTTTGCTGCGTAGGGTAGGAGACTTTGGAGCAGGGCACCACATGAGTGAGACTGGGTTGTGTCCTCCAGGCTACCACTGCCACATCCTCCATATCAGCACGCACTAGTAAGCCCAGGCACATGGCTGGAGCAGAAATTTAAATGAGCCAGTCTTTGAAAGGCAGAGATATCTAGGAAGATGTGTTTCTCATCTTGTAATAAAAATTAAATACAAATTCTCCTAAATGCTAACTGCCTGACTTTAACAAGGCCCAGAATGCACCTTTCTCTCTCCACTCCACCCTCTGCATGACACAAACACCAGGTTCCCAAATTGATGGTGTTTATGTTTGAAACATTTTTCTGATGTCTGGCTCTGTCAAGACTAATTTTAGCATTTCTAAAGCTGGGTAAAAATACAGCCTCATTACTTTGATGTCAGAGCATAGTTTACTATTAGTATATTCTGGGGTTTATCATTTTAGTCATGTTTAACACGGCTGCAGCAGGCATGCACTATTAAATCTGGCTTATTTTACATTCCTGTCCCAGATTATTTATTTGGAACAATTTCCTCTCTATCAAAAGACACGGCTAATGCTGAGTTTTAATGTGTTATTTACACAGAAAATAACCTATTTACAACTCAGTATCTGCCGCGGGGAGAATGAATGGGGCAGTGCTCCCTTCATCCTGTTGTATCTGAGTTTAACAATCTGGATTGCTAATAGAACCATTTATCACAGGGTGGTAATTTATTTTATGTTAGCTGCACAGGTCTCCCTGCCTCTGATCTATGGAAATACTTTGTATATAATGAAGTTCAACAAGTCATTTGGTGTAAACATGGGGAAACCAAGCTGCAGAACCAGTAAGACTCTGGCTACACTTTTTCCAGGAGGTAACGACTCTCCTCTGATATTAAGGCTTCAGTTGATGAAATACAGCTCTTTGCCCTGACTGTGCTGTAAGGGCAGAGTGTGGGGCTTTTCTGCAGTGGATGAGAGATTGGGATGGAGTTTGGTCACTTGATTTATGGGCTGGCAGGAATGCTCAGTGCTGCAGAAGTAGCACACTCAGCCCTTTCATAGGCAGAGAAGGGCAGGGAGCACCTCCCATCGCTCTCCAGAGGTCTTCTGTAAGCAAGCCCCGAGTGGCGTTGGCAGGGAGTCCTTGTGCAGTTCAACTTGTCTCAGTGCTGGATTATGGGAAGACCATGTAAATGAGGAAGAGGAAATGCCAGCATCCCAGCAGACCTCAGCTCACTGAAAAAATATATAGTATGTGTGGCCTAAGATTTAAACAAATTAGGAGAACAGCCCCAATGAAGTCATCTCCTCTGTCCACCCTGTAGGGGCATGTATCTTCTCCAAAGAATGTTTTTCATTCAGTTGTTCACATTTTCGGGAAAAGGAATTTAACCAGTAAAAGCACATTCTTAGCTTCCCTTCTCTGTATTGCTTTGCTGTATACAACTTGAAATGATGAGACGTGGTTAACAGAAAAACCTGGGTTGAGTCCAGGAAGGAAGGGGGTGAGTGGTTAAAACCGAATGATGGGAAAATCCTGTAATTTAGACTACAAAATTCTTCTGACAGCCACTGTGATTGTCAGGTGTCTACTGAGTGTAGCTCAGTGGGTCCCCACTTTGGGTAGGGCTTCAGTGCAACCCTACTGTAAGAGCAATAGCAATCAAGAATCATATTTCTTCCCTGAATATTTCCATCAGTCTTAAATAGAAGTAATTATTTTGGGTCTTAAAGTGGATTTCTTTGCTACCGTAGCCCTTCTGGCTGTCCAGATTGCCTACGGGTCTCTCTTTTGTACCCTTTCATGTCCATTTGGGCAGCCTGAGGTCTCAGGGTGCTCAGACTGGTGCAATGCTGATGCTGTTCCTCAGTTCCAGGGTACCCAGGCTTGTGACTAGCTTCCAGCTTTGAATCCTGCTGGTCACCTAACACCTACTCTTTGGGATGCTTTAGAGGGATCCATGTAGAGATGGATGAAGGTAAAACCATACTGTACCATTTTTATGTTCAATGAGCAGTATCAGTGTGCAGACATGGTGGAGAGCAGTCTGGAACCACCAACTTTATTTCTTCAGCTACACGGGACAGAATTTTAGTAATTAAAATTGACAAAATTTGTGCCACAAAAGCACATCTCTTCTTCTGCAAGTCCATGGCTTGCAATGCTGAATCTCTGTAGTCTTTTCTTTAGAACAGAGCAGTACATCTTTGATGGGTAACCCTTGGCTTTGCTTAAACAAGTGATTGGAGTCTGACTTCTTGACAATGGATTATTTTTTTCCTCAGTGGGGAAATCCCTTTTCTGATCCCATGTCCTTGGTTTATCGGTGTGGTAGCCAGCCCTGTGGACAAAGGTGCAAACTCAGAGTAAATAAAGTTTACAGACTCTTTGGGTCACATTGTGTAGCCTTTGCAGCTGATGCTGGAGTCAGTATCACCAAAGCATTTGATGTAGCTGGACTCGATGATCTTAAAGGTCTTTTCCAACCTAAATGATTCTGTGATTTATAACATCATCCAGCGTTCACCAATTGTATACAGCTCCCCCAAACTGCCATACCAGAAGTTCCTACAATTTCAGCCCATTACAAATGCCAAGGTACTTTGAAGACAGAGTAATTTAAACTCATCCCCAACTGCACTGCAGGATTGCATGCCAACTTGAAAAGCTTTTATATATTTAAAATGAAAAAAGGTATTCTTCACAGGCTGGTTCTGTCACTGGTATCCCAACCATTAAGTACCACCTGAAATAATTTTGTATTTTGTGAGTGTATTGTTATTATCATTAGTAATAGTTGTAATAATAATAGCTTCTACTTTTCTATTGTTTTGTAAGATCCAACAGCTTATTCTGGCAAGTACTGATGTATCTTCTTTTCTATGGATCCAGTTTAGACTTCAGTAAAGTGCCTCTTGGAGGGTACCTAAATATAACCTTTTTAACTGATGCTAACTTACCTATTTGTGGGTTGGTCAATCAGAGTCAAGTAAGAAAAGCCAGTGGTGATAATGCATTATATTTATCATGATGCTTTCCTGGACTGTCTCCTCTGTGCTGCCAGTATGTCCCCATAGTTTGGATTTTTAGTACCTTTGGCAACTTTTTGCCTGAGCATCTGAGAATTTTCACAGGTTTTGTGAATTAATTCTCCCAATACCATCCATTCGCCGTGGCATTTGAGCCTGCCATAATCATGGGGGACTAGGAATGGGACTTGTTCTGAGATTGGTTGCCTAGAGTGTCTAGTCTTGGGTCTCTTTGCGTTAGGGTGGAATAAACGACGTTGTGGAGACGCCTGCTTTTTTCCCTTGAGGACTTCATGCCTGGTTTGAGGTGGCTGATGTTAGGTGGATAAATCCCAGTCTTCCTGACTCAGCCAAAATTGCAGAGTGGGGTTAAAACAAGGAACCAAGGTGGGACTATATTAATGCTTTGAAACCCTTCTTTCACATTCATCAGCCCATAGCTTGATGAGTGGTCTGAGAGCCCTGACTGCCAGGTCTGGACTGAAATCTCACCCCATGGCTTCTCAAGTCAGAAGCAAACTCGACATGCAAGTGTCCACACAGCTGGGGGAGCTGCTTCCCAGAGCTGTTCCAGCTTTACACCAACATTGATAAAACTAGTGTTTTAACAGCCCATTCAGAGAGATGGGCATTTTCAAATCCCCACTAAAAAGACAAGGAAAAAAATTAGTAAGTCCTAAAGGCTACAGAAGGCTCCTAAAAATAACACAAGTGAAGGAAGGCTATTAATGCAAAAGTAAATAATTATGTTAAGGGAAACAACTAGAGAGGCCAGTTGTGTAAATCACTTTAAGGGGAACAAGCCTTAGATAAAATCCATTCTTTTATCACACAGATTAAGTCTTTCTTTTGATGCTAAATAATTGATAGGGTTTGGCAGAGCGTTCCACGGCTGCCTGCGCAGAGCAGTGGGACTGCTCCCAGGGTCAGACGAGTGGCAGAGAAAAATGTTCTTAGAAATGCTGTGCATCCAATACCAGCACCAAGAAATGTGGCTTGTATTCCCAGCACTTCGTAAAGAATTTCTGCACGGCCTTGGGAACACATCCATACACCTTAGAGTGAAAGTAGGATACACAGCCCGTTCCTCTGCACTATTTTTTCCTTTTATTAGAGAACATTAATTGTGCTATCTGATGGCTTCTGAGAGCCTAGGACCTGGCAGGGGTTCTCTTACCTTGGTCAGCCCCAACACCACCTGAATACTTGCGCTTCTCTCAACACATGAACATCCTAATAAAACAGGGAGATGCCATTGCTCCCATTCTGCAAACTGGGGACACGGAGGATTTTTCAGGGCCAAAGTGGCTCTAATGGGTTCAGCTGTTTCAGAGAGATGTCAACAACTGGTTGCCTCTGCAGCTGTGGGCATTCATAGGTGGCATACATGGGAAATCCATGGTGATACAGAGGACTTAGCTCAGGTCCCTTGGGTCACCATATCTACTAGCAAATCCTTCCTCTCTGTGATACGCCATGTAATCATGGTCAAATGACTTAAATTCTCACACCCTTCTGCCAAACAGAGGAGTTGTTTCTTTCCCTTCAGGAGAGTTGAACACAAGTTGTCTATGCATCATATAGTGCCTGTGATAACATCACATTGCAGCAGTCGGTACCATTCCCTTTGGTTGCCAAAGGGTATGAAAATGTTCAATAGCACTAACAGGATCTTACTGAATTGGAACTAATTTTTGGCAGTGCCTTTGTCCGGTACCTAGCACAGTGGGCTCATAATTAAGGGGGCTACATTTTTTTTCCAGAACCAAGCGGGACATAACCTGCAGAAAACTTAAAAATTCTTAAATAAATCAATATCCCATGAATTCCGGGTGGGTTCTGTGTTTGGCAGGATGAGTTCTCTGATTTTAATGGTAATAAAAGTGAATAAATCTCAGCCAAGATTGTAAGTTTAGCTCTTGAAGGAACAGAGTGCATGTAGTCTCTTCCTGCTAAGTGGTTTAGGATTATGTTAAACTTGTCAGTTTACATGGGTTTGGAAGTGACCTGCACTGGGTGTTCTGTGACTCCCGTAGTGGTGTTGGCTTGAAGTCAGGTAAACCTTGGTGGAAGGAACTGAGCAAAAGTTTGGGCACGTAGGCTGACCAAGTCCACAATGAAAATAAATAAAAAAGCTATCAAGCATGATCCACATGAACACACATGAAAAAGATTTCATGCAGACTTGTCTGAAAGCAGTTTTGCCTTTTCTACAGTTTGTTAGAGAGCTCCATGAGGTTTTTCTCCTTTTCTATACCTCTTTTCTTCTGGAATCACAGCTATTTTTAAGATTGTATTCCATTGAAAATGCTTCCAATTGTAAGTAAATTGTAAATAAGAACAGGAGTATTGCAAGCAAAATATTTATATTTACTGCCACTAAATCTGATTTTAAAAATACAGCAACATTCGCAGGGATTGGATGGTGCCGTTTTGGCCAGAAAGCTGTTCTGTTCTCTTATATGGATCAGCTCCTGACTTGAACAGATTTTCAAAAAAAAAAAATCACAGCTTGTAACAGATGCATCCTTAACTAAACAGTTAAAGTAGATATTTTGATGACTTCAGTTGTATTGATATAAAAGATTAGTGTCTGAGCATTCCTGAAATCTGTCCAATAGATGTGAGGTATCTTCCTGTAAGCCCCTGGCCCTAAGTGCTCTGCTTCAACAATAGTTTAATCATTTAAAGAAAATGGAGATAACTTCTGCACCTAATGAGATGCTCTGAGACTACAGAGAGTGGTAAGGGCTCAGCACTCCTGATCCTGGGTCCAAAGTGTTGGGGAATTTTTAGATTTTCCCCATGTGAATTTATTTGCTCTGTTTGTAAGGGGGGGAAATGATCTTTTTGTACACTGTTTTTCTATCTGGGGTTCATCTTATTTTATGGCTGCTCTTTGTGGGGCGATGGGGAGAATAAGCAGCATCCTCTTCTGCATGCTGGCTGTGTGAATATCAGCGTCCTGTGTGAATGTGTGCAAGTGCCTTCTCCATAAAGCTCGCGGTTGAGCTAAGTCTTGTTCATATCGGTTCACGGGTAGAGCTGGTGATGTTCTTTCTGAGGCATTTACAGCCACACTTTAAAGCAAAACCAAAGAAACACAAAGGTGAGGACTTTAGGCATTGGTTTGCACATCCCGTTTTAACGAGGGGAATTATTATGTGTTGTGGGAAGCTGACCCGACTTCCAGAGGCTGCTTGTGTGAAGATACCCAATTTTTTGGTGGCTCCCTACAGTGAGGGCACAGAATAGAGCCTGGAGAAAATTAGCTTCAGTTCCTGATCCAGCCCTTCCTTCCTTCATGATTTTGGGAAAGCTGCTTGACTTCCCTTTGCTCCCCTGTTTATATAATGAACTTGCGTTGTTCTTTGGGCCCCGAGGCCCATCCATCAGCATCTGGTTAGCATGTTTATGGCATTGGTCATACTGAAGCACTTAACAGGTCAGACTGCATAAAGGTTGCCTTTCCCCCCTCCCCTCCGCCTGCCAGAGGGTGCTGCTGCCCCTGGGCGCTGTGTTACAAGGGTGACCTTGTTCATATGTCTGAGGTGTCAACCTGCTGCTGTCAAAGGGGGCCAATAAAGCCGATTTGCAGGGTGAGGGAAGATAAGGTTAAGTTCTTATAGGGAAGGTATTTTCAATATCTGTAGTGGAGAGACTGTTTGGGGCTACAGAGATTGACTGTATTCCAAGGGGTCATGCTGTGCTCTGGAATAAGAAAGTTTTTCAGGCAATCTTACCTGGCAGACTCAGTTGGAGAACATGGCATTGTTAATAGCTGTGTAAATCTTTTGTATTGAAACAAGAGAAAGTTACTTTTCCCAGTTTAAGAGAGTTTCCTGCATACATAGTCGATGGGTGAGGTTGATCAAATGCTTTGTTGATGTTTAAAGTACCTGGCCAGAGTTTTAGACAGACCTGGATGAATTCACAGAAACCACGCAGAGCTTCAGGGTGTCACCCTGACCCATGCAATAGGCAGTGGGTTTAGCAAAGTCCTTTGTAATTAGAGTCCTAGGAAAGGTATTGTTCTGGGGGCCAGGTGATGGAAGGAAAAGAAAATCACTCATGTGGGATAACAGCTTCAGAGAAAACCCTAGTTTCAGCTTTCCTTCCCATTAGCCTACTGTGCACGTGCGCACTCTAATACTGTAATCAGCTGCAGAGAAGCTGGCAGTACTATTGTTTGGTTCAATTTTTTCCCTTTGGAACACTCTGGAGGAACCTCCATGCGCTGTTACAAAGATGTCCTTAAAACATCTTCACTGCAGGGTCCTGTATTTCAAATGCTGGAGCAGTGACTCTTAAAATACATGTGAGGTGCCTGAATGTGTGAAAAACACTTGCATCTCTTTTTCTGAGTTTAGTGCATCCTGCATCACTTCTGTAAGCAAGCTAAAAGGGTTGGGAGGAATTTTTTTTTAATTTTTGCAAGTTTCTGTGCATCTTTTAATTCCACCCGAAACAATGTCTTAGCATCTGAAATAAGATCTAAGGCTATCTTTTGGCCACATAGTCACTTGACATTTGAAACAGGCTGGATTTATAGGTAGTTACTAAAAAATATATAGCAAAATGAAAGTCTCAGACACTGAGTTCATGTGCATTGCCCATTGTAAAGATAAGTAACGGCTGTTATAAGATCGCTTAAATGGTTACCTTTGGGACATAAAAGGGATCTTTGAAGACAGTAAGTCTTAATACAGAAATGTTTACTCATAAAAAATACATTTGGAATGGGGGAGGGGAACACATTTCCTATTAATGTGGTTTTTGCCTTTTATGGCAGGTTGTAGCAGGTCTTTAACCTCTGTAGCACTTGAGCAAGGATAGAAATGAGCTTCTCTAAGTATCAGCCCAGAGGGCCTTTTCTCACTGCCTGTATCTGCAGTGTCTCTTGTAAAGATGCTTTAGTTTATTCTTCCTTTCTGTGACCCAAATGAAAAATTATTCTTTTCTAACTTCAAAACCTTCCAGTAGTTAAGTCCTAAGGGCAGAATAGAAATGTCCTCCTGAATTTGGTTCACTTAACCTTGTGTTTTGCAAGGTATGGGGCTGGTGGCCCAAACCAGTGGGAATTTAAAGGCTATGTCATCTGACTAAGGCACGGAAACAGAAGAGGGAACAGGCCCTTGAACACCATGGTTGTAGATACCACAAAGGAGGGATGATATTCGTCCAGGTTGCTCACAAAGGGTGCAGATGTGCAAGCCCAGCATTCCCGATCTGCCTCTGGGTGCACATCAAGTGGACAGTGGCTCATGTTGCCTGTGAGTTTTCTGGTAACAGTTCTGCAGGAAATTTTGAAATATTTTTTCTAGACAATTGCTGTGTTCCTAAGTGAGGCAAAAGGTGGTGTCAGCATTATTTCATCAGTGCTGTGTGAACCCATAGCTAGGGAGGATGTGATTTTTGCTTCAAAGTTTTGTAGAATTATTACCAGATGCAGTAAGACACAAGGTTCCAGCCGTCTCAGAGTGGCAGAGAGAAGTTTACAGTCCTTTGCGGAAACCATGGTGGGTTATGGTCAATAGTCTTGACTCAGATAAGATGATTTACACAGTAGCAGAGGTAGCCTGGACCAGAGGGGAGGGAGGAATGCTGAGTTGTGTAGAGGGATTGGAAGGCCTTTGACCAGTTGTTGTCTAGAGATGTTAGGAGCACGACTGTAGCAGCAGGATTTCAGCCAAAAGACAATGTTCTTTGGGCTCTTCAAGAGGAGAACTTGGTAGCAAAGGGAAAAGTCATGAAGTACTTGAGTGGAAGAGCTACACACTCACAGAAGCATAAGAAGGAACTGGCGGGGTGCAGAAAAACCCAAAAGGTAGGGAAGCTAGAAAGAAAATCTGCATTTGTTGTGCAGATGAAGTTCACAAGCTAAGACACTAGATTTCTGATGAACCTTTTCTCTAAGCCCATGACCTAGTGCAAAATTAGCTCTTTACATGCCAGTGACGAGGCAGGACACTCGTGGACTTTGTTGTTGTTATTCTAAAACATGATGCTCATCCAGGCAGTAATCCTTTAGGTAGGTAATAGAAATTAGGTTTTGAGTCACATACTGACCTGTCTTTGTAGTTAGTACAGCATGTTCTGGTCACATAATGAGACAGAGGACAGATTAAATGAAAGACAGGCAGGATTTTCATTCAGGAAATTGGTATGGTAATGACGGATATGGGGTCTTGGCGTGTTTCAGGCTTCGTCTAGCCTCTTCAGGTAGCAGATACAAGCACGGCTCTCACTTATATTCACCCAGTCAAGCATGAGGAGGTAACAAGTTCTCTGGGGAGGCTGGTATTTAATATCTGCCAGATGCCTGCCGGAGAATACTAATACAGATTCCAGGTTTAGTGTGCCCTGGGAATGCAGATGTTTGGTAGGAGCACGCCTAGCCCGACAGCCACATCTCCCTTGGCTCTTTGGCAGAGCTGCCTGGATTTTCATCCCCTGCTATTTGGACTGTAAAAGCGATGGCTTGGTCAAAGAAGCCTTTTGCTGACTTTCCTGGAAGATTTTCTGGAAGGTTAGCGGGCAATAGGGGGAGAGATCTGAGGTTTCCATTGGGGTATCACACTGGTGGGTAAAGGGAGCAGCAACATCAATTACCCCAGACGTCACTTGGGCCATCCTCTCAGGCAGGACAAGCCAAGCTCTGTGACGCAGTGAGGGCCACGGGGAGGATTTGTGCTCGAGGAGAAGCTTCAGCCAGCTCCTGCGGCGTGTGCTCCCCTCCCTGAGGCCACTGTGAGGGGAGGGGGAGGATGGCACCCAGGCCTGCTGCAGTCCTTGTGGGAAGCACTGGAGTCCCTCAGCTTGTCCTCAGGCTGGAGCGGGGGAAGGACTTCTATGAATCTCACTTTCTTACCAAAAAAAGGGAAGGAAAAAAAAAAAACACAACCCCTGCAAGGCTCCATATAAATCAGGGCAATAAAGCTGCCTGTGGTCGCAATCAAATTATATGGTCTAAATCTATATAAAAGAACTGGAGCAGGTTCAGTCCAGCACTAATGTCCTCCTTGCTGTAAGCAGCGAAAGGAGCGGCGGCGAGGAGGAGGAGGAGGAAGAGGGAGGGCAGGCACTGGGCTCCTGGCACCAGCACACCGGGGAAACAATTTGCTGAGGTGGTTGAAGTACGTGTTTTCAAAATCTGTTTGTCCATAAGGGTTTGAGAAGGAGGATGTCGTCTGCTTACTCGGTAACTTGCGTGTGGCCTGCGAGTGGTTTCAGATGCTTGGCCAAAACCAAATAATCTCTCCTTTTAGGAAATTTGAAGAGTATGCATGCATCCCAAAAAAGAATGGAGATTTGCACTGATGTCCTGTACTCCTGCTGCAGTACCTTGTGTAACTGTGACACCGTGTGTTGGCAAGATGTGGAGAGAGGGATTGCTGAGCCCTCTCTGCTAGAAACATAGACCAGATATTATGATTTGGGCTGTCATGAGACTCTGACTTACTAGACTGTTTTTAATGGGAGAAAAGGCTACTGGGGTATGTCGTATATCTTCAGAATTCAGCTGAATGCTGCAAAAATGCCCATATTAGGACATGGTACTTACTAGAAGTGAAATAACAGAACTAGTGAACTTTCACAGTGAGAACAACTTGCAGATAAAGTTGAAATTTATGGTGGTGTAGGAGATTCTTAAACGGAAGGTTTTGGCATCTTTTCTGAGTACCCTGGCCACACTGACAAGTTTATAAATCTCTCCAGTGTTTGGCTAATATCCTGAGGATCTGCACTGTCCTGCTCAAAAGTGGTAGCTGCCTTCACTGTTAAATAGGGGCTGTATTAGGGAAGGGTGGTGGCAGCAAGAGGTGGCTTTCAAGTCCAGCTGCTGCCGCCGCTTTCAGAGGAGATGAGCAGGGGTGCTGCACATGCGCAGCATGGAAGGCGGAGGGACTCCGGTGCCCTGTGCCTGTACAGCAGCTGTGCAGGTCCAGCCAGAAGGTGTGAAAGATGGTTGCAAGGGGAAACATCAAATCTCCTGGGGCAAGGGGAATAAAAAAAAAAGCTGGGAAGCTAAAAGCAGTAGCAGGTTTAGGCACAGTCCACTGAAGACCACTGCAGACTTAGATGAAGGAAATGGCACCAAGAAATTTAATAACCTGTTATACTTATGTAGCACATTTCATCCTCAAAGCATTTTACGAACTTAATGATGTGCAAACTACATGCACACGTATCCTTTCATCTGCCAAGGGCTGTAGCTGCCTTCGGTGTGAAGCCTGGTGATGGCTGCTTTGCAGCATCACAACAACATACAATAGCAAGTGCAAAATGCCTTAACTGATTGAATTGGGAGCAGGCAGCTTTAGGGAGGCAAAACTTAACTTTGGACAAGACCGAGGTATTGAGAACAGTTGTGTTGGCAAAGGGCACGTAAGGCATTATCTTCTGTGACTACAGTCAATCAGTGATTAATCTTTTCGAGATCCCACCAGATAGAGCTTTCTTTAGGGAGAGCTGGAAAATTAACCTTAGCTGGCTACAAATCCGGTATGAGCTTTCTTCAGTGCCATTTGGCAGTCTCCCACCTCAGAAAGTACTTGCTGACTCTGACTGGCATGAGCTGCTTTTCCACCTGAGATCCAAGGGGATCAAATAACAAGGTTCTACAGATGGCAGCGTGATGTTGTCCACATCATAAATTTTCCCACTTAACGGCATTCTTGTCTCAGAGGAAAGGGTGTTTATTTTTAGAAAGGGTCAATAAGTGAGCATTAGAAATCCTGGGAGATGTATGAGTTGATAACATTTCAAAGTTGTCGGGAAAGAGGCGGTGGGGGGGACACGGGACGACACACCACACCAGCAGCTTTGCCCCTGTTATCTTCCTGAGGAAGTTTTGTATTTTCAGGCATGATAGTTTTCAATGTCACCCGCCCTGTAAGAGTTTTGGTGTTCTGTCTAATCCCCCAGTTTAATGAGTTCTGCAGGGATGCACCATGATAGCTAAAGATCATTTACCTGAATTGCTTTTTAATTTCTGGAATGGGAAGCTGCTTGTGCAGCAGGATAATTACATTATAATTTACAGCAATCCAAAATCAATAAATTTAGTCATATTGGGATAGAGAAGGAGGGTGAAAAATCCCCCCACCATTAAATTATTTCACACTCTGTGCTTGATGTTCCAAGAACTCAACAATAAACTTTGGGGGATGGGAGAGAGGAGTGGAGAACCACTGGTTTCCTGAGATTGGTCAGTAAATCAGCTTTGCCCGGTGATTTCTATAGTGAAATAACACATGGTTGTGTTTGCAGAAGAGGGCAAATACAGCACATAATGGCCTCTTTCTGATTTATTTTAATTCCAGAGTATTAAAGGAGAGAAAATGCTTTGTACTCTCTGGCCCCTTATTCCCGTGGGGAAGAGCTGATGAACCATCACAAGCTGCAAGCTAAACCTGAGCGTCCTCCCTGCCTGAATGAAACAGTAGAGTTGAATAATTATTGGGGTAGGCCACTATAGGAACTGGTGGGGTTTCAGGATCTTGATGTCTTCATCAAGATGAGATTGGAAGCTTTTCTCCAAGTTAGTATTTTTGCCATGAACAGGCTATTTGGCTTATTGCAGGGAGAAATTAGTGAAAGCCTGTGAAGTGTGTTCTAAGGAGAACAGGTTGTGTGGCCTCAGTGTTTCCTGAGCTTCAGAGCCTCTGCCCCTCCCTACCCTGTACCCAGGAGGGACTGCATGAGGGACAGTCTTTTTTTTGGAGACTCTTCAAAACCCAGCAGCGCACTGGCTGCTGGAAGCACTAAAGGAAGAAGAGTGACCTTGCAATGAGAAGGTTGGTCTCAGAACCTTTGTATCCGCTGCCAGCACCAATCTGGTGTAAGCCAAGCCCCAGCAACACCAGTGCTGATCTGGCTGATCCCTGGGCCACTGGGCCGGTGGCATCCGCCGTGATCTGTGTTTTCCAGGGTCCACCCAGGAGTCTCATTTTGTTCCTGCAGGTGGGAGGAATAGCATGTAGACAGGTAGCCCAAACACACCGCCATATGATTTAAGAGAAATATAATTTGAGTAGACAGTTCAAAGGGGTTCAGTTGGGCAGATGGAGACTGGAGCTGTGGTCTTGGTTTGGTGATTTTTTGGCGTTTTGTTTTTCTTTTTTCCCTTCTTCACTGAGGTATGGCCTGCTGAATTCATCTCACAGGAAGATGTATTAGGTGTTTCTGGACTTCCCCCGCTCAGACTGACTCGATTTTATTTTTCCTTTGAAACCAC
Organism: Microhierax caerulescens; assembly: GCA_035590215.1. Classification (NCBI taxonomy): domain Eukaryota; kingdom Metazoa; phylum Chordata; class Aves; order Falconiformes; family Falconidae; genus Microhierax; species Microhierax caerulescens. The sequence goes on from JAVJGJ010000061.1 coordinate 29,766,927, forward strand.
AGAAAAGCTGTCAATGCTGCACCCAAAAAAGGATGTTGTATGAAAGGAAATCACTTTGTCTCTTGTATTTGAGGAGGATTATGATCTGGCATGACCTCATTATGGGTTAGGCGAGGATATTTCTGGAAATACTAATTAAATACTTTTTCCATCCCTTGTGCCCTTGTAGCATGTGTAGACTTTATAACAAGACAAAGCAGAAGAAAAAAAAGCTGTCTGCAAGGAATTTTTTCAAGCCCTTTCTCCAGTCAAATGAAGGAAGTACAGTTACAGTCAAGGTAGCAATATTAGAAGCTATTAAACAAAGTTTTCTTAGTTGTTATGAGCTAGAGGAAAAAAATTATCTGAAAGATGGGAGTAAAGTTGGCACTCTCTGGGCACTTTTCTCTATGCTTAACTTTAGGAGCCTGAATCGTAACTGTCTTATAATTTCAGCAAGATAACTCTGAATTGCTGGAAACATCCTTCCTTCTCTGAAGGTATTTTTTAATGTGTTTTTTTTTTCTTTTAAGGTTTTTTTTTTTTTTTCACATTCAGGTTCAATGAGCATAAGCAGTAGTGCCCAGGCCCACAAACAGTAACAATTGCAAAAGCTGGTGGTGGACTTTGGCATAGGGTGGAAATCTCTTCCTGGTGCAGCTAGAGAAGAAATTACATGGCATCTCCAGTCCTGATGTATTTAGTAATGGATATCCTCCTGTTATTTCTTATGGTGGTGTTCTCCTCCTGAGCTTAGCCATTTTGCTCCAAGAGCGGTGTCCTCAACTTGTGGCATTTCAGCAAGTTTTAGCAGCTCTGAATCCAGCCCTGGCTGTCTGAGCTGTTTCCTATTGAGGTCAGTGGGAGTCTTCCAGTTGACTTCAATGGGAGCTGGACTTGGCCACTGACAAAATGTCTTTAAAAATTGCCTTCAGCAAATAAGCTTGTAAATGCTAGCACTAAAATAGCAACGTGCAGGCCCAAATATGTCTGTATTGAAAACACATGCTGTCAGATAGATAAAAATGTGTTCTTACAGAACCTTCAAACGTCATCACATGGAGGTTGTAAAGATATTTTAGTTTGATTGTGAAATGATATTGATTGTATATTAAGCACTTTGTTCACTATCTTGTTGTGTGATAATCTTCACATAAGATTTAGTCTAATAAGGTGAACCCCTGGCTTGTCTGAACGAGCAGTCAGTGGTTTTTGTTTTCTGTTACTGTTCTAAATCAGGGAAGTGGTTCTTTTTTTTTTTTTTTTTTTTTTGCTGTGAATTTGAGATTTTTTGCAAATTGCAATATTCCACTGGTATGTAACAATATCCAGTCCCACATTTTCTTTAGTCTCATTGTCCCCATGGATACGAAACCAGATTGCTATATTGGAGTCAAATGAGGGAAATGGATGCTTTCTCATCTTAACTTCAGGAATTCCTTCTTGCCTGCCAAGTGACCAAACTCACATTGTAACACTGTAAATGAGAGATGTGGGGGGATTGCCCACATTTTTACCCTTTTTCTCTCTCTGACCTTCCCAATAGTTAAGGTATATGAAAGCTCTTGTTAAGGTGGCTTGGGGCAGCCGATGAGTGGACCGTGGCTGGCTGTTTGCTCGCTTTTCACTGCTGTGCAACTGCTGGAGCAGCTTGTCTGTCATCAGCATCCTGAAGTGCTGCACTTGAAAGAGTGATGGTTAAGGCAAATGGAGCTGGGTGATGGCTTAAATGCCTGTTGTAAATTGTCGAGCCCCAGGAGCGAATTGATAACGGATAACTTGTTTCAAGGCAAAGCAGGGGCAGCTGTGGAAGTGGTAACTCCATCAGCCATCCTAAGCCCTGCTACCTCTGCCTGTCAGTGAGCCAGCGGCACCTGGCCTTCAGCAGAGAGAAATAGAAAGATTTTTATCAGGAGTTATCCAAGATGACTCATATAACCATCTCTGTCCTCCAGATTCAAGTCAATAACGTTGGAATACTCCTCCCAGCCACTCGGGTGATGCAAATGTTGTTGCCTTTGTTTCTGTTTTTGTCATCACAAGTACTTCTTTGCAGGGGTCAAAAAACAAAGCTCTTCATCTGAAGTATATTAAAATGAGTTGAACCTGACTGCCTGGAACAGGGAGCAGGAAAATCTTTAGCAGGATAAACCTTCTTGGGGAGCTAATGAAAACTGGAGCTCAATGGATGAAACATTGAGATGGGCTGGAGTTTGCCAAGACAAACACTTGGACTTCTCCATACCATGTCCTCTCCTCCCATAGAACATGCTCTCATCAGGGGGTCCTGCCAATCCCCGTGGGCAGTGGTAGAAGCATGGTTTTATTGCTGTTGGTTTGGTGTGACTCCCTTTCCTCTCTCAGGAGGACTGCTGGAAGAAAATCTCCTGTTAGTCAGAGCTTGGCATTTGTGTTATCTCGGAGAGGCCTCTCCAGCCTCATCTGCGTCAACAAACTACTCCAGTGGAGAGTACAGTTTATACCAGCAGAAGGCCTCTCCTGCAGCTAAGATCCTTTCCCCAGCCCAGTACAGACTACAGAGGAAAAAGATGTTTTCCTACTTGCTCTTTTTTTTTTTTTTTTAAGCTTTTTTTTCTTGGCCAGTGCATCTGTCTGTCTGTGTTCAGGACTTCAGCAGGGTAAAGCAGGATAATGGGTGAAAAGTATCAGGACCCATCCCTCTGCAAGGGAGCTATAAGGACACCCACAGTGCTTTGCAAATTGGATGCGGGGTGGCCAGTTCAGCCTAAGCCCATCATCTAGACAGGAGAAGCGTGCATAGCACAGGGATTTATGCATGCCATGACATTTTTGGCTTTGCAAGAGAAGGGGTCCCATTCTTCCCTTTGGCTAAGGAGGCTTTCTCTCTGACTCTTGAGCTGAAATAGGTCTGTACCTTTGGGTAAATGCACTTGCAGGATGAAGATGCAGGTGGTTCAGGTCCTGGTCACTGGCATTGCAGCATGCAGTAAGGCTAAAGCACAGCTCAGAGCAGACACCGGGCCCAAGCTGATGATGTGAAAAAGTAACATATGAGCAATTCAGGGTGAGGCAGAACAGTATGGGATTTAAAAATCTCAGCCCTGTTATTAATTTCTCTGGAAAAGGTGAACTAATGATTCTGCTTTTAATTCATTAGTATTTAAGCTAAAAATATGTTGGCTCAGAAAGAAAATGATAAAGGGGAAGATGTAATAAAATCTCCCTCCTCCTCCTAAAAAAAAAAAAAAATGTTTTGCACAAAGCAAAGACAATTCACTGATTAGAAATGAAAGTTGTAGTCCTGTGGGGCCAGGCTGGAATTACTGCATACCACTTGCCTTTGAAATCAAGGCCTCCAACCTTCTTAATGTCCAGGTGGGGAATTCCGGTGGCTTTACTCTAATCCAGGCAAATCTGAAATCCAACCCTGTTGGGAGGAAACAATGTGGGAAACAGATTCATCTTGATCTCGGCTTTGTGCCTTGGAAAACGATTAAGACCAACTGTTAAGCAGCTCCTGATAGAGTTCACAAACCTGCCGGCCTCTGTGTGACACAGATTTCTCAGTTCAGGGTTCACCCCTTAAAATAACAGATGGAACTGATCCGGTTAAGCTACAGAGTGGGTTTCCCTTATTCCCCAGTTGTTAAAATATTATTTCTATAGTTGCAAATTTTTTTTAATCCGATTGCTTTGCTGTGATTAATTTTTTTCACTTTTCCATAGTTACTTCGAAACAATCAAACCCAAACAATTTAGTGCTGCTGACAGGCAGCCATGCTGACTTCTTTGAGGGTGATGGCCTGAGACACTAAATCCTGTGCAGCACTGTGGAGGTCACACACATGGTCCTATCAAAGTCACGCGGTAGGGTTCCTTCTGTACCCTTTTTCCTGTCCCGATCTCAGTCAAGATAACTGGTTTTATAGTAGCCTTTGAGGATTTCAAAGTGATTTAGAAAATCAAGTGCTTTGAGGTAGAGAAGTATTCATGTTCTGCCCATAAATAAAAGGGGGAAGCAGAAAAGCTGCTCTTTGTTAAAGCTTATTTTGGCAAATCCATGAAGAAAACCAAGGACTTGTAAGTCCATCTACTGATATAGTTGTTAGAAAAATTTCCTCAAGGGAACTTGCTTCTATGAGAATTCAGACCTGGTGAATGCTGGAAGGACATCCTGACCTTGCAGAAGCTTCCTCAACGATGAACGTTAGAAAGTGTTGAGGTCTTTATGCTCATACAACACTGGTTAAGGGAGGGTGGTAAGAAAGTAATAAACATTCATGTAATCTTTGTTATTCTTATTTTTCTTACTTCTGTTCATTGCATATGGTTACAATCAGCACGCATGGTTAGCAAAACTTGTTGCTGGTTTGATTCTTGGATGATTTTGCAAGCAGTTACTAGCAGATTTGTGAAGTTTGGCACCAGACTATGCTATTTAAGGGTGGGATTTCGAAAGCTTCCAGTGGAATTTGGAGCACAGATCCCTCCATTTCTCCCCTGCAAATAAATGTTTTATTCTTTACAGTGTATTTATTACTATTGCAGTTTTGGCAAGGATGTATCAGCAAATTTTGTTTAACACCATTCCTCAGCATTCCATTACTTAAAAGGCATAGGCAGCTTTGTTGTTCTCCCTTCATTTTTAGACAGCACATCCAATAGGTGATTTTTAAAAGTGCAATTAAATATGCAGTATGATGTCTTTTGCACTATGTCAGGGATAAAGGGATGGATTCTGCTTTTTTTTCTACTGGAAATATTTTGCTACATCTGTTTGTGTGTGTGTGTGTGTGTACATGTGTGCACTTGGCCACCAGTCCTGCTCCATGCTGTAGGCAGAGTTGATGTTTCTTGCTAGGAGCAGGAGAAGCTAATGGGCTAGAAGAATCAGTCTGAAAGTCTCTTTCAGCCTTAAAATGGAGGCAGACAGTTTTGTCAGTTTGTCACGGGGAAATGTTTCTGCCATCAGTGGGGTTCCCTGAGGTTAGATTTAGGTTCTTTCTTTACTGGCCCCATTTTTTCCAAAGATGGCCCCATTTCACCCCTTGGAGGCTGCCCAGATACCAGACATTTCAGTTGAAACTGGAGCTTTCTGGTTTGCGGGCTGGCTGCAGCCCCACTCCCAGTGCCCAGCAGGGATGAGGGGCCGTGTGGTAGCACTGGCACCTCTGGCAGGCACAAAGCCAGCGCAGCTCAGGCAGGGCAGAAATGGGGGGTAAAGCCTCCCCCTGACCTATTTCAGGGTGCAGGCAGGGCTGTGGTTGGTTGCCTGCAGGTGGTCCTGCTTCCCCTCACTCCTCATCTGGAGGGCTTCAGGTGCCTTCTCCACAAGATTGCATCCCTACCCTGCAGAGCATCAGTGCTCTGCCTCCATTGCACTTTGCTGTTGCCCCTGCTGAGTTCAGTGATATTAGGCATGTCCTTAAAGCTGAGTTTGAGCACAAGTTCGGCTGAATGGGGATGTCAATGTAAAAAATACATTGTTATAAGGTTCTGGCTGATATTGCTCCTCACCTATGCAATTCTATAGAGCTGCTTGCAGTTAAGTATGGGTGTTTCCTTCTTCTTACGTGCTGGGTGTGCAGTAAATAAATGGAGAGTGTAGAAGGTGGCTCTGTAGGAACTAAGCCAGAGGTCCAGTCAGATAGCTGAGGAGAAGTTAGAAAGAGTTTGAGAGGAGTTCACATCCGTGAATGACGAGGATTTAATGTAGCAATATACATATTGAATTTATGCTTGCAGCGACAGCAGTTGCATATGCAAAAACAGGCGTGCAAATACATGTACACTTCTGCTCGGGACTCCAGGCCTTAAGAAAGACACGATTATCATTGTAGATGAGTTATACTGTAACAGCTCTTCATGTTGTATAAGGAGCATCTGTATGCCATATTATGCACATGTGAAACTATTATATCGATTTGATTTCCACGGGAGATCACATAGTATCCATTTGCATTTAAGGGTGGTTTCTGCACACAGCTTTTGGTACACAGAACCTATCTAGATAGTTGACGTTTACACATGTACAGTTGGTATTTTTACAATGAAAAATCCAGTTGGCTTGCCCCAGAGGAGTTGCCTCATGAAATTTTAATTTAATTACAAACATGCAAGTTCCAGTGATTCTATTCAGGTAAATTTCTTAACGAATAACAAATTTGTTTTGGTAAGAGTTAGTCCTCTGTTCACTGATTATAAGAGAATAATTGAAGGTGGGTGGCTGTGAAGGAGCTTTTGCAGTTGCCAATGTGAGGTGTCTGCTTTTCTTTCTTTCTTTAGTCATCTGTTTTGAACAGTGATTTCCTCTTCGGCTTGTCCCCATGATAAAACTCTCTACTTTTAACAGGATGTAATGTCCTCATTTTCCCGACTCTTCTAAAGCTAAGGAAGGTATGGTTCAGCAGTTCGACCTGCTGTATTGAGCTACCTCCTTTACAAAACAGATGCACAAAACCTTGCCTCAGAAGCAGTAGACTATTTAAACTTGTCCGTTTCCCAAGCTCATCCTTTAACTTGACTATTTATTGATTGTCAATGTTGTTATCCATACAGATGCTCAGGTCTTTTATGACTTCTCCTAAATTCTTGTCCACACTAATTTCTTAGGGCAAAAAGTTCCCTGAGGGAGCCACATGTCAAAATCCCATACGTTTGTGAGCAGTAGTAAGCGGTGCATTACAGCTGACCGTCTCGATTTACAGGTGAGACTTTAGACAGTGTTGTGTTTGCTTCTGACTGTGCTTTTTCTGAGGCTCAGTTTCCAATTTTCAGATTCCTTCTGTCACAACCAGGAATTTTTAAACTTCAAATAAACAACTCAGGAGGGAGGGTGCATGGATGATCAGCTCTTCATGGTTTTCATTCTTTGCAACACAATAGCAGGATAAAGAAATTACACGGGGAAAGATGGATTCTAAGTAATTATGTTGATTCAGTACACGGAGATATGCCAAGCCTTGCCGCAGAGGTACTGCTGCTCTGTTTTATGTGCTGTTACATAGCATAGAGGAAGCACCCTAACAGACTTTCAAAGCCTTTCAGGGGCTGTTCCAGTATACTACCAGTCCCCTTCCACAAGATGTGTTCAAGAGGAAGGAAGGAGAACAGGATGATGCTGAGGACTGCAAATAAAATTAATGTACATTAACAGTGTGTAAGAATTTTTGGTACAGTTTAAGGTTATCTTGGGCACTGGTAAATGCTCATCTCTGAGTTTTGTTAATAGAATATTTAAACTGTAGGAGTAGCCTAATGTTGATGTATATCTCCTTGGTGGGGCTTTCCCCATTCTTTTTCAGGCTCTGAGTTTAATAATAGTAATGTTCTTGGCATATTTTAGATAATGGTCATCATATTTGTCTGTGTCTGTAGGGACACTGTGAAAGTTAATTAGCTAGTGTTTATAAAGGAGGACACTCCGATCCCCTTACTCTGACTAATTATTCTCTGAATACCCGTATCGATTTAGCAGGAGCGTTCCCAGTATGGGATGATGTTTTGCAGGGAGAACAGCATCCAAGTCTGGCCAGAGTGCCTTGGGGATGACAGACACTCCTGGTTTCCTAGCCAGCTCTGAGGAATATATTGACAAATATATTCCTGATACTTGGATATGTCACCTTCCCTCCTCCGGGCTCTGCAGGATGCATTTATTGCAGCTGATTATCTCCACAGTTTGTTAGACCAAATAAAACATGACCTGGGGGGGAAATCCTCAGGTTTCAGGTTCTGAACGTTGGGGAAGGCAGTATCTATTGTAGGCTAATGTATGTATGAGTGCATGTGTTTGGGTGCATAGATAATGTTTGTACATGTCAGATCAGGAGAAATGTATTTCAATATGTATATTTTTTTCCTGATCTAACAAGTACAAACTTCAACTGGTGAAAAAAAAAGCACCAGTTTGTAATTGTATTTAATTAGGGGATGGCCTGGAGCCAAGCACTCAGAGTTTCCAGCACCGCTGGGTTTGGGAATGAAGTGGGTCTCGGTCAGGGCTCTGGGATGCAGACACATCCCTTCCCAGAGCTGCTCGTGGGGGCTCTGGCACCCACTGACAGTGACAAGTACAACAATTGCAGCTACATTTTCTGACCAGAGAAACCAGGGCTTTAGGCAAAAACTGGGCCAGAAGAACATGAAACAAAAGGAAAAAACTAATGACTAAGCAACCACCAGGTAATACATTTCCCTGAGTTTAGCATTTAAACCCATTGTTCAGATTGCAGCAGCAGTTGAACCTCAGCAGCCCAGAATGCAAAATCCACACCAGCCCTGTGCAGAATTAGCCTGTCCTGAGGCCAAACTGCCATGCTTTATCCTGCTGCCCAAACCAAAGGCAGCTCACGGTTACCAGTACAGATGAGCAGCCTCCCCCTGAGCAAAGGATGAAAGCAGTGCATTTGCACAAAGGGGTTGGAGAGCAAAGAGCGATCAGTGGTATAAAGAGCAGCCTATTAGCCCTGGACATCCCCAGTTTCATGGCTTGCAGTGCTCCAGGTCCACAGTGCAGACCAGAGAGTATACAGTACAAGCAGACCAGCTCCTCTACCTGGCTCCAAAAGTCTCGTATCTCATCCTTTGCCTATCACCAGCCTTTGAACTGAAGGAAAGTTTATCCCAGGCCAGGTATGGAGTGAAGGATAAGCATTTCTGCCTGCTATGACTCAGAGGCAAGGCAGCAGCTTTGGTCTGGCAGAGGTGGATCCCTGTATATGTTGCAGCCCAAGCATAATAAAGGTCTGGAGGCTATAAGTGGGGAAAACCATTCACAGTCCTGACTTGGCAAAGCTCTTAAAAAAAAATAATAAAAAAAAGGAGCTCTTTGCCCCAAGCCACAGAGCCTCCCAAATCTCGGTTGGTTCCCAGAATTCAGACACCAGTGTTCCTACGAGAAATGAACACACACAGTTCATTTTAATAAGGATCGAATTGGCAGCAGCATGGAGCGTTAGTTACCAGAGCATAACAGACACGGTAGAGGGAATCTTTAAGTCTCTAGAAGTGACTACAGAGATGCCCTGTTACTCCTGGAGTCCTTTTCCCTTGGCTTCATCCAAACAGTCATGCAGCAGAAATGTATGGTTCCGGGGAGATGAACACGTGACTGTCCTTTCAGTAGGACAGTGCTGCTTTTGAGGCTTCCAGTGCTTCCTGGATTGCATTAAGGGTTGCGCTTCACTGCAGCTTTTAGAGGTACCTTTCCCATAACTGCTCCACAAATCCGAATGTATCCTGAATGCTGTGACTTGACAGCGCAGCACGTATTTTTTGTGCCTGTCTTGTGATATTGCTTCATTTAACAGTGATGTGGCATCATCTCAGCTTCGCAGACTGAAGGGTCAGATGCTGCTATGACTCAGTCGTGGCAGGACAGTACTGCTCACCGTTATGAGTTTCTCTCTGAAGAAACTCCTAAGTGTGTGTGTGTGCATACATACATTTTCATGGTTTTTTCTTCTTTAAGCAGCCTGAAATCTCTGTGAATCCCTGACTAAATGCAGGGAAAACATAGATGTGACTTGATTCTAATTTTATTTGGGACTTAATGGCTTTCCTTGTTGGGGCAAGATGTATGTTGTAGCAGAAAGGTCTTGGATGAGATACTGTTTCTGTGCAGCTGAAATAGAAGCTTTACTGAAACCACATAAACTCTGTTTGGGGCACACTGGTGGTTGTGTACAAATGAGGAAACTGAATATTGGAGAGGTTAAGTCGTGGCATCAGAGGAAGAACTGGGAAACTCTTGAGTTTCAGCCCTTTTAACAGCATGTAAGGGAAGAAACCAAAGCTGCTGGTCCTCCCTATTTGGCCACTAAGCACAACTGCTCATATTGTACTGCTGCAGCAAAGCGTCTTCATCAGAGGTGGTCCCCTACGTAGCCTGGGTAAACCACCGAGGATTAAACCACAACAAAATATCCTCGTCACTAAGTCTGCAGATCTGGAGGGAAAAGAAATGAGGGATAGAAACAATAGATGTTTTTTGCTGGTTGCCAAGATTTATAATGATGATTACAATGATGATGAGTAGCTGAAGGAATGTTGCTCACATTGTAAACCACTGATCTCCTGACGCTCATCAGCAGAATTTCAGCTCTCAGATATTTTAGCACTGGGGTGTTTTCTATCCTTGTCCAAGTGGTTTATTTAATACAGCTGCAGCCAAAACCCCAGTGTGGTAGCTTCCAGCTGCAAAGCCTGTGAGCCCCCTCCCCAGACCCCCCTCAAGCAGCTGCCATGCTGAGCGCCCAGCACAGGGAGGAGTAGAAGCAGCAGATGTCACTGTGCGACATATCTTGTTTATCTTTTATTTATTGCAGGTATTTATACAGGGCAGGTCTCTCTGCTCCCTGCTCACAACTTTGCACCAGCGATGGCTGCTGCTTGCTAGGCAGAGGGAGGAGGAAGGCAAGGGAGGGGGCATGAATAATGCAGTGCAACATATTTATCAACATTGTCAAGTTGAGCCTCAGATCAAGTTTAGTGGGTAAAGAAGGGGCTTTGAATTCCCGCCATACTATACATTAAGGTTCAGATCACTTGATTTTATAAAGTGAGTCCAAGAGGCAGAAACCCAGAAAGTCTATGTACAAAATGCAGGTCTGGGGTTGTTGTTTTTTTTTTTTTTCTTTTTTACCCCCTACCCCTTGTGTCACTAGTGAGGGATTTGAGGTTGGGGGAGAAATTGTCTGAAAAAGATTAGCTGGCCCAAAACACACTTTTCTCCTTTCTCCATTGCACCTCTCCCACACTGCCAGACTGCTGCCCTGTGTGTAGAAGGATTGTTTCTGTGCTTCTCCAATCTTCATGCAACTTTTGGCACTTCTTTGATGTGCACCATCATTTGTAACTGTCAAGGCAAAAGTAATAAACAATTCCAAGTCAATAAGCCTGGGCAGCTGTACAGACAGTATTTCAGCCTCTGCTGGCTTTTGTGAGCACCAGCCCCGACAGGGCCAGGCAGTGAGCCACGTGCCATTCCGGCACTCCTCAGAAACCTCAAAGCTATGCTTGATGGCAGTGTTGGACTGCCGAGCTCTGTGGCATCCCCTGGACAGCACTTGTGCCACAGCTGGCACCAGGGCGCAGAGGTCAGTGGAGAAGAGCCATCTCAGGGTGAGTCCTTCCTAGCTGATCCACCGTTTCCCCTTCCCCTCCCAGCTTTGTGTGGTCCTTTCTCCATCACAGGCTGCAGCGCAGCCATGGCTCCTGGTGTCACCTCCGTGTCAGTGGCTCTCCAACCTCAGTGTTGGTACGTGTGGGGTACGGCGTGGCTCCTGGGGATGGCTGTCGTGCTCCAGTGGTGGTGGAGCAGCCCTGCCTGCATCCTCATGCTCACAGTGGTGTGGGCTTTCCTCACTGTCCTGGTCAGCTGCAGGAACAGTACAAGCTGCTTAGGCTTAGAGAAAAATGATTTACTTATCTATCTATTTGTTTATTTATTGATTAGAGCACTGGTCTGGGACTTGAGAGATATGGTCTGTCACAAACAGACTGTCTCGAACAAGGCATGAGTGTTAGGATTTTCTTAAATCACATGGCAATGGTTCAACTCTTCTGCTGTTTGAAAAGAATGACAGTAAGCCCTGAATAACATCAAGGGGTGGGGAGGAAAGAAACAAAGTGCAAGTTAAATTAGTGCTGAGGACTTCAGAAACCCTCACACTTCATGTTCCTATTTTTGTCTCTGTGCAATGGGAGTGAAGTTTCCTTACGCTGAGAGCCCTGAAACTTAAACCACCTATAGCTGCAGCGTCTTGCAACACTGTGGACATGAGTAACTTATTTCAGCAAAAAGTCAGTATATCTTTATAAACAAAAGGCTGTATGTAATCTCATTTTAGTGTAAGTTGCTTGTAACCTAGACAGCCCCTGTGTTTTGCTTCCTGGACGCCAGCATCCCTATGGCCCATCTCTTTGATGTTAAACCTTGGTTTGTCCCCAGGGTTTGGGGAGGCAGGTGCTGCTCCTGGACTCTGAGGTTAGGAACTCATCCACAGCTGCTTAACCATGAGTAGTTGTTGGTTACGGCATAGTTCAGGGGATGTTTATTTACTGATATTACTTTTGGCTGCAAATAATAATTGCAGATAAAAAACCTAGTAAAGCTAGGTAGAAGCCAGGCTGGCCCTTGTGTGGTGTGTGATGCTGGTTTATAGCCCCTGGTTTTTAAATGTCTGTGCAAGGACACCCTGGTGTGTGTGTGTGTGTGTGAAATTAAAATGTGGATTGTTATTCAGCCTGCATTTTAAGTACCTAACCTCTCCATTTTGAAGACATCCTTCTGCTTTGTGGGAAAGCTCATACTCCTTCAATCGTTTTTTTATTGGGGCGGGGGGGGGAAGTCTACAGGGAGTTTCGTGGGCAGTTCACATTGCCAACTCAGCATTTTTGCACACTCAAAAACCATAAGTCTTCAGAGAAAAAAAAAAAAAAAAAAGCCCCTGAAGAGATGATTTTAATTCTTAGCAATTTTTTTTATTATTTAAATGTGAAGGATCTGGGTGGGTTTTTTTATTATTATTCAAACAAATAAATATTTTCCAGAAAGCAAACATAATTTCACTCTGTCTACAGCACACAAGGGAAAGAGAGAAAAGACTACTTGACCCCAGGACAACATGATGCTCTTTTTTTTTTCCGTTGTCTGGTTGTGGTGCAGGAATGTGCAATCTGCAGTCGGAACTGGCAGATGCGCAACTTTTGTTTGCAAAACTGACTTCATTATTCCTGCTGTAGGGGTGGGCTGACTGAAGATGTTTGGGATGCTGACAGTTTCTGGCCTTCCTGTTGAATCATCCGTATGTTTGGCCTGGACCAAAGGAGCAGTAGCGTCACTAAGCTCGGAACCAGGGTCTTGGGAATGAGGGAGCAGCTGGCATGTTTTAACCATAGCTTTTTAGCGCTAGTTCTCATTATCTCAGCATTATCATGATTTTACTTCACCTTGTCCCTTGGTTTTATTTTGTCGTCTGCTGAGGTTACAGACTTTTTGGAACAGGGTCATCTCCTTACATTGCATGCAAAGAGTGGGGCAGAGATGGTTTTTACTGGAGCTTTAGATAGCACTATCACATTACAAATAACTATGATCTAATGTTATATATCACCCTAGAGCTAAAAATCCCAGCCGCCCACCAGTACTTAGCTATATTTTACTTCTGATGGCTTGTGTGGTGTTGTACCTCCTGCTTGTATCACTCTAATGACTGTCTTCCCTTATTTACCTTCTCAGGTGTCTGCCCTGGTCTGAAGCAATTCCCTTAAGGTTAAGGCAAAGGCACTGGGGACAAAAATGATGTGTGATTATGTAATTAATGCTGTATTAATATATGTGAGAGAGTCTGAGCTGCCCAAACTTTTGCATTTCTTTTGGGGCTCTTCTTATTTGTCTAGTAAGACAAAACATTTTTTTGCCTCATTTTCCAAAGTGAAATGTCTTTGTTTTCTTAATAGAAAACCCCAGTTCCACTATGCCCAAAAATGATATTTCTGTTTCCTTTGCAACCACCCGTGGGGTTTGAACCACAGACCTACAGCACTGTAACAGAGGTCTCCATCATGTGTGAATTAAAGGGATTAAAACCAAAGTTAGACAGAAGGGGAAAGCAGCAGTTCAGGGCTGGGCATTAGAGATGGGGGGGTTGATGCAAGGACACATTGCATCCTCACTGTGGCAATCCCCAGCTGATCGTGCTGTCTCCTTGGGCTGCCTCTTGTGTGCCCCTGTTGCTGATCAGACTGCTGACCTTCCCTGCTTATTGCCTGTCCCCTTCCATGTCTCAGCTGGAAACTTTCCTTTCCCAATGCTGCAGGACTGGCATTCTCCTCCTCTCTCCCTCTCTGCTGTTATTTATCCCTCTAATTGTGTAAAACGTTTTGGGTTGCCGTTTCCATGAAGGATGCTATGCAGAATAAAGTTGGTGCTGTATATATGAAATTGTGATCTGTAATTTGTATTTCCTCCACTGTATAACTCAAGATTATTAAATAAGGATGTGGCTGGATGCAATTATTAATATTGAGTAGGCAGTGCAATTTGTTTTTACCATTTCCTTTTGTTGATCCCTCTTTATTACTTCTCATCTTGCTTGGAAACACAGAACATTTGATTCCTGGATTTGTAAGCATCGTAGCAGTGGGTCAGAGATGCAGGAGATGGAGAGAAGGTTAGGAGGCATGATTTGAGTGTCTATGACTCAAAGTGACCAACAGACTCCCCGGGGAGAGTTTGGTGTCTGCAAATCTTATTAGGCTGTTTATTTTATCTTACCTTCCTAGTGTTTGATTTTTACTAGAACTTAGAAATCTTGCACTTCTGAATCGTGTTGGCTTGGGATCTGAAGCAGCGAGCAGCTCATTACTATGGCAAAGCTCAACTCCTTTGTGTCTCGTGACACTCCTACAACTCAATGACCTGGGTGGTGGCCCTACCAAGGCCTCTGATCCTACCTTTTTGTTAATATAGAGAGAAAAAAAGAAAGAAAAAGAAAAAAAAAAAAAAGAAAGGCATTAAAATTAAAGTCTCATGACTGTAATGAAAAGGTTATTTCCCCTTCTCTCACAAGTTAAGTTCTGTGCAATTGCAGCTCGCTTTGTCCTGTCCATCTCGTAGTCTCATTAGCTGCTGCGCCACAGAGGAATTGAGGAGAGAGTTGGGGGTTTTATCTGCATGCTGTTCCAGCATGGAAGATTCAATGAGACGATGGCTTGTCATTTTTTATTAATGAGTTGGAGCCTGATTCATTATAGATGTGTGGAATGAGCTCAGCGTGGCTGCAGGGGGAGGGGAGGAACTCTGCCAATGGAGAGGTACCTCCACCATGGGTCTTCTCCTGCCTAGTGTTAAGCAAACTGGCTTACCAGTGTTGCTTGCCAGTGTGCTAAGGGGCAGCTGAGTTAGTGTGTGGCTCTGGTTTCCCACTGTGCAAGCCCAAGTGTTTCAGCATATGACAAGTAGCCCCAGAGGAGAAGCGAGTATTTAGTGATGCTCAACGATTAGACATTATAAAGAGGTTTCTAAGGGACCATCCTTTAGGGGCTGGCTGGCAGGTTGGCAGCTGAGGAAGAGGTTTTGAAAATTTCTCTTTGAGGGAGTAGATTGGCATGGTGAAGAAAATCATGTTCTCACCAACAGAAGCAAACAGCTGTGTGTCTTTCAGTCCTTCCTTACATGCATGAATCATACATATGTGTGGTATGTGTATATACTGCTACATATGAATACACATTAAAAATATTTATATGCATATACTTTTATTCATAAAAACCTATGTGGTCAGAAAAACCCATTTGTGTTCAGGAGGAGTACTGGGGAGATTGAAGGCAGATGACCTTGGCAAATCCAAACGCCCTCAAGCAGAAGTGGATGCTGACATTTTGAGGACCCCTCGGCCGCACCACCAGAGGAACCCCCCCCCTTGGCAGGGTGCTGGCAGAGGCAGCGCAGTCCACTGTGACCACTGCCCCTTCACCAGCAGCTCCCGGCTCCAGCAGCCCACTGGCAGGCTGTGCCCTCGCCATGCCTCTCCCTCGCTGGCCACACGTGCCTCCCATGAGATGCTTCCTCGGGGGGAGGAGGAATTTGGGTAGCAAGAGCTGCTGAATGTTAGAAAACAGGATAAAGAGTATTTAAGCCCAGTTTAAAGAGTATTTAAGCCAGCTTTAAAAGCCCAGCCCAGGCTCTTCTTGCACAAACTTAACAAATTCTATTTTTGTGGCTTCTGTGTTTCTGCCTATCACTAGAAGGAGCCCTGAAAAGCTGTGAGGGGAGCTCCTCTCTCACACTTTTTGTGCTATTTCTATGGGCCAAAGAAATGCAAGTGAATATCCCAGCTTTTGCAAGTGCCTGTGACAATAATTTGGCCTTTGGGAGAGCCACCAAGTTGCAGCTAGAGGCAGAGTGGGCATCATTTAGTTTACTTGTTGTATTGTGTTTATTATGTGTTTAAATTTGTAAGCTCTTTGCTCTTGACAGTGATAGGTAACTGTTCAGCATTAATCTCAGTGCAGACTGTCAGAAAGAGACATGCAGTTGGAGTTGTCTCTCGTGTTCTTCTTAATCTAAAGTGAGGGTCACTCAGATTGAAGTTTTCTGGCTGCTCTTTGGATACAGAAAAGTGTAGGTTCTGTGTGCTTGGTAGTGGTCTCCCACTGGGAAGGTATGGTATGTACCCCTGTACCATGCTTCTGTACTGACCAGTGCACAAGTTTCTTCTCTACATCAAACCACCAACTGGGAGTGATTAATGAAATATTCTTGAGTGTCTTAGAGAATCATTACTTTAATAGCTCTTGTTGAATAAGGGAAATTTTCCCTGCTTTGCATTTACACTTGCCCTTAGATAAATTCTGGCTGAGGTTATGTTCTGGTGATCTGCAGAGGACAGAACATGCTGTTTTCCAGTATTGTTATTTATAATCATGCAGCGTAGTTCAAATGTTTTGAAGGTAGCTGCACAACTGAGCACACACAGAAATAAAGATATGCTGCTCCTGTCTTTGGTGAGGGCTTTCTTTTCCAACATTTTTTCAGGCCCCCAAGTCTTTTCAAATGATTGGATGTACTATGTAGAAACTGAAATAAAAACTCAGGGTGATGTTTGTTATTCTCTGCTTGCAAGGAAAATAAAAGATCAAACTGTCCTTGCAGTAAAAGTGCAAGCTTGCAAGGGTTAATGCAACAAACAGACCTAAAGGAATCTTATCCCTTGTAAAATATGCAGCCAGCATGACAGCAGTATTCCCAGAGTCAAGTTATCTTTTACATTAGTGAATGTTGTTCCTAAAGCTTTAGCTGGGGTAATAAATGATTCATGGTAACCACACCTTTGTGCACAGCCGTCCACTTGATGTTCAGTCCATACGCGACTTCAAGCAGCCTTGTGCAGGAGCTGTACGGCTCCAGTTCAGCAGCTTTCTCCCAGTAACTGTGACAGGGTGAAAGGCATTTGAGTAACAAATGGTAAGTCGAAGGGAAAGGTTTCTCTTCTGCCTCTTAAAGTGTAAATTAGCAGTGTTTGTTTGTGCTTTCTGTGCAACCCAGGTTTGATGCATGCTCCTGAGAGTCTGGATGGGGAGACAAGGCTAAGGAGGAGACAGCTGAGTCTATTCTCTTCGGAAAAGAGAAAAATAGGAAGGGAACTTTAAAAGTTATGCGTGTCAGTTCTCCAAGCACTTCCCCAACATGCAACTAGCAAGACCTCCTAGTACATCTGTACTGCGAGGGAACAAGGGAGATCTCCTTGCAGAGGAGCTCCACATCAGATCACCTTCAGACCTGGCCTGCAGAGCAGATGTCCTGTTCCTGACCTTCTTCTCACGCTGTTAAATGTTCACTAAGAGACCAGGCTTGTCCGAAACCCTTCTATGCCTGAACGCAGCTGTGGACCCAGGCTCCTTCTTCTGGGAGAAGGTGGCTGGCCCAGGTGGGAGCTCAGCTCTAGCTTTTGGAAGGCCAAGGCTCAGTCCCTGCCAACTCTGCAGTTTGTCCTGCTGGATTAGTCATTTGACAGTTAGTTATGTCGCTTGATATGGCATGTTAGATATGTTAACTTGACCTGACCTAAAGCATTATACATGGTCTCTGCTAAACTGGTTAAGCCACTGGCATAATTAGAGATGCACATCCAGAGGCTTCTTCATCTGATCCAGAGGTCGGATTGTAAAATGGTTGTGAAATTTGCTTTTGGAAGACTTGTTCCACAGATGGAGGGGAATTACGAAGACTTACACATATGAGAGATGAACCTTACCTTCTCTCTCTCTGGTTGTGTTTATACAGGTGAAAAAATGAGGGTGCAGGACATGTTGTCTGGCCATATCCATACAGCTACGTTGCCTTCTTACCCAAAGCAAAGTGGTCTCATCTGCACCACACCAGTGGAACAGCCCCAGGCCAGTGCTCCCCTGCCAGCCCACTGCTTCCTGAGCACAGTGTGGGAGGGAGCTTGCTGCCAGCTGAGCAGAGCACCCCGATAGCTCTCTGGCGGGGCTCAGCCACACTGGTACTTCTCCAGTGGAGATGACTGAGAGGTGAACTGCTAGATTCTGAGACCCTGTGATTACTAGAGATAGATTTGTCCAAGCAGTAGGACTCATGCAAGATTAAAAAAGTTGAGAAAAGGGTCTTGCATTTGAGACAAACAAGGTAGGTACAAGGTTTGACCTAGTTAGGGAGTGGACATTGCAGACAGGCCATTATGTCAGCACCCTGGGTGGTGATTTATAACACCCATTGTGGTCTGAGAACCAGGGAGAAGTGAACAGAGAGAAGAGGTATCTAAAAGTAGGCTTGGACTAGTCTGTGAAGTTTCTCACTGGTTTAGAAAGGAGCCCAGAACTAAGCAGGACAGCAGACATCCAGGAATGACTAATACTAATGAATACTAATGAAGGGAATTTGGCCGGTTTGTTCAGTTTTCTCCACAAAATCATGTGGGAGAGGTTTTTGGTTTTGATCTTGGATTCGACTTCCAAATAGATAGTCCTTATGTCATTCCCCTTAAGACTATCCCCCATGCGACCGTGAAACGTTACGCCAAGCATTCAGCTGACTTTCCCAGAGCCTGGTGCGAGTGCCACAGCTCTCTGAAGCAGCCAGTGTAATGTATTGGAGACCTGCATTTTATGTATCTCTCCCCAGCAGTTCATGAATAGTAAGCGCAGTGGGTTTTACAAGGACAGATATGGAATAGTCTCCGTTGCATTTGAGTAGGAAGTGCAGCATACAATTGACATAGTTCAGTCTTGGGCATTTGCTGGTTTAAAAGAAAAAACGATTTCCAACAATTGAGGGTTTTTTCTTACCAGACCAATCACAGACTTTTGAAGCATGAAATGAATTTCACTGGTCCTTGCCAATAAGCTTCTTTCTCTGATATTGGTTTTTATGAAATGGCTATAATCTTTGCAGGTAATGAATGAAAGCTACACTGTGAAGTCCCACCTAACATTCTTCTTCTTGATTTATGGTGTATTGGTTAAAATAGTAAACTGATAATGATCGCAAAATAGCGATAAATCACTATGGGCTGATGTTTCAGAAACAATAGAAAATGTTCTGAAGGAAGAAACTTGGAGCCAGTCGGGGAACAGCTGGTTGTTCTGCAGATATGAAAGATACTAGGGAGTCCACAAAAATACAAATTAAAAGACTGTCTCCCTTTGTTCCTGTCAAGATTGGGCTGTTCCTTGGTTCTCTATGAAATAAACTCAGGACGTGTATGATGAATTAAGGTTCCCACACCCCCAGTGTATCAAATCTAATTAGAAAGTGCTGGTGCAAATCAGTTCAGGCCAAAATCCTGGTAGGATCTGAAGTTTAGGTCCGAACGTGATCGTTCTGTTTCGTGCAGCTCTGTGGAAGACTGTTATATAGATCTCACTCCTGCCAATAAATTACCCTTGTGGATAAATTTATGCACATAAGTAGTTTTCAGACCATCCGTATATTTTTGTTTGGGTCATATAATCTTACTACATTCTGGTTCAGATGTGCTTTGGGTAATGATATGCCAATAGATAAAAGAAAAGATGGAGCAAATCACCCCTGCCTAAATGTAGTTTAAAGAGACCGTGATGTGTCCTGAGAACCAAAAAGTTACCTGATCTTTTGGGGACTTGACCTATCCCAAACTTATCTTCCTATAAAGGTTTTGGGTTAAATTCTCCCTCTTGTCTTGTCTTGCAATGGAAACTTTCTTTAGACTTGGTGCTAATCATACCAATGAGCCTGCTCTGATTGGTACTAGCTTGCAAAAGGCCTCTTTTGTTCTTGTTAGAGTATCTAACCTCTAAATCTATTTAATACCCTTTCCCTGGTTGTCCATCATTATGACACATGATTTTCCAAAGGATTTACTATTAGTTAGCAGCACAGGGCTTTCTCCCTGGGGTAGCAGCTACTTGCAGTGAAGAAAATGCATGTTCGATGTAGCAATTTGTCTTTTTTTATATATTTATTATAAGAGTAAATGAGTTATTGTGGGGGACTTCAATATTATTGCAAATTAGGTGCTACAAGCCAAGCCATGCACATTTGTTATGTTTCCAGGCATACACAGCATGCATAGCAGTTCAAAAATCAGCAGTCATATTATATCTAGGCCTTTTCCCGGGCAGCTGCTACTTTGCAGGTATTTTTGTAGTGTGACTGTTCCATAACTCTGCTTACTTCAAATAAAGGGAGGGGGGAATCTGTCACAAAAGTGATTGCTATAAAAAAGGTTCTGATGAGCAGGAAGGCATGAATTATAAAATCTCTCAAGATTTAGTTTCTAAAGTAGGCATGGGCTAATGAATATACAGAGAGCATTGCTTGTCGTATATTCCTTCTATAACAGTAATTTATGAACTGGGTTTTTTTTCACTTGCACCTTTCTGGATGTACTTGCAGGCTGGAAACTTATCGAAATTATAAATTGCTCCTTTATTCAGAAAAGTGTACAGAATCAAGCAAAGCACACAGAACCGAATCCTACCCAGCCTCTGCTTTAACAAGGGGCTTAAATTAACTGCTGAATTTAAGTCAGCAGAATTAGTCAAATGTTTTTGATTTCAGCAGGTCACCAAAGCTGAGTCTCTGTGTGGGGAGGGAGAGGAGGGAGTCCTGCCCCTGGCCAAACTTCTGAGTTTCTGGTTTGGGGGAAACCAGACTCTCACCAGAAAAATCTCTTGTAATGTAATTTCATCTCACAATGATGCAGAAGTGGACAACTAGGAAAGAAACCCTTGCTCAGATCCTCTGCTTCCCACACCAAGCTCTTTTCTCTAGCTTAGCCACCAGCCTAATCCTGGATTTAGAGACTGTTCTGGATTCAAACTGTATCTTTTGATGTTCCTGCAGCACAGGTGGTATCTGGTGAGAGGTGAAAGCATCTTGTGTACAAAAGAGTGAGGAAAAAAATTCTGAAAAGCCTCCTTGGCTCCATCAGCTTTCAGAAGAGAGGAACAGATAAGAAGGTGGAGCCGTCCGGCATCTCCTCTTCCCTAGTTTTCCTTTTTTTGTTGTTTTTTTTTTTTTCTGTTTTCCCAAGGAGAGCCCATGTGTCATCTTTCATGTAACAGTGCTTGTATTCATCATAGGTGACCTGGATCATTTGTACTTGTGGTTTATAGTCTCTCGACATGCATTGTTTTCTCTAGCTTGAAATATAGCACATTAATGAGGTATGTATCTGTTCAGATGTATGCAGTCAGCTCATGAAAGATGCTTTGGTAGCACTTCGACTAGTTTGTCAAAGGCTAGCATTTTGGCAGCTGCAGAGAAAAAAACAGCTCAAATTCATACAAGGGACTAAGAAAATCTGACATTAAACTTTTGGAAGCCATGTTTACACATGCTGGAGCTCACTGTGTAGTTAGGCACTTTGTAATCTCCCTAATGCAAGCTCCAGTGAAGTAGCTATCACTTTACAATTAATGCACATCCACTCCTTATGGGGCTGTATCGATACTCCTGTTCCTTCTTTGCTGGGAGTGGACTGCAGCTGGTGCTGAGTAGGTACAGCAGTGCAGGAAAATAACACCAGGGTTGCATGCTTACAGTGGTTCATGTCAAAGGTCAGGGTGGGTATGTGTGGTGAGAGGAACCGGGGGATGCTGAGGACATGCTGGGATAGCCTGGGCCTGGGCTGCTGCTGCAGCTGGACCAGATAGAGATCTCTAGCATGGCAGACTCATGCTAGCCTTTGGTCTGCATGGGATGGCCCGTGCAAGCAGCCTGCTCTGCTTGCTCTGTGCTCCATTTCACCTTTCGAAATGGAAATGCTTTTCTGTCGAGCATGAGCAGCCAGTGCCCACCCAGGTGCTCTGCAGCAGCGGCTCCCTGCATGCCAGTTACTGTTCCTGATATTCCTGATTTGCACAGCAGCATCTTTGCCCTTTCTCATTACAAAAAGGAGTCACTTTTTACTGTTTTCCTATATAAGACCTGGATGTGCTTGGTGGTGAGAACAAAATGACTGGGAAGTGCTGGGAGTCCTAAATTTAGCTCCTCATTTGGCCACAGGTTACAGCTTTGCGCTTACAGGCTTTAGCAGTGCCTTGGAAAGCTCTTAGTATGTTGGTTTATAGCTGTTGACTTCAGTAAGCATTGGACTAGGACCTATTTGCAACATGATATTAGATCTACAGGAGCACTGGGAACAATTTGGATTGTGTTCCCTGTTACCAAGGCAAGTTGGAAAGACCTTTCAGACAAATTTGGGGAGGAAAAAACATTATTGCTATTTCTCCATTAGAAGAAGAGAAGAAAAAGAATTTTCTTACTGAGAATTTGTGAGGTTTAAACAGTTGTGGAGTACAGTCCTATCACTGCACATGAATACAAGTTTTTATTATTAATTTACAGTCATCCAGAAAGCTGTCTCAGTTTGGCAGAAATAATTTTATTTGCATGTTGGTGCCTTTTGTATCAATAGGTTACGGGTGCCAATCTGGAGTGGCATACTAAGGACAAAGAACATGAAAAACTACATCTTGAAATCCATCTAAACTTGAATAGTTCAAGTCTCAAGGGGCAAAACTATGTTATAAGTATTCCTGTTGAGTAGTAACAAGTAGTCCCATTAAGCAGTAGCTGGAAAAATCAGCATGCCTCTGAGACAACCCAGCAACATTTATTCAGAGACCAATTCGTGGGTGAGATGAGCGGCAGTGTCTTTGTACTTTGCTCTGAAATACTTATCCTCGGAACATCCCTCTGAGCTCCCGGCTTTCCAGAGGCCAGGGCTGCCTCTTAATCTTTGTTTGCATTCACCTCTCAGAGACCAGTATTTTCTCGTTACAAATTGCCATGCTTTTTAAATGACAATAAAGGTAACTTTTAGCCCAGAGACTGAGCCAGTTGTTTGATTTAACTAAACTGGTGGTGTATATTTAGGGGCTTTCTGATTCACAAGAGTTTGTGTGTATACATTCTTCAGAGAATCTTTGCTGTCAGGGACTTTTTTTCCCTTGTATAGAGACTCTTTATCAGAGTTCGTGCAGTATGCTTTGTAGGAGCTGAGACCATAAGAAGTTGCTGCCAGCTGTACAGAAATCTTTATTGCCTTTAATCATTTAGTATTCCACAGAAATAGTATTGTCGTCATCTTTTTTTTTCCATGCGCCACTCTGATATAAATGCATCTTTTATGTTCGCAGATTTGGCCAAACCAGTATGTTATTTCAGCTACTTTTCATTAACAACTTGGGGTATTTTAGCTGCGCAGTGGCTTTTTCATTGTGTTTCTATGCTACTTTACTATTGAATGAAATTTAATACATTGCTTATAATTAGCAGTGAGGAATGTTACCCTATCATCAGTTCACTGCTATGAGGCTTGCTTAAAGATTTTAACAAAGAAAATATTCTTTACTCTTGAAATCCTTTGCAGTTCCACCCAGGCAGCTCAAAATAAACATTGTTTTTGAACCGAACTCTTCCCCCCTACCCCCCCATTCCAAAATAAACAAAATATTTTCAGAGGCCATCAGATAGAAATTTGACCTTAATTACATGCTTTGTCTATTCATGCCATGTAGTAGGGGTCCGGAGGGTGATAGCTTGAAATTGAATACACTTTAACATAGCATCAGGTGCTGGCAGAAATACACAGCATGTGTGTTGAAAGGTATAATGAGAGTTATGTGCTCTTGTAAGCTACAATTTGCATACGTGAAGTGAGGTGGGATTTTTTTCTGTAGTGATTAGCGGTTCTGGGATGAGCCCAGAAATCCTTACTCAGCTGTAACTCCTGATGCTCGGTCATTGTTCATATATTCATAATATAGACGGGACTTCTGTGTTAGAGTTTCCAAAGACCATCCCATTTCTTGCACCGCTACGTTTTTTAGTAGTTGTAGTAGTCTCTGGGACAAATCTTTAGTGCTCAACACCACAGTTTTACTCATCACCTCTTGCTCCAGAGTCAGGATGCAGTTTCTGGCGTGGGGTGTCCCTTGGAGCAGCTGCCCAGCTTTCATTGCTTGTTAAGTCACCGTGCCATGGCTTGCATTCCTGGGCATTTCTCTGGGGAGCTTGGGAAGCCAGATGGCTTCTGCTGCTCGTAGCAAAGCCCCTGTCAGTGGCTGGGTACCTTCAACCCCCAAAGACCCAACAAAGCACCCAGAAAGGGGTCTGCCCAGTCCAGGCTCTGCTCAGCGGGACCTGCTGCAGAAAAGGCAAAACATCAAGTGCAATGGTGGTTTTTTTGGGATCAACTGGAGGAACATCTTAGTAAATATGATCCTAGCTGACAGCAGTGAGGATATTAACTTGGCTATGGTTTTACTCATATCTGTGTGCACCCAAGGGGGGTCAGCTGGTAGCTTGGACCTGGAAGGTGCTGCAGATTGGTGCTGGTGTGGAAGTGCTCATGTGGAGAAGTGACTCACTCAGCAGAAGGACTTTTTAACCTTCCTTGGGTTGTCCCAGTCTTATTGCACTGTCTTAGCTCTCGTGCCCCAGCTTCTTTTACTAAACTCAGTATGCCATGCTAAGGTCCTGTCCTTCCCAAACTCTGTGCTTCTTCTGAAACCCAAATTAAAAATAACATGAATGTTGTTTCATTTCCTCCTGGTGGTTCTTTTTTGTTTGTTTATTCCTTGTTTTGAATTCAGTTTATGGCTTTGGTTTCCCTGATGTACAGAAAAAAATTTGTGGTAGTTCTGCATGTACATTACTTCTAGGCAGTGGCCTAAAACAAAACAGGAGGGAGAGAGAAAGAGGAGGAGATTGTCTCTTAGTTACAGAACAGCTATTTCGTATTGAAAAAGAGACTAACTCTTAAAGAATGCACTGTAATTTGTATTGGAGATGTAATTTGTGTAAGTCTTAAGTGTAGCCATGCATTAGAGTGTTTGCAAAAATTAAAACTTTGAGGTGTGGGAAGAGACTCAGTTTAATTCATAATTTATGAAAACATTTTAATCTCCCTCACAGAATACTTGTGAAGTCTCTTCAAGCCCAGAATGTTTAATTGTTCAGACAGAGCTTTTCTGAGGGCCCCAAGGTATGCAGGGACAAACTGTCAAATGCAGATCACATCCTTGGCCTCTGTCCCCATTTTGATCAAACTTGAACTTTCCACCTCTGCCACATGAGCTACCAAAGTGCTGTGTGGTCCATGAGCAATGTCAGCCGTGACTTCTGAAGGAGGCATGAGGATGCATCAAATACAGGTATCCCTGCCCATCTCAACTCTAAATGGGCTTTAATAAAGGGAAGAAATCGTGTGTACAGTCAGTGAGCCATTGGATCCTAGAACGAGAAGCAGTAAGTGAATTTGTTCAGCAGCCATGTTAGAGACTCAATTTTGAGCTTCATAAAAGTGAAGTACCAGTTTATTGGATACCTTCTAGCTTAAAATGTTTGTGCCATGGTAGAGCATTGATGGATGCCTGTGGCAGTTCTGAAAAAGAGGCTTTTCTGTGAGTAACATCAACAAAATGAACAGAACTTT
>JAVJGJ010000061.1:29792441-29815907 GCA_035590215.1 Microhierax caerulescens
CCTGTTGTCATTTATTAATTAAGGGTGTAGCTCAAGAGTCCCTACTGAGACCAGTACTATTTAGTCTTCATCAATGGCATAGACAGTGGGCTTCAGTGTACCCTCAGCAAGTCTGTAGGTGACACCAAGCTGAGTGGTGCTGTCAATACACCTGAGGGATGTGATGCCATCCTGAGGGACCTTGACAGGCCTGAGAAGTGGGCCCATGTGAACCTTATGAAGTTCAACAAGGGCAAGGATCCTGCACCTGGTCAGAGCAACTTGTGGTATCAATACAGGCTGGGAGATGAAGGGATTGAAAGCAGCCCTGCTGAGGAGGACATGGGTTACTGGTGGATGAAAAGCTGAACATGAGCCAACAGTGTGTGCTCGCAGCCCCAGAAAACAACTGTATCCTGAGCTGCAAAACAAGAAGCATGATGTTGAGGGAGCTGGTTCTCACACTCTACTCTGCTCTCATATGACCCCACCTAGAGTACTGTGCCCAGCCCTGGGGTCCCCAGCACAAGAAAGTACAGAGGAGGGCCACAGAAGTGACCAGAGAGCTGGAACACCTCTCCTGTGAAGAAAGGCTTGGGGTTGTTCAGCCTGGAGAAGAGAAGGTTCTGGGAAGATCTTATTGAGGCTGTTCTATACTTAAAGGGGGCTTATAAGAAAGATGGAGAAGGACTTTTTACCAAGGACAGGCTGCAGCAGTTTTAAACTGAAAGAAGGTGGGTTTAGATTGGACATTAGGAAGAAATTTTTTATGTGTGTGGTGAGACACTGAAGCAGGTTGCCCAGGGAAGTTGTGGATGCCCCATCGTTGTATGTATTCAAAGTCAGTTTGGATTGGGCTTTGAGCAACCTGATCTAGTGAAAGGTGTCCCCACCTACGGCAGGGACGTTGGATTAGTCGATCTCTGGAAGCCCCTTCCAACACAAATCATTCTATGATTCTGTGATTATAGGTTGACTGGCTTGAAACAAGTATGCGGAATGTTTCAACAGCATGAGACACAAACTGTCTGAAAACAGCACCAACAGAGTCTTAAGCTGGACTTTCAAAATCTCCTAAAATGCTCTTGAAATATTTCTGTGAGTGTGGTGAGGCTGTGTTACACCCTTTTCAACCTGCTCTGAAGAAGGTACAGATTTAGAGTGTGGCTTGCCCTAGTGGTGCTCTCCCAGACAATTTGGATGCTGTGCTCCTGCTAATACTGAGTGGTGTGCCATAAACAGGCTGGTTTATATTTTGCACACACCCAGTCATCAATGTCTTCCTGCTTGGGAACTGTGGTATTCAGACACAGCAGCAGCAGCATCAAAGACATGCAAACACATTTACACACCCATTCAGTCAAGACCAGAAGAATGTTGGTACATTCCCACTAAGAATAAAACAACTTGCTCACTAGTGGTAGTCCAGCTCATGTGCTCAGGTGGTTTTCAGAGCAGCCCAGACTGGTGGCCATCTCAAGGAAGCTGCATGACGTTGGGGTTGACTGAAGTAATGACCAATTGCAATTGCTGTTCTCTTCTCTCTTCTACTCTGTTGCATGTTCGAGGGATGATGGCCATTTTGGTTGTAGTTTATTCCTGGCATAATGTTTGTTTCTCAAAGTCACCAACAGGTTGATGGTTTCACTGTTCCTGATGGCAAGATGAGCAGAAATGATGTTGAAACCCACCATCAGGATCTGCTTGGGCAAAGCCCTGTTATTTCGTAATTAGCTCTGATGCTTTTGGCCCAGCTGCTTAGGAATCAGCTCTAATTGTCTAACGAAGCCAAATTTGTTTCTTTCTTGGCTCCGGCAGTGCTTCTGCAGTAATGTTATGATGTCTGGCTCCAGTGATGCTTACAGTGAGTTTGTATGACCTAGTGATCAGGATGGAACAATCATACCTAAACTGTTCTTAAACACAGGCTTCAGTGGAATACATCACTGTGGTTTTGTCTGACACCACAGGGTGACAGCTCTGTGGCTGCAGTGTATCAGTCTTGCTCTGTAGCAGAGTCGGTATTATTGTACCTTCCTGTGTGTAGGTGCCAGCAGGCACCACTTTAGAGGCAAGTGAATGTACTGTAGTATCAGTGCTTACCACTGAAGATTTCCAAAGCCCTCCAGAGTAAACTCCAGATGACTGAGAACATGGGGAGTGAAACCAGAGTCTGTTTGTTTGCTTATTAACTGATGTTCTGATTGATCTTTAATGCATTTTAGGGGCATGTGTGGTTTTTTTACAAGAGGCAACTTGGTACTGCAACTCTAAGTAGCCTTAGAGGACTTCTATGCACATTTTGCAATGGGTCTGTGAAAGCAATGACTCATAAGTGGGTTTGGCCTGGCTCCATGGAAAAGTGATTTTGATCCCCTCCAACAAGGGGCACTACTGCCAGTCTGTTGTCAGCCAGCACACAGTCTGTTCTCCTCCTGCGTACCCACATTTCCCGTGAGCCCGTGACAAATCTGAGCACGTGTGTGGCAGCGTTTTTCTTTTCTAAGCTAAGAAATGCAGTAGCGATGATCCAAGTCAAGCCAAACCTAAGCACCTAGATACTTTGGGAATGTTCCCGTTATAACAGATAGGAAAACTTCCATTGCACGGAAGGGATTTTGCAAATCCAAGTGAAAAGCAATGAATGGAAAGCTCATTAGAATATAGTCATTAATTCGTCAGCTAAATTAATAAGGTTAAATACAATTTAGTGAGTTTCTCGATGTAGGTCTGCCTGATCCATTACAGGAGCTTAAACCAAACACTGTTATAACCACATTTCTTAAGAGCTGCATCAAAAGTGCTTTCGCAGAAGGTCAGCCCTGGATCTGTGATATTTTGGGCTACCCCATGCTCTTGGGACCACTTCCAGTGTTTAACATGCAATGAATAAATAAGCACTCCGGAGCCCTTTTTCTTTTTTCCTTCTTTTTTATCTTCTGCCGGGTGTGAAAGGCTCTGAGAGACAATAGTGGCAGCAGAAACACCTTGTGCAAATCGGAAGAAAAACCTCTCTGATTTGAGCTGACTCCTGCTAATTACGTGGCTGGGGATGGACCTTTAGGGGAGCTGCCCCACAGCATTGTCTTGGACAATCCCCACCAAATTAGGGCCAGTCAGGCCGAATGTGAAGAGAGTGGTGATTACTGAGATTATTTTCTTTTTAAACATGCTCCTTAGCTCTACTTTGCTGGGAGTTGGTTTTCAAAAGGGACTTATAATAAACGTGGGCCATCTATATATAGCCCAACTTTTGTTCGTTTGCACAGTTCAGAAAGCCTACTGTTTGAGGTTAGCCTTGAGTAAACTTGTGCCATTTACTTTGGAGCATTTCAAAGGGAACAAAAACACAAATCATGATGAGGCTAATAAGAAGTTTGGGTGTTTAGTTTAAATGTGTACACAGCAATCATTGTAGAGGAAGTCCTTCTCTTTGGGAGTACATTATTATTAAGCAGCATTGCTATTTGCCTGGTTTTGTCTGGTCCGCAATTTGCATTCACTTGATGGATTGCCAGGGTCGGAGGTGCACTACTTGGGAAACACTGAAGTGCCGTCTCAGCAAACTCTTAAGAGGAAGGGAACACTAATACAAGCATTTGCCCAAACTCCTTGAGTCTTCTTAGGCTTCCTTAGGCTGTGCTAGATCAATATGACAGTTTGCTAAGAAGCTTTGGACATGCATTCACAAACTCTCTCTATTGGCTTTCTTGGCGTGTTATTCAGGAGGTAGCTGCTAGTGAAACGTGTCTGCTACCAGCACAGAAGATTTATACATGCATTTTCTTCTCCTGCTAAGTGATTTATTTACTAGCAATAATGCCTCGCAGAGCTGCTTGGTCCAGTTTGCAGAACTCATTATGTCGACCCTCAACAATCTATAGATGAATGGGATCGCTCTCTCGCTTGCTCTCAGGGTTTTTTTCTCCTCTCTATCCCTTTTTTTAAACCATGGTCACATGGCTCCAGTCCTCCCGTTCAGTGGAGTTAGATGATCCCAAGCTGGTGACCATTTCTTTCCATAATATGCTCAGAGGTAAGTTCTCTTGTGCCACCTGTCTCAGAGCAGTGAAGGGGTTTGCTTGCTTGCTTGCTTTAATTGTAATAATTTGTTTTCTGGCTACTTACTGTCAGTTGCTTGCGAATGGATGGGTTTATATGGGAGACAATTTATAAAGCTTATTTCATGTCATCTACAAGCCCTGCAAAATAGTGTAAAAAATGTAATATTGCAAAAGTTTTTAATGGCAAAAACTTTGCACTGGCCTGTATTCACAAAGCACTCAAATCTCGTTCGTTCTCAGGCCACCAGAGTCTCACGCTGTTGCTTCTCAGCCTTCCCACTCGCTGGCTGGCTTTCCTTTTCTAATTAATTAATTTTCCTAATTCCTGCTTCTCCTGAGCACTCGGTGAGATTCAGCCCTTTTGCTTCCCACCGGCGGAGGGTGAGAGACCGACTGCTCCGACAGCTCTCGCTGCCGATCCCTCAGCCGGGGAGGTTATGCAAAGGTGAAAGGTGACCAGATTGCTCATGTTTTTATCTGTGAAGCACTCGTGGTGCTCTTTGTGTCACATACAGAAGGGATGGAGGCAGTCTGGGCTCAGATGCACCAGGGGTTTTGGGTTCCCCACAAAGCCCCATGGCCCCATGTGTCGGGGAGGTGCTGGCCCGGCTGTGGCAGGGCAGAGCTCCTGGCTCCCTCCACGGCTGTTGGCCGGCTGCCTGCAGAGCGAGCAGCGGGACCTCTCCATCCGTGTCACACGGAGTTTTCACTTAGCAGTGGGAAGCGCAATTCAGGGTTTGGGTCTCACCATCCTTTTGTGGAGAGAGACGCTTGTCTCTGTCTTCCCACTTCACCTAAGTCTTTGTTTAGGGAGCTCCCCAGCACATTTGGCATCGTCCTCTTCTTCAAATGCCTGAACAGATACATGATTCCTCGGACATGTGATTTTAAAATGTTCCAGGGCATCTTAAACTGTTTCGCATTTTATTAGCCCTGCCAAGTTCTAAGCACACCTTGAATAAATTCATAGTTGGTGGTTGTGGCGTATGTACCTTGGCTATCGTGGGTGGATAAAAAATGTTTTATACCCCTGAGGAGCAGCAAAAGAGCGAGCTCACTCCGTGCAGCTAGAGGAGTGAAAAAGTTGGATTAAATCATGTCTGTCTGCCTGTGGTTGAACTAGCAATGAGGCATTTTCAATAAGAGGTCAGGGCTGTGGTCAAATTTCTGCTTCAGGTTTTGCTTGCTGTAGTTTTCCCTCATACCAGATTCTCTGTGAAACTCCAGAAGGACCGAGACACTCTCTGTGTCTGACCTTTTGGGGCAGGATTTTTCAGACAGTCCTGTTTCAATTGAACTCGCTGCCAGAGCGTGCAGGAAGGAAGCGACATGTGTTAGTCATACACCCCAGTGTGTGTTTAGCATCCAATTTGTGTCCAGTCCAGGAATAACCTAGCATAACTCTGCGAAGCTGGACTCACGCTTAGATGTTTTGATGTTTGGGCTAGGAGGGGATTTCTTCATACATGAAACAGGCTTTCAGCGCTCGGGCAGGATCAATACCTTCCCCCCCAGGAGAGCTCAGGCAATGAAAATACTTTTGCAATAGATGCTAGAGCTCAACCTGTGCAGGGGTGTCTCAGGCTGAGTGGCTGCATTTCAAAGCTGGAATTTACCTGTGTTTACCCACCCCAGCCAGCCCCATCACAGGTGCACGTGGGCATCGCTGCCCTGGCTTCATGGGCACCACTGCACCCTGGGGATGACTGATGTACACTGGTGCGGGGGGAGCACCGGCCACAAAAGGCAGATTGTGAGAGGTGTGGGAAAAGCCTGAGCGTGCTCGCCTGACTCACCAGCCCAGGAAACGACACTGAGGGCAGCCATGCCAGGCTTGACATCTTGAAACAACATTAATTAAAAGTAACTTTTTAATCCTTGAGGGAAGAAAAACCAGAAGTGACAGTCTCCTGGCTACAGCCCTTCAGTTTTAATCCCAGTTTTGACTTTTTGCCTGGGATTGACAAGCCACAGAGAACAAAAACATATTTTAAAAAGTTTCTTTCAAGGCAGTTGAATGCTAATCATGAGGGTGGGATTTTTTGTTATTGGTTTGTTGGTTTTTTGGGTGTTTTTTTTTGTGGTTTGGGTTTGTTTTGTTTGGTTTGGTTTTTTTGGGTTTTTTGACTGCTTGCTGCCAGTCCAGAGGCACCGGAACAGCAGACAGCCTCAGTTTAAATAGATATCTTTCTGCTCCTCTACCTAGGACAGTACTTCTGGTCTCTGGTAATCACAGTCATACATTGTGTCTGGCTATTTTGGGCATGTCAGGCTGCCATGCAGGATGGCCAGGTCTTTGCACCACACAAGCGTGGTGCTGGGATGGTCTCTATAAAGCGTGGTGGCTGTAGTGCTCTTTGTTGGGAGGGACTGGGATGAGCCATTGTTTGGATCCATGCAGTTGGATATCCTTGAAAACAGACTCTTTGAAACCAAACTGAAAGTGATGTAAGGGAGGTAAGAGATGCTGTTTTTCTTCTTGCTACAAAATCCCACCCTGTTTTCCCTCTGACACAACATGCTGGTCAGCACATCTGCTCCCTCGCACAGGCCTTGGCCTGTTAGTGACTGGGAACACTTCAGCAGACCTTCCCTTCTCAGCTACCTGTCAGAGCAGCGAGCCCAGGATTTCCAAATAACCCATTGATCCAAAATGTGTGTGTGCAGTACCGCAATTAACATTCCTTCTGAGCGCCTTGCATTAAGTATCTCTATATGTGCCTTGAAGGAAACCTCTGGGAGATTGTCTTTTATGGAGGAGTTATAAGAGATTTCTTATGGCTGAGTTCACCTATAGAAAATACAGAATTGTAAGTCTATGTAGTTCAAGAAAGAAACTGAATTAGCCAGACCCAGACAAGAATAAGTTAACAGTACTCACTAAGGAGCCTTGAGTGGAATTAGAAAAGAGAAAAATGGCCTGCTGATAAAAACAAAAGCCTAAAAACTTGAAGAAACCCTTCCTTCCCCCATCCCCATCTAATCAATCCAGGACAGAGCAGGAGCAGCAGTAGGAGGGAATGCGGGATCTAGTTGATGCCGGTGGTGTATCTCCTCCTTCCCTTCTTTATTTGACCCTCTTTTAGAGGAAAGTTTAGCAAAGCTGTTTATTTTGCATAAACCCAAGTAATAACGTGGCCCCGGGTGACAGGACCTGAATGAAGATGACAGCAGTTTGATTTAACGATTAGCCACCTGACCCGATAGCACCTCTGGAATCTCAACTGCAGAATAAATTCCCATTCTTCCTGCATGGGCTGCATGTTAATCACGGGAAGAAAAGCAAAGGGTGGTTGCAATAGGGCCATTGTTACAGGGGGCGAAGGCTTGAAAAGAAACTGCCCGTCCCTGCCTGCTTTGTGCTGGCTTCACACTGAGTCTTGGACACTCAAGTTTCTTTTATTGCTGCTGTATCCCCCCTCCGACGAAATACTGGTTTCCAATGGGGCAGGTTCAGTTGGGTTCATTCTCCGAGGGACTTGCCTTCTCCTTGAATTATCACTATATAGTTTCTAATATTTGTTTCAGCTGAAAGTCGGTGCTCACAGTGCGGGAGTCTCTCTGCAGTTAGTGGAGCAAGTCGCTGAGGGATCCCTGCTTTTTCTAAACGTTCCCTAAAGCAGCTTAGCAAAGTGGTAGGGCTTTGTTTTGAGGGAAAGCAATTTGGGGAAAATCTTGCTGTGCTTTTTGTTTCTTCCCTCCCCTCCCCCTGCCCTCCCAACTCTTTCAAAGCCCCTGCATTAAGCATGGTTGTAGTGGTACAACCCTCGCCTTAGCGGGCTAATACTCACAGTTCAGCCTTCCAGCTTGGTAGCACAGGGAGAGATGTGGCAAAGGGGAATTAAAAAATGATTGCAAAGTCAATGGTTTAAAGAGTAATTACAGAGTCATTAAAGGTTATTACGGGGAAATGTTCAGCTGAGCAGTGATTAGCATTCCTGATACCTCAAGTTCGCCATGGTTTGAGGGCACAAGTGAGATGAGTTGTAAAGGTCTCTGCCGTGAAGGGATGGAAGTGGCTCCCAGCCCTGCAGCTCCTCTGGGGCTCGCAGCCTGCTGCTATGGCTGGACGCTCGCTGCCCACCTCCTGCCTCCCCAGGGCTGCCAGCTTGGCCATCAGCTCTACCTTGGGATCGTAACCAGCTCCAAACTGCACACTGCTATACTCTGCCAGAGCAACACTTGCTCAGGTTGGCTTGTGGCTGGTGATCCCAGCCAAGCATTCAGAGCTGCCTCAGTCCTGCCCCACTTCCTACCCATGCGAAAACTTTCAGGTGCTGTCGGGATTCAGCTCTCTCACAACATGGGTGGTAGAGGGCTCTATGCTGCCGTTCACACCTGCAAATAATTTCAGAGGCTAAAACTCCCAGCAGGCAAATGCTCAAAACCAGCACCTCAGCATCGCCCTTGTATAGTCACTGCGATACACTTGCGTGATTATGTCACCCCGGTGTCCAGAGCTGCTGTGAGGTCTGGGATGGTGTCCTTGACATGGCTGCACCTTGCTCAGCCCCAGTGGGAAGCTGGGAAAGCCTGGTGTCCCTCTGTACTGTAACTGAAAGTCTTGAAGAGCAGCAGAAGCAAACAGTGCTGTCTCTTGTGTGTTTGTGTTTGTCCATATGCAGTGAAAAAAACCCACAAATCAGTCAGGTCTGTTGTGTCACTGCAAGAAGAGTGAAACACTGGCCAGAGTCTCTGATGTTTCATAGCAGGGGAGGCCAAGTGAGTATTTAAACAGACAAAACATGTAGGTAAAATAAAACTGAGTATTAATGACAGTATTAGCAAGTTATAAATATTTAGGTACAAAGCATGTACCGCTCTCATTGCTCAGGCAGTTGGCTTCTGGTCTGTGCTGCTGTTTGGATTTTCTTTTGAGCATTGAAAAAGGCATTAATATGTTGCCAGGAAATATTATTTCCAAGGTAAATTAAAAAAAAAAGAAAAAATAGGGGGCACAGCAAGCCAGTGGGAGCCCTGGGATATGCAGAGGCAGACCCCGCCAGAGCCTGGCATCAGGGCAGGAATGGGGCTTGAAGGGGACAGATAGATGGGCACATCCAGGGCTGTTGTTCGACACAGTGAGGAAGACTCAGCCTTCCTTCTTGTGTAAAATAAAATTAGATTTGTTTTTAGGTTAAGAAGAGGTGCATTTTCAAAAAAGCAAGGGTGATAAAAAGCTACTTTTTTTTTTTCCCCTCTGAGGGTGAAAAGCACTTAGTTTGCTTACCAGCTGACACCTTTGGAGGCAAACACTGCGGCCTTTTCACCGCGCCGCTCCCCGCTCGTCTCCCCCAGACGGACAGACCAGGCACATCCTGCCAGCCCGGCCAGCTTCCCAGGGGACCGCAGCCCATCCGAGGAGGGAGGCTGTGCTCCGAGTCTGTCGGGGCAGCTGGTATTCATTTATGTTTTACAAGAAAGCCTCTCACTGCAAATAGCTTTTGCAGATCTCCAAGATGTCGGAGCGGCGCAGGGAGGGAGACCGCATTCTGGGCCGCCTGGGCTCGCTTCCGCAGCGCTGCTCAGCACCAGCCTCCGTGTTTCCCCCCATCAGATCCCTGCTAGTCTGCTGGCGGCAGGGGGATTTTCATGCTGACGTGACCAAAGCTCATCCAAAAGCATTCAGTTAAATCAGTTGATTTAATTATTCTTGTAGGCTGCTTCCCCCCCTCTCTTCGTAAATCCTGTGACATCTGAGACGGGGAGCAGTGGAGGTGAGACTCTATCCTGGGCTTTCAAGGCCCAGCAGCAGCAGAGAGATAACCAGGCATCATAGCCGGAGCATGGTATACAGTGACTGCTTCTTTACATCTGAGCTAAGGGAACTTCTGGGGCTGTCAGCTTTGCCCAAGTGTCAAGGATTGAAGCAGAGCCTCTTGCTGCTGCTGCGAAAGAGACAGCTCCTAGAGCTGGTTTGGGGCTGGGAGCTGGGGGTTTCCAACACGCTGAGTGAGCAAGAGGTTACCCTTCAGCAAGCAAAGTAGCAGAAGAGAAGGACCCCCAGTCGCTGCAGGCATCCAGGAACATCTCTCACCTGTTCTTTTCCCCCAGTGATGAAAAGAAGGGCAGCTGTGGGGTAGCTGTTATGTTTAGCTGAACAAAAGACGTTGGAGGTAAGAAAGACCTGACTCGAGCAGGCATCATCACTAGCCCGGCTTGCTGCTTCCCAGCCTCCTGCTGCTTCCACACGCTGCTGTGCTGTGCTGGGGAGGGGGCTCCAGTGAAGCGCTGGCACAGGAGCAGCCGGCGTCAGCTTAGCTGGCGGTCGAGGTCTGTTTCCCTTGGGCTCTGGCTTCGGACAGGGGCGAGCATCCAGTTGCAGGGCAGGTGTGCAGGTAGCTTCCCAGCAGTGTTCTCTCAGCCTTGCAAATCTTCCAGTTCAAGGACTCTCTGAATTGCAGGTGGCATCACTGAATTTTGCTTCCATGAATGTGTAGAGTCATTTTCTGAAAGGGTATATCCTTTTAGTGTGAGCAACATCTTACAACAAGGAGTGCCACAGCTTAGGTTTGCACTGTGCAAAGGAACATTTTTGATCGTCCTAGCCTGCGTCCTCTCTCTGTCTGGTTTTTTTTTGTTTTTTTTTTTCTTCACACTGATGAGCTTAAGTCTGCTCACTGTCTGCATTGAGCCTCATCACAGGAGCAGAGCTCAGTCCAAGGCTCCTCACTTTTAAGTGCCTGAAGGAGGAAACAGGTCTCTCCAGGACTCCTGAATAGTTAAAGGAGAGAAAAAGCCTCCCTCTGACAGGAGAGGCAGGCCACGCAGTCTGATCCCCTCGTCTTTCCTCTTTCTTTCTTTCTGTGCCTTTATGGGGAGATTCTTTATGTAGAGACCTGCAGCGTTCAGGTGGTGTGATTGTCGCCCTGTAAGATAAACAGCTCTTATCTATGACTTTCAAATGGACTGAGTGACTGGGTGCTGCTTGGGGTTTGGTGGCCTCCTGCCAGGTCAGATAGGGTGATGTTGAGTTTTTTGTGTTGTTTGATTTGGGTTTTTTTTTTCTTTTGATTTTGGATCTTTTTTCCAAGGAATGGGTGCAGGACACATCTCAGTAAATGGACCCCTCTGGTTATGCACTGGTGTTTGCTGGTCTCATCTGAGAATTCAGGCTATACTGTCTTATTCTGTTGGCTGCTGATGGTATGTAGTCCCATATTCATAGTGAGCCAAATATATAGCTTCGTGGTGGGAGTCCTTCTGCATGGCGTGCCCTTTCTGTTTGTAATTTGGTTGCAGGGGACTTGCAGTCCCTCCCTCAGGCGTATCCTCCAAGGAGCAGTATGTTTTACCTTAGGAACGAGATGCAGACACAGAGATGTGTTCCCTGCATAGTTAGGAACAGTGATGATGCTCAGCACTCTGCAAAATGCCTGGGGCCATACAGAGGTGCTTTGTGCGGACCTGTGACCTGCTGCCTATCCGCTTTTCCCCTGAAAATATTTTGCATGCATGTCGGTGCATGGGGGAAATGGAGGAGCTGGAGCAAGGATAGGAGCCAGGGATATTTGGGCAGGCACTTAGCACACCTCTACCGGCTCAGCCCCGACCTCTGCCTTCTTTCGCCTTTGCCCATCCTGTCTACCTGGCAGCAGCGGCAGGGCTGGGAATGCAGGCAGGCACCAGTGGGAATCTGCAGCCCCTCTTTCAGTTTGACCCACCCAGGCTCTGAACATGGGTCTCCATGGGTGAATGATCAGTGCCTTAAACAATCACGCTGCGCTCTCCCAGCATCTAATTACCAGGACAAAGCGGTCTGTAATAATGGATATTGCAGAATAGCGTATTCTCCTGGAGGATTTGATCCAAACCCCAATGAAGTCGGCGGAAAGACTCCCATTGATTTCAATAGACTTTATGTCAGGCTGATAGTGTGCTGTTGGTGCTTTGCTGTTAACTGCAATACACTTTTTCAAAACTTTTTCATTTAAGAGAAAATCTCAATATCATAAATGATTTACTCAGAGCAAGGAAGTGCCATCCTTCTCAGAATGACTGTCCCTCTGTCTTTCGTTGTGACGTTGATTTCTAGGAAAATAGCATCACTTTTGAATATCGCCTAGATTAGCTTTAGTAATGACAATTGGTAATTGCTTGCATCTTTTTTATTTTCCAGTAAGTGAAGCTGTGCAGGAGTTTGTCCTAACATCATACCGTTTCAGGAGCCTGGCAAAATATTTTATTTGCTTCCTCTGCTGAAAGCATACACGAGGGCTGACATATACACTACAACACTGTTCTCCTGTGCTTTTGCTCCTTGTGGCTACAGTCTCATTAACATTGCTGCATGAAAAAGAATCCTAAGACTTTTTTGGGTTTTTTTTTTTTTTTTTTTTTTTTGTAAAATAGAAGTTTCCTCATCTGATATTTTCATGAGTCTCAGGAAAATATTTTTATAAAAACTGATGAAGGAACAGTGAAAATTTTTATAATTTTTTTTTACATATGTATTTTTAAAAACATGTAATGCTTTCAAATTCTTATGGTCCCATGGAATTCCCTGTCACCATACACTACTCTGGGGAAAAAATGCCTGTGTCTATCTAACACAACCACATCACTTTAAATGGACCATTTTCTTTAAGAAACTAAAATTTTAAAAATTGGTTATGTTTGTTTGCCACATTCTGGTTTGATCCTGGTTAGCAGGAGGATGTGAGGTGGCCATGGCTTGGTGAGGACTTTGGGTGAAGGTTCACAACCCAGGGAGTTAGCCTCAGAAGTGCTGGGTGAGGCACAGCCTTGACCCACAGGGGGAAGGTGTTGGGAGAGATGGTTCGCATCTGGGAGGGGGACTTCTTTAAGGTGCCTGGGGGTGGTGGAGATGTGCCTAAGAGGTGGAGAAGGGTTTCAATGGGGGGACTGGCAAGTGCTGACACCCTCAGAGCTGGGAATCCCCTAAGGAAGGAACGGGAGAGGGGCCCAGAGGTGGAAAAATGGGACACCCATTGTCGTCGTCGTGTTTAGGGAGGTGATGGGCCAGAAATGAAGCAAAAGGAGAATGTGAAGAGCAGGCTATTCAGAGTTGCTCCGGAGGAGGGTGCCTGGGAGAGGACAGCCAACGGGCCACTTACTCCCAGCCAGGAGCCACCGGTGCAGCTCACACAGCTGCTGAGCACAATCCCATCCCAAACCCAGAATCTCATGAGCTACCGAAAACAGAGGAAGAAAGGTGGTACCAGGAGGAAAGGTTTCACTGCCTTTTTTGTTACCTCCTGGCCCAAGGATGGGGGTATCAGCACAAGGAGAAATCCTCTTTGATCCCTCTACAGGAGCTTATCTCAGCTCAGCGGGCAATGTTGGGCTGTAACCCAACATTTGTAAATATGTTGTAAACTTGTTGTGCCCTCCTTGCACATGAGCGTACAGGTGCCCGGGCGCTGCTTTCTGTCTGCCAGGCAGGCGGGATGAGCTGCACTGAGCACCACACAGCTCAACGTGCTGGGTCCAAGAAAAACAGCATGCTTCGCTGCCAAGAAAGCAACAGCTAAATTTGTCTTCAAACTACAATGATTTGGAGCAGGATCCCTGCAAGGGGAAGCTGGTTCGTCATGGTTCAGAAGATTATTCAAAACGCATGAAATTTGCGTGGAATTTCCTTAATCTGCCTTTACAGGAAAATTCCTTTCCCATTTCCTGAGGGCAGGCTCATATTGTTGAAGGCAGCATTCTTTAACGGGGGGGATATCATTTATTATAAAGGATCATGGGTCAAAGTATCTTAACCCAGATCAAGGACAAGGTCTGTGGGGACTGCCTGGAGCCTTTCGTGGCAACTCACAATAAAGAGCCAATTATAGAGCGAGCCACTGACACCAAGCCCATGCTGTGGCTGCAGATGGTGAATGCACCTACTTGGGTCGTGCGCCTTGTAAAGGGAGAAATTACTGTAGGTTTGAATTCTTGAGCGGGGTGACCATGGCTAGCAGGCTAATTATACCTTTCCGAAGTGAAATCCATGTTGCTTAACACTCACCGTATTTTTCTCAGTAGTTTAACCTTGATATCTTTCCTGGGATTAGAGAGTGATGAAAGGTTGAATTATTTGTCTCTGAACTCCCACCATGAGCGGTCTGACTGCATCTGTTCCTGGTTTCTCAACATTGGTGTTGCATGCGATGCTCTGAGGGTGTTAGGCACTAAGATCGTATCTCTCTACTGTTATTCACTTGGGATGCAGTTTACTGGTTTGAAAGAGACAGCAGTTGTGGGGCGGGGAGGAGGGGACGGGGGAGTGCCATGTAATTAAAAGAAAATTTTAAAATTAAGGGGGTTACATACGTATGCATGGCTCTCTGTCAAAGCTTTTTTGAAACTATTTGCAGGCATTGCATAGTTGCTAAAAGATTTTTTTAAAACTAAGGTTTCCATTTTGCTGCTGGGGAAACTGAGGCACACCCTGGAAGGGAAACCCCTCAAAGGTTATTAAATACAAAGGCACGTCTGTTGCTTAGGACCCAAGGTGGGAAATTGCCTGGGGACAGTACTTTGGAGTATTGTAGTGTGCACCTTCTGGCCCTGGTGTCTTCTTTGGGAGACAGCTTTTGATGGAGATGGAACACCATGAGCCTTGTCTGATCTGGTGCGGCTGCTTGGAAGTCTTTAGGTATTTCTGGGTATTGCAACTGCCGGTCAGGAGGTTGGGAGAAGGAAGAGGAGGAGGAGGAGGACAACACCAAATGTACCATCTACTTCTAAGTAGTAAAATCTGCTTATTATGCTGTTTTGGAAAGCCGAACAAAAGCGTAGACCTGTGTTTCATTCCTGCTTTGTGTGTATGCTTTCGACACGTCCAGCTAACTGGCCAAGCTGGCTGCTTGCAAACGCAGCCCTGGTGCACAGAGAGCAGCGCAGGGGAGTGGAGGCGGAGGGAGGTTAGCAATGCGTGGGATATCTGTAGGTGCTCTAAGTGTCAGGCTGTGCTAGGAGGTACTGTAACCTCTCCCTGTGTCATTAAGGTTTATCATTGCCACAGATGGTGATTGGAAAAGGCTTTTTGCAAGGCTGAACTGTAAGCAATAAAACTTGCATTCTGATACAGGCATAGTGCACTTAGCTAATAAAAATAGCCTTGGTGTCAAAAGGTTTCAGTAAATGTGGCTAAAGATATTAGCAGTTGCCGTGTTCGCCTTTCACTTCTCTTATAGACCCAGGATGAGGTGAGGTGATAAAAACAGGCTTTTTGTTTCCGCTGGGAGCCAAAGTCACAGGACTTTACTTAGGATGCTGAGGGAGCTGTGCTGATGTGTCCTAACGCAGGTCATCTCCCTGCTCCTTTCCCCCCCGACAGCCCAAATATACTCCCAGACATGATGGGTTCAGTCTCGGGTGTCCCAGTGTGGGCAGGAGAATTGTTCTTTCCTTCTGATCCTGAGTGGAGGGTGGGAGTGCAGGTGATGTGTCTGACACGGGTGGATGGAGACCTGGCCCTGCCTTTCTCACCGCCTGTGCATGACCGGGCTGAGACTCTTGTGTTGTGTCACTTGAAAGTCCCGACTATGAAAAGAGAGGGATAACTGCGCTGTGAGGGGCACAAGGACATGCACCATCACTTTGTTGAACTAAGAGCTGTTTTCTAAAGCCCAACCTGCCATCCAGCCCCAGCTGGAGCTCCGTTAATTCAGTGGAACTCCTTGCAAACTAGGGTATTACTGGACATAAGTAAGTGTAGCAAAACTGGACTTAGAACTAATAAATTAAGGGTTTCTTGAGACCAGATGCTGATAGAAAAAGAAACACTGTGTAGCTGAAGGTGAACATTTGCTTGACAACAAAGCGTTATTTGACAACAGAGCAATTAGTGTCCTTTAATTTCCCAACTATTAACAGATTTCTTTTATATGATCACATAGTCATTTGAGTCAGAGGAAAGGGTATTAACCAGTCTGCCTGCATTTCCCAGTCATATGTCAGCCCCACAGTGTTTGCCAGGAGAGGTGACAGGGGTGCCTGTGAATTGGATTATACTCCAGAGGTCCCTTCTCAGCTGGAAGCTGTGGTCACAACAGTTTAGTACTAATAATTAGCACTTATATGTACTGACAAAGCTGTGTTTGGCAACTCTTTCAGGCTATGGATGTGGCTTGTGTTGATACTAGATGAAACAAAGTCAAGAGAAGATAAGAGAAGAGTGCACCCTGAGAAATGGAGAAAACCCGGTAATCCGGAAAATCATTGTGCCCACAAACTCATTTGCTGGCCAGGCAAATGACTGAAAATCTCCTAGGGAAGTGTGTGAAGTATTAAGCATAGCCATATAGCCATTTGTGGCCATTGTAGTTCAATTAATAATTTAGAAATGTATCTGCAATAACCTGTCTTCCCCTTCTTTCACATCATAGCTCCCCCTGCTCCTTTTCTTCCTCATTTTCTTGTTCCTCATCTTCTAGTAAGTAAATACAGAAGGTTCTGTAGTACTGTACTCCAG
Source organism: Microhierax caerulescens (assembly GCA_035590215.1). NCBI lineage: Eukaryota > Metazoa > Chordata > Aves > Falconiformes > Falconidae > Microhierax > Microhierax caerulescens. The sequence goes on from JAVJGJ010000061.1 coordinate 29,808,915, forward strand.
CTGACTCCTGGAGAAACATAACAGGATTGTGTGAACCTATCGGTGTGGTTAGGTGTGCCATCAACTCAACCAGCCATGGTTTTGACAACCAGCACGATGGCAGGACAGGTCTGTCTGAGCCCTTTCTTTCCTTCTTCCTCAGCAGCCCCAGAGATGTTTCAAGGTGCTGGTGCCTACGTGGCACTCTTGGTCCCTGAGAAACAAAGTGGCTCTTCCTGCAACGTGTTTTTTTTTGACTCCCTGGTTCCTGACCCAGATCCCTTCTCCTTTTAAGCGCGCGCAGGCATGTTTGCCCATGACTGAAGGGTTGTGAAATCGGGGCTGGTAATGGGAAAATGCTCATTCAGTTGTTCAAAGGTGTCTGCCGTTGGAGCTCTGCTGCTCAGCTGAGGATGCTGATGGCACTCCCTGGCAGTGGGTGCCCTGTCACAGGGACATGTCCAGTTTATACTGGTACCTGCCTTTGTGAGACTGGGTGAAGGAAACAGTCCTCGGACCAGGAGCTGGGACACTGAGCACCCATGAGAGTGCTGACTGCTGCCAGCGAGGCAGTGCGGGTGATATGACACGTGATGATGTGTGTGCAGAGATTAAGGCACTGCGACTTCCTCAGCTGTCAATACAGCCTCATTCACACGCATTAGAAATTCACTTGCAGTTTGCAGGAGGGTACGTGGAAAATTCCTCTAAAATGATTCCCAACAAGAGTGTCGCCGGCTCAGAGGACAAGCACTCATGTAGGCCACATTTGAGTTATCAATCCCAACAGCTAGAGGCAAATGTCAGCTTATCATTACTGCTCTGTAAACAGAAATCATCGCATAATCTTTTGTCTCACCCATCACGTCCAGGTGACAGCCCAGGAAGCCTATTAGCAAATGCCAACCCGCCTACTGCGCTGGGGCGAGTTACATGCCTGGGTTAAACACCGCAAGGGGAGTACAGGAGCCTCAGCAGGGTAACAGCAATGAGTCACCTGGAGTCAGAGAAGTGCTAAGCGATTTTCTCGTGGGAAAAACTGAGATCTAATATCACCAGGATTGAACACCTTTTTTTTTTTTTTTTTTTTCTCCTCCTTCTTTAAAGTTTCCTATTGAAAATTTCATGCATAATAAAAGGGGAGCACAGAAAAAGGGTGCATATACCCATACCACTCTGGATGGGCATCTTACCGTCTGAATTTTGCAGTGGGAAGATAAATTATAGAAGTAACCAGAGCCAAATGAATACCAGAGCCAGAAGTAAAATTGCAAGAATTACAGCACATACTTCAAAGTGCTTGTACTAATAGCCTGATAGCAGTACCGTTTTCAAAGTTAGAAGTGTGTTGTCAGTAAAACACAGTGTTCACAGATGTTTTGATCTGCCAGTACTGCATTTCTGAAGAACTTAATATGCCCATTTCTGCTGTTGCCCTAGTTTGGGGCCCCTGTACATGAGCAGTTGTGTAGATCCCATCCTGAAATGGCACAATGGGCTTCAAGCAGTGGGTCAAAGCAAATCCAAGGGTCTTCCTCACGCCTCTCTTACCAGGATGTCTAGCTGCTTGTCCTGTCCTGTGTTGCTCTGTGGGTGTTGCTATGTTGCAGTTGGTGGTCTTGTGCCTGAACAACATTGAAAATGAGAGAAAAGCCCAATATGATGCTATATCTATTGTGCAGCAGCTTTCCAACTCAAAGCCAGTGCTGATGTTCCTTTCAGCAGATGATGAATGAATAAATAAACCCCTAACTGATATCTGAAGCTGTTTGCCATAGGAGGCTCCCCATCTTGTAGATCCTTCAAGGCAGCTTGAAGCTATCAGCACACATCAGCCAGGCTCTGAACTGAAAGTGGGAAAACAGCCCCTTTTTCTGGGCACTGAGGACAGACACTAGTGGAGGGACATGCTGCAGAATTACCCAACTTGGAAGATAAATGTCGTCTTTCACAAGTGGGGAATTTGCTGATTTGCTGTCAGTGGTAGATAGAGTTAAGAAGGGGGAGGGGGTGGGGGGAAGGCAATGCATTAGCCACAAATTAATAAAACCATCTCAATTTGTGCAAAACAGGAGGTTGCAGGGACCTGTTTCAGAGTCCCTTGTGTCATTACAAATACTCCTGCTGTCACAAAACTCTTTTGATTGGTGTCACATTTTGAAGTCCTTTCTTTTTGTGCATTCTTTAAGATTAGATGTTTTTTAATAGGAGAGCCTCTCCAAAATTGATTGGGAGTGGGTGTTGTGGTATCATTAGATTGTTTCAGTGCAGATGTCTTTTGTTTTATTCTAATTTAGCTTAAGACTGTGCTTGACTTTAGTCCCCCAAATTATCACTTTTAACCCAAGAGAAAGGGGTTTGCACAGGTTGTCTTAAATAATAAAAGGCACATAAATGAAACAGAACTGGTTTTGTAGTTTGATCTAGCCAAAGTAATCTGCTTCACTTCCCACAGTTATGGGATAGATTGACTGGCTGAATTAATACGGGGAATGATACAGGATATTTGAATTCTTGTCAGTTATTTCATTCTGCTTTTTCCCAGCAGTAAAATGGATTTGTTCTGAAACCTGGAAAAGAAAGAAATAAACTTGGCAGATGTAGCCAGTTTATGATTTATTCTGAGTTTGTAGCCTGATCCAAACGCCACTGAAGTCTACCGAAATCTTTTGGGGGATTTCAAAACGAATCTCATCAGGCTCTTGATTAATATGCTGGGGAGTTGGGGGGGCACATGGTTGGGGCTGAGGGAGTCTTGCAGATCTAATCCTTTTTTTTCCAGGGTTTGCATTCTCTTAGTGTACATCCTTTCATGCAAGTCTCTCAGTGTTCCCTGAACCATATGTATTTGGATTAAAAGGTAATATGAGAAGCACTAGGAAAAGCTGGAGCCAAGTCCTATTTTATTGCAGGAAGGCCTCGAAGTGACGTGAGGAAGGACAGCATGTCTGACATCTGGGGCTGTGGGAATGTGACTTGGAGGCTGCAATAGAGACGGGGGTTTCTTGTCAGTCCTCTTTCTCTCATGTCCAAACTCTCGTACTCATGCGCCAACTCTGAGGAAATTTGGGGGTGGAAAAGAAACGGGGTGAAGGAGGAGAGGTTTGTATCGTGTGATCTCCTAGCCTGAGCCCCACTGTGGGGATGCTCAGTAGGCAGGCCTCTCATCGTGGGGTGCGGGTGGACCAAGGCGAGTCACAAAGCCTTGTGCTCTGGTGCACTTTGGATCTAGGTTTCACGAGGCAGAGTAAGTGTGTGACCTCGGTCAAGCTGATTAACCTTGCTGAAGCATCTGGAAATAGAGGAGAGTAATAATTGTAGCAGAATTTAAAATGCGTCATCTTTCAACTTCACTGTGATCCACAGCGTTTTCTAGACTGAAAAATTTCCAGATTTTTCTAGGCTGGGAAAGGCCGCTATGTGATGCATGGAACTGAAAGAGGCTTTGCATCTTGATTTATTCCTAATCTTATTATTGTGTGACAGGATCAGTTATCTCTCAAGCAGTGGTATTAATTAGTGTTTACAAAATATTTGCAGTTCTTGGTGGAAAATGCATCACAGAATGGTACTTACTACTTGAGCTATTAGATGGCACCTGAGGTGTGAAACCTTCAGTGTATGTTGTGAGCTTTCAAAGTCCTTTTGGAAAAGCTTGTCTTTTAAAACCTTATTATTTTTCTTTTTTTTTTTTTTTTCCCCCCTTAAAGTGGGAGGGAATCACAGATGATCTTTCACATGATTCTTCCAACACCCAGTCATTCATCAGCACAGACTTAAAGATAATAAACTTTTTGTTTCAGGCAATTACTTAATCTCGACAAACTCCTGTGTTAAGCAGGGCTATTAACTGAGCAGGCCATAAATCAGAGTGTTTCCAGGTGGGTGAATCTCCTGAACTGCAATCACTCTTCAAGACCTTCCAGAGACCCCTTACAGTCTTAAGCACCCTCATTACACAAGCAGCATGCTAACAACCAGCACTTTGCATGAGCTGCCGGGAGAATCTGCTGCAAACTGCACTGGGACCATTTTTAACACCAGTCAGAAAATTTTCATACCAAGGCAGGATGATACATGGGAGTTATTAGCCTGCACCAAAACCACAGCTGGGTAAAACAGATAACTTCCTCACCCCTCTCCTCGTCAGACCTTCTGCTTAGTTAAGAGCAGTAGGCTGCCTTATGCTTGGTTAAAAGCCAGCTCATGCAGTATCCTCTTAGTCTTTATGGACTGGGAGTGCTTTGGGGACTGATGAGGCATGAAAGCTCCCGAAATTCTTCTTCGAAGACTACCAAGATCCTTATCACCTGGGTATAAGTGCAAGAAAATAATACCCAGCCCAAATTTTATCATGACTACTAGAAAGCCGGCATCTTTGCTTCCATTTCCAGAAAGAAGTTTGGTCAAAACACACAGCAGACTCTGCACAGGGTTTTTCCAGACTCAATTTGTTCAGTTTTACAAATAATATAAACAGACCTTTCATACGAAGGGGAAATTTTTCAAGGCATTGCCTATAGGAACAGTTTGATTTCAGTTTGTTTTAGTGCCTGGAGGAGCATATGCATAAAGAAAGCAAACTCACTCCTGTGGTTTGGATCGGAGAGGTTAGAACTGCCAGCTCTGCATTTGAAGCACAGCCTTGTCCTGAAAGATTAGAAAGTCTTTGTAGCGTGAAGCGGTACGGGTGTCCCTGTGATGGCAGCAGGCAGCCCTGTGACGGGGGAGACCGTTCAGGTAGGTCTGTGCTGAGGGCGGGCTGGCGTGCCCTTTCTTGTTGGCATTGGCACCTGAGCTTTCATGGGATTTAGGCGTCTGCTTGGGAGTTATTCTTCTGCAAGGCAGCTTTCCAGCGCCTGCGAGTTGTGCTGGCTCCTCGAGCCCACAGCTTGTGGTGCGCTACCTGATGGATTCGGGGAAATGTATTTAGTTGGCAGTGGCTGGCCAGCTCAGCTACTCCATACAAGTAGTCTGGCCAACACTAGAAGCAGCCGTGCCCCCCAGGACCAGCACCTGGGAAGCTGGGCTGTGAGCATGAAGCTCACCAGCCCTTGGGAAGGGGTAAGTTGCCTTTCGGCAGGAGGCACTCCTCAGTCCAGTCAGCCTGCGGCCACCTAGAGACAGCCTGGCCACCATAACGGAGAGTGCCGTGATGTGGGGACAGGTGACCAAAGGAGGTCAGGACTTTCGCTTTCAGTGGCAGCCTGGGCTGGAAGTGGTTGCTGAACAGCAGCCTAAGGGCCTTTGCTCATCCGTGCACCAGCGATCTCATGGTAAACTGGTTCAGGGAGTTGATCCAGCCAAAAATCCATGCAATAAAATTTTAGGTGGTTAGTTTTCAACTGGATGAACTCCCTGAGCTGGCTTAATGTGTGCTTGCGGGAGTGCCAGTGTCATCTCTGGGGAGGGGTGTGAATGTGTGGTTGGGGGCGTGAGGCAGGGTCGATTTGAATGCTAAAAGACATCCTCATCTGTAGACCTGCTCCTGGGGATGCAGCTTGGTTTGACACTCCTCAGTAAGCTTTTATTTGCATGAGTGGAAGGTGCGTGGTCAGGTCTCTGCTAGATTTGCTGTCAGATGAGAAGTGTCACGCAGAGAGCACTGCACGGTAGCTGATGATGCACTCTCCCTCCTTTTTCATTCGCTGGTTTTGCCCTTTGGTGCTTAAGCAGGTTTTTTTGTCTCCGGTCTGAGGCTGTTGAGCTTCCTTATCCCTCAGCATCTCACCAGCGGAGATCCTGGGCTTGGTCATGTCGGATGCAACTGAAGGCTTCAGTGTCCACTGGTGCTCCTGCTGCCTCCAGATCACAAATGACAGTGCTTTCTCCCATAATTCCTCCATCTAATGGTAAATCACAGTTTAGCCATGTATTACAGGTGATCTGAAGCAGTTGCACTTCTGAGAGCCAAGGAAAATTTGCTTAGATGTAAGATCAAGATCCAGGAGCAGATGAGCCGTATTGAGCAGCACATTTAGCTGCCTTATGGAATCATGCTCCGGTTCTTTGCTCCCCCGGGCCCCTGCCACAGGAGGCAGGACCTCTGTCAGGACCTCATTCGCACGTGCATCAAATGCGTTTCTCTCTCCTTGGGGTAGCCAGAAAAAAACATTTTGAGAACTTGGGGAGTCTCTCACAGGCAGGTATTGGGGAATGCGGGAGAAAGGCAGGGGGTATTGGGGAATACCCTGGGCACTCAGGAGCTGGCTGAGGTTCACGCAACCCCTTCTCACCATCCGTTTCAAGTGATGTGGCTCCAACTGTGAAGTGAGCTGTAACATGAAATACATGGGGGAGTGAAAGAGTCTGCCATTCACAGGCCTGGTCACCGAGCAGTCGGTGGCAAATCCCTGTGGCCCATTTGTTTTGGAAATTGCTGCATCAGCTGGAGGTGCAGAGGGTGGCTGAATCCAGGATGCTACTGGCTTCCCAGGAAGCAGGATGATAACAACTTGGAGAAAACTTCTTCCCTTAAACCTGCAGGCATATTTTCTTCTGTGAACATGTCTTTCTTGAGGGATCCATAAGTTTGCCTAGATATTTTTGACATACTGATATTTCTCCAACTGCCCATCCAGGCAGGGACAAGCTGAACCACCATCTGGTCTGCCTCCATCTCCCTGCCTGCGCCTCATGCGGCAGGATTTCTTCCTCACTGGTTGGGATATTTTTTCCCCCCCTCTCTTCTTTTTCTTCTTTCCATTCTCTGACAGCAGCTGTTTGGAGAACAAGCCCCAAGATCCATCTGGCCCTTCGAGCTTATCGGGCTGTGTCTTGTCTCGACAAAGCGGTGGTGGCCGCGCTTTCATACAAGAGTTACATTATATAACAGCAACTTGCTCGAAAAGCAAACTGCCTTTTATTCGCTTGCGCTGCCTTTCTCCCTTTAGAATTGCAGCCACAGCCGAACCACAATGTAGCCTCAGATCTGAGTCAGTCTAGAGGGCTGCTTTTCTCTTTTTCTGGGGGGGGGGGGGGGGGGGGGGCGGGGGGGGGGGGGGGGGGGGGGGG
>JAVJGJ010000061.1:29815917-29831391 GCA_035590215.1 Microhierax caerulescens
TTTTTCTCCCCCCCCCCCCCCCCCTTTATTTTTTCTTTTCTTTTTTTCTTTCCCTTCTCTGCTTCTGGAGGAGTTGGCACAATCCTGGGTTATTAGGACATAAGCTAGCTTGTTCTAGTGGAATTTCCTGTCTGATTTTAATTTCCCTCTCATTTTTTCCCCCTCAAAGTGAGACAGAAAAGCTTTTTAATTGCACTGCCGTAGGTTGGCCTTTTGGGATATTATTATTCTTATTAAGTACTTCCTGTTGGGAGGCGGCACATGAGTAGAAGTAACAAGGATCTTGGTGCAGTTGGGGCTTGTGGCCTCTTTGTTTGTTAATAACTGTCAGATTGGCAGCGTCCTCAAAATACATCTTGGCCTGACAGCCTGGCAATTAAGTGATTTTCAAGACTCTCAACGTTTGCAGCTCAAGACCTGTGGAATTAATAAGCTGCATTAGGCCTTTCGGGTTTGTTTTCTGCTGTTTGGTAGCCGTAGCTCCTCATCCATCTAATAAAAAACCGACACTGGTGGGAAAGTCTCACTCTGGAAATCTGCAGTGGGGAGGTAGAAACTCCTGATCCGGTGTGATGGGGCTGACCGGCACATCCCAAATGGGAGTCGCATCCCCGTTCCAGCCGCACTGGCATACTGTGCCTGCACAGTGCCCAGCGATGAGCCTGGGGTGCTCTGGCCGCTGGAGCGGGGGTGCCTGGGCAGCCACCCTGCGCACTGCAGCTCAGAGACCCAGACCGCAGCAGCGCGCCAGCGGGGCAGGCTGCCATGTGGCACCGCGCTGCTGATGTTTCAGATTTCAGGGGGTCCCAAAGAAGGATTCAATGCTTACTTAGCAGAAAAAGGCAATTTTATTTTCTTTTTAATTTCCCAGGAAGCAAAAATTCTCAGCTGTCTCTTTCAGAAACTTCCCATGTTGGCAGATATTGTTGTAATAAAGTCAAGGTATTTCAAGTTCATCACTTCCACGTTCTTCTTGTAGTGTAAAATATAATAGATCGTAAACCATCTTGATCTCTTCTGTGCCACCTTTGACAGCAGCTGCAGGTTCCTGGAAAATGTTTTCTGATGGAAAACTGCTCTGCCTTAAACCTTCCCCCAGCTCAGGCTATTTAGGACTGAAGATGGTGGTTGGTGGCAGCAAGGCTGATCAGAGACTTTTCTAATTACTGCTCTTTGGAAAGCCGTCAGAGCTTCACTGTTCGGGCACCCCGCTGCAGGACTTCCTCGTGCTCATGAGGTTCCCCCTGGCTGCAGGAAAGCTCTGCTTTCATGTTATTTATTTACCTTTCCCAAAGGTGTAAAAAAATAATGATTTTTCCCCTTAAGGCTACCACATATCAATAACCTGAAGACCCCAGGAATTCTTGTAGAATAATAAAGAATGCATCGCCTTTAGTCATAGATGCCCCACCTGAATGTCTGAAAATACTTCTATAGATGTGAATATATTCATCCTCCCAACACCATTATAAAGTTTTTGCAAGTTTTGATGACAACCTGTTTTACGAGAGCAAAACCAGAGCTTTCCATGCGGGTTGTCTGCAGGCTTCAGAAAATTCCTGTTTTCTCACCAAGAAGCAAAGTGCCCCATTTCTGGTGACACCTGAAGTGTGCTGCAAAGCCAGGGACTACATGGGAGTGCATTGCAGGGTTTCCTGGTGTCTTTGCATCGCTGTCAGCAGCAGCTGTTCCCAGCCCTTCAGTGACTAAGGCAGAAAGCCCCTCATGCAGCCTTTCGGAGGTGGCAGATAGCATCTGAGCTATTTCAGGGTTTGATTTCTAAATGACAATTCTGTGTTCTCATAGAAAATGTCAGTGAACTCTTACATTTTTAATCTAAATTTTCCATGTAGAGGGAAAGGCCATTTTTAGCCTCACTGTAATTATTCCAGCTCTTTTGCCCAGGAAAAGACTGACAGGTTTAATGCCCTTAACAAAGGTCAGGCGGTGTATGGGAGCGAGCTGAGGAGAGCTTCCAGGAGCTTCAGGATGGGTTAGACATTGAGATGAACAAGAATATCCTACTTCCATTAGGGCCTGAGTTCATTTAAGCGCACCACCTCCTTCTTGGGGTGGGGAGGAAATTTATGGGCAAATTCCTTCGGTGTTGCCTCCAGTTGGCCACGGGGCTGCAGGGGGAGTTCACTGATCTAATCTTACCCCCACCCCAGCTGCAAGAGCCAGCTCGCTCTGCAGACGCCTGCCTGCCTGCCCCGCTTTTGGACACAGCCTGCGGCTCAGAAGCGCTGCCCAAATGCAAAACCAGCAGCCGGGCTGAGACGTGTTCCCTGGCTGCGTGGCCACCAGGACCGCGTTTCTACCTGCCGTGTACTGGCAGTGCCTGTGTCCTGGTTGGGAGCTGCGTAATGGCAGCCCTCGGCATCTTCAAAAGACTTTTTCTGCGTTCTTCCACCAGAGCTGAAGTGCTAGACTAAACTTTGTAAGGGGATAAACTCCTCTGGGCCATCCCCAAGAGGATGGATTGTTGTTGTGATGGCTTCCAAGGAGGTTTCCTCTGGGATGCTGGAGAGTGGCAGCCTCGCATTTGCAGTGTCTGGTGGAGACGCTCTCTGTGTCTCATGCCCATCATAATGGCTTTTATTATGCAGGTAACCCCAGGAGTGGGCTTTATTCTGCGTAAAGGAACTACCACATCCACATGGGTGTCCGAAGTCTGTGGACCGCAGGGAGCTGAGCAGCCGCCTGGGCGGTCTCCCTGCTGGCTGGCAGGGAAACAAGCAGCTCCTGCATCTTTCTGTGGCAGAGATGTGTGAGGGGGGCTTCTGCAGTACTGCTGCGGGAGAGGCAAGCAGCGAGGCAAACCTTCTTGGTGTTGTCCTCTGCTCCTCACTGCACCTCAGTTTCTTCGAGTGTGAAGTCACACTGACTGCCTCTGTCTTGCAGACACTTTGAGGTCTGAGTAGAATAATGCTTGTTTTGAGGCTTTTTTGGTGATTTTATAGGTGAAGGGCAATGTATTTTTTATTATTTCTTGTTTACTTTTCACACCTCTGCATGCTAGCGAGGATCCTTCTTCTTCCAATGCTCCTACAAGGTATTTACCATTACCTGAGCTGTTTGTCCAACAGAAGTTAGTTGTGTGCTCTTTATTGCTTACCCGAATGGGAAACTTGGCTTGCTGTACCCAACCCATGGTTAAACTAAGCACATTACCTTCTCTAGCATCCTGATGTACATTGTCTGAGAAAATGGTTTTGTAAATTGGGCTTCCACCATCTTTCTTCATTAGGTATGTTAGAGGAAGATAAAACTGGTTCTGCATCCCTCTGGATGGAAACAGCTGGCTGAATGCGTTTCAAAATGGCCTGTAGTAGTTGGGGTAGGAGAGGGGTCTCCTGCACTAGATAAGCTGATGGGAGCCTGACTCCCATTTATCGTTGCTAGAATGTTCATAGCAGGCCAGAATGAATATTTACTATTCCTCCACCTGCGTAGTTCCTCTTTTATTTTTGTCAAAGCCACTGAGTAGGTAATAAAACAAAGTAATAATTAACCAATAATAATTGAAGTATGCTGTATGAAAACCAAAGCAAATGCTAACAAGCCAAACAAAAGAAAAGCACACACGCTGCAGCCCTGTTTGTAGTGCTGTCTGCTGGAATCATTATACACGTTGATATAATAATACTGAGCACTTAATTACCACATCATTTTTAAAGTGCTGTATAAACATTAACCAAACCTCTGAGGTAGGGAGGTATTATTATCTCTATTTTAAAGAAGGGAAATTCTGACAAAGTGAGGCTCGTCAGTAATTTAGTGCTGTGGAGCCAGGCAGCTGGTGGGGTGGGAGATGAGGTTGTGGCTCCACGGCCGGTCTGCTGTAGTTTTGGAGACAGAAAAGCGGGGCTGCTGAAACACCTGAGAGAGCTTTTTGTGAAATGCACAGCGCTGCCATTCGGGGAATGCAAGTACTCCCTCAGACACCTCTCTCTGCTTAGAAAATATGCAGACCTGTGTAATTAGCAACCACATAATTATCCCTTTTTGAGGTAGGCATGCAGTTGGTGTATTTTGGAAAGTATCTAAACAACATTAAAGTGAAGCTCTCAGATGGGGGCTGGTGGGGAGCTAAGTGGCAGCTACTGAAGCCTTGTGTGTCTGCTCCCCCTCCTCCATCTATCGATCCAAGTGGTGGTTCTGGGAATGGCTTTCCCTGAAAAGCCCTTAATATTCTGCATGGTGGGACATGACTTCATCTGAGGAGAATCCCACAGGCACATCAGCGTGATCTGCTCTGTCATGTTTCTGTGACCCAATTTTCCCCGTTCTTTGTCTCAGACCTTCCCTGACCCCAGGCCTATTATCTCTTCCAATAATTCACCCGGGCCATTATTAATGGTGCATTAACTTTGGCTGCGCTTTCAGCAAAGATGTTTTTCTTGTGCTCATTCATTCGCTCAACTCACTTAAACAGCGAGATCATTATTCTGGGGACGTCACACAAACACAAAAACATCTCCCATGCCGACACCTACAGCCCTGCAGCACTTTGCTGGAGGGGCGGCCATCCAAATACAACACTGAAACGCCCAGGAGGGACTATCAAAGGGAGTCAAGTAGCCACACACATACTCAAGTCGCCTGGGGCTGGGTTTGCCTCCCCTGCTGACAGCCAAGACTGTCCAGGGATGCTCTGAAGCCCACCGAGGCCACAGGAGCTCTGACGTGAGGAAAATTGCTGCAGGAAGGCTGGGGAGCAAAGCACGAGCCCCTCTTTGCAGTTTCAAAACAAACCCGATGTTTGCCACCTCAGATGTTGGATGCCACGATGAGTCACTTTTAGTATGTACGCTGTGGATGAGTAAAATTGGGACTTTAAAAAGTGTAACACCAATACAAATGCTGCCTACTTTTTTTTTTTTTTTCTCGCTTGGTGCTCTGGGCTTCTCAGGGTGCTGACTGAGTGAGGGACACTTCGTATTTGTTGTATCTTTAACCTTGTCCTTGAGAAGAGTAATATTTGGCATCCAGAAGGAAATGTGGGCAGCAAGAAGGGCCTTTCCTGTGGAGATGGGGAAAATTAGCAAATGCCACCTGTCATGTCTTAGAGGTTTTCCTGTAGTGCCTAGTGCAAACAGCAGTTACTTTCCTATTATCCTTTTCTAAGAATCTGGACCTGCGGAACAAAAACGTGGAAGCTGTTGGAAGCTGCCATGTGGCCCCAAGCAGCATCGCACCACCCCCAGTGACAGGGATGTGGCCCGGGACAGCACCGTGCGGCTGCTGGGAAAGCACTTGTGGACTCTCACCAGCATCTTCTGGGAAAGCCTCTTCCCACTTTTTTTTTCTGCGCCAGCTGCTTGTGCACAGCTGCTAATAACACCGTGGTGACAGGAGTGTGTGAGCTGTTGTCTGGAGAATTTTTTCTCCCACTAATCCAAATCAACCCAATAGCCTGGGGCTCCAAAGCCTTTTAGAGATAAAGTTGCGTTTTCTGCCTGCTGTGGTTGAGGTTCACTGGGGAACCTGCTTGTTTGACTGCGTAGACTTGGGCAAGTTATTTTACCTTGCCCTGTTTCAACCCCTCTTGAGTCAAAAAAAAAAAAAAAAAAAAAAAGAAAGGCTGTATTTCAAATCCACATTTGCTTCTCTTCTTGAGAGGTGAAGCTTTGTTAGCCTTTGCAAGGTAGCTTGTGATCCCATTATGAAAGCTGTGTCCCATGCATCACTAAAACCACAGAAAATCAAGCCAAAGGGGATCTCAAGAAGTCAGTATTTGCTTTTCATTTTTATAAGGAATATATTTTTTATAAAATGTTGATTTTTTTATGAGTGTTTTTGCAAATTTGTTGAGGAAAGAGCTACAGGTACTGAATTATCCAGACAGCAATCTTTTACTTTTTTCCCCTCAACAAATGACTTTCCTTGTTGATGGCAAAATGTTTATGCTGTATTTCTAACGGCAGAGAACTCACTCACAGCCTGGACTGCTTGTTCCCAGGGAAGACTGTTGGACATCACTAGGAAAACCAAGCACACCTGGTGGCCTGCGCTGTTCACATGTGCTTTAGATAAAGCAGCAGGAGCCCAGTATATATCAGTTGGCACAGAGGGTGTGGGGGTTGCTTCTCAGGGTGTCTCTCCAGCCAGTCTTGCTGCAGTACCCCAGTTGTCAGTGGGAACAGAAGACATCCTTTAAGTGCTTTCCCAAGGGCTTTCGGAATTGTTTTTGTCAAAGCAAACTGCAAACGAAACCCGATTCAGCAGCATGGGGTCTGATTTCTTTTCTTCTGCTGCTTTTGTTGTGTTTTTTTGGGTTGGGTTGGGTTTTTTTTTGGAGCAATCACGTGTGCAAGTTGAAGTATTTGGAATAGAAAAAGCTTATTTGACCCTTCCTAATTCTTTTTTTGGGGCTCAAAAAGAGGTGCTGCTGTGAGTGATGTCAAAACGGCTCCTTTGCTTGCTGTACAAACCTATACTTTCAGTCTGTGTTTCTCTTGAAGCACAGGTTTATCTGTGGAGATAATCAAAAGCCTGCATCATCCTCAAAAAAATGCCTCTTTCTGATGCCTCCCTCCCTGATTCCTGGGATTTTCGGCAAAGGGACATCCCCTTTAAACCTCCATTTCTGCTTCATATCTTTTCTTTTTGAAGCCAGAGGGTTGGCTGGCCTTTGAATAGATGAGGATGAGAATACAGCAGTGGGAGGTCCGTGTCTTGCTCATAAACCTTGGCCAGAAAATCAGCTCCAACAAGTGGGGACAGGTAGCAGCGTCTTTCCCCTTATCAAACGGCACGGCAGAGCAGACGCATTCCTGCACAAGCAGCGGCTGGGTGCAAGGTGGGGCCTCGGGGCTGAGCCCTGCTGCTCTGCGCCGTGCTTCACCCCAGGAGCTGCGTGCCACGGGCTTGATGAAGAGCCATGTTAGTTCTGTACCAAACACCCTGTTTTCCCATTGTACCTACCCCTTGGGTGCTGCTTTGATGTGTTCTTTGGTTTTCTCTTCCTTCCTCAGGGGCCAGAGAAAATGCTTCTCTGTTGCTCCAGTGCTAGGGGACTTTTGGAGGTGCCATGTCACGGCTCAGCACCCCAGTGTATCGTACCGCATGGCTTGGCATGGGCCAACTTTTTCCCGGGCAAAAGCTTTCCCCAAGCCTCCTGCTAAAACCTTCCTCCCTCTGTGTAAAACACTCATCATTAGTGCTAATTGGGCAGGTTTGGGGTTAAATCTGCAAAGATCGCTTGGGTTTGGTAAATCCTCTGCCACCGCAAAGCAGATAATGCTAAACAAAAGATTGCCTTGATTAGATTAAAGTTGGCAAATTCATTGCCCTAATCATCATATTGCCCTTCCCGTGGCTATTCAGGAATACATCACCGTGACTTACTTGAAGTAATTGAATATAATTGTCTTTTTAACTCGTATGTGTAAAACATCCATCTTTGTTAACGGCATGTGTTGCTGTCCTACTGCCAGCTCACTGTCCTTTTCGGGAGGGGTGGCAACAAGAAGCAGAGCCAGGCTGACATTTATGAATTGGTAGTTGATTGCCTATAAAACCATTCATTATTTCTGACCAAGCACCTGGAAGAGAATAAAAAGGAACAGCACCAGCCACTGGAGCCTGTAGGGTTGGCTGGTGCTGCTGCAGGCAAGGTAGCAGAGGGGGAGCCCTGAAGTGGGACGTTGCAAGGGGATGTCACCAAACACAACCCTTCCCCTCGCCCTCGGCTGCAGCAAAGCACAGAGCACGTGGTGGGGCTGGAAGTCAAGAGTGACAAAGTGAAACAGACCCCCCAGGCAGAGGCATGGCTGACTGTCCCATGGCCCAGATAGGATGAAATGCTAAAAACAACCAATAGTGCCAGTGGGAGGGAGGAAGATCGTGGAAATTTTTCTTCCATTAATAATCAGAGGTTTGAGGAGGGAGATGTTCCCTTCAGATGTCATTTTTATGCCAGCAGATAGCTAGGAAAGGAGGGCAGGCAGCAAACACCGTGTTTTCTTTTTCCCGGCTCTCCTGAGTGACAGGGGGAGACTCTTTTAGCACAATAATTTCCAATATTATCTCACCAATCAATCATTCAGAAATGCACAGTTACAAAATAAAACATAACTGCCCTGGGTTTTCAGAGATTCAGATTGACCTGTTGTTCTTAACAGATTCACCATTATTAGTAAATTTGACTGCTCCAGGCAATGGGCCCAAGGATTAGAGTGTGACTCCCCGTACTACTGACACATTATCGTGATGGCCAGCACAGTTTCAGCCCATGTCAGCTCACACTTTCCTGCAGTTTGGGGGGTAACCCTGCCCATTACAGGCAGAGTGGACACCTGGTTTTGGGAGTCCCCAAAACGTCACCTATAGGGATGCCACTAGCTGGTCTGTGTAGGGAGCAGGAGAGTCCTAGGAGCGCAGGAGAGTCCCTGCTACTTTGGGTTTATTTGTATGGCATAAATATGGGGTGAGGTCTACAGGAAGCCATTCTAGGGGCTCAGGCTGGAGGAGATGTTTCTGCTGTCTGACATCAGACGTCTGTGCAGGGACAGTTGATTTTTTGACCGTGCTTGGTATGTGATGATGTAAAACCTCTGTGCCCCACTCCCTCTGGTCACCACAGCAGCAGTGGTTGTAGCCGTGGCTGTAGCCAGGGGACAGCAGTGTCCCCAGGGAGGAGGACAGCAGCTTTAGGTGCCTGCCCATCCTGGCAGCAGTTTGGGCTGAGCGTGGTCTTGAGAGACCAGAGGCTGTATGGTGCTGCCTGAGCAGGGAATGGGATGTGGCGGCTGAACTCTGCTGCATTTCTGACCTGGAAAAACACTGGCTGCCTCTTAAAATGAAGACTCCCCACCTTCTGTAACAGATCGCCCCTACAAAGGATGGGTGAAGGGTGGCTCTTCCTTCTGCTAAAGCAGATCCTAAAGGATGCAAGTTTATTCTCTCCCTGAACTGCTTTTGGGAGAGGAAGGGAGGGGAGCAGAAGGGGGGAAGGCAGTTAACAGTTACCCTACTGTGTCCTGACATTAGGCGAGCTGCAAAAATGCTCCCAGTGTATCAGGTAGTGTGCGGTGCCAGCCCTTCGCTGGAGCACGGAGAGCAAGTCTGCTGCGGAGCTTTAAATACTTTCCACCCCGACTACCTTAGCTTAACGCCTTTCAGCAGAGTTGGCAGGAGGGTTGTTTTTGTGTAGTCTCTCACCTCTCCCAGCAGCCCGGCTGACGCGCCTGTGCCGTGCTGTGCTCAGGGATTGTACGTTGCAATGGGAGTAGGAGCCTCAGATCCTCTTGCTGATATGCCGGGAAAGACATATACGGGGATTTCACACAGGCTTTGCGCGATGGACCCGAAAGGAGCACAGCCTCGCCGGACAGAGTTGGTATAACTCCATTGCAGCTGGAGTTACAGATGCGAAAGGCTGAATTTTAAGTCTTTCATAGCAAAAGAGTTTGGCGTTTTCTGGAGTTTGCTGAGCATCAGCGAGCGACTTGGCCCAAGCCTTGACACTTTGGTTTTGGATGGTGCTTCCCCACTCTACAGAGAGATGCTACCTGTCACAGAGGCAAGTCACAGTGAAATACTGAGCTCAGAGTGGGTTTTGAAGGGCTTATTCAGGAGGCTGGTTTTGTTTTGCGTTTAGTCTCCCGTTAGAGAGAATGGCCAAGAAGCCGGAGAGGGAACGGGAAGACCTGCGACAATATTAAGTAGTCTTTAATGAAGAACTTCTGTTTGTAAAGGCAGAGCAAGACCAGCCTTTTATCTTTAAGCCGACTGCTGGTACAAATCTAGAAAGCGGCATCGTTATAGATGTGATGAGCCGTATCAGAGGGCAATTGTACATTAGTATCGTTATCGAGGCTCTGCTAATTGTATTTCTTTAGCTTCTGTAATTTTAGCAGGAAAGGCTCAGGTGGCCAGGCAGTGTTGTCGGGGGTGGCATGGAGAAATAACCTGACGAATTTGCCATCAGCTTGGCTCACTCAAATATTCTCACTGTTAACTTTTGGGGTCAATAATAAATATTAAAACCTGTCGATTTAATAAGTCAATGTAGGTGTTCTCTGCCTTTTGAGACCACTTTATCTTTCCATCAAAGATGAAACAAGTTTCTCAAATGAATAAAAAATAGGGCCTCAAGTGATTACAAGTGAGAGCAATTTGGGTTCCTCTCTCAGAATCTGGCAGTAGGCACTTTTGAGCCTCTTCTAACTGCCTAGACAGTCTGCATTAGCACTGCTCTCGCTGTTACATTTTTAGGTAAATATTTCCAACTCGTGTGTACAGACCTTAAGGAAAGGTGTTTGCTGCCACTCCAGGCTTGAGGGACGACGCAGGTCTGGATCCCGCCAGGCTCTGTTGAGTCTGATTTGCGTTGCAAGTCTAGTTTTCCTTGGTGCTTCCTATAATCTCCTCAAGTTCAAAGAGCGCTTAGCTGCTTGTCTTTGTCAAAAACCCTGTTGGAGATCTTTTATGTCGAAGATGTAGGATTTCTCCGCATGACTTTGATTATTTATTCATTCCACTTCTCTGGTGTATGATAGCGCTGATATCATGAAGACCCCTTGTCTTGCACTGCTCTTGCTCTGAAATTCATGGAGATTTAGTGCCTTTGAAATTGTTTTAAAAGGAAAGGAAAAGTTTTTGAAGTCCCTTTTTTTCTTCTTCTTCTATTCCCCTCAACAGTGCCGCAGCACATTTTTCCGGCCTTCCACGCTCCTTTGCCAATTGACATGCGCCACCAGGAAGGACGGTACCATTACGAACCTCACTCAATCCACGCTATCCACGGGTAAGTCTTGCACCTCCGCTCCCGTGCCTTGCTAAAAGATCTGCTGCCACGGTATGCCGAATCCCGCTGCTGAGGTCCCAGGGACTCACAGCCCTCCTGGCAGGCTGGCCCCGCTGGTCACCCTCCACCACACTGTCCCCATCCAGTGGCAATACTGGCGGGCCTGGCAGAAATGCTCTACTGCTCTATTAAACCTATAGAAGTGCCGTACAGCAGCGGAAGGGGAGTACAGGGCTTCTGTGTTGTTATCTGGCTGAGGTCCTGGGGACACACTGACTTGTGTTTTTGCACCTGTGGTGTTTCTCACATTATGCCATGCTCAGGTTGTTTCTGACACCATCTTGGTGAAGACCCAGCGCTGATCCCTCCATTTGGAGACCTTGTGTACCGTTCCTCCCTGCCCACTGGTTTGGGGTTTGGCAGCAGAAGTCTAATGGGAATGCTGTAGTTCAGTTTGATTTTACCGGACAATGGCCAGGACAGGCTGGGTGGCGTTTTCTAAAATGTGGTATAGAGGCAGGTCCTCACGCGGGTGTCTGTGTCTGCTCCGGAGGGGCAGAACCCTGGGTTTTGGTGGTGACCTTCTCGCAAGACCCCCCCTCCCCAAGGCAGGTGATGGACAGTGAGCACAGGTGCCGGTCAGAGGCTATACCCTGAGAAGGGGGATCATGGCTGATCTCTTCATCTAGGATGTGACAGCGCAATAGTCCTTGATGCCTTGGAGGACATCTGTAGGGAGATCTGGTTTCATCTCCCGTAAGCTTTGATCAGGGCAGGGTAAAAGAACCCAGCAGAGATGTGAGCAGAGGCTGTCGTGACCATGCAGCCAGAAGGGTTTCTCCTTGTCCCTGAAATGCATTATCCCCATGGGAGGTGAGGAGCAGCCTGATGGGATTGGTGGTCCCACGGCCGCCCCAAAATCCCTCAACCCGTGGCTGTAACACAGGGCTCAGTCATCAGCCGAAGGATGGATCCTAGGGCATTTGGTGTGGGGAAGCCTGTAAGGGACAGAAACAATTTGCAAGAGCAAGGGAAGAACAAATAGGGATCATCACGTAAAAAACTCTCATTGGAAACCTCAAAGCCCTGTTGTGGTCTCGCTGTCCAGCCGGGGTCCGTGCTCACCTGGCTTTGCAGGGGCTGTTTGTAGAGCTGTGCTTTTTCTGGCTGGGTGTGAGCAGGGGAACAGTCCCCGGGAGGCAAGTAACACAGACGGCGGCAGCCAGGAGATATGTGGAGTCCCACAGCTACCAGGGCTTTATTCCGCTTCCAAAATGCTGCAGGAAAGAAATGATAGGGCATTCCCCTGGATCCTACCAGAAGACAAATCGTTGTCTTTTTGGCTGGCAGTCAGTTTGACTGGATGTTTAAAGGGGCAGAGCAGCTCCTTCCACGCTGTGCACAAAGGGGAAAAGACAGAGCAGGTTGCTAACATGGGAAGGGGGGTGGGGGTGGGGGGTGCGCGACAGATGACGACTAAGGGGGGTTGTATGAAATAGTTCTGGCCTTGTGCAAGTACATGCGAAAATTGTGGAAAAAAGAGAGATTAATAAAAACAAAACCCCAAAACCACATACTGGGAGATAGTTAAGAAGCCAGAGCTTTGGCCAACAAAGAGCCAGAGCTCTGGCCAACAAAGAACATACTGACTTCTGAAAGGGGCAATATTCAAGGCAGTGGTTAGAAGAGAGGATTGGGGGATGCTCGGACATTTGGCACAGATTGTGTGCCCTGCTCAAAGTTGCCCTTCACTCCTCATTAGAAGGATTGGGTGCGCTTCACGTGCCCTAGCGCTCCACAGCAGTTTCTTTGGTGGGACCATGAAGCAGGATGTTCTGCTGGTGCTACGTGCCTGTGAATCATATCCTCTAATGACAGGAGCCAGTATTTTATCATATTGGGGTTGTCCAACTAATCAACCTTGGCCAAGTGTACAGTGCTGGCAGATCAGGTTTCACTTCATCTGTGCCAATATTAATAATCCACAGTCTTAGCTGTGACCACATTTGTATGTCAGAGGACCAAGAGTGTCCTGCTTAGTGTTTGGGTAGGGCTGTGGGCAAATAACTATTGCCTTTCTTCCTTGGGATCCTTCACCTTCCCAGCAGCACCTCTCATAAAAATGACTTGTGAGGTACTGTAGAGAAAACTTGATTGCTGGTCTTAGAAAAGGAAATGTAGTCGTCTTTAAATCTACCTGGGCATTGCACTGAAGGCTGCCTTTGTGGCTGGTGAAGAACCAAAGCTGAGCAGCCAACTGCTTCTTGGCTGTGGGGCTTTTTTAGGGCCAAGGGAATGCCACTTCTGTTTGGCTCATTTCAAGTACCCTGGACTATGGCACAACCACATTGGCAAAATTCTCACCAGATGTGGAGTTAGTCTCCCAACCAGTTTTTCTTTTTCAATCTTATCTGCAAACATCGTAACCTCATCTTCTGCCCTTTCTTCCTCTAGTTTTTGTTCTACTTCTGCCTTCTCTCCTCCAGTCTCTGTGCTGGAGGTGATAGCATAGTGCTCATCTCCTAGCTGGAGGATTTCCAATGTGAAATGATCCAGAACATCATGGTGGTAAAGCTGGACTAGAATGTACTTAGTGGTTGTGTGGCTCTTGCTCAATGACATGGATGGACTCTGCAGGCACAGTTGAGCCTCTAGAAATTTGTACTCTATCCTGATGGTGCAGAAATCCATCTTGTTTACAGTACAACACACCCCACCCCCGCAAAAAAAAAAAAAAAAAAAAAAAGAAAAAAAAAAGAAGAGGCATGGGCATATTTTCACTCCAAAAAATTACAGCAAATTTTTGGAAGAAAAATTGTGTCACTGAGTTTTGGCTTTATGATGAATGTGATTGGAGCCTGACAGAGAGCCCCCAATTCATCAAGCCCATATTCTAGCTGTCTGCTGTCTTGCTGGTACCAAATTTATCTAATTACATGAACATTGCACAGCAAATTAAGTGTAGTCTCATTTGTTGCTAACTATGGGGTCTTATTATCTGCCTGCTGCATTATGTCAAAGGTTTGTTTCCTGATTGCTCGATGTGACATGGCAGCACATTCCCCTTCATCACTGTTTGCATTTGGCTTAATGAGAACATACGTTATTTTATCCTGACTGGAGGGAACTCATCTGTAAGGCTTTCTTGAGCAGGACCACCTATGGGACCTTTTTCTTGAGAATATGAAAGGGAATATGGAAAATTCCAGTAATAAAAGATCCACATGACAAGACAGAGGCCTGAAAGATTTGTTGCATATCTGCTCACTGTTGTCAGTCTCTTTGTCTCAGTGATTTCCTTGTTAAGCAGCATGACAAATAATTTTCAGGACTTGAGTCTTATTCCAAACCACGGAGCATTTATTATATACATAAATACATAATCCAGAAGCAAGTCACGTTGGTATTTCCCTGAAGTATACTTCTAGAGGGTTTTTTTCAGAGTGTTTCAGTGTTTCTCCAGTCATTAGAACAACTCACTTTTCTGTACAACCTCTGTTGTTTTTACTTATTCGGTGATACTCTTTTTGGACATGTTTAATTTTTGACCTTTTTTTTTTTTTTGGCATTACAAAAAATTTGACAGAATCACGATGCTTGCTTGGCTTGCTTGGTCTAGCAAAATGAAGTGTCTCATTCAGATCATCCTTGAGTGCTGTGCAGTGCAAACCAACAGGAATATTGTGGACAAAGTATCATCCTGGATTCTGATGCTTATGAGCTTGTGGTTATATGGAGTATGGGGAGAAAGGCAGGATTGGAGCCCGGTGGACACTGCAAAAGGGTTTAATGCAGAATGGAGTAAAACTGAATATGGGGTGAAATCTATTCCAGGAGTATAGAATTAGGGCAGAATGAATAAATGAAGTTGTATTGGTACATATAAATTGTATGAGGCACCAGTTCCACAAAGCAACATTTGTTTAATATTAAGGTTGCAAACTACAGCACTCAAGAGCTAAGAAATGACAGAAAAATAAATCTGGAGATTCTGACTCATTTTGCAAACCATTGTGATAATGCATTAAATTACAGAGCCACATACTCCTTTTCTCTGGCACCCTCGCCTCTTTCACCGCACAGGATGGCCCAGGCTCGGTGAAAGAGCAGTGGTGGGCATTATATGCGTTTTCTGCTTGTAGCTTTTATTGATTTGTCAGAATTTCACTCTGCACCATTGGCTGTAGGCAGAGCATCAGCACTACTGGAGCAATAGTCATCAGCCAGAGTGTTTCAGCAGGTTCAAAGCTGAACCAAAAACAGGTCCTTTTCTAACAAAGGGGGTATTTTGTATTTTAGCTTCTTCACAAAAGCTTTCTCTGCTGGGGCCTGTTCTCTGCAATAACTCCATCTGCTCTAAACCAAGGGGATTCTCAGTGTCAGCTTTGCAGGATCAAGCCCTTGCCTAGAGAGGGATGTCACTGGCAGGTATGACAGGTGGTTACAGACAGCTCCCTTCCACTCCCCACTTTTAGGTGTGCTTAGCTACTCTCAACTATTTATTTTTTTCTAAAGCACAACAAAAATAACTAAAAACTCCTTAGCTCAGCTTAAAAGTCCCTGCCAATGCAAGAGCCTTCAGGGCTAACCCTTGTAAACAGCATGCCTAGGCTTGACTCAGCAAGAAGCGTTTTAACAGTAGCTCCTAAACTGTGGTTAAAACCCATCAGGCATTACGCAGTGTAACAAACAAAAGCAGCCTTGTTTTTCTACAGACA
>JAVJGJ010000061.1:29831399-29871157 GCA_035590215.1 Microhierax caerulescens
GTGTTTCAGGATGCAGTTTTGACATTATTTATTAACAAAACATTGTTGTTGCTGTTCTGACCACACATAAAGATAGTAAAAGAAAAAAAACCAACACCCAAGCTGATGGTCACAAATTCTATGGCTTTCATAAGAACTGAATTGTCCCAAAGACCTATATGTAGAGAAGACTCCATCTCCATAATAATATGGAGTTACCCTTAATTTCCCTCTGGTAGGGATTTTATCTGGTTTAATCATGTATCTTCCTCCATTTCCCCGAGATCTGAATATATTACAGATTTTCCCTGATATTCAGCCTACACTTTTTTTCTTTATCTGATCATATTACCTCTCCTTGTTGAAGTTTGTTTTCTTTCTACTGTGCTAAAAATTACAGAATACCTCTTCAGGACCAGTTCCAATGTGCCCGAGCTGTTTAGGCAAAGTAATTCCAGGCAGGCAAGGTGGCTCTTGAACTTTTCATCATAGAAAGACTGTCTTGCGTATTTACAAATTTGCCACATTTAATGTTGAACCTAAGTTTTTCTGTGTTGGATATCTGTTTCAGGCTGGTTTTCTTTTTCATTTGTTGTTTTTGTGAGATTCAGCCAAGGGAGGCCAAGTAGGGTTAAGGGAAAATATGTTATTTAGCCATATAAAAAATAATCGTCATCATCTTATAACTGTGCTTTGAGAAACACCAGTGTCTCTTGCTTTAGAGCTGGAATTTACTATTGTCACAGATGTGCCTTTTGCTGTTCCTATTTTAAAACACACACACACACCAACTCCCCCAGTTTTGTCAGAAATCCTTTGAAAAATCTCACTTGCAACACACTCAGTGAAGGAGTGTCAGAGTTTTTCAGTGAGATTTTCTGAGTGCCCCATGGCCCTGAGTGTGCTCCAGCAAAGCCCGGCCAGCACTTCCCTGCCAGTGCTCCCCATTTTCTGCCAGGGCCTCTTGGTCATCCCCTCCAGCCAGGGAGATTCGTGACCCCAGCGGATAGCGGAGGGGAGCTGGTTGCATCGCATGCTCCTGGAGCTGCCTTTGTGCATTGTCAGGCATGTGTAAAGTGCCGTTGGCTAACCTTCGTGGGCTACGGCTCCCACGAGGCTGCAGCTGTGATCCCATCAGGTGGTTTAGGATGGGACCCCAGGTAATGGTTGTTCCTGCAGCAAGGACGCCGCTTGGCTGAGCCACAGAATGTACACACTAATAAAACCTGTGTGTTTTCATATTTACTTTGCTACTGGAGTAGAAAATCTTTGGCAGGTCGTGATTGATGGTACTGTGCTGCTTTGGAGATAGAGCTAGCTCCCTCCGGAGTCAAAGCAAACAGCTGCTCGGAGAGGCCTTCTTATGTGTTTTGCAAAGTTTTACGACTTTCACCAAATAGATACATTGCTCATTTGGGAAACAGGTTTGGGGGCTCCCACATCCAATTTATTCTGTCCCCTTCTTTCCCACATGCTTCTTTTATTTATTTAAGAAAATAAGAATGTGTGAGTACGCGAGGGTTTGCAGAGGCTGGTCTCCTCCAGGAGGCTGGTTCCAACCTCTGCCTGGTCTGTAATTAGCAGGAGTGTGTTGCTTTTAGGTGGCTCTTTGGTAACCTACAGGAGGTGATGTGGGGAACTATCAATACCGATCTCACTGTAAAACTACCGGGACTAATACGTGATGGTCACTTGATCCATCTCTGGGAGACCATAGATTAAATACTGGGCTGCTGCTGTCCTATTTTGAGAACTGGAAAAATTACTTTAATTCCATCTGTGCTTTAGTTTTCCCATTGCTAAAATGCCGCTACAGTAATAGTCACCTTCCTGGTGTTTTGAGAGCTAAGAAAAGTCAAGTGGTCTGTGATTCATTCAGCTCCCCAGAATGGGTTTGTGTCAGGCATCAGGAAAGAAGTACACAGCGCTACCTACCTGTGCGAAAGACTGAGAAGTTACACACTTAACATCTGACCTCAGGGGGAGGACAGACTGATCAGGTCTTCTAAAAATGGGGCAGACATAATCAAAAACACTCATCAGGACTAGAACGTTTCTATAGGTTTTTCTAATCTGATAAAACATTCTGTAAAAAACCCACAACACCCAAGCAAGAAAAAACAAAACCCCACAGCTTTCTCTTTTGAATCTTTTTAAATGTCAAGCATTTTCCATTATGAGAGAGATTTGCACATCTACGCCATTCCTTAAATTGAAGATCGTTTCATCATGTGTGTTAGTTAAATAGCCGTCAGCATATTTTGAAAAACTGAAACCTGAAGTCCAGAGGGACCTGAAGGTGCATAGTTTCAGAGTCATTAAACTATGCAGCAAAACAGAGATCGGACATGGAAACATTTGGGTTGGATCTTCAGTTGCTGGATGCCAGTGGCTTCGCACTGGTGTGAGGGGCCTCGGTGAGCTCAGATAGAGTCATGCCTGTTAGCACCTAGTGAAGATCCGGGCCACCGAGTTGCTGGTGCTGTGATACCACAACTTACTGAATGAAAAACTGCCGCTCTAATTTAGCCTAATGACCACCAGAAGGGTAAAAACAGCTAGGGGATTTTAGTATTGAGAACAAGAGCCTGATCCCTGAGGTCTTTTATGTAAACCTCTGGCATGTGTTCCTTTAATATGATGTCACTCTGTAATCCACCATTGCTTTTAAATGTCATTCTCAGAGCTTCATGTCAGCACGTTTTAAGTGATAATCCCTTTGCTTACCTCACTTTATAGTAGATTAAAAGTGACTTCATGCTCCCACCTTATCCGCTGTTAAGCTTGTTCTTTAGGAAAAAATTTATTTGATCTCTATTCTCTCGCTGCTTTCTAGAGAGTTTCTAAATAGGGAGTGTGGCTCTTTCAGAAGCCACCTCAATGGTGTTGCCCATTTTGCATTGCTTTCAGCATCCTGTGAACGTGGATGAACGTTCAGCGCCAGTCTCCTGTCCTTTTAAACTCCAGTATTACAAATTTGTTTCTCAAGTTTTCCTCTCATCTAAATGTGGAGCACCACTCCTCCTGGCCTCTCCTTTTTCTTAATCCTAAATAAATCCCCTCTGTAGTTGGTGTTTCACCTCTCGCTAGTTTCTTACAGTCAGGAGGACAAGAGACGATGAGACCTGTTGCAGAGTTTTGCGCCTGTGTAGCACTTTCTCCTGTACAGCACAGGGGTGTGCAGGTTCCCCCTTTCTGGTCCTGTATCTCCTGGTTGAACTTGAGTAAAAGTTCAACTGTATCCTGTAGTAAATCCTTTCTCAGTGTAAAAGGCTCTCCATGCAGTTCACCTATTTTCCGCTCCCCGAATTTCACCCTTCTGCTCCTAGCACACCTCCCTGTGTAACGCGTCCCTCCAGATACTTGCTGCATGTTGCCGTACCCTCCCTCCCCACACTAACAAACTGGCCAGGCTGCAGCCCGCAGCTTACACTCACTGTCAGTCTGCTCAGTCTCCTCATTTTCACTGTGTTTCTCTGAAATCCTTCCAGTGTGGAGATAAATGGGCAAAACCCATCCATCCCATTGGCTTGTGAAATGAAGCCTGTGGCACATCACTTTTCAGGTGCTGGTTAATCTGGGTTCCCAGCTACCAGCGGCCACGGGAAGCAAATAACACAAAGTGCTGAGAGATAAAAACTAATGGCAGAAATGCTGGCTTGTGATACTGGAAGAAAAATGTAGGATTTTTAATGTCTGTACAGAGCGGAAATTTTCAAATCTCATCCAAGAGTTCCCCCCACGCAACAAAGAGCAGAGAAGTCAATTTACCCTGGAAGGATGAAGGACTGAGTCAACTCTGCTGGGATTAGAACATGTGGTTCAAGGGATCCTAGGTATTTCGGGTCTGATTCTCGGACCACCCAGATGGCTGGGGGGAAAGGAAAAAAAAAAAATACTAATAAAAAAAGGACCCTATTTGGCAGAACTGTGGATCTGGATACCCTGCCTGCAGCTAACACCGTGCACACACATCTGCACAAACCGACAGGCAGAGCTGAGTGCTGTTACTCTGGAAAATCTCAGATCTGCAGAGCGCTCCTGCGGGAACGTGTGCATTTAAGCGGGCTTTCTAGATCCCTGGCTTTGACATTAAACCACGTATGTGTGTTTTTCTTCCGTGTGCCAGACCATTCTGAGAATTTGTGATTTTACACAATTTTCTGCCTTGGAGGCTTTTTGTGCCTGTTCTTTTATGTCTTGCTGTTGATATTAAATAGACAACTAACAGAGCTAAAATTTAGAGCATTACTCAAGGGTCAAATTTTAAAAAGTGCCTGTATGATTTCAGATTGTAAATCCCGCTGTATTGGGTCTGGCTAATAACATTACTTTGCAAGTGGGTGTTGTGGATTTCAAAATAATGTTGACCCTTAGGGCGGGCTTGTCAACCGTTGGTAATGCAAAGGCACAGTGGGTTTTTCCAATATCCTGGATCCCAGTTAATGCCTAACTCTCCCAACCTTCATTGACACTCGGGACCCCAAAGCGAACCCTAGTAAATGAGTTAAGTACCTAAAAATTAAGAAAATGTCTGGAATGGAGTTAAAAAGCACAAACATGTTAATGAGGTGCCTTGTGCGTGCTTGCGGTCCAGTATACATGTTCAGGTCATACAGCTCCTGTAGGACTGGTGGGGGAATTTTCTGCCCTGCCTCCTCTCCTTTGCAGGAGCACGGACACAGCAAACCTGGTGGGAGGATGTGCTATGGAAAAAGTATATTTAAGGTTTAGTTGATATCAGTTGGCCAGACTCCACTTCAACAGCAAGTTTACTGCATTCCCTGAACTCACCTTATTGACATATAGGGGGTTGGGTTCTGATATAACTGATCGTGGTGGCTGGTAGTGAAACTAGATTATGAGCCTTTTGATGATTTTTTTAAGCTGATACTTGTGGGGGTGGGGTACACACACCTTACAGCATGGCAGGAGGCTGGGAGGTAGGAGCTATCCTTTTTTACCCCCTGGGCAGCAGCAGGACTGTACCATGGTCTCCCAGCTGCTGAGTACCTGCTGTTAGATTAAATGTGACAATTAGGCTCCACCACCACCTCGTGCCCTTTCTTCAAGTGCACGGTGTGGCAGTATTTCTTTTGTACAGCAGAGGTATTTCTTCTAGCACAACTCATTTTACGTGTCTCATACCTCTCCCTACCCCACACACATGTACCCAAGCCACTTGTAACAGCACGTGGGTGCAGTCAGGCGTGCCTGAAAAGATGTTAGGGTTGTATGAAATGCAGTCACATTGAGCTTTTTGAGTTTAAGTCTCTCTAAGAAATAAATATGTGTTCCTAAATCCTGTAAGGACCTTTGAAATATTTCCTTTTGATCCAGGTGAAAGCATCCTAGAGAACAATTCGGTTTATTCCTCCTCTTGTCCCTTCACAAGAGGCTTTCTTAGCTTGGGTCTGGAGCTACTTACATGGCTTTTGATTTGCAAACCAGAAGCTGGACATGGTACCTGCTGATCAATGCTTCATCTGAAAGCTTCTTAAGATCCCACAGGGTAACCACACATCCCAAATTACCACTGGTAGAGGAAAGACTACCAGAGTGTGGTTAATACATTAAAAATAGGATTTTTTTTAAGCTTACAGCTGTATTAGGGCGATGTTCTTACATGCATATTCTTGTTTGTGACTATTTGACTATTAGTCTTCACTGAGTTAAAACACTTGATTTCATGTGCTGTATTTCATTCCAACACAAGTGCAGTACAGTATTTTACAAGAGAAAACTGCATTGTAGATGGCATAAAGCAGGGTGTAGGAAGATAGGGTGGTGAAGAAATTAATACATTCAGTCATCCAATCAGTAAATGTAAGGAAGATTAATCTAATGGGGATTAACAAAGAAGGATAAGAGATCTTGTAGAAGATATTTGAAAAGAAATTATGAGCTTGTGAGGCAGAGGGACATGCAGAAAGTGATCTAGGCTGTAGAACTATTTTAAAGTCTTTCCCTGTTTGGGAAAACACTGAAGTATATGCTTAATTAGAAGTATCTGCTTAGGTCCGTTGGCTTCAGGGGAACTCAAATGCATGTTCACATACTGTCCTGGAGAGAGGTGTTCTTCTGAAGATGCCATATAATAGAAAAGTTTACTAAGTACCACTTGTATATTCCTGCTGTAAAAATAGTTTGTACTAGAGATTTTTCTTGTGCCAATGTGGACTTGGCAGTTGACTTCAGACTTGTTATGGTAATGGAATATTTGCTGGTATTATCATGAAGGACTTCAGTTATGTTTCTTTAGATAATTTTGGCAAAGTAGAAGTCAGGACCTAATGAAGGGAGACTAGAGCTCTGTGGTTACTTCCACATAATATTGCTGTGAGTCCAGCACCATCATAGATATCCCAGAAGCGATGTCAAACAGGCCAACCTGGAGGAGCCTAGCTGCAGTGGTACCATGAGGACTAAATGTCCCAGTGTTTGCTTTCTAGGAAGAGTGAGTTTTCAAGGAATTAACTGTGTGAAGGTGCGGCTTTGAGTAACTGATCACCACTCAGGTCAGACAGTGTGGTGGTCCTGTTTGTTTGAAAAGACCTTCAAGGAGCCAACAATGTTTTCAGTTCCTTGGGAGGAACTGAAATGAGATCTTTGCTGCTGTTTTACCCCAGTCAGGAGGCATCCATTTTGTGACCGTGTCTTGCAGGGGTCAGCGTACAGCATGAGAGTTATCGTATGGTAGGGACCAGGTCAGGGTGAAGAACTATTTTCTATAACCAGTGGGAAGGATTTTGCAGTCAGTTCCCAGGGGAGAAATCAGATAAAAGTTATTTCCAGCTTTTTCCCTTTTTTCCTAGATCTCCAGCCCAACTGTTTCTCTGTAAGAAGTAATGCCAGGAACTGATGAAAAGTGAGGTATCTGCAAGGTTTTATCCAGTACTTTTGAATGCTTAAATAGTTATTACCTGTTCATATATTATTTCCAGTAGAAGTCTCTAAACAGAGAAATGATCACAGTGAAATCAGTGTCAGCAAACCCCAAACCACTTTATTAACTTGAAAACACAGAAGGCTTCCAAAGTTGAAATAATTTTCTAGCCATCTTTGATAAAGAAATTATACGCGTGCACATAACCAAACCAATTTTCAGGTTAGGTCAGGAAAGTTCAAATCCTCCCTCAAGGGGGACAGCAATGAGATGACCACAGTGTAAGAGACTAAGATGGAATTGAGCCAGGGTAGATATTTTACAACCCATGTCTTTTGAAGAGTCCCACAGGACCCTTACTGAGGACAAATGCATTGGACTTTTGAGCTTTAGCAGATAGGAATGACGGCCGCTGCGATTACTTACCAGTGCATTGTCACGTGGCGTTGCCTAATAAGTCAGAGGGAAAGGCACTCTCGCAACACCACCACTTCCTCCGTGTCCTGGGATTTTCTTTGCAAGTCATCTATTCAAGGCTTGTCTAGGTCTTGACCTCTCTTGGCATGTGAGATCTAAACCTGGTATGACTCCAGACTTCCCTCAACCGCGTCTGGTTTGAATCCTGTCAGTGCCCAGATGAGTGATACCGCAAGAATAAGAAACTCTTCAAAGGTTGGTTGGTTTGTTGGTTTGTTTGTTTGTTTGTGTTTTTTTAAAAGCCGGCTCCTGCCAAATGTGAAGAAGGTAGGAGTGCTGTGAGCTGTAACTTCTTTCCCTTCAAGTCCTGATGTGCTGTGGGACCTCAGGATCCTATCAGCCTGGTTTCTCCGTGCTCAAGCTCTGCAGAGCAGGGTTTGCATTTCTGGTGAATTATGTGACGGTTTCTGATAAGGGCAGATGGTGAGCAGAGACTTGGTCTTGGTTTGCGCACAGATGTCACGTTGCTTCAGGTATGTCACACTGGTGCAGCAGCATGTTGGATGAGGGACCTTTTCCCAGGGTGACTCAGTGAGTAAATGTCACCAACTGAAGGACAGAAAATTCCTCGAGGTGCCTTGCACTGAAGAGCAGATCACGCTTCCTCCAAAATCTTGCACTAGACGTAGTGGTTTTTTATCCCTTCATTTGTTTTTTGACTATGTTGCCAAACTGGCCTTTATCCAGACTCTGGTTGCTGTGATTGATTTCATTGTTTTGCCTTTCATAAACCCAGCCCCAGCTGTACCAGCTCTGTGTTCATGGGTGACACTTCTTCCAGGCAGGGCAATTTTGTGGTTCACACATTCACCAGCAAAATCACTGCTATCTATGAACTTCCAGTTTAGTAAGGATTTGTGCATATGTGTGCTGGTGTGTGTGTGTATAGTCTTCCTTACTACCCAGTTCAAGGTCTCAATCTAATCTCCTCTTCCTGTTAGCATCCTTAGTGGGTGAAAGCCAGGCTGAAAGATAATCTCCTTGCCTACAGTACATCATGGTCTGCGCTCCACCTGATTGCATTTGAGTTTCAAATGAAAGAGCCTCTGGAGTCCAGGAGCAAATCTTCAGTTAAAGTGAAGCTGGAGACTTTTAGAAGCTGTTCTTGAAGGCTGAAGGTAGAAGATAGAGATGGTGCAGCCAGGGAATCTGGCATTGTTGGGAGTGTCACAAGAGCTTGACAAATATGCTGGTAAAAACCAGGGTGCAATAGCATGAGCTGCATATGATGTTCATTTTTGGCTTTTGTGCTACTTCATAGAACAGCAGAGTGAGAGCTTTCAAGTGGGACTTGTGTAATTAAAAGTTTATCTCCTACCCGCAGGTCTTTACAACTCTTCTTGCACTTGCTCTGTGCCCCAGATACTCTATGACTGAGCTTGGAAAATGGTCTGTGCATTCCTGTACCTTTTATAATTGGCTAGGAAGTCTTTTATAGCAGGCCTGAATGGGCGTATTAATCCTTACAGCATTCATGAGTACCAAATGTGTACTGCAGTGCTGGGTAGGAGTAATTATTTTACCATTATATTATGAACAGCTTTAAAACTTGCACTGTAATGTGATGTGCATAAAGGGAATTGTTAATATTAGAAGTTCAGTTCTGGATAGGTGAATTTCCTTGGTTACTAATAACACTATATATAGATTATTTAAACCATAAGATATTTTGAAAATCCACTTTATTTTCATCTGTTAGGTCCTTTGCTTATTTTAACAAATCACGCAGCCGATACAACTAAAAAAAACCCGCAGACATG
The DNA here is from genome assembly GCA_035590215.1 of Microhierax caerulescens. NCBI lineage: Eukaryota > Metazoa > Chordata > Aves > Falconiformes > Falconidae > Microhierax > Microhierax caerulescens. The sequence continues at coordinate 29,840,502 of JAVJGJ010000061.1, forward strand.
CAAAGTGAAGGACCTTAAGTCCTATTTTCAAATTAAACTCCAAACCAGAAGTATTTACGCATCAAAATTCCATCAGCAGCCTGATCCTACAGTGAATGCATGTAGGAGCTTATACTCCACTGAAATCCACTTGGGTTGCAAAAAATGCTTGAAGGTACAGAAAGATGACTGATGGGACTTTCAAAAGCTGCTACCACATAGAAAACTTCACTACTGGGATTTCAGCGTAGCTTTGATTTCCAGGGTTGGTTTGTCCATCACTGTGTTATCTAAACAGGTAAAATAACCCACTGCACCTGAGCAGTTCTGTTTCCCCATTCCCAGACCACAGTACAATGGCCCTGTGTTTGCCTTCTCCCAAACTGGAAAGAAATATTCAAATAAATTTTTTTGCTGAATTATTAAAGCCACTGCAAATGTTTTAATAAAATTTGAGTATGTTTAATATCCCCAATATCTCTTTTTTAGATTTTTATCTTAGATTAATAAAATGAGTGTATTTACATAGTTCCAACCTAAGCACATCTCATTTTACTGACTAAGTGCATCATTTAAAGGGCACACATTGTTAACACCTTTTGGCTCGCCTGAGATTTTACATCATGCTACACACTGAGTCCCATAGGGAACTTTATCCAATGTGAAAAATAAATAATCCTCTCTACCCTCCCTGACAAAATGTTTTAGAAAATCCCCACAACTGTCTGGTCATTTTAAACTGTCCCCAAAACATACCTGCTTTCACTGAGGTTATATTCAGACTATCTGGAGTATCATCTCAGACAGACTTTGGCTGCTGTTGTGGAAAGCGATGGCTGTAATGTGTGAGTTGAGCACCTGCAGCTGCTTCCTTGGCTCTGCATCGTTTGGGGGCTTGGCAGAGAGTGCAGAAATGGGGCTGGAGGTCTCATCCCTCTCTTCACTTAGATACAGGAGCATGTGTTTGGTGATACAGATACAAAGCTGGTGTTTGGTGATGCGCAAGAAGGGTGTTTATTGAGTGATGAGGAACCTCCTGCTTCTGCTCCTGGTCCAGCAGTATGGACCATCACCAGAAGCGTTAGCTTGAGGAGGATGTCTGGGGGGCCTGTGCTAGCACTGATGCTGTAAAAATCCCCTTGTTTTTCAGGCAGCACCCCAAACCCAGCTGCGATTCCCTGGAAAGGAGAGGGTAAGGAGTGGCTATGCCTCTGCCGTTGCTGCATTTAGGAGAGAAATAGCTTCAGTGACTTGGTGTTAACCTGGAACTTTTGGGAATTAATTGTGACATCTAAGATTGGGTTGGGGTCATTTAAGGCTCAGCTGAGGGCTGTAGGTACTGAATTTCCTACCTTTACCCAGCTGAGCTCAGTGCCCAGCTTCCGCTTGAGCTGAAGGGAGGTTTGGGGCCTCTACAATAGGTGCAGGGCACCAAGCAGGCAGAAAGGCAGCCAGGAGTGGTGGCCAGGGGAAGCAAGGCCATGGTACAGCCATGATGGTGGAGGTCACTGGTGAGTGGTGGCACGATGATGAGCTGTGCTGTGCTCAGACCTCCTCTCCTGCCAGGTGGGCAAGCACCAGAGCTGCTGGACCCCAGCACAGCCATGGTGGATATGCAGAGGCAGGCTCTTAGGCCTCAAAAGGCCATGTGCGCATGTGCATCGCTCTCCAGCAAAGACAACAACAGCTCTTTGAAATGTTTTTCTGCATTTGCATTTACAAAAGCTGGATAAGCCTTTTTTTTTAAAAAAAAAAATCTGATAAGTAGCAGGCAATTGAATTAACCACTGTTGACTGTATTGCTGTCTTAACAAACTCCATCTGTATGGTCTCCCTTTGTAGACACAATTTTATAACTTAATTTCCCTACCAAAACATCAGTGTTTACTTAGTAAGAAATCTGTTCTTTGTCAGCTTAAAACAGTGATTTCTTTATTACCACTCTGCTCAAGGAATGACAGCACAGAGTTGGCACTGGAGCAAGTCTGGTTGAGTCTACAACGTTGTAATGGAAACAGGGTGAACCGAGGGTCAAGTATAATGGGATTTGTATACAGAAATGTGTCTGCATAAGGAATAGCTGCATGAGATAAGAGAATGAAAGATGAGGCCGGCAGGTCTCCCTTTGCATGGCAGTGGGAGGGAGGTGTCACTGTACGTATACGGCACTGCTGACATGGCAGACGGGGTTACCTCTGTGCTGGCATAGCAGAGATGCCTGACTCGCACGTGTGTGCTCCAGTGCTAGCTGACGTCGGTGCGTGGTGGATGGATCGGGGCAGTGGTCGGTGATTACTCTGCGAATGTCTCGTATGTAAGTTTTATTGATTTCAGGAAGCATAGGATCAATTTCAAGCTATTAGAGTCTGTGGCCTCCCTAAATATTTTCCAGCAGGGCTGTCAAACATCATATAGTGAATTTGGTCCAAATAACAAGAGGCTTGCAGGGGTGTTTTCCTGTCTTTCACAGCACCTGAAGGATTTTTTTTTTTTTTTTGTGATTCCCAAGGGTTTTGCAAACCACAGGTTGAAAAGCACTAGTGTAAACTTTCAGTGATAAACAGCTGGGGAACATCAGATTCCTACTTCTTCCTTGATAAACATGTTATATTTTCCTGTATCGTTGGAAAATTGGAAGAATGGGAGAGCAGCTGTAGAGAGTGACACCAATGGATCTGGAGCAAAAGAGCTTTGGAAAGAAGGCTCTTTGGGTGGTATGTGGACAGTGAGATATAAACCCCTCACCCTTTCTTACCATGAGCTGATGATCTTGGGTGGGGGGGCAGCATCCTGGCTCCTTTGAAGTTGAAGTTGTACAGTGCAATGAGCAGTGCTGGAGGTTTACCATAGGACTGGGATTCTGTTCGTTGCATTTAATTTCTCCTGCTATAGTAATTTCTCCTGCTATAGAGCTTTTGTCAGTTGTACGCTGCAGGCTAGGGCTGGTAGAGAAACGACAGCTGTTTATCACAGTCAGTTGAAGAGAGATTCTGCTTTCTCTGAATTACTTGTGTTCATCTTTTCCCTATGAAAAATTAACTCCCAGCTCAATGTTGTCCAGATTTTAAACACATCCATGTTTCATGCTGGTTCACTTTGCCTCTAATAACAACAACAACAAAAAAAAAAAAAAAAAAAGAAAAGAAAAAGAAAAAAAAGTGATAGCTTAAAAAGAACAAATTAAAATTAAGAGCTAACATTGTTAATTCTCTTATTTCGTACAGAAAACTCCAGGCATTTCCAAGGGAAAAGCTTGTTTGGAATAAAAAGGGTTTTTTTCTCTGCAGTCATATCAATGAAAAACTTTTACCTAGTTCTGCTCTTCACCATATAATTGCTTGCTTTTCAGCATACTTGTAGCAAAGGAAAGGATGGTTAGATCAGCCAGCCTGCTGGATCAGATCTTACATTACATGTTGAGTTCTTTGAGTGCCATTAGCATTTCCTTTTAGAAGTGAAGAAATATTGACAGTTTGGTAGGTTATCTCACATTTTACTGCACGTTAGGGCACTTCAAAGTCTTTATGTAGTGATGGGAACTGTCACGAAGTAGATGTGAAAAGGGCCTTTGGTCCAACTAAAGCTGTCAGCAAGAAGATTTAGGGCAGATGGTTATTATTAGAAATCAATGTATTTATTATATATTGTTCAGGAATATTTCCCTTTGGAGGTTACTGTGAGTGCTGTTGCTGTTTAAAATGTGTCAAATGCCAGTAAAATTAATTCCTGCAGAAAACCCAGGGAGCTCCAACCAAAAGCTTTGCTATTATAGGAGTGTACGTCTTTTACTTCTTTGTGCTGTGATGCACCAGAGGCAGGTACACACGCAGCATGCTAGCAGTGTACCTGGCGTGTGTGAGATGTGCTTCTGTGCCGCTATCACAGTCACCTCTACGTGCAGAGCTCCTCTGACTGCTGCATCTACCAAGGCTTTGTAGAGATCTGTGCTGTACATACTCCTGTTTCATTTTATTCCTCCTTGTAAACCATGGTTTTCTGGTTACTTCCAGTTGGTTACAAAACCTTACTGCTGCTTAGAGAAAGCACAACATCTTTCTAAAGCCTGAACACTGATGGTTTTCCTTTGTACTTCAGAAAAGAGAAGTACGACATTTCAGGCTTTTTATAATTAGTTGGGTGTAGTTTTTCCATCCTCAATGTCTTATTTAGTTTTAGGATCTAAGTTACAGGACCTTGGATTATGGAAAGAGGACATTCCCAATAGAAAAGGAGCATATTAGCAGCAACATTAACGTTGGGAGTCGCTGTCCTAGAACAAAGATTCATTTTCCATTCACCCCATGATTTACAGCACATTCCAACCAAGTGATTTGGCTATGGTCTTCTGGCATAACATTGTTTGCCCTTTCCCTGACATTTTGCATATAAAGAAAAGTTATGAGCTTCTTGGGCATTCAAGGTACCAGGAAATGCAAGAGTCTACCTAATTTGTTAACATGAAATTATAGATGTCAGACATAGACTCTGTTAGTTAACGTTGGTTAGAGTAATGCTTGCAGCCAGTTGATTGTATTACAGTCATGATGAAGAGGAATGGTCCTTTTTTGCTTTTCTGGGATATGACGGGTATAGAGCCAAGGCAGATTTAAAGTGTAATGAATGAATAAGCATTTTCTATAGTTTGCCTGACTCTTCCATGAGCACCACTGCTGTGGTGTTCTGCTGCTCACTTTCCCTCTACACAACAGGTTATTGCTGGCATAACATGGAAAGGGACTTTTCAGAAGTACTATAGAAATGGTCTTTTAAATGTTAAACCCTTCTGTAGCACTTGAATGTTATTTCCTTTTCAGGGAGAAAAGCCCCCACCCAAAAGCAGCATGGCCAGAAGACGCTAGGCGGGGATCAAAAATTCAGATTTCCTCCCCACACACATGCACTTCCCATTTGTTTTCTCAAGCCCAGTGTCTTCACAGCTACAAGCAAAGTATTCACTTGAAAGTGCTAATATCCTCAACATGTGTCCCAAGGGAAATCAATCAGATGCGGAGAAACGGCTGGTTCACATCTGACACTTCTTTCCAACACCCGTTTCCCACATGCCCTCACCAGTGCTGAATACTCTTAGATCTCCCTCAGCTTCCTGCTTAGCTCTGCCATCAGGACCTGGTCCATGTCTACACCTCTCCCCATCTCGTTCCCCATCCCACCCGTTCCCACCTTGCTTGCTCCCCCTGCACCCGTCATGCCGCTGCCCAGCCCTCATCCCCACCCCGCTCTGCACCCGCAGCGGTTTGATACCCCAGCTCTCAAGTTTTGTGACTACTGGAATCAAGCTGACATGCCTGGTGGTTTCAGCCTGAAGTTCACATGCCTCCAGGTTTGCATTGCTCCTTCCATCTGTCGCTGAACTACTTTCATTGGCTCTTGCACTTTTATCCATGCTTGCTTTCATTCCTTTTCTTTCACTTTCCTTCCCTTTTCCCCCCTCAGCTGCCTTCCTTGAAGTCCTCCTTCTTAAAATATGCTTCTTCTCTGAAGGCTTTCATCATTAATCTCTCAAGAAACTATCTTAGAGACTCATCTGCTGTGCTTTGATTTATTCATTGTGGGGGTTTTGTGGCGGGTATCTCGCAAGAACTGAGCTGGTCATCTTTCTACCTCCATCGCTAAAGGAAGGCTTGTGTGAAAAGGTGGGCTTTCAGAACTTAAATTAAAAGATCATGTAAGTAAGATAATTGGATAAAAAAAGGATATTAGGATCTGAAACAGAATGTTTACTTCCTTTGATGTGCTTTGGGAACATATGTCTGCACAGTGGGCTGTGTGGCTGATTAAGTATAAAACAACCCAAGAAAAAATCACCACTATTAAGCTTAAATCAAAGATCTCTCCTCACGACACTAATTTGATTTGGGTTTGAAGGTCCTGTATCAACTCTAATTTCTACCTTTGATGTCTTGCTTCTTTATGTGTTGTATAATGGAGGGCAACCTTGCTTATTAAAAATTTGCATTTTTCTTCCATTTTAAAAGCAAATATTGATATTGTTGTTGTTATTGTGTTGCAGTTGTGCCTAAAAGTGTCAGCCAAAACTAGACCTGCATTGTGGTAAATGCAGCACATAAATGCAATAAGAGATCATCTGTAGTTCGGAGAGTTTCTAATTTGAGAATCAGTTCCTGTACTCGCGCTCCCAGCTTTGCTCCCTCCAAATGTTGCCCTAGTCCCCACTAAGGCTGATGCTAAGGCTTAACCTGTGAGCTTGAGGACGTTGTTAACTTCTGGTACAACTTAGATGATAAAAAATTTTCAAGCTCTAAACTAAAATATGTTGTATTTCATAGATAATAATAATAATACTCATGCTGGAATTAAATCTTTTGTTCTTGTTCTTAGTTCTAGATATTTTAGATTCAGGATTGAAGTCAGGTATGTTTTCAAATGGAATGGTCTTTTGAAAGGAAAAATGAAAGATGTTTATCTTTTTTTCCCTCCCACTTCTGAAACAAAAAAAATCCTTTTTCTTACCTGAAGCAAATATATTAAAATGACTTGATATGCTAGAAGTTACATTAAGTCTTGAATATGTTTTTCTAAGGAATAGGGAAAAAAATGCACTAACAAATTGTGCCCATCTTAGATTATGATACTGTTTCCACGGTGTTGATGGAAAACAAAGGAACTGACCATTGGAGACTTGTTTTTGTTGCTCCTGCCATCGGTCGCAGAGTTTCTTTTGACTTCAGTAGTACAGGATTAGACTTTAATGCACAATTTTTAAAGGTATTTAGACAACTACCATTGCCAATGGATGAAGAGTGGGATTTTTCATAGTGTCTACCTAAATCCTTCTCAAAGCAGCGCCCTAACCACAAATCCACAAATAAGGGATTTAATATTCAGAGATTTGTGTCTGTTAAGGCCCAAAGGAATTACTGCAGTTATCTCATCTGACATCTGCAACCATAGGATCCCCCCTTTAATTTCTACAGTAGGAGAAATTACTTTTCCCTACTATAAAAACTCCAAACCTTGCAGAACACTTAGAGCCCATCTTTTAGAAAAACACCTAGTTTTGCTGTAAAGTCTTGCAGCAGCACTGAATTTACCACTTCCGTCCATAAACCCATCTAATGGGAACTTGCCTTTGCTGTAAAAATATCTTTTTTATTTTTTCATGCCTTCCATGCCTCAAAGCCATATTTGAGGGGAAAGGAAAAAATGGGAACTGGTCAAAACATGCCCATTAAATTTCTGCAGAGAAGTTGTAGCATTTTTTGCCCAGCTTCACAGTCTCCATGACACTTTCTTCTAAGTGAGTGCATCAATTTCTGAATTAGCAAAGGTAGCTCTGATTTTCTGTAGAGTCATCTTTGTGAGTATGAAAACAAAAAGATATCATTAAGCTCATTCTAGAGTTGACATAGTACCGGAAAAAGAAATAAAATTACTTGTGCTGAACATCTCAGCAGAGGAGGGCTGGGAGTTAGCGGTGATGTCTCTTGGGTCCCCATCCCGATCTCTTCCTGGCAGGAGACAAAAGGTGTCGTCTTCAAGTTGATAGCCCTGTATTCGAGCATCAGGTCACTTTATTGGATCATTATCAACTTGTTGCAGTGGTGGGAGAGCTGGGGAGTGTGTGTGATTCCCCGTTGCCTCATTACCGGGCTGCCCCGCACTCCTTGGCAGTGGCTGGGGGGTAGAGGCAGCTGCAGCGCTGCTCCTCCCGGCACATCCTCCACTCCCTGAGCCAAAAAAAAGTGGGAGGGGAGGAAATCTCTGTGCATGATCAAATGCCATGTGAATTCAATAGTCATGGCCCAGGTTTGACCTCTGAAAGGTACCTTGTTTTGAGGGACCTCACAGGGTTTGATCCTGAGGGTACCGCACAAGTGTCGCAACCTCTCGCCCTTCCTGTTGTAAGGGACTTTAAATCAGAAATAAACAGAGGTGAAGCTGAGGGGCTGGTGAGAGCTGTTTAGACTGAATTATTTAGCATGAATCCTGGGGCATTTTAGGTTTCCTGCTGGATGCAGCTTTGGCATCCCATATGTAACCTGTCTGCCACGAGTGCAGTTCATTTTTTGGGCATCCATATGGCCCTCCTCCTTCTCCTGCAGACATTGAGTGGTGTTCTGGGTGCACAGACATGTGAAAACCAGGCCAGAAAGTTTTAAGACAAAAGAAAATCAAGGATTTTTATGTGAGGTTTATATGGGATTGTTGGCTTTAAAAGCTTTTTTCTTATAGCAAAACCCTCCCGGGCTCTGATACCCCTCCCCACGAGCAGCTCTGTTCCTAGCCTCCATCTCTATGTGGCAGCTACACATTTTTTTTTATTGTACAGCAAAACAATTGCCTTCAAGTGTCCATATTCCATTAAGCATATGGAAAAGTATTCAGCCCTTTGTTTTCTGCTGAATGAATATATTTGGCATGTAAGTATTAATTTAGACTAGTCATGGGACATTAGTGCTGGTTAATTGTCCCCATTTTTCTGGGGTTTATATAACTGATGGAGACTATTTCAGAAATATGCAACTTCTTTAACTGTTGCATTCATTGCGGGGTGCCCCTTGCAGAGGCTCCAGACCCACAGGTAGCAGCAGGGAGATGGGGCTACATCTCTACCATGCAAGATTTGGGGACTGCTGGCACATGACCACAGCAGAAGAGCCGGATGAGAAAAAGTCACCCCAAGGCCCTGTTCGCAGTGGCCTGCACTGGTTTTGCCAGTTCCTGAGGGGTTTCCCTTCCCAGGAACCCAGCCCAGCTCCTCAGAGATGACACTTCTCCTCTGCTGTGGGAGCATGAGGCTTCTTTCCCAGCACTGTGTCCAGCTGCGATGCACCGAGCACAGCACGTACCCACCTCCTGTGAGCAGCAGCATCGGCGGCTAGTGCCTGCCGGGCCCCAGGGCACACGCAGGGACATGCTGGTCCACCGCACTAAAAGCCACAGGCTGAATTTTTTTGCCTTGCTTTCCAAAGAAAAGCTACCAGCTCCTTTCCCCAGACTTTGGGATGAGACTGTGGAGCTTCAGACAAGCTGGCACTTCTTTCAGCAAAACCCACGTGGCAGGAAAGTTAAGGAGATCTCTTTTCCCTGGTGAAGGGCAGTTAAGGAGTGACCAGCTCCTGGTAAACCACCATAAATCCCCTAGTGTCCCACCAGCAGCGCGTGTCACGTCTCGGGTGCTGGCAGGTCTCCTTGCGGTGGTTGATGCTCCTCCGCTGCTGCGTGTACCTGCTGCCTCGTGGTCCTGCTCGGCAGGCGGCTGGAGCCGAGTAAATAGCGCAAGGATTTCTGCTCACCAAGGGGAGTTGTCCACTGCACCGCTACAGAACTGCTCCGGAAGGCCATCAGCAGCATGCGTGCATGCCCCAGCATCACCACAAGCCCTTAGGTGGGATCAGGTAATGTCTCTCCCTCTGCTAGAGAGCAGGGAAGGGAGAGCTTCTCCAGGGTGGGGGAGGAAATGAATCCAGGCTCATATGCTTCGTCAGAGATGCAAATTGCTCTACAAGTCCTGAGCATTAATTATAGAGCCTGGGCTTCTTGCTGGAGCCGCGGGGAAACCAGGCCCCTGGCTCCCATTAAATTTAATGGCGTTTGGACACCCAATTCCCTTAGCCTATTTGAAAACCAGAATACCGGTTTCTTCAGAAATATATGTGGTCAGGTGAAATCCCTTGTCCCGGTGCAGACAGCGAGATTTTTATAGCGTTGGCTTCAGCAAAGCTGGGAGCTCTGCCCCAGTCCTGGAGTGTGTTCCTCGTGCCATCCACAGGATCCAGGGCAGGAGCTGGGAGTGACGTGAGGACAGCAGAGCTCAGGGAGCTATGTGGACACCCCGAGGAAGCCAGCTCTGGCACCACGCGCCATTGCACGGCTGCTTCCCCGCACCACACTGGAGACCGTCCCACTGCGGGGACTGGGGTGTGGGGACGGGGAGCCTCGCTTGCCCGGGAGGTGGGCTGGGCAGGGGGGCAGCGCTATTCCCCCCCCCAGCTTCATCCCTCATCCACTTAAGCTGCTGCCTATTAAAAGCAGCAGCTAATTGTTCTTCTTCGCCAGGAGCAGACCTGCGAGGCTGCTGCTGCCTCTCGCTGCATTTTTGCAGAGTGCTGATGCGATGGCACAATATGGGAGTCAGGATTAGGTACGAAATAACTCCAGTGGCGCAACTGGAAGAAAAGGGGAGGGGGGGATCAAACTTTTGGGGAGTTAGGAGCAGAGGATCTCTCTGGCCAAGTGAGCTGTTGCTGGTAAGGAGCTACTGGAAGCCACGTTATTTTGGGATGTGCTGTGCTGTGGGATGATGCTTTGCTGGAATTGTAGGGGTACAGTGGTGAGAGGCGATCCCTGCTTGGGAGAGCCATAAGGAGCCAGACCTGGCTGGCAGTGTGGCCGTCCTAGCCCACGGATGGAGAAACGTGGTGAGGAGAGGCTTTAAGCAGAGCCATAAGGAGAAGCCTGTTCCCCAACGCAGTCTTTATGCGCAGGGCCAGCCTCAGATTGAAACACCACGCGGGCCTCCAGCTGCATGCATTTTGGGGGAATTCTTGATCTTTTTCCCAGTGTTACCTTCTTGGCCAGGGTGGAGTTTTCCTGTTCTGAGGGACTCCAGCATTTCTGCCCAATTTAGCATGGAGAAAATGAACAGCAAACCCTTCATATTGTTATACACATTCTAGATGTCGGCCTCACAGTTTGATCAGCAGAGGCTCCAAAGGCTCATAAACCTGGTAATACATAGTTTCAAGACTGCATCAAAGAAGTTCACAACCCTTTTGGGAGAAGCTGTGAGTACTGATGAAAGAGGGAACTTATTGTATATGTAAGAAAACTTCTTTCATGGCTTATGTATTAAGGCAGGCTCTGTGGCCCAGGGAAGATTGGGGCTGCTTTTAATTTACATCCCCCCTCACTTATATTAAGTTTTCGTCAGAAGAAAAATTAGTCAGATGTTTTCTTAATGACATCATTTTTTTTTAATCCTGTTTCATTTTTTCCAGATGAGGCGGTGGAGATTATTAGAAATGAATTGAAACTAAATCTGGAACAGAGACTTTGATTCACTTCTCCCTCCTCCCCGGTAGAAATAAATTGGTCGGCTCCGTGCTCGACCACCTTTATGAGCAGCCTCGACAGAAACCAGCCCCGGTGGCCTCGAGCACAGCTTTCCTGAGCCTGCTGCTGTTGTGGCTGACGTCATGGCAAGAGGCACCCAAGAGTGACTTGGAGAGGGACTTTGGTTGCCCCATAATTTTGGTGGCAAAAGGCTATGGCAACAACACAGGTGGGGAGGTTATGAGGTCTGCAGTTGCCGTGCCATCATAAGTTTGTTTTTCAGTGCTGTAAAAGAAAACAGACTCAGTGCTGGTGGGTATTCCTCTAGCAAAACCCCAGTCTGGGTCCAACAAGCGCATGTGTGTCGGTGGCTGCACACCTCCGCAAGCCCTTTGTATCTGATAGGTTTTCACTGCCTTGTATTTCACACTAGTCAGCCACAGAGTGTATTGCTACAGGAAAGTACTTTGAACTATAAATATTTTAAAAGGCATTTAATTTACTACCCATCAGCAGAAAGTGTTCAAAAAGCCACAAGGTTTACTAATTTATCAGAAAGACATAGAATCATGCGGAAGATCAAACAGAGACAAACGTGCTCGTAAACTGCTGAATAAGTCTGCAAAGCTTATATTACATTTCTGTGTGGTTTTGTTGATATGCAAGTATTACAAATAAATTAAAATACACCTGAGCTGTTGATAAGACAGGGTGGGACTGAGATCCTGAGGTGCAGGTGGCATGTCTGAGCGGCTCAGACCCTCAGGTTTGTGGTTGTCTGTGCATGGAGAGACAGATCTTACATGTACTCACTAATGGCATATTTGGCTATTCTTAGGGAAGGACCTTTGTAACACTGTCCCTTAGCTCAGCCCATGACCTCTGAATCCCTATGGCCTCCTGTGTCTGGGGTACAGCCTCATGGGGTCCACATCCATCTCCCTCAGCTTTGCCAAAGCACCCAGCCAGGGACGAACGCTGTCCCTGCCATGACCTGCATCTCCGCACCAGTTCCTCTTCCAGCAGTCTGTGAGTACAGAGAGCGCTAATGCAAAGCAGATTTTGCTCTTTTGTTTTGCCTAATGACAGCTCTGCCTCTTTTGGTGTCTAGCTCAGATTTTCTGCTTCTCAGGTTAGGACGTGTAACTTTTTCTCCCCTCCTTGCACCCTCTGTGGTTTGTTTAAGAGGCTGGAGGGTGCAGTAGGAGACATGTCTGGCAGATGTCCGCACGCTTTCTCTTCCATCCTTGCTCACCCTGCAAAAACGGCTCAAGTGTTGAAACATGTCTGCGACTCTTTTTTTTGTTACCTGCTGAATCCCTCAGCGGTTACTGACTTCTTTCTCAGGTAGCACTTGGCCTGAGGAAGATCTGAGGGATTTAACAGAGGTGGCCCCCAGAAAGCATGCAATAAAACCTCTCGTGAACTTTTGCCCTCTGAACCATACTGCCGACCTGTCAAGGAGGTTTGTGCAAGCTGTGATGGACGCAGGCGGGGAGGGCTGCTCTGCTGGCACTGGCTGAGCCATGCATGCTGGGCCGAGCAGAGCACGGCTTGCCTCGATCCTCTATGTACTCCTTGCGCCGTTTGCATCCTTTCACTGGCAGCCTTGTCCAGGGCTCTGTCTGCACATAGCACTGAACATCTGTCTGGATACCCAGGGGCAGTGAGGAGCCTGCAAACCACCCTGTGCAAGGAGATGGTGTGCAGGCACTACCTGAAGCAACTTGTGCCCCTTTTTACAGCAGCCCAGCTGGGGTGAGCCACCTTGCACAGATATATGTTTACTGCAATGCGGGTGCGGGTCCACAGGAAGCTTGCACTGGCTTCAGACTCCACATATGCCAAGAGAGGAAGTTTTTTCTCACCATGTGCTTGAACTTCTTCCTCACAGGCAAAGATGGTGGTGGGGCAGGAGGGAGAAGGGTGGCAGGCGGCCATGTCTGCCCTGGGTGTCTGGCAGTGACAGCATGTCTCTGTTTCCTTCCCAGGCCTCCTCCTCTGAGTGGCAGCCCCGTCATCTCCGACATCTCCCTCACCCGCCTGTCTCCACACCCCACTGGGCCTGGCGAGTCGCCCTTCAGCCCACCGCACCCCTACGTGGCACCCCACATGGAGCACTACCTCCGCTCCGTCCACGGCAGCCCCACGCTCTCCGTCATCTCTGCTGCCAGGGGCCTCAGCCCTGCTGACGGTAAGATGCTGTGCTACTGGTACTGCAGCGATTTTGTAGCTCACCAGTACTGAAATTCCCTAAAACCCGGGGATTTACAGCTGCAAAGGCTCTGCAGCTGCTCTCTGAAGTGGGAGAGCTGTCTCTTTTTCTTTTTGGTTCCCCCCAACCCCCCTTCCCTTTAACTACACATTTGTTTTGCATCATTGCACTGAGAAAGCAGAGCGTGAGAATAACTATTACTGCTGGATCATATTATAAATATTTTGCTTAAAGTACGTTCCTTTCTGCAGTGCTGTCGGCTCTCTTATGAGCTTCCCTGCTCTTATGTCTCTACTGGGAGTCCTGCTTCCCTCAGTGAGGGTCACAGTCACTCTGGCTGCCTGGCCTGGCTGGGACTGACGCTGCAGAGATGAGGCAATGCCAGCTGGGTTATCCCTTGTTATGCTTTGTGTCGGGGCAGGATGGCTCCTGTGTGAAGGAGAAGGGCCATATTTTCTTCCTCCTTACTCCTGAGCTGCCCTGCAACAGCTTTTGGGGAAGGCGAGCACATGCAGGGAGCTGGCACTGGGTGTGTGCAGAGGTGGTGATGTTCTCTGAGCCCCAGCAGACCCTGTAGCCGAAAGCTGGGGACAAAAATGGCCAAACAGGGAAAGGGCAAAATGCACAAGATTGCTTGCACTTGGGGAGGTGCAAGTTGTGTCTTACTTCATCAGAAGTGCTTCATTACATAGTTGCAGACAGCTGGCTCAGTGCCCAGGGAGCAGCCGGGCTTTAGGGACCCAGTCTCTGCAAACCCCAGCAAACCCCAGCATCTCTCAGCTCCCCAGCTGCTGCAGGGGCCAGCGGCCCTTCTCCACCACAAAGCAAAGCACCAGAGAGCAACAAGGCCCCTGGTTTAGTGCCTGGCAGCATAAAACCATCTTCTATGGCTAAAAAAAACATCACTAGAGTGATGGGGAGATGCATATGTCTTCTTCCCTCCCCCAAAACGTCATCCAAACTCCCAGCTGCCCACTGCAGAGAGGTCTGATGTCTGCCGTGCATGTGCTCTGCCCCGTCTGCTCCTTCCAAAGCCAATTTCATTGTTGCTGTGAAAAAAAGGCATTGTGTTTTGGGTTGCTTTGCTTTTCTTTTTACTCTTTCTTTTTTCCTTTTTTTTTTTTTTTTTTAAGGCAGTGGTAAATAAGTTAATGGGGCAAGCGGGTGGGGAGGCAGGTTTGAAAAATTACAGCTGGGAGAAAGTGAGCGTAATTGGCTTTGGCAGCCAAAATGGTTTTATGCTGCCAGACACTAAACCTAGCTCTATGCATTAGACCTTGGCTTTAATTTCCTCACGCTGCTATCGGGAACTGGGCTGCATTTGTCTTTCCTTTCTAATAGGCAGAGATGTTAATGCTGACAGGGTTACTGCTGCTGGCGGGCTGGGCCCTCTCCCCCCTCCCCGGGGTGCCGGCTGCGTCCGAATGGGAGGATTATTAGAAGGGGGAACGAGAGATTGTTTATAAATTTGCGGAAATGGAGGAATGCAGAGGCCCCAGCTTAGTTTCTTTTGTCCGCAGAAGCACGCCCAAGCACACGTCACGAGAGCCCTACTCCGAGCCGTGCAGCCGGGGCTGGTGGGGGGCGCGGGGTGGAGACAGGGCCACCAACGTCAGTGCCGAGGTCTAACATTGCAGTGGGAATCTTCTCCCCATGTTTTCCTCCTCATCCGTGGCTCCGGCAGTGGCTCACGAGCACCTGAAGGAGCGAGGTCTCTTTGGGCTTCCCCCACCGCCACCGGGAGCCAACCCTGCTGACTACTACCACCAAATGACACTGATGGCCGGCCACCCAAACCCCTACGGGGACCTCCTGATGCAGAGCGGGGGAGCAGCCAGCACAGCCCACCTCCACGATTACCTCAGCCCTGTCGATGGTGAGTAGCGGTCCGGGTCCTCCCTGGCACGGTTGAAGTTTGGGGGCAGATGGACTGGGCTGTCCTCCCAGTGGAGGTTGTTATGCATGGTCATTCTGCCCTGCCAAAACCCACAGGTGCTGCACTCTAACTTTTGGCTTAAAAGGTCACCTTGTTCCATATAGATAGGTATGAAATATAGATAATTTAAAATACGTGCATTGTGGCCTCTTTGGGAGGACGGCATGGCTGCTGCATGGGTAGGAGACAGGCTGGTCCAGTGGGCAGGGCGTTGCTGCCACCCCACTGCTTTAGTCATGGGTGACCGCAGTGTTACTGGGTGCAAGCTCCATCTCTGGCTCCCCATCCCACCCCATGTTCAGCCTGGTTAGTATCGGGGGCAAAGGCTGGCCATTTCCATGCATAGCCATGCTCGGCACGATGGACCTCTCATCTTGGTTGGGACTTCTCAGATCCCCAAGGAGAAAAAATATGTTAACGGGGAAGCCATGGTGGAGAGGATATGTTAGTACTGTGTGGGAGAAAAAAAAATGCAGGAATGTGATATTTATGCTGGTATCAGACATTATAAACCCAGAAAGCTCTTGCTTCTGACTAAATGAAGAAGAAATAAAATCACGTTAGGCACTATGGTGCTGAGTCACCCCTGCGGCCTGACCGCAGCCCTGGTGAGATGGGTAAAGTCTATCCGGAAGTGTATCTGAGGTCTAAATGATTTTTAGAGCTGTTAGAAATTTCTTTCCTTTCATTTTATGCCACATCTTGTAAGAACTGGGGTTGCACAAATATTACAAAGGGCAGTTTGGAGATTATTTCTGCTGCTAGAAAGAGAAGTGTCGTCTCGACTTTCAGATTCCGGCTTCTGTTTCCTGGGCTGCCTTCAGATTTGCCTGTGGACCATTATAATTTTTTGGAGTGGAGATCTGCATCGTTTCATTACCGCTTCAAAGTTTCTGTTGTTGAGCTTTTAAGATGAAAGACTTTGTGGTCTTGCTGCTTCATAAAGTGACTGGTTTAGAATGATAAAAGCTGTTCTGGCTGTTCGCTGATGGGGGCTTATAGATATTTTGAATGAAAAAACAATTTCTCTTCTGCAGCTGCTGTGGAAGTTTTACCTGAATAGTCATTTTCTGCTGCCAATTCCTAGATTAATCGGGAACCTGGATCCCAGTCTGAAAGGGAGAGCACAGCCTGCCTCTAACACCCAAAATACATTCCGGGCTTCTCTGCTACAAAACAGCTGATCAGTAAGACTGCTCTGTCTTTCCTCCAACGGGTTAATGTCTGTGGTTACAGCAGATGGGTGCAAACCAGCCCTGCCAAGTTCTCCTTGGACTCCTGAACGAGACTTCTTCCTCCTTGCCTCCTTATTAGTCCATCTCTGACCAGCAGTGCCTCACTGAAGTGCCAGAGGAGCAGCCAGTAAGGGAAGCAAACACAACTGCTTTCATGCTAGTGCAGGCTGACTCTCAGCACGCCAAGGTGCTCGTCCTCTCGTTTGCTGAAGATCACCCTTTATCTGAAGTCCTCTGAGATACTCCCCTTGGCAGAAAGCTTTCTTACAGTTTGCCTTCTCCTGAAAACAGCTCTAGAGTAAAACTCTTATCAAAGGTCCCAGTTACGTGCAGCCAAGCTCATAACCATCATTCACTGCAAAGCCAGGGCTCACCAAGCATTTGTTTTGATCTTTCAGTAAAGCTTTGTTGATGAGTAACTGAAAAGCCTTTTCTGGGCCTTCATGTGCCCTGTGTGAGATGAACACTTTCAGATGACATGAGGATGTAACATGAGATACTGGAAGGTTACTTTTTAAGAATGTGAAAAGGAGCAGCAAACCAGTGCCAGTCTCTGGTCTACATGTTTGTGTTTTTCTGTTGGCTGGAGAGAAGAAAAAATTGTGCCTTTTCAAGGTGGAGACTAGCATGGAGGGCTCTGAAACACTGGCTGAGGAGCCAGTCTCCCTCTCTTTTTAGAAAGTTATTTCAAAAATTCAAATCTGCGGAGCCTAAGTAAATAGTTGGACAGATAATTTAACAAAGCATCCTCTTATGGTGCTTTTCTGAGACAAGAATATCAGTAGCATGCATAAAACCCCAATGAGTCACCGCCTCACAACATCTGTCATTCAGGCAGCCCTCTTCTTCTCAGAGAGCCCCAGAACATACGAACTTTACAAGAATTAGTTTGCTGAAAATGCAGGCACCTGCAAAAGGAAAAGCAGTCAATAAGCATGTATTAAAACTGGCCTATTCAGTGTCACGTTACCTCCAAATATCTGCAGGTCCGTGGGAGCCCTAGACCCGGGGTATGGTAGTTCTTCCACAGGCACATAGCTGGTCCCTCCTGCTTGCTGTAATTGCATTTCTTGGAGAATTTCTCAGTGCCTCCACGTTTGGCAGTGTTTTTTTCATCCCATCAGGTGTCTAGGGTCAGGAAAAATAACAGGACATAGGTGTCAGCTGGAGCTTGTTGGTACCAACCATGTTGTCAGCTCTGCTGGTGTTTAAATGATGGCTGAGCTAGGGTGCCCCAGAACTGCATCTTTTTAGCAGGGTTTTCCCTGTGCAACTAAAGGTAGTTAAGCACTAAAGCAGACCAAATTTAAGTTTTATGTACCAGACTGCTGGGGTCTTCAGGCCAGTTCCAGTGGACACTAAATCACCCTTCAGTTAGCTGTCCTGTTTCATTCTGTCATCCAAACAGGGACTCTAAATCCAAGAGTGGAGTTTGACTCCAGGCTTAAATACATTTTCCGGAAAACCTACACTTTCAAATCAAGAGTTAACCACTTTCTAATGTCACAAGATTGCTGGTAGGGCACTTTTGAGACTAATTTACAGGATCTGTTCACCAGATCAAAACAATCTTGCGTTTCTATTCTAGAAGTGAGTGTCACATGGTAGATTATTCCAGGTGACAGAGTGGTTGCACAAGAGCATCCTTGGGGCACAGTCTTTTGAAACTGGAGATGACTACAACTTTCTAAGCATGTTTAGTACATCCAACTTTTTTTTTTTTTTTCCCCTAATCACAAGGGCTCTGGTGATTACCCTCAGCTCTTTGGGAGGTGCCATTTGCTCTCAAGAGAAGCGTATCCAGACTGACTCGATGTTTGTACTATCATAGCCCTGTACACCAGAAGGTCTCAAAACTACTGTACTAAGCAAAGCTACTTCATCACCAGAGACGCTGAAGAGAGAGGAGATCAAATGATCAGTGAGCAGAGCAGTGGCAGCTCTAGGAACAAGATCCAGATCTTTCAGAATAAGGCTCTCATGGCCAGGGTGGAAGCAGAGATCATCTTTAAATCCATCACTTCTGTTTGCATAAAAGTGTGATTGGGTTGTCCATGCTGAGTCAGGGGACGGGGAAAACACCTTGAGTTCAACGTACATCCAAGCAGTGGTGCACAGAGGTAGTTACTCAGCTCAGGAGGGCTGCCTGGGTCTGAGTAACCTCACAGTTACCAACAGCAGGGATGACCGCGAAGTGCTGTCATGGCATTTCATCCAGTTCTGGAGCTAGAGGGGGATCCCTGCTCTATTTCTTGCTGCCTGGTACATGGCAGTCACAAATGTTTTGACTCATGACCAGCAATTTAACTGGGAAAAAGCTTTGTTCAGCCCAGCATAGCCAACAACCCAGCAGCTGGCACAGTTGCCTGTGACATGGGCAAATCATCAAGTAGGACTTTATTTCCCCAAATCAAACAGTGATTCAGCTTCACTGGCCTCTTTCAGTCAGTGTTGTTGGAGCCTTTCTACTTCAAGTAAATGATTTAATAGCCATCAGGGTAAGGAGCAGGGCTGGCAGCGCAGCTCAGTGGTTACTGCAGTCAGCAGGCATGAGCCTTGAGAGGTGAGCTCGGGACTCTCCTCCAGCAGGTTTATGTGAAGCTGCTGCTGCATCAGGATGGACGGACAGAGCCCAGCCTCGTGGAGACCTAGGAAAGAAGTGCCTCGCCTGGGATTTGAGGGGCCAGCAGCTCAGGGTTTGCAGGCTGGGTGTGCTGGATCGCAGATGACTTCCCAAACAAGCCAGCTGTTGGCTACTCTGGGCAGACGGCGCGCCCTGTAGTTGCTTTCTTAAAAACTCTGAAAGATCTTTCTTCTTTTGGTTTGTTTTCTTTGTCCCGGCACAGCATGGAAACTTGCTGAAATCTCAGAAAAGGTTCAGAGAATGGGAAATGATTTCCCACCCATTTCTAGCCAGCAGTGCTGTTTTCCTCCCCAGAAAAATATGTGCAGAAGAGAGAAAAAGTCCCAGAGCATCCCATAAGCACTCTGTCTGGAATCCTGCTGCACTCTGGTTTCTAAAGAATTCAATTTACATATGCAAGTTGGGTCGTCTAAACAGTTACCTTGTGGATTGGGAGTAGAAGAATGCAGCCTTGTCTTTCAGTGAGGATTTGAGAGAAGCATTAGTATTCCTTGAACTGCAAAGCTGATCGGCCCAGGGAGGGAAGAAAGAAGGGTCCCAGGACAGCATCTGGTGCCAGAACAAATGTCCAGCATCTGCTGCAGTCTAAGTAAGAGGTGTGTTGTCGCTGAAGAAGGGGAGAGGGAAATAAGGAGTTGGTTATACGAAGAGTATTTGTAGTTTATCGCTGCTGCGTATTGATTAAGGGATCATCCTGTGGTTTTATGCTGCCCGTGGATTTAATTTGAAGATGGGAGGAAGGGGATACTTCTGTACATTTTGGGTGAAGTTTTCTTGGTGAGTGGCCAGAAAGAGGGCCCATGTTGTTAATGCTGTATTTATCCCAGGGCTTGGCCAGGGGATGCAGGGGAAGCAGTGGCTCTGGCTGTGTTTCAGTGAGGAGGGGGTGGCGGGCCATCTGCATCCCACGTGCCTTATGGGCTCAGCTGTTCGGAACCAATTCCCCCGACGTTCCTCTGCAGTCAAGATCACAGCAACATGCTTGTCCGTAAAGGGATGCCTGAGATTTCCTTTCCTTGAAGGAGCCCCACTTGAAGGAGTCCCACTGAGTGCCTGGCAGTTCTGTTTGGGAGGACTTCGCTGCCACTATTTCTGGTGTGATACAAGGTCTGAAGTCTCCCTCCAGGAAAACCATCTCTTGTAATGTCCTTCTGATGGCCACAGCCACAGCAAGTGGTCGGAGCAGGAACCTCTGCTCCCACCTCCTGCATGAGCCAGGGTCTGATCCTGCCCTTTGGCACAACAGCACTGGGAACAACAGCGGGAGTCAGACCACAATCTGCCACGTGTAAAAGCTGACTATTTGGCTCACTTCTGGCCCGTTGTGGATAAATTTATATTTGGGAAGAAAATCCCAGTTTCTGAGCAACTCATGGATGTGATAATTTGCAGACACCATAGGAAACTTCCAAGGAAACTTCTACCTTTTGAACAAGAAATCTGGACTTTCCTCCCAGCCATAGGCTGGCTGAAGGACCGTGCTGGGACATTTGGCAGATGTGGCCACTGCCATTTGAAAATACAGCCTTGAATTTGTTAGTTTAGAAATGGGCTATTTAATCCCTCCCCAGGAGAGAAAAGGCTTTCATTTGTGAGCTGTGGCATTTACTTCTACTCCGCAAAGGTAATACTGCTGTAAAGCCAAGTTTTTTTTCTACTGAAAAGTTATTCCAGGCACTTTTAAAAGGTTTCTTAAAATATGTGGGTTATGTTTATTCTCTAGCATGTACAGCTGAGCCAGTGACAGTCAGTGTATCTGGATCTGTGTATGAAATGGTGTGGAAAAGCCAGTGCACACCAGCTATACAACTGTAAAATTTATCTGGAATTGACTTTTTGTAAGAAGAGGCAGCAGGGGGCAAAAGCCAACTGTAAACTTGTTTACTTCAGACCTTCATGAGCTGCCATTCACAACGCTATCCCCAGTGACCAGAGCTTTGGGCTCAACCTCTACTGCACCCTTCTGTTTACCAGTTCACATCTCCAGTTTAATCTGCTCCTAACTCTCAGAGAGAAGAGGACAGTCTTTTGGCTTAAAATTTCCTGTGTCTTACTTCAGAGCAAAGGATATTTTTGTTGTTGCTTGAAATCTGAAACAGTTTTGAATTCTAAGAAGGTATGTCTTGCTTATGAAAAATAGAAAGAAAATCATGTTTCTTCCATTCAGAGCTACTTTGTTTAATATACATTGAATAAATAAAAAACCCAAGCTGTTAGTATGTCCAAAATATGAGTGCATAAACACAGCATGTTTTCCAAGTGAGAAAGAACTAGCTTCAAAGTAAAGATGAGGTATCTCAGAGAGGGGTGTCTCTAGCTCTTAAATTCGTATTTGCTCCATGTTCCAAAGTCCGTGGAAGTCAATGGAGAGCATCCGCTGGCTTTAACAGGTATTCATTCAAGATGAGAGGTAGAAGTAGTAGAGCAGATTGTTACAGGAACCGTCACCACCCATCCTGGACATGCTGTAAATGTACTCAGCTGGAAATATTATCAAACACCAGAGGAAACAATGGTAGAGTATCCCATGGGGTTGTCTTGTTTTGCTGTGTGGGCTTTGGCCCATCACTGCTTTCTAGACTTGGGTGAGCAAGGCTTTTCCCATCTCTCAGTAGTATTCAAGGGAAAGAAGCTGAAGATAAAAAAGGTCTCCATCTGAGGTAGAGAGGCATAGTAAGATTAATTTTAAAAACTGGAACACTGGTAGATGAGTGGAATTAATTTTAGAATAATTTCCTACTTTTATTTCAATGTGCAACTTTTTAAAATTTGTTTTAACCTGTGATGGTTTTCTGTTTCTGAACAAAACATCTTTCAAAACAACAACAGAAAAATACTAGATTTTTTTTTTCTTTCAAGAGTGTTGAAGGGGGTACTCTGACAGTTTAGAAACTTCCTGCAACATAATTTCCAAACATCAAAAAAGTCTTGAAACTAACACTGTTCATTTTGATAAGTCAGCGTTATTGAAGGGGAGACGAGAGAGGGAATGCCATGATAAATCCTCCCGAGGCTCTCCATCTCAGTGTCTGAAAAATGGATCCCACCTTCATTTACTTCTCTGGGCACAGTCACTGCTGAAGAAGTTGCATGTGGCGTTTCCTTTGAAGCATCACTGGACCTCAGGCAACAGAGTATTTTGCTTACATATTCAAGTGGCTGTCAGTCAGCCCGAATCGAAGACCTTGCCTATGTGTACAGCTACACTAATACTCATCTTTGCTGCTACCTGGTATCGTTTAATGTTCATGCTCAGTGTCCTCAGATCAGGGGATGAGGCTGATTTTATTATTAAGAAGTATCCCAGTGTCGCTAATCTGCTTTTGAAAAATAATTTTGAAAAGATTCCTTCTTCCTAAATGCATTAGTGAGTGCTTCCTCGTGTGGTTAAACTCCTTTTCCATTTCCCAGACGCTTCCCTTCCTGAGCACCCTGGGCAGGCTGTCATTGAGAAGAGAGGAATTGTTCATCCATAGCACTATTTTAGGTCACAGCTTTCCCTGGAATCCTGCAAGACCTTAAAGGCTTTTGTGTAAAGCATGAACCCAACTTATTGGATCCGCTATCAAACATTTCAGATAGCCCACGGTGCTCACAAGATCTAAATTAGAGCGGACACTAACGCAATGCATATTACTGGGTTTGGGCTGGAGAATTCCCAGGCCAGCTCGCAGATCTGACAGCTTCCAGCAGAGTTTTACATGGGGGAAAAATGACGTACCTGTATGCAGCGGGGAGGGGTGGCTGTGTTGATTGCACTGCTAAAACCCAGGTTTCTGTTGGACATCAGGGCTTCTTCCCTCTGCAAATTAATGGCAACCAATGGCTGAACCAGCACTGTGGATATAAATCATGGGAAGCAACGGCGAGAAATGAGTACAAGGCTTTTCTTTCTATTTAGTAATTTATCAAGGGAAGTGGCACATTAATAAACAGATCTCCCTTGAGGTGTGGGAGTAACAGAGATAAATATGACTGTCAAATCTGGCCTGCTTCCTTCTGTTAGAGAAGGAGGAGACTGTGGGAATGCAAATGCAGAAAACAATATCTATATCTGGAAAGATGCATATTATTTGTAGGACAGAAACACTGACAACTCAGCTGAGATGGAGCTCCGTTGCATTTGGTGCATATATACAGAATAAACACAAATCCTGTCTAAAGGAGCTCATCTAAATAGATGACACTGGGAGCCAGAGAAAGAAGCAGCAGCTTGCTTAAGGAGGTGAGGCTGCGGAGGACTGAGAACAACACCCAGGTCTTTCCAGGTTGTGGCTCATGTTGAATCGAGGAGCTTTATGGCCGGGGGGGTGGGGAGAAAAGAAAAGAAGTCTTAATTAGTTCAGATCAATTACATTCACACATTAATGTGTTGCAGACAGAGCGCAGTTTTGACCATTATGATCTAGACCAAAGCAGCCCTCACGCTGCTTAGTCCAGATCTCTGGCAGGGCCCAGATTTCACGACCCAGATGTTAACTTTGGGTATGCTCCACTCCAGCCTCCAGGCAGGGCCAGCCTTTGCTGAGGGGAGTTTATTTGCTCGTTTTGGTTTTGCATCCACGGTGCCTCTACAAACCAACTGCTCCTTTTCCAGCTCCCAGGGGAAGTGCTGCTCAACATGGCACAGTGGGGCTGGAGTCTGCCAGCCACAAGTGTTAGGAAAGTTTAAGCCTGGTCCCTCCAAATCACAGGACAGCTTTAACACTTGGGAGGTGATTTTTATAGACCACTGCCTGCTCTTTCTGTTTGATATCTTATCATTGAGTCGTGTTTTCTAGCATCTCCCTGCTCTGTGAGGCTGCAAAATGGAAGGTGTTCACTATATATGCAACAATCTGATTTTTAGGAGAAATTCCCAGTGTTGACAGTATTTCAGCAAAAGCATTGCAGCTAGCAACTCTCGAAGCTTCTTAGGTGTTGGACAAAAGTCACAGGAGTGCTTGGTTCAAATATCAACTTAGCCTTGGACTTAGAGTGGGGCCTTGGGCAAGTCATTTATCTTATGCAACAGGGGACATCATGGGTAAATAAGGGGAGAGCGGTACTAAACCCCATCGATTACACAGCACCCAGACATGGTAACGACAGAGCCACTTAGGTACACGGGTGAGTCATGTGGAGACTGGTAGACTGCAAGCCAGCCACTGGTCTCAAGGAAATGTTGACACAAACTTCTGTGAGCCAACACAAATCAAGGAACTATTTGGTCATGCTGGCAGGATATATTTTACCTCCTTGTACATCCCATTCACCTTCTCACATACCAGCACTGTCGTCAGGACAGAAAGTTTATGCTCTTGCAAAGTGCCAGGCTTGTATTTGGTGATATACAACCTAAATCCATCCCTCCAGCCAACTAGGGGAAAATAGCTCATATTGCCTGTCTGGGCAAGTTACTGTTTTATTCACAGTGTTTAATAGGATATACCCACAGGAAGCTTTCTGGGGAGACAGCCGCTGGAAAAGCCGGGTAGTAATACAGTGCTGCGCTCATCAAGGGAAGGAGCTGGAGCAGCTGAGCCTTCCTGCATCCCTGGGTGGATGGTGGGGGTTACCAGCCAGACCTTACGCCTGAGTGGCATATTTCACCCTTAGAAATCTTTTCTTTTTTAAAAAAACAGGTGACCTAAACACTGTTCTCATTGCTTTGGAGGAATAAGCCATGCCAGACAGGGCTAGGGCTTGGGCAAGCTTTACATCTGGTACCCTGGTATTGGTGAACATTGTGATATGGCCCATCCCCAGCTCCTGTCCATGCCACCCCAGAGATTTGCAGGTGGGTCAGGCCTGGGCAGAGTTTCCTCTGGATGAAGTCAGTCGTTCCAGTTAGCAGTGCTGAAACTCTGGGAGAGGCCAAATTCATACAGTAGTAACTTGCCATGTATTGCAGATCCACAAACGGGACTGGCAGCGTTGGAAATGACTTCATGCCTGAATGATTGACAATTGCTAATAGGGTCCAGGCACTGGCAGGTCCCCTTGGAGGGGGAGAGCTTGAACTTTGTGCCTGAGCTGCCAAATTGGTTTTCTTAAAACTCTTAATTTACTTTTGGAGCTCCTGGAGCCTCGCCTCCGTCATTAATTGGATGGCCAGCATTGTGCTCGCGCTTGTTTGGTTTCCGCTCCCTCCGCACACAAGTGCACACGCCATTTCCAAGGGTTGCCCCGGCTCTGACGTGCGGCTCTTCTGGCCCGCTGCTGCTGCTGCCACCAAGTCAAAGGGACGGCTGCGCTCATGGAAACCTTGCGGGGCCTTTTCCCTTTTAATTTTAAGTTAATGTAGTGCTGATGAAAGGGGGTGATGGACAGGCTTCTGTTTATCCCCCAAGGAGGGCGAAGGAAGCGGACGTTCACGGTGCTGCCTGACCCCTGTTGTTCAGCGCCCAGGGGAGAGGAAGCCTCACATCGAAGTGCAGCTGGTCCCTGCGCTGCTCCTGGCTCCTGAACATCCCACAGCAGTCACAAGTGCAGCAGGTCTCAGCACCTCCTGCCACCCCGCAGGAAGGCAGCAGCCCCGCTGGTTTTGTCTGACAAAGGTTCTCTTTCCTACAGTGTCACGGTTTTCGAGCCCACGGGTGACTCCGAGATTAAGCCGAAAACGAGCCCTGTCCATCTCCCCGCTGTCCGACGCCAGCATTGATCTCCAGACAATGATCAGGACCTCCCCAAACTCTCTTGTGGCGTATATCAACAACTCCAGAAGCAGTTCAGCAGCAAGTGGCTCCTACGGCCATTTATCTGCTGGGACAATCAGGTAAAGCTCTGGGACCGGCTCTGTGCAGCTGCATAAGCATCTCTCCGAAAGGAGGGGTGATCCTCCAGCAAGGGAAACCTCCCCTTCCCTGCAACTTCTGCTTTTGTGCACTGGGGCTGTGTAGTGTATTAAATCAAAGCCCCCCCCCCCTGGTTTTGCATGTGGAAGGGTACTTTGTGCCATATGGGGCAGGGGGGGAGTTGCTGGATTGGGATTATTGGTTATCAGGTTTCCAGAAATTACACTATGATCATGCCTTCCTGCGAGCAGAAACAGAGAATAAGTTCATCTAACAAAATGCTCGTTGTGAGCAGTTGGACTGGTTAAGAAACCCTCAGTTTTAAGAGATTGCCTCAAAGTATTGTCCAAATTATTGGCCCACATTCTTTAAAAAAAATATTGCCTGTGTGGATTGAAGAGTCTAATGCTAAAAACATATTTAAAACAAATCTAAGCCCTTGAGTAAAGTTTTGTTCAAATCTTAATTAAAAACCACTTATATTAGGCAGCTCACTGTTGTCAATTCCTGCCGTGATTGCTTCACCCAGGTTTCACAATGTTATTACTCTTTTTATTACTTAACTGTTAAAAATGTTAGCTCTAATTAATACTGATGTTGCAAAGCAAGCTTTTATAAAGATCATGTACTCCTAAAACTTGTAGGGGAAAACAGAGATATTGCCATTAGTAACTGTAACATTAATTTTGTAAGTTACTTTATCTGGCACTATCCTTCAGAAATTGAATTTAAATCAAACAGAATGCTAATTTAAACAAATTGCAACTCCTTTTCTGGTAATCATATTTTTCTTGTCTTTTCACCTGTTGTTGTTAACTGGGCATACCTGTAGCATCTCTTCTTCCATTCAGATTTTAAGCTTTTCAGGGTAGCATCTGATATTTTCAACAAACATGTAGAGTGCCGAGTCTGACCCGTTGGACAGTTGTTGGCCTCCAAGGGAATAATCAAGTAATAATATAGAATTTGAAACTTCTCAGTGTTCTAAAGGTGCATCTTAAAGGTCAGGAATTGTAAACTGGGTTACATATATAACAGGGTGACTCTCAGCTATTTGGGGTGAAAATATTTTTTTGTTATTGTTTTAACAATGTCTTAGTGGCAGCAATTAAATCCTTTCTAACCCACTCAGACCCAGATCCCAGTAGCAGTTCTGAATGTCATTTTTGGACTTTGCTGTATCGTAACAAAGCTGTGCAGCAGCCTGCCATCACACCTCATTTGCTGCAGTGCGTATTTACCTCCCAGAGCTCTTTTACACTGTAGTGATTTTTGCCCTTTATTCTTTTGGTCAAGCTGTCATTAACTGGTTTGGAACAGAAATACTAGCTGTATGGTCACCAGCGATAAGTATTTTCTCTAAAAGCAAAACTGGAAATGAAGCGTGCTGCTAATTATGGCCCTGTTCTCTGAGCACTCACAGCATGGGCAGTGTTAGTGATGTGATCAAAATACCGTGAGGGTAAGGGTTCAGGATGGCCACCTCTTAAAGGTGGCAAATAATTGATTTTGGGGCTGAGAGTCTATGGTTTGTGCATCACCCACCTAGAGTACAGGGAGCACAACGTTTCTCATGTGTCTCCATCTCTGCCGAGGGGACTCACCCCGGGAGTGAACCCCTTCTTTCCAAAAGCAGAGCTTTGTATGCTGTTGACTGCTGCGTCCTGGTTCAGACCCATTGCCCCCAGTTAGCATCCAAGCAGCCTGGAGCTGGTGGTGTGTCTGGTCACTGCTGACCTAGATTGGAGATGAACCAGTGACCTACATATGAAAGGTGACATACTTCAGCAGTCCCCTGAGCCAGCATCCCCCTCACCCAAATGCAGAGTAAACTGCATGGTTCTGGACTGTGTTAAATGAATAGTTACTCATCCCCACTGTGACCTGTGCCAGGTGGGCCGGGTGATGCTGGGTTTTTATATCCAGGGCAGCATAACTCCAAGGTGCGAGTCTGCAGGAAGCCTGGGAGCCTTGGGGGCTCCAAAGCCAGATGTGTCCAAGTCCCATCCTCCTGTGTACTCCCTGCCAAGAGCTTTGGCTGTTTTGAAGCATAGGAAGCAAAGAAATTACTGTTGGATACGTGGCTCGAAATGATTCACAAGTTTGCTGAGGCACACACGAGACAAATCCTGCTTTTGCAGTAAAGCAGGCTGTCAGGCTTTTCATGGCATTGAAGGCATCTAGCTGGGACATTGCAGGCTGTCTCCTGGCGTCTCCAGGAAGCCAAACTTCAATCAGTTGCTAGCGAACATGATAAATGCTGTTTAAAATAAGTCCTCATCATTTTTCCTTCTCTTCTTGCTGCAGTCCAGCGTTCAGCTTCCCCCACCCCATCAACCCCGTGACATACCAGCAGATCCTGACGCAGCAGAGAGGCCTGAGCTCAGCCTTCGGACACACTCCTCCCCTGATCCAGCCATCCCCCACCTTCCCCCCGCGGCAGCACATGGCGGTCATCTCCGTCAACCCGCCGCCGGCACAGATCAGCAGCAACAGCAACTGCATCTCTGACTCCAGCCAGGTAGGGGTGGCCATCCTGGCTCTCTCCGTGCATGGCACTCAGGGAAATGGAGGCACGTTCTCCATGCGTTGACAGGTGCCCTGCGTGGTGCCTGTGGGAGTTTTATCTACTCTCCACTTACTCATGCTCTCCCTTTACATTGCTTTTTCTTCCTCCTGACGAAGAGTTTCTGGTCTAGTCACAGCCAGATTTTGCACCCAGCTCCCTTCCTTGCACACACATACGTACCCCTGCAGAAACCAAAGGCTTTGATCCATCAAAGCGCTGAACATGATATGCAGGGTCATCTCAGGCAGCAAACCGCCTTGAACATGTGTAATGTGCTATTCAGATAGAGGGAATTCAGCACATGCTGGAAAATTTTGCCAGGTAAGTGCCTGAGCACTGTGAACCAAGCTTCCTTCACCAATCCCTCCTTCCTTTTTTTCTTATTGACATGAACCATGCCAGTGGTCTTAAAACACCTTATTCCTTTTCTCTTTAACAAATAAGTGCATCCTACCGAGGACCTCTAGCCGTTTTACTTATTGTTCCTTCCTTTTCAGTAGCTTCTCTCTCAGGGTATCCCTGCTGTTGATTTTTACTGTTAAGGTTTGCAGAACCAGGGGCCAGATTTTGAAAACTAGGAATGCTGTGTGTATGAAATCCCATGCCTCAAATGTGTCCTTGCAAATACCTGTGAGTTCACACAGGCACATCCATGTGTGCGCCAGCCCACCACATGCACAGGGTTAGTGAATACATGTAGCACTTTTTTGAATCATTTTTCCTTCCCATTTTCATTCCTTGGAAGTTTAAATTACAGTTGCTTTTCTCCCCAGAGACTTATTTCACCTCATTTCACACCCATTTCCAATTGTTGGTTTAGTTGTATCATACTGAACTTTTCAGACTGGTTTATTGTTTTAGGGTTTCTCATGGCTGCTGCACTGCAAACTCTGTTTGTTATTGAAGGTTATTTGATTGATTGGTTTTGTTTTCTTCTTACAAACTGGCTACCAGAATAATGTGGCTGGCAGGAGTTTTGCCTCTGTTTAATAACTTGCAGGACCAATCTTGAGCAATTAGCAAGAGTGTATTTAAAATGTTGATGTTCCAATTTTATGCACATACAATGGGATGTTTTTTTCTCCTGAAGTTGTTCTCATTTTTTAAGAGCTTAGCAAAATATACACATAGCCTTTCATGCACCCAGCACACCAGAGCCCTCACACATAACCAGAGCCACCCACTCCCCCCAGGAATTACTTTTCTCAACAAATTGTTTCATCACATTGAGAAATAAAATTGTGGCTTGGGGGGGTGGGGGTAGGGTGTTGCATAAGGTTTTGATGGCTTTGACAGGGACTAGACAACTCTGAAATGGAGCACCAATGCCAAGGCCAAGCTCACTGGTGAGCCTGCAGAAGCTGATGCTGCCCTTGGCTCTTCCCTCTTGCACAAACCCACACAGGCTATCCTCCATGTGAAAACCAAACCTGATTGTCCCTGGACACTTCTGAAATTCAACGCTGACTGATTTTTAAGTTAATTTTTAATGAGGAGGTGGGCTGCGGTCTGTCCCTCATCGCAAACCCTGTGCTGTCTCTTGCCTGGTTTTCTTTCCTAGAGCAAGCAGAGCAGCGAGTCGGCCGTGAGCAGCACAGTCAATCCAGTAATTAACAAGCGCAGCAAAGTCAAGACTGAAGTTGAGGGTTTGCCTCCAGCGTCCCCAACCACACAGGTAACCTTCCTGGTACGAGACGTGTTGTGGGGCCGAGGCAGCGAGCTGATGGGTCTTGTTGTCTCTGGGAATGATACTCTTGTCACCTTTTACTGCAGCGAGGAGCAAGGCATCAAAGTCTGCCAGGCAGGCTGGTGTCTCTTGGAGCTTGAAGCCCAGCAAGGCATAGGGCAGAGCTGCAGTGACTGAGTGAGGCATCCAGTGGGTGCTTGGGACTCAGCTTGCAGTTGCTGTGCTTGGATAGAAAAAAAGGAGGGAGGGAATATTTCAAGCATGGTAATTTAAAAATGATGCCTGGTTTTCTGTGCTGCAAAGCAAGCAGCATTAATGTCTCAGAGCAAACATAGATTATGAGGGAATCTTGCATGTAGGTAGCAAGCTTGCGAAAAAAGGACGACTTCTTGATTCAACAAGGAATTGTTCCTAGAAACATCCTTTACACTGGTGACACAACATTTGACACCAGGAAGGACCCAAAGGCCTTTGCTTTCTTTCCAGAGCTCTGTGATTGCAAACTGTTTAATGGCTGACAGTATCCATCTGACCGTCCTTTATCACAACTGTAAACTATCAGGAGTGCTCTGGGCACT
>JAVJGJ010000061.1:29871257-29901629 GCA_035590215.1 Microhierax caerulescens
GAGTGCTCTGGGCACTTCATTTTCATGAAATATTAGGCCGTGTTATTGTCAAGCGAAGGGAAGAGTTGATGACAAATTTCTCCTTCTGCCCTGGTTCAGGAGCAGGTCTCAGCATGATGCATGGGGACAGCAACGTGTGCAGTCATCAGGGGGCTGGTAAAATTGATGAAGATAGCATATCAGGGAAAGATAAACATGCTGTAGTCAGCACGATTAGGGCAAAGAGGCACCTCTCTGGAGCTTTGAGTTTAGGAGTGCATCTACATGCTGCTGCAAAAGCACATGCCCCAAAAAACCAATCTGGCCACCACCCAGGCTAATAGGTCCATCTGTTTATTTCTTGCAGCAACTGACAAAAGATTTGAAAGCCATCAAGTGCTTTCTCAAAGCATCTGTAGCAGAGGAGCTGCGGGACAGACAGCTGCTTGCTCAATGGCTGTCATCGTCCATTCTCTGCTCCAACGTGAAGAGGTGTGTGCCCAGCCACAGGGAGTGCTTGGGTGGCATCAGCCTGGCTCAGCCCTGCAGCCCTGCCCCAGAGTTTCATCCACCGGGTCTTATGTGAAATAAGCACTGAAAGAAGGCAGGGAGTAGGTTAAAGTGGTGCGAGGAGGTTTGATTAGAATAGCAAGGTGAAATTAAGAGAAGGAAAATGCATGCTGATTGTCTAATAGTTCCTAATGATGAGATCTGTGAGGTAATACCCCAAGGGACATGTAGGCTTCACATCTTGCAACATTTCAGTATTGACTGGGAAATTACTGGAAAGTACTTTGTAAGAGGCAGCCCTTTCTTGGCAAGGAGAACGGGTTCAAAGGCTGAGCATAGTGGGTGTCCCCTCTTGAGCTGGTCTAACCGACAGCAACTTGTTAAATTTGGGGATTCCTGTTCTGCAAGAGACTGTGCTGAAAAGTCGAGTAACAGTCAGTTAATAATGGACTGATACATTTTTTTGCATGGATGAAGTTCATCCATCCCCAAAAAAAAGCACGTGTGCATTTTGTTTTGGAAATTCTGTACTGGAAATGCCTCATGTGAGTTGTGGTTTGGGTGTTTAAAATCCTTGGCCAGACAGTATCTCCCATGATGGCTTGTACTATAAAAAATGCAATCCAGAGAAGATCTGTGGGACACAGAGGAGCACCAGGCACAAGGGACCTGAGTTACTGTGCTCCTACGATTACCACAATAGCTCCAGTACAGATTCAGATTAATGTTGAACTAGCCAGAATTAAAACAAGTCAATCTTCTTCAACAAATTACAATGGCTTCAACTCCATTTTTCCAACAGACAGCATAAAAATTTTGGCAAAGTAAGATTTTTAGTAGAGAATTTCACTTTTCCAAGACCACACTTTGCATGGAGAGAAATGTTTCAACAGAAATAATGTTCACAGCTCACCCAAATAGGAATCGCAGGAAAGAGAAGTTGCTGTTTGAACTTTCTCAGACTGTTGCTGTGGGCTTTGATATACTTTGAATCTCCAGAAGTCTTTCTGTAAATTACTAGTTTCCTGTCCCAAGAGCCACCTTACATTTATTTTTTTCTTTAAATTAAGAGTTAATTAAAACAAATCTCTTCCTCTCCGTATCTAAACTTTTGAATTGAAAAGTCACAGCTGGCATGTCTGTCATGAGCTAGTTAATGAAAATTGTTGAACTTTTATACAGAGCATCTCACTTTCCAAGCTCTACAATGCCATTAAGTCATTAATCATTGCAGCCCCTCAGTAGGCACTGGGAATGTCTTGGTGGGGAAGGAGACAGCAGCCAGACAGGTCTGTTTGGCCAGGTCAAAGACTGCAGGATGGGTCTGACTGTGTCTACACACTTATGGGGCCAACTGGCCTCAACTGAAGCATTAAATCATGAGGAACCTTGTCTGATGTGGCTGGTCACCCCAGATGGTCACCTGGAGGCAGGATGCTCTGTGCTGGGCAGTAGTAGGAATGGTCAGGAAAGGGAGCGAAGGGGGTCACAACCTGCAGAGTTTTGTACTGCTAAATTCCCAAGCCAATATTGGCTGATGATTGCCTTGTGCAAGTGTCTGACACATGAAGAGCCGACAGTTGTCCTTACTTCTAACTGGTACTAATTATGTTGCGTTGTGTAGGTGCTGATGCTTTAATCCTCACAGTAGCCATAACAAAAATCTTCTGTGCTTCATTTAGCACTGAGGAGCTGGCTAGACAGAAGTTAAGGAGAGAGCTCACAGCATGCCCAGCATTAAAGTAACTCATTTATGAGTCCAGAGCCCCTGGAGTTCTGCTCTGCAACCCACTCATCACTGGCTCTTGCTCAAGCTTCCCAAATTTCCCTATCTCAGAGGAGTGCTTTGAGGGCTTACCACTTTGTCCCTGCGGAGCACCCTGCAGGCATAAATCTTTGGGTAAATGTTAGGTATAATTTTCTCATCTACTGAAAGATGCAGAAAACAGACCCCCCCCCTCCCCAACCCGTGTCAGGTGAGTACAGTAACTACTAGGCTCTGACTGCTCTGTGGTTTCTTCATGCTCATATTTCCCCACTTCCCCCAGGTCAGTTTTGCTCCAGCAAAGAACACAACCAAAGGTTAAAAACCGGAAAACCGGCCTTTTCTTTTCTCCAGCTTTTCCTGGACTGCCCACGACCTGGCTGGAGCCAGGCATCACCATGACCACAGCTTCGGGGTGTTTCGTGTCCTGTCATTAACTCTGATCCATTTCTACCAAAACTCTGTAATTCATTATTTCACAGTAATCAAGGATGCTGTGTTGCCACGATGAGCATGGTTTTGTGATCAGTTGATACCTGCCCTGTAATCTATGAGTGATGGAGGAATTCAGATGAAAGAAGTTCACCTTATACAATGCACTGTTGTGTTGCAGGAGCATCTGACAGACCTGAAAGAAGATCTAGATAAGGATGAATGTAAACAGGAGCCCGAGGTTATTTATGAGACGAACTGTCACTGGGAAGGGTGCACAAAGGAATATGACACTCAAGAGCAACTCGTCCATGTGAGTAATGGTTGGGAGGAAACCCCAGCGATAAATATGGGTTTCTGTGCACTTGTCCTCATTTTTTATCACTAGCTGCTGTACAGCCAGAGCTCACTCTGGGAGCTACTAAAGGTGCAAATCAGAGATACGGTGTGTAAACACTGCCAAAGCAGGTCGCTGCTCCCCAAGGAGTTTAGCTGCAGGAAGCCTCTCATAGATTATTTGATGTTGCTCTCTTCTCAGCTGCTGAGGCTAAAGTTTCTGTCTCCCTTGTGCATGACCCAATGACAGAAGACTCTGTGCAGAGGACCTGATCAGAAAATGGGGAAGGGGGCTGAGCCCTTTCATCTTTGCTGGCTGTATTCACTGAGCCTCCCCATGCACCTGTACCAGCTATGGGTCAGGGATTGTCCGCGCTGTCCTCGGTCCTCATCCAGGACATGAAAACCTTTTATGCTGCTGTTACATGAGCTGTGGGGCCATAACACTTAGGAACTGTTGACATGCTCAGCTCATCCCTTTCACAAAAATAGAGCACTTCCAGAGTTTAGACATGCTCCAGTGTCATCGTCAGAGCCCAAAATAGAGAAAGTGGGTTGACTTTTTAAAAACTGAGAAATAGGGCTTCCGTAATCACAGTGATATCCCCAAACCAGTGTCAGAATTGTTCTCTGAAGGATCCCCAAACCAAGTCATTAATCAGATTTTCAGTTCTAATTAATTCCAAGAACCTTTTGTGTGCTTTGCTTCACCTGGGAATCCACCACTTGGTTTCCTTTGGCTTCTCTGGTCAAAAAATCTCTTAAGGCGAGTGCCTGTGAAATACTTGATCTTTGTCTGAACCCCATCTTGCCCCCAGCCCAGCACCCTTCCAGTCCTCACTTTGGGCCTGTGGTATGAGCCCCATTCGTTTGAAGTCAGCCCAGAGATGCTGGGAATTCACCAGCCACAGCAGCCCTGCTGCTTGCAGCAAAATGTCGGATTGAGCAATTTTGCGACAGGCCCTGCTATCTTCTCCTTTCTCTTCAGTCTTTTGCCGCTTGCCTCAGCCAGGTTCCAAGCCTGCCAAGGGCCACCCATGTGTGACTCACATGTAGCCCTCTTCCTGAGGGCTTGTATCTGCTCTCACCCTTTTTTATATATCTTCATTTTAGTCATGTTTAGACGCCACCAAGTAAGCGTCAGTCTACATTTCCCTAAGCTCTGCACAGAAATGTTACCTTAGCACAGAGGGACCACACACTAAATGATAATTTTGGGCCTGTGCTCTTCTTCCATCTAAGGTTAGCACCTGCCTGCCTCTGCCAGAAGTCACCGGTTCAGGGCAACAAGTCCTTGAGTACAGGCAGATTTGGAAGTGGTTTTCAGGGCCAAATGAGTGATAAGTTGCTTATGGGTTGCAGACTACATGCCATGGGGCGTTGCTTTTCTGGGGTTAAACCACAGCAGCCCCATCAGATGGGCTGGGCTCACGTTTGTCCAGCAGTATTTGTGCATTTCCCTCTCAGACATAAGAAAAACTCTTTAACTCTGCCCAGAGGAAAGTGCAGGGCTGATCCAGGAAGCTCAGCACAATTTATTTCCAGAGAAAACCCAAAGAAAAATATTTGACAGAATGTCCAAAATTTTCCTAAATTTGGAAGGTTATAAAAACAGAAGCTTCTGTACTGTGATTACTAGCAACATGGGGTTGTGGATTTGGGATGCCCAAAATATACATGCAAATGAAATACAGATGTTGTGGGCCAACTTTTGAGAAGGTGGCATCCCATCGTGCGTGGAAAAACTCTAGTTTGTGTGCAGAGCAAAGTACCTGGGTATGCAGAGTCCATTCTCCATACACAGTGGGCAATATGCTTGTGTGAGAAGTAAGGGCATATTTTTGCAAGCACCACTGCTGCTCCCAGCCTTGAAGGCCACAGTCTATTTGAGAGAAGCCCAGGCAAAGACTCTGGCCAGGTGGGAGTTTGATAGGGGCTATGGAGCCATAGCTGAAGTGTGGCGAGTTGTGCAACTGCTCCTTCGACATGTGATGGGAAGATGTTGCCCAGATAGTGAGTTAATAAGCCTGAAGGGGGACTACAGACCCCCTCCCATAAATGTGTCTTCCTCTGGCCCAAGCAGGACCAAGCGGGCAAGCCTGTACACTCCGTTGCTGCTAGCACTGCCGTGCATAGTCTTGGTTGCAAGTCAGACTCCCACGCAAACAGAGCCAGGAGATGTATTTTCCCAGTCTGGTCTGGACGTGGTTTAGCGTGTCCATGGGTCTCCCAGGGGGCTCACCAGAGATGTCCCCCATGTGTGGCTGAAATCACACACCACTGCCATGTTGTCAAACCAGAACCATAGGCAGCTGAACTTCAAACCCATAGAAAGCCTCCCCCAAACCCAGCCTCCCCTGACCCTCCCAGCACACAGCCTGGGCTCTCGGTGTTCACCCACGGTGCCTAAAGGGCCAGCTGAGTGCCACACACCTCCTCTTGCCCCTGGGCAGACGTAGTGCCCCAAGCAGCAGGTGCCTGTCCCCAGGATAGAGCCATGGCACACAAAATGCTGGGGATGGATTCAGCTGAGACTGTGAAGGTCGGTGATTCTGTTTTACCATGTTTTTGTGTCCTCACACTGCCTCACCACCCCAAGAAAGTCTCATACTGAGCCACAACATGTGTGCCTGGCCTTGGCTGGGGGGGCGAAGGCTGGGGCTGGAAAAAATCTCAGTGCAAAAAAACCAAAACCCAAAGCCAGAGTGGTTTATTTTAGGATTTCCTGCCAGTGAATGTCTGCCGAAAACACAGGAGCAAGGACAGGCATTATTTTTGGCAGAAAGACCCCATTCAAGGAGACACGGCCACCACGGGAACAGCACTGCCGACAGGCTGGTCTCTGGCTCTGTTTATTTTCTGCAGGGCTTCATCTGCCCTGGGCTGGGAAAAAGCGACCCTCATCTTCCTCCCAGGGTGGATGAAGGCACCGGTTTGGGTCTGGCTTGTCAACACCCCAGCACAGGATTTCAGGGACTGGAGTAATTAGCAGTAATTGAGGCGGCAGAGCTTTCCTTGGTGCATAGCTCGCAGATGCTGTCATTTCCTGCCAGCCGCGGTGCTGGACAGCAGGTGGATGTCTTAGGGCCGCTGTAAGGGCTGGTGCACAAGCAGGCTGAAAAACATAGAATCATGTAAGTAAAAATAGCCCTTTAAGATCAAGTCCAGCTGAGGCTTGTCTCCTCCTCTCCCCCATCCTACAGCAGCGCCCCAGGAACAGGACCCAGCTGTGTAAATGCAGCACAGGAGGGTTCAGCAGAGACAAAAATGATGCTGTCATCCTCCCCAGCCGTGGCATCAGGCAGCCCAAGAGGCACTGAGAGGTCTCCGTTCTCCCTGGCACCATGGGTCCCCATTGCTTTTGCAAACCTCCCATTTATAGCTGCTTTGGACCCAGCACCTGGTGTTCTGGGTGCTGTGCGCCTTCTCCTGCAGGACACAGCAGACCTCAGAGCTGCCTCTGGTGTCCCTGGTGTTGTCTGTGCACCTGGGACCCAGGTGCAGTGCCTGACCACGAGCACTGGGGAGGGAAGGGAACGGCTGGCTTTCGGAGCACCATGTGAGTTTTGCTGGTGTCAGCTCTTCTAGGAGTGACCTTCTTCTTCCTTCTCTCCTACCAGCACATCAACAACGATCACATCCATGGGGAGAAGAAGGAGTTTGTCTGCCGCTGGCAGGACTGCACGCGGGAGCAGAAGCCCTTCAAGGCTCAGTACATGTTAGTGGTGCACATGCGAAGGCACACCGGAGAGAAGCCACACAAGTGCACGGTGAGCTGGCAGGGACACATGGTGCATCTCAGCTCGGCAAGTGGGATGCTGGACCTTGGTGGTCACACAAATGTGCGTGCAGACACAGGCATGGCTTCAAGTAGGGCTCTCCCAGGATACCTGCTGGCACCCAGCTCAGGGCCTGTCCAGCTCTTTGTGTCTGGCTTGCAGCTACTTGCAGGTTACACCCTGGGGACAGGACAAATGGTCACGGAGGGTGGTTGAAGTGTTAGTGGGCAAAACTGCATTTCTTTGGGGAAAATGGTTTTAGCTCTACCACGGAGATCTAGAGTGACTCAGAACAAGTCACTTAAGGTAGAAACCAGCCAATTTAGTTGCTTACATCCAAGAAGGAAATCCAGTAACCCTACACTGTGGGGAACCACCTAACCCTGGTCGTGTCTAACTCAGCACCACCCAGTACTGGTGCTGGGGCTGCAAGTTTCCCTCACCCACATACCCGAGAGTGCGTGCAAGCCTCCTTCCAGCCTGGGGAGCTAGACCAGCACCTCCTGCCTCTGCTCTCTTAATCCAGAGGTGCAGCCCCTGGGAGCTTAAACCCCAAGGGGAGCTCAGTTCCCAGACCTTCTGCATGCAAGCAGCACTGTGCCTAGTGTTTGCGACTTTGTGCTTGCATCAACGCTGCCTGAGGAAGACCATGGATCACGGAGTGCTATTTTATATCTCAACCCTGTCGGTACAGGCTTGTCTAGCACATGGGAGAGCTGGACTCACCTCCCTCTCAACCTTGAGATACTAAAGCACGTATCTGCCCTCACACGTGGACTCTCACTGTACCACTGGCTGACGTGTGGCAGCCAGGGATGCCCGATGGGTGATGCAAGAGCAAAGCGAGCTGTGGAGTTTAGTGGCTGTGGCCAACTGGTAGAGGGGATGTGTTCACCCTCTCTTTCCACATATGCTTCAGCCCTTTTTCCTCCCAAAGATCCATCCCTGTTTTTGATACCCTCTACTCTTTGCCTTCTCCCCCTGCCAGTTTTTCATACCTCCTCGGCTGTCAGCATTACACCATTCCTCTCCCTAGAGTCCCAGGGATGAGTCTTTCTTTCCACTCCGTAGATGCCTGAGCCCTCCTCCTGTATCTTCCTCCTCTTCCGCTGCATTAGTGGCTTCCAGCTCTGTCCCTTCCTGGCTCTGCCCCAGCTCCTGCTTACAAATACTAGGATATGTATGATTTGCTTGCTGCATGACTCCTTTATCAATCTTCCAACCCTGTGTTCATTTAATTTAGAGCATAAGCTCCCCAGGGCACAGGGCCATGTCCTTTGTTTTAATCTTTTAAAGCACTTTGCCTGGTTCTAGTGCTTTACCAATCTTCCTTAAAAGTATCAAGGAATATTGATCATCGGTGTGCTAGAAAGCGAGCAGTGAGGAAAAGTCTAGCCCTGCCCTTGCAGGTAGAGGGACTTAGAAGACAGAAAGCAGCAGGAACTGCATCCTCTTCAGTGCTGTAATGGAGCAGAAAAAGGCACCGCTGCACAATCCTGCCTCTTTCAAGCCTCAATTGTGTCACACTGGAGCAATGGCAAGGCTGTGTGGCTGTGTGTTCAAATCTCAAGTCATCCTCTGCCTCCTGGAGAACTGCAGTCCTTCCATGTGCGATATGTTGCAACAACTCTCCCCAAACTGGAGTACCACCGGGTTCCAATTGCCTGGGATGCACGGCAGCTCTGCAGACGGTGCCCTTCTGTGGCATAGCATTCCTTATCCAAGTCTGACAGTGATTTTTCAAAGCACCATTTGTTTCAGACAAGAAGTTTGTGGTGTACATAAAGCTACAGATGAGCCCCATTGCAGCCTGGGATTTGGTCAAGGATTATTTCAACAGATGACAGACAGAACTCCCACTGACATAATCGAATCCACACGTAAGAGTGGGAACAACAGCTTTGAACGTGCACAGCCTGCTTTGCTAAGAAGCTCTTATTTGAAAATGCGGCCTCAGTACTTTTGCTCTTAATAACTACATTTTTGTGTCAGTATCCAGCAAAACCAGAAGGGACACACGAGTTGCCTCGTGCTGAGTTCCCTTTGTTTTCCACCAAATGGAATTATGTATTTCAATAACTGTAAGCGACTCAAGTGGTAAAGCACTGTTTGTCCAGGGCAAGAGAAGAAAGGAATATTCTGTGCTACCTCAAAGCTGCGGCATGTTCTGTGGGCCCAGTGGGCTAATGAAAGTCGTCTGAGGAAGGGGAACTGGATCCATCCCACCCTGACAAAGCTGTGGAAGGAATCAGCTCTTGCAGGATTTTCCTACTGTCCATGAAGTGATCTGGATGTATCAAGAGAGCAGAGCAAGTTTGCCTTACAACCACCATCCCTGCGCTAGACCTTAAATGGAAGCTCAAGTAACCCTACCTCTTTTCCAGCACAAAAAAATTATGTGGGATCAGCCTGTGCCTATGTGCTTTATGGGTTTCATGGGCTGCACATTAGCCTCCCTCCTTAGCAGTGCAGGCGAGTCCCTTGCCCATGCAGCGCAAGGGTGCATGTACCATTGCTGTTGCATGGGGCTGCCTTTGGCCCCTGCCCAAATGGACCAGATCTCTGGACATGTAAGGCCACTCAGCTGCCCACAGGGAAGTCCAGCTGTGGCATGGCCTGTCCTGCTATGACAGGAGTTTCTTCACTGCCCGAGACTCAAGCATAACAACGTGAAATCTTGTCACCTTTTCACATCTGGTCAGAACTTGTAGACACATTTAAGTGACCTGCTAAAATACGGCTCCTTGTGGCTCGCATACATTAAAAAAAAAAAAAAAAAAAAAGGGTTGCTTGTTGAAATTTAGTGTGTTTTAAGGTGCTTGCATAGGAAGTGCGGCATGGATTTTCAAAGCTACCAGCTGAACAGCGAGTGCAGCATTTAACTGGAATCTGGAAGGGAGCCTTGCATTTCTTAAAACCTCTTCCAGTGTTTAGAAGTTCCCGCTTGTTTTGTCAAAGAGCATTTAAGACGGGTTCTTTGGTTTGAGGTGAAATCCTCCCATGCTGCAGCCAAGGCAGGTGCAGGGAGAAGCCTCCAGCCCAGTCACAGTAGAGGGTGCATCACTTGAAGCCTCGCCGTGTCCCCCAAGCTGCTCCTTCTCGTTGTGTGGGCAGCTGGTTTCCTTCCAGAAGGTTCCTGGCCTGTTTTGTCATCCAAATATCCATCTGTCTTCAAGACTGAGAGCCTTGTTTTTTAAAGTGGCAATGTTAGATGGCCTGACCACAGCATCCTCCAAGAGTAGACCCAAGCTGTAATTTGGGAAACTTCAAAGCTTGCTAGATTTCTTCTTGTGTGTTTGAGGATTGCCTGGCCTCTCCAGCGCTGGTGCTAGTGAAGTTGCAAGGCTGGTCAAACTGTCAAGAAGCCATCAGTTCTCTGGGTGGGGAGGAGAGAGCCTCCGCTGCTGAGTGTGTTACCTGCAGAGGGATGTCAGGAGGGGCTAAGGGGGCCCTGGGAGGAGTAAAGGGATGTTCCAACCCTGCTGGAAAAAGAGTCACTTGTTGGAATGTCAGGTGGGTACCCAACAACGAGCAGCACCTTAAGTATGACACTGCTGAAACTCTCAGCCTGGCTGGGGAAGTGAATTCTCCCAACAAAGTGGATGTTGTTCCCTAAAACACAAGCCCTTTAAAGGGAAGGAAAAAAGAAAGAATGAGAAACAGATGAGAAGGGTTTAGGCAGGGGGAAAATCAACTTTTTTCTGGTTAATTAATCACTCTTCCTGTGTTTTTTTATTTTAGTTTGAGGGTTGCTCCAAAGCCTATTCCCGCCTGGAGAACTTAAAGACACACCTGAGGTCCCACACTGGAGAAAAACCCTATGTCTGTGAACACGAAGGCTGCAATAAAGCCTTTTCCAATGCCTCGGACAGAGCCAAGCACCAGAACCGGACGCATTCCAATGAGGTAAGCCTGGGCTCACTGCAGCTCAATGGAGGGCATTTTTTTTTTAATTTTGCTGACAATAAACATACATTTTACACACTGGACTCATGTAAAAAGAAACCTACTGTAATGAGAGTTTTTTCTTATTTTTTAATGGGATTTATTTTGCTGGAGAGCCAGACCACATTAGCTTCATATTTATGAAAGCCATGTTTGAAATCATAAACAGATGTTAAAGTATGCAAACTTTTTAATCGGCTTTGGAAATTAAAGCAAGCATTTTCCAAATTTATAATTTTTAATAGCATAAATAGGATTGTTCAGTTGTGCATGTGGTGTTTAATATTACTGTTGAGCAGACTTGCAGAAGTATAACAGCAACCCTGGATCCTGACACTCTGGAAATAATACTCCCTCCATCGTTTGATGTACAATGATAGAGCACAATGCAATGCTTTGTTAACCTTGGCTAATTAAGACTCACTATTAGTAGTCGGGGAGCAGAGGAAATTGCCTTTATTGTAACGCATGTGATGGTCTGTTGCAATCAACCACGGCCGACGATTGAAATTTATATTACCACTAATTAGCTGACAGGGGAAGAAAAAACAACACTCCAAAGTTCTAATAGTGTTTGCAGCCATGAAGTATTCAGTCTGTAGCCTAATTTGCAACAGTTAAATATAGACTATCAGAGAATGGAACACAATTGCCACAGATGACAGCTTTTTAAAGCGATGCTGTGTCTACAAAAGGCTTGTTGGGAGTATTTCTCTCTCTGGCATAATATTAGTCAGTGATAACCAAAGCTCTGTAAGTTTCAGAGATTCTGTTAGAGTCAGAACAAGTACTCAAAGTCTAGGATGCTGTGCGATGCTGAGATGAACCCAACGAATGTCCTGGGTCTCAGTGTTATTTGAGTTGGTTTGGGTATGAATCCAGACATCAGGATTGTACTTCAGCAGTAAACCACTTCCCCAGCAGAACACAGGTTAACATTAACCCATATTCACTGGTAGTCTGGGGTCAGTTTAAGGCTACACAGACCTTGAGGCCAGGAGGGACTGACAGGACATGCACCCTCTTGTCTGCTCAGCAACCTGCATTGCCAGTAACTGATGTTTAACTACAAAAAATTTGCTCTGCTAAATCTCTTTTACCAAAAAGGTAGGCAGTTGTGATTTAATCTCACATTTCAGGTATTAGAAATTGCTTGTTTTCCAGCCATGGATACTTTCTCTGCCTTCCTTCAGTGCTGGATCCAATGTTCCTCTCATTGTTGCTATTTCCACCTCATAACACTACAGTGTTAAGTCACTCTCCATCTTATTTCTCATAAGCTAAAGAAGCCAATCAAGCTGCTGAATATTCCCATTACTGCAGTGTTTTTTCCTGACCATAAATCAATTTTGCATCTCTCTTCCATCCCTAAGGATTCTCATGTGGATGGGCCAAGACTGCTGGTACAACTTTCACTGCTGGATGCAGACTAGCTCTGCCCAGTCTGTCCATAGTGAAGCAGTATGTGAGCCTCTTTTTGCCTGTATATCACGTGAGCTGGAATCCCTAGAGCTTTTCCAGGATCCTTCCTAGGCAGGCCAGAGTTTCCCTTCTGTTGGGCCAGATGGTGGCCCATGTTCCTACATGTGGAATTTTGGCTTTGGCTGTATAATTAAATGTCATTTCTTTGATGGGTTCAGTTTCCCAAGTGATCCAGATCAGGAGCTG
Organism: Microhierax caerulescens; assembly: GCA_035590215.1. Lineage (NCBI taxonomy): Eukaryota > Metazoa > Chordata > Aves > Falconiformes > Falconidae > Microhierax > Microhierax caerulescens. The sequence goes on from JAVJGJ010000061.1 coordinate 29,883,672, forward strand.
CACTGGATCTGGGATGACTCCTCGCTTCGTCTGAGCAGAGCTTGGACACACTTGAAGGTCTGCTCCTTTGGGTTCCCATTGTGCAAGAAGGTGAGGCTGTAGGGCAGGAGCATCCAACTCCTTGTCTGTAGCAGACCCTGATATGTTGACACTTGGTACAAGCTGCATCCAACAACACAAATTAAAGACTCAGATAGGGATTTTATCCTTTGCTGTTTTTCCCCCGGAGGATGCGAAAGCCTCCCCAGGTGCAGAAACAGCGTAGCCTCCAGTGAGGATTTGTACCAGACCAGCTGAGCCTTACCACAGGAACTACATGGCACTGCGTGATCTTACACTATGTGATCATGCTTACTCCTGAACTGCTGTTCAGCCCTCCTTGATGCGACACAGGCATGCCCCAAGACTTGTGAGTGATCATAGGCTGCAAATGAGGGCTCTCTGGGCCATATATTTGACAACTACTTTTTGAGGAACGTACGACATGATCCTTTGCAACAGATGATATTCCTTATGGCAAAGCTCATTGAATGGGGCAACAGGCTCAGGTGAGGGTCCTGCAATGACCTATGGCCATGACCAATGAGTTAGCAAACAGCACTGAGACCTTGGCTCACAAAACCACATGGATGCAGAGCGGATGTTTGTGGCTGTGAATATCTCCCATTACTCTGTTGTGATTCCTAGCTACCTACTAAATATTTTCCTCTGCTTTCAGCCTTTACTTGGGATACCGCACAGTTTCAGAGTTAGTTATCCATGTCTCCTCTAAGGGGGAAGTTTCAGGTTCCCCGCATTTGTCTCTATCAGTGTGTGACAAGAGGGAGGTGTATGGTCCAAACATGCTGATATTCAAGGCTGGGGGTGTATTACCACACTGGCTTTTGTTCGATTGTTGAAATGTCACATGCACTATATCATTTTAAACTTTCAATGACTATTTGAATCCCTTCAGGGTATACCTTCAAAGTTTCTCCTGGGAAAAGGAATTTCATCCCATGACCACTCTCCAGTGCATACGCAAAAGAGTGGCATGGGTTCATGACCAGCCAGAGGCTTGGGGTGACATTTTCTGCAAGCTAAACAAGGGTGAAATGCAGAAAATCAGTTCTGCTGAGTGCCTAGGGAGTTCTCCAGTTCTCCCACCCTAAGGAGTATCATGCTGTATGTGTATGGGAGTAGGAGGGAGGCACCTGAGATACCTGAATTGTTGACTTCACTAGGGCATCCACTGCATTAGATGTCAGAATCTCAGTAACCCAGGGGATATGTGACGGCTTGCCAACAGAACAGCAGTTGTGCTCATTTCAGTTGCCGGGGGTATGGTCTGATGAAGAGCATGGTCGTAGCCCATTAGATGGAGTGTCTTCTGTCCAAGCCACAGTGATCGTGTTACACTAATTATTAATACCTGAAAAATCGGATTTATTGGGCCTAAAGGATCTTTATGAAAAATCCATGAACTCTTTTATGTAGACTTTTTAGCATGCATGGTGAGGGTTCTGTTCTTCGGAATAGGTTTTAATAGCAGCAATAGTATTTCTATAATGCCTCGTCAAAAAGGTTCATGAGATTTATAAACAGACTATTTTACTTCTTGTGCCTTTGTTTACCTAGCTTTAAAATATATTAAATATTTACCTCAGTGGGGTGTTACGAGGATTTAGTTTGTTCAAGTGATGTGCCAAGATCAGTCAGGAAGCATGCTTTTGAATAAAAAACAGACTTTCAGTATTTTTCATGATGCTGGCTTTCTGCAAAGAATATATATGTCTTTTTCACTTAAGCTTCTGGACAAAATTACAAACCAGATAAAGAAAAAGAATAGGAATGGTCATTTTGAGTAGCCTTCAAACAACATCTATCTTTTTTTTTTTTTTTCATGGATCTATCCTGGTGTGTTGGCAGAAAAATACTTAGAGTAGCTGTGAGGCTGAAAGAGGAACTTGTGATGAATTCAGAGCTTCCAGCGCAGCAGCACCAGCTCAAACAACTGCAGCGCTAATACACTTTGGAATTGGAAACTCAATAAAAAAAAAAAAAAAAAAAAAAGTTAAAAGAAGAAAAGTATCTCTTTGCTGACTTCTGTTTTCAGAAGCATGGCTTCAGCCTTGTTTTCCTGTGGCAATCAATGATTCATGAATTCAGGACTGGAGTGCTATCATCTGAAAAAAAACATTGCATGCCTGTGGTTTGTTTTGCACAACAACAGATTTCAAGGTGACAGGTGCTGGAGTGGTTTGATAGATTGGCTAGGGTGAATCCAGTCTGGCTTGGTTTCACTGGAATTCCACCAGCCAGAAGGTCTCAGACATTTCTTGGTATAGACCCCACCTTAGCAGGGAGAACGTGTTATGATGGCCAGTCCCCTACATCACCTCCCTCCCATGTGTAATCAGGAAACATTCCTGTGGGCACCCGAGCAAATACATACATGGGAAAGTAGTATTAGGAAAGTATGTCATGAATTCTTAGCTGTCTTTTAATCCAGAAACTGAAAACAAGGACTTTAGCCAACATCAAATGACTGGCCAGGTCTGTGTGGATCAGCAGCAGCCCATATATCACATCTTAGAGATCTCAGTCTTACAGAATCCTGTGGAGCAGATGCTCCACATTTTGCTGCTGCCAGCTGCTGTGCTCATTGTATTTTCTTGGCCCATACACTGTACCTGGAATATTTGGGCTTGTTCTAAATATAACCCAAGATTTGCTTGTATTAACAGAAACCCTACGTCTGTAAAATCCCTGGCTGCACGAAGCGGTACACAGACCCTAGTTCCCTCAGGAAACACGTCAAGACTGTGCACGGGCCTGATGCCCATGTCACGAAGAAACAGCGCAACGATGTCCACCCGAGGCCACCTCCACTCAAGGAAAATGGGGACAATGAGGCAAGCGCCAAGCAGAGCAGCAAGGTTTCAGAGGAAAGCCCCGAGGCCAACAGCACTACAAGGAGCATGGAGGATTGCTTACAAGTCAAAACTATAAAAACGGAGAATTCTGTGGTAAGAGCAGTTGCTCTTGGCAGAAATGACGCGGCCCCTAATTGCTCCGACACAATGGGGGGGGTGAAGCATTTGCATGCCATTTACCTCTCCCTTCACCTGCCAACACCCTAGAGTTCAAGTCCAGAGATGAAACTGCAGGTCAGGGCACAGTCCAGTGCATTTTGCACCTTCCTACCCAGCATCACAAATTCCCACCCTCATAGTCATGGGCACCATGTGATGCCCAGTGCTGAGCTTGGCCTCCCTGTGCTGTGAAAGTGGGTAAAACTCAGAGTGTTGTGGTTATGTGAGCTTTACCTACCTCACCAATTTAAATTGAGCAATGACCATAGGGCACAGATTGATGAATGCCTCTTGAAGCATGAGTCCTGGCTTAAGCAGTCCCTCTTCTCCTCCTCCCTGCACCCTTTACTGTTATTCTTACCAGGCTGCTGCTGCACAGTGGTTTCGCTGGCACAACTCTGTTTCGGTCTGTATGATGAAGCCAGTGGGGATAAAAGTAGCTGTTTTATCTTAAAGCTTGAACTTAAAGCAAGTTCAGTTCCTCAGCCCTGCCCACTATACACAGAAGCACAGAATCACTGGGGTTGTCAGGGATCTCTTGAGATTGTCTAGTCCAGCCTCCTTGTTCAGTCAAGATTGACTAGAGCAGACTGCTCAGGAAGAGTATATGAGTTCAATACTTGACTCCCAGCTGCCACAGAAAATTGTAGTTGGACCATGGGGCAGGGGAGTGGAGCCAGGAATAAACATGCAAGCAATGCTGTGGCCCACAGAGTGTGGGCTTACAGTCAACCATGATCATATTGTACAGCCCCATGAGTGGCCACCAGCTGAAGCAAAGACCATTCATCAGCCTTCTGGCCATTACAGCAGCTCCACAGTAGGCAGTATCATGGTTGATGATGCTAACAAGGTGTGTATGGTGATGGGTTCAAACACATTCAAGCCTCTTCCACCCCATGTAGGGAGCCCACCGGCTCCTCAGCACACCGCTGCTGGTGGAGGAGATGGAGCATTGCAACACACGGGTAACTTTTGCCTTTTGATGTTTCTCTTCACCTTCATACCCAAAGTTCTGGTCTGCTGCACCAGCTCAGAGTCTGGCACGGTATGGGCTAGATACAGTAGAAAAGAGCTTCACCAGCAAAGGAGAGTGTTCACATCATCCCCAGGGTTCTCACTAGAGCTGAAAGAACTGAGCTCCAAAATATATATTTTCTTGATTTAAATTCAGGCTAAAAGATTGTTATTCCTATGAAACAACATGTCCTGGAGTTACAAAGATTTTCTGAAAAAGGTTAAGGGATGCGTTGTTGGACAAATTACTAATGAGCAGCATGTTTTGCTTAGGAAGGAGTTGAGTATTTTCACATCTAAAATGCCTTTAATTGACTAAAGGAACAGTTATACTGTGATGAGGCTCTGTATTGGGTTACAGAAACTGAGTGTGAGAACCACTGGACAGAATGACCTCTCTCCAATACTCTTCCTCTGTGGGTTTTGGATTTTTTTTCAATGAAAACATGGACACAACCACAGTTCCCCACCCTGTTTCTTCCAAAGGTGTGGGGTTGTTTTTCTAGGGCTCTGCACTCCCAGGCTCGCAGCCAAGCCATCTCACTGGCGGCAGGGCCATGGGTCGGATGGTACTTTCTGCTCTCCCCATCCAGTGCTGCCTACTTTGCTCATGCACGTTCAACGGGCTGCATCTGACCTGGTGGGCCCATGTCCAACCCCTGCTTCCTGGTTAAGGTCAGGGTGGTGGGAGGGGTGAGATGCTTCACTGGTTCCCATGTCTCCAAGACCCCTTGTCTTATTTTGACCCAGTTTGGGTCTCATTCAAAACCCATGGAGACAGGTGGGAAGTTCTCCTAAGGGATTTTATCTGGGCCCTCAAAGAGGGAAAGCAGGGAAGATGGGGTATGGGAGAGGGGAAGATGTTGGAAATTTGTGTCGTGTTCTGCACTCCCCTCTTCCTCCTTTTACTAACGTGGTCCTTTCTGTTAATGCTGCCTTTGTCCTAACAACTTGTTCTTTATTCCCGCTTACCCTTCCTTACTCTACCTTCCTAAGGACAGTCGGTACTAAGGTGAGCAAAGAAACCCTTTGTATTAAAATAGCTGTATAAAGCCTCGTCTCCTGCAGACCTCCTGTCTCCAGCTAGGAGGAATGGGGAGGGACAGGGGATATTTGCTTGAGTGCAGAAAGGGGGAGGACACGGTGCCTGAGGATTCCCTTTGCTGCCTTTCTCCCAGCATCACAATTTGCCATCTAATCCTGGGATTACTGAAATCCCTGATCGATCTACTGAAATCATCCTGATTGAGGGACAATGAGGCCATCAGAGGCAGTGAGCCCTGCCTATGAGGGCTGCTAGGAGCGAAGTGAAACACTGCATCACCCCACACTCCCACCTTGGCCTGAGGCAAAGTATGCTGCCTTTTCAGCACTCCCACTTTTTGCTGCATCCTGTCTGGTAGCAGCAACAGCTACCTCAGAGCAAGTTCAGACCATTTAGTGTCTGCTGCAAATAAACTACTCAATGTGAAATGCAATTCCTGATGTAAATAAAATAAATATTTATGCTGCTTATCTGCCTTATCTGCAAGTGGGAGTTTGCAAACAGTGAACCAAGTTTTTATCTGGCTGGGAAGTTTGTCAGCTAACCTAATTATATGTTAGAGTATTTTAAAGACAGAAATATGTTGTGTCTGAAATACTTAGGCCTTGATCCTATGTTAGATAAGCCAGTGCTGCAATATACCTTGCACAACCAGGTAATGTCCTGCTTTTCTTCAAGAAGCATCTGTCCTTAATTTTTTGGAGGAACAGCATTTGGCTTCTCACCATTATCCAGTTGAATCCACCATAGTTTTTCCAGCTGTGGGGTGCTGCCTTGCCCTCCTCCCCCAGAGAACGTGCCCCTGTCCTCTGGTAAAGCTGAAGTCCTGCAGCAGGGGAGGTTAACAAGAGAGAGGAGAGACTGGGATAGAGTCAAACATGTAGAGCCTGCTGGGGATTTTGGGTTCCTAGTTTCTTTCCATCCATGTTTCCACCTTCCCAATTCCTTCTCTTTTTCTTCCCCAAGATGTGTCAGTCCAGTCCTGGTGGCCAGTCGTCGTGCAGCAGTGAACCGTCACCCCTTGGCAGCACCAACAACAATGACAGTGGAGTAGAAATGAACATGCACAGCGGGGGAAGTCTGGGAGATCTGACGGCGTTGGATGACAACGCTCCTGTTGTGGACTCAACGGTCTCATCTGGTAATTCGGCAGTCAGCCTGCAGCTAAGGAAACACATGACGACGATGCAACGACTTGAACAACTCAAGAAAGAGAAACTCAAGACAGTTAAGGATTCCTGCTCATGGGTGAGCCCAGCTCCACAAGCCAGAAACACCAAGCTGCCTCCCATCTCAGGAAACGGTAAGCCCTGTACTTGGGTCATGTCCTGTAGGAACCCTCCAGAGTTTGACTCTGGTTTCATAATCAAGAGTCTGCCCTGGAGGAGGATCTTTTCTTTTTGCCTCTGAGTCAGGCCTTACTGGATAAAGATGTCAGGTAAAATGGAGAGCTTGGGTGTGAACACAGCCATCTGGTGATGTGCAACAGAAACCCAGATGCTCAGGGCTACAGAGCTATGAAGGAAGGCAGAGGTGTTGGTGTCCTTGTTTCTGGGCTTGCCCAGGACCCAGACACAGCTGCCCTCACTGTCCCAAGTGGCAGCCGCAAGACTGCTTGGGTTTGTTGCAGCAGTAACAGTTCCCCAAGGGCTAACGTGCCTCCTGGGAGACTGCTGGAGCACAGCAACAATCAAGACAAGCCCTTCCACCCTGATCTTGCTCCAAGAGGGCTTTTGTCACTTCGAGATTCCTGGCTGTTGCCTACAGCTTCATATGCTAGTTTCCCACTGGCTGTGGATTCCTGTTACAGGCATCTTTGTGATCCCTTCAGTGCTCCTCTGACTTTGCTAAGAAGTCCCAAGGCATGGGCCTGGGTTTTACTAAGCTTTAGGGCTTTGTATACTGGAGCTTCTTGCTTTGCTCTGGGAAGAGCCTTTGAATGCCAAGTTTTGGGCTCTCAGCCTCCTGTCCTTGACTGCTGTGCATCTTCCCAGTGAGCAGCTGTGGCCGTAGCCATGTGCTGTCCCTGTGGCATGGTTCACACCTGTCCTGCTTTTTTGCTACTAAGAGAAGTCCACGTGGAGGCCCTTCCTCAGCATCTGAGTGTCAGAGGGGTACACATTGCAAAGACTCTACAGCAGGGACTTCTTGCCTTCTCTCCCCAGCCTTCTTGCTTTTTGTGCATGGACACAGAGCTGGAGAGGAAGCTCTGAATTCACTGGCAGCAAATTAAATCCACTATCATTCCTGTAAAATATTTGGGGGTGGCTTTGTGTGTCCAAATTTACCAAGTGAATTTCAATTCACTTACCAAGTGAATTTCTCGTTTTACCATTTCTCAAATTACCAAGTGGAATTTCTCAGCTAACTAAACCTTTTCCTTCCCTGCAACTTTTCTCTCAGGCTCTATTCTAGAAAATAGCGGTGGTTCTTCTGCTACGCTGCCTAATCCCAGAATAATGGAGCTGTCTGTCAATGAGGTTACAATGCTGAACCAACTCAACGAGCGCCGTGATAGTACAACAAGCACCATCAGCTCCGCTTACACTGTCAGCCGCAGATCATCAGGGATCTCCCCATACTTCTCCAGCCGCCGTTCCAGCGAGGCTTCACAGCTTGGGCACCGTCCCAATAACACAAGCTCTGCTGACTCCTATGACCCAATTTCGACGGATGCCTCCCGTCGGTCAAGCGAGGCGAGCCAGTGCAGTGGGATGCCGGGTCTGCTAAACCTCACACCAGCTCAGCACTACAGGCTGAAAGCCAAGTATGCTGCTGCCACAGGGGGCCCTCCTCCAACTCCCCTGCCGAATATGGAGAGGATGACCCTGAAGAACAGAATCTCACTTATGGATGGACCAGATCCCACCTTGCCCTCCATCCGCCTCCCACCAGGCCCCAGGCGTTGCAGCGACGGTAACACCTATGGCTATCCGTCAGCTGCAGCGTTTCCCCATGAGGTGCCAGGCAACTGCACAAGACGGGCTAGTGACCCGGTGAGGAGACCTGCAGGAGACCCCCAGACCCTCCCCCGAGTTCACCGCTTCAACAGCACCAACAGCATGAACCCCTTCCATCCTCCACACCCCACGGACAGGAGGAATTTTGGCCTCCAGAACTATGGGCGCTCAGATGGGAGCCTTCCCCGGCATACCTACTCACCCCGGCCGCTGAGCATCAGTGAAAACATCACCATGGAAGCCATGTCTGGGGAGGTGGAGGCACCTGTCGGAGACGATGACATTGTGCTGCCAGATGATGTGGTGCAGTATATCAAATCCCAGAGCAACAGTACAGCAGCCGAGAGCACTTCCATGGGGTACAGCAATGAGATGCAGAGCTTCCAGGGAAGCGGGAAGCTGCAGTCTCCAGCCTTGCCCAGCCAGCGCAGGATGGCAGCGGGTGAGGCTAGCATGAGCCACTTGGGACCCATGATGGCAGAGTGTCCCATGAGCTTTGATGCTTCCTCAGACATGAATAAAAATAACATGCCCGTCCAGTGGAATGAAGTCAGCTCAGGTACGGTTGATATCATGTCCAATCAGTCGAAGCAGCAGTTTTCACAAGGGAACTTAGCGGTGGTCCAGCAGAAGCAGAACTTCGGTCAGTACCAGAACTATAACCAGCAGCAGATACAGCTGCCAGAGAACGGTATGAATGTAACACAGCAGAGCTTTATGCAAAGAAATGTGGGCATGGACGGGCAGAGGCTAAACTGTATGCAGCTGCGGCAGCAGCCCGTGAGCCTGGGCCCCAGCATGAACCCTGATCTGGGCTTGCACACAGGGTATAACCAGCCTCATCAGATGCTGAGCCCCAGTGCAATCAGTGGCAACCCAAATCAGATCTCTCCTTCTTGTAGCAGCATGGCAGCGAAGTCCAGACCCCACCTTCACCCTCAGCAAGTGGACATGGCGACCAACCCTTCTTTAATGGTTGGCAGCAACAGTGAGCGCACGATGCTGGGCCAGGTCATGCATGAACCGAGTCAGCAGAACTACTCATCTCAGCCGACCCACCTGAACTTCCCCATGGCTCAAGAGACCTTTCATCAGCCCATCATGACCTCCAACCAGCCCAGCTTTGAGCCTCAGCAAAGCATGATGGGCTCAGCCACGCAGGCATATCCACCCGGCATGGTCCAGCCTCATCCTCCACCCGAGCCGAGCCCGGCCAGCAGACCCCGAGGCCTCCGCACCGTCCAGCAGTTGGGCTACATGCGAACTCCCCACGCTACAAACACCATCAGCCCGGGCCAGGAGGCGGCGGAGGCCATGCATAAAAGAACAAGTGACATGTTGCCTGCACCAGCCCAGCAGTGCGCAGACAGCATGAGGGAAAACAATTTGATGTACTATTACGGTCAAATCCACATGTATGAACAAAACAGCAGCTTCGATAATCACGCGGACTGCCGGGTCAGACAGCAGCAGTGCGTGCTGAACAGCAAGCCGGCCGCGCTGCCTTCCCCGGGCGCGAACCAGGTATCCAGCACGGTGGACTCGCAGGGCCTTGAGCCACCCCAGATAGATTTTGATGCCATCATGGACGATGGGGACCATTCGAGCCTGATGTCGGGAACCCTGAGCCCCAGCATCCTGCAGAACCTCTCCCAGAACTCCTCTCGCCTGACGACTCCACGAAACTCTCTGACACTGCCCACCATACCCGCGGGAATAAGCAATATGGCAATAGGCGATATGAGCTCCATGCTAACCACGCTGGCAGAAGAGAGTAAATTTCTAAACATGATGTCATAACAGTAAAGCACAAGGCCTTAGCGCTATCCAAGGGGCTCTGCGCGAAGCAGTTTTATGAATGTGCTTTTCAAAAATAATCTGTTTCAATAGAGTAGATTCTTTTTTTATAAGTATTAAATACATTAAAGGGATTCAAAGTGAACATTTTTAAAAGTGTCTGTACAGAATTATGTAAACTATATCCAGGCAGTTCAGCACCGCAAGGGTGCACCTCATTTTGGCTTGGTTTCCCGGAGCACTGAACAGTATTGCCACCAAGCTAGGAGACAGCATGAGTGTGCTTAGAGATGAAACCCTCCCTCCCCAGCAGCCCTGTAAATAGCACTCCCCATCATCTTCCGTTAGCTATGTTTGCAAAAAATTCCATTTTCAACCCACTCCAGAAAGAAACGGGAGGATGAGGTTTTGATCAGAATAAAAGCCATAATACGTATTCTGCTCTGACGAGAGTAGGGTTTAGTTATGTCTCTGAACAAGCCCTCTGCCAGCAGTATTGTTTTATACCGTAAATACCTTTGTACCTTGCAAAGAGCGTTGATTCCAAATGGCTTTTCAGCAAAGTGCCTTACCACGCTTTCGTGTTAAGTAGCCAAGGCCTCTCTTCCTTTAAAAATCAAATATAGTGTATTGCCAGAATCGTATATAAAATGTACATTTATAAAAACATAGTGGTGTTTCTGAGAAAACATTGGAAAGACACATTGATGAGACACATAAAAGGTGAATGCACACTTTGATCAGATGTGTTTACAACGTGGTTTATATCATGTGCAGAGTGGAGCAGAGGCCTGGGAACAGCAATCACTGGGAAATAATCCCCCGTGGCAGGAAGGCTCTGGCGTGCAGACTGACACACACGCATAACTTTGCGCCTTCTGAGTGCGCTGACTTTCTGCGGGGGCCCCGCATGCATCTTTAATGTCAGATCTCTGAAGCACGCATTACCATATCCCTGTGCACCTTTGCGACGGCTTTGCTTTCTGTTGGGTTTTCCATGTTGAGGTGCTCACATAGAAAAGTGATGGTGATGGAGAGAGTTTTATGATCGTTTCAGCCCGGTCAGCGCTGTGGCAGCGTTGTGAGAGCTGGTTTATCTGGCCAGGGTTCGCCTGCGTAATGTGCTCTGTGCAGGGTTCTGCCTGGGCTCCGTGAATACAACAGGCGCGTGGCTGCACTGATGCGAGTCCAAGCATGAGCTAATACACCCAGGCCCGCAAGGAGGCTTGTTGGCATGCACCCAGTGCTACTTTAACATGTCCCACAGCTTTGGTCAGCTGTGAAAAGAGCTGCTGTGTCCAAAAAATATGCCATGGACAACCTGGGGCGTTAGTTTGGCTTGTGCTTTGTGCTACAGTATACAGGTACTCTTTGTGCTCAGCCCCATTCAGTTCAGCTCTGCACCTGCAGTCTGCAGTATAGCAAACATCTGGATAGTCTCAAAACAGGTATTTGAGTCAAAATAGTAGTTCGGTCAGTGAGAATCTCTTGGAAAAAAGTCCTTGTGGAAGAGATGGGAGGAGTGGGGCCTCCCAAAGCCAGACCCTCTACCAAGATATAACTGCTTGTAATAACGATCAGCTGTTTTCAGGCTGGTCCCACCTGGCACCGAAGTTAATCTTAGCTGCATTATTTATTTTTGCTGTTGTTAGACAAAAGGGTAGAAGTTGTGAGGCGCATGTACTTGGGCAGGAGGCCTTGCTTAACTTCTGACTGCGTTGGACAAGGACAACTCTCCTCATCCTGCTTTCACAGCATCAAATACTTGGTACTTCACCTGTTGAAGGCCAGGAGACAAGTGTCACATCCTCCCCAGGTTCTCACAGTTTGACCAGACAAGCATCTGCAGAGCTTCACTCTCCTTCCCATCTCCCCTCTCCCCCTCATATCGATATGATATTCTCACTGGCGTCTGACTCCATCCCCTGCGCAGGACAGGGACAGCTCTGTAAAGGTGCTTTCTGGTGTCCCTGCTTTCTTTTTGCACAAACTGATGTCAGGCTCACTGTGCCTTGCATGCCCAGGGGCTGGCATGAAAACACCACGTGCTACCTCCTCCAGGCGAGCTGTGTTCGATCAGACATGCCAGCAGCCCTTTGTAGCAGCGGTGGGCTGGGACAGCGTGGCTGCCAGGTAGCCCTGGGCACAGCTGGCACTGGGAGGGGCTGCTCAGCATCCTGCAAGCTCACCCACCCCCATCCCAAATGCAGGGGGTGTGCACAGGATGCTCTCACTCCTGCCCTTCAGCCCTCGAGGCCCCCATGACTCCTGCTGATGTCCAGGGTGCATGAGGACAGGAAAGCAGAGCAAGGTGCCTGGCTGGTTATTTGTGTCTCCCATGAAATTTGTGTTTAAAGGGATTGTTTTATAGTCCACTGTATATATTCTCCTGCAGTTACTGACCTTGCCCTTGCTTTTGCATTTATGAAAAGAGGGCAGTACATATTTTAGGACATTGTATTTTGTCCTGGACGCTTGGCATACAACTGGGCATCCCTTGTGCTGAGATAGATCAGGCTTTTGTGTGTCCTTCAACTGTTAATCTGATTTTTTTTTTCAACAGCTGCGAAGGGCAATGATGGCTACTGAGTCCCCCTTCACAGATATCTCATTAGCAAAAGATCAAATACAAAAGCAAAACCAAATCTCCAATGACTTGAGATTTCTCAGACTTTCCAGTGGTGGTCTTCCTTCATTTACTAAAAAAGTATTATAATAACCATTCCAGCACTGTATATATTATGTATAGAAGACATCATTACTAAAAGTACTGTAGGTGAATTGTTCTGTCAGATTTATATCTTAAGAACGTTTTTAGCTGTTTTCTACATCACAAGAATGGAGGTAACATGCTGAACCTGTATATAAACCTTTTGTACATTAAAAAATAATTTTTTTTTCATAATTCCTTGTGCCTGTTGTTATTGCTTTTTACTGGTAATGGTGGTTGGTCTTGGTCTGTCATTGCCACAACAACACAGTCAGTTGGACTCTGGTGGAGCTTAGCAACAGCTGGCGAGGAGCTGGGTGGGCCTGGTGTGTGAGTCACTGCACAGATGTGCAGAGGTCTTGCCTTGAAGAGCATCCAGCCAACAGCGGGATGAAGGTGGCAGAAAGAGAGGCAGCAAGGCCAGGGTGCTGCTGCAAGCACAACCGTGCTGCCCAGGTGTCTTCCATTGGCACCTCGGCAGAGGCGGTTTGGAGGAGGATGGCAGTGCAACAGGGGCAGCACAGGAGAAGGGCTCAAAGCAAGGGCTGAGGAAATTTGGCAACGAGAAGATTCATGGTAAAATGGCTTCTTGGCCATCTTGGTCAGTGTCCAAAAGGGAATAAAAATAGGACAGATCAGCAGAGCTGTGATAGGCCATGACAGCAAGAAGTTGTATACTGGGTTTGGAGAAAGGAGGAAGTAATGTGTCCTCTGTGCATGTGATGGGAAGCGATATGGTGAGCAACAGATACATCAGTCGTGATCCAGTTAGAGCCCACTCCAACCTATTGATGAGAAAGATTTCATTTGACTGCAGCAAGGGTTAGTTTGACCACCTGAGACTGATTTTGAACTTTCATAGAGGTGGGTTGGTGCATACAGGGCTAAAGCGTTAAAGGGGGGTGGGGAAGCTATTCACAGGTGATACTCATGGGCACAGCAATCAGCCTGGAATAAAGTCAGCTGTTGAGCAAAACAGTTGGCCAGTGAATCAGCCCTGACATTTTGTGCAGATGAACTAGCAGTTTCATGCAGGAGCAACTGCAGAGGATGTCCTTGTTTTCTTCCGTGCAGGATCCCTGCTGGGCTGACTGGGAGAATCAGGTAAGTCTGGAACAAATCCTCACCCTACCACCAAGCTTCCCTCATAGTTTGTGGCAAGAGATTGGTATATCCCAAGACAGAACTCACCTTTTCTGTTTTAGGCACACAGGATGGGATGGGTTTTCCTCTGGAAGATGTCTGTCACTCTCCTCATTGATTACAGAGAGACTCTGTGTAGTCAGATTAGATTAGATACCTTCTCCAGCAGGGTGAGATGAATCCCATGGGTCTCTTGTGCCGATCTGGTCACCCTCAACAGGGTCTGAGGTTGAGCCAGTGAACAAGATGTTAATTAATGCGTTCATGATCCTGTAGTCTGCAAATCCATTGGATAAATATTACACCCCTCTGTACTGTCCAAGAACTTCAGAAATCACATTTGAAAAAATGCAGTAATATTATTAAAAGGAAACTGTTCAGAGCTTTTCTGTTGACAAAAGGCTTTGGAGCCTCACATCAGCTCCTGCTGCTTTTCTACTTCAGACACTTAAAGTGGGTTTCTAATCTAGATCAAATGCTGCTCTTGCTGGTATTTCACTTCAGAGTTCTATCAGGGCACACCTCTGCCCATGTAAGAATATATTTATTACTTCAACTGGGCTAAGGTTTCCTAGGAGCCCACCTGAGGTCATGTGCCAGCATGTGCATTTTTACTGCTTGGCCATCCTGGCATAAACAGGGATCGAAAGGCTCATTGCTCCAGTTGTAAGCGGGTAATAATCCTTCTGCAACAAATGTTGTTTATAAGCCAGAGCTTGGAGTTTATACTACTGTGGCAGCTGCATAATATTCAATTAACCTTCTTTTTAATTAATCATATCCCTTATGAAAACAAGCCATCCTAACAGGGCTGATTCTGACCTTCTTTGGTGAGTGTTAACCTCACCCCACTCCCAAAACCAGTGGGAGCGTAGGAGGAGTAAGATCTCATTCTGGGTAAAACCATCACAGCTCTTTAATATTACACTAATATCTCAGGTTTTCCTGGAGGGGAGAAAAAGCCCATAAAAGCTACTGTTGCTGGATCTGATTGCACTTACTGAGTACAGAGTCATTCCAACGCTCTTTATTGCAGTGGTCTCAGTAGGGATGACATAGGAGCTCTTGTTCTTTACGAGCTGTTGGATCTACTTGGAAGAGCATACGTGTTGTAAATAAATGGTGTGTTTTATATTATTGGAAAGACAATTTATGACCAACCAAGGCCTCCTGCAGACAGCTATTTAACTTGTAAGTAAAATGACCTAACACTTAAGAAATTTAGAAGCTGCAAAACAACCTATGTTGTGCCCGATGTACTTATTTCTCCTTGATTTATGCTTCATGTAAAACTTGAAATGGCTATATTAAATATGTTTGCTGTAAAAATAAAAATAAAATTAAAAAAAAGAACAGTGATGCTTCCACGCATGCTAAAAGTTTGTGACTACTGGAGCTTCCTCCAATTGCACTAGCAGCTCCGATTCATTACAGGGGTCCCTTCCCCTCTCTATTTCCATTTTCCCCGTGATGACCTGTCAGGCAGATATAGGGGGCATGGTGGCCTGCCTGCTGTCAGCTTTGAAAGAGCTGCTGCACCCAGCTACAGTGCACTTGCTGGAAATGTTTCTCTAATTATCAAGGGCTTACCAAAAAGCAGACTCTGTGGCTGCTATGTCTGTCCATCAGAGGCTATTTTGCCATCACGTCTTTACCCTCCTTTGGAGGGTGGTATCAGCAAGGAGCAGCGGGCATAGCAACAAACCTTGAAAGGCAGCTCCTGTACCAGGGAACCGGGCATAGGGTGGCATAAATCTCTGGTTGCTCTGGCTAGTCTTAACTCTTATTAAGTACAGCTCGGGTTAGTCTCCAGAGAGAAAGAATATTTAAGGAAAGACTTCAAAGCAAAAGTTTGGTCCGATGCTCTGAACGTCTTCTAAAGGAGTCTCGCTTTCCCTTTCCCTCTCCATTCACTATACAGAGAGCCTACAGATGAAGACAACCTTCACAAATACCTGCGCTCTCCCCTGTTGCTATGCCTTTTCTGTTCCTCTTCGGGAAGGACCCCAGAGTGCTCTGCCTATTCAAAACACCTTCTCTGCCAGGGTTGCCTTTGACAGACAGCTTCATCTTTTGACTCAGGAGCACGAGGAACAGCTTTCCTGACACCTGCAGAGAAATCAGGCAGAAGAAGAGCACACATTTCACAGCTGGATGTTGGCCAAAGCACCAAGGTCCGTGCTACAGTGTGGTGGTAGTGGCTAAAATAGATCAAAAAAAATTGGGGGAGAAGCAGGGAAGGAAGCAAAACTTTGGACAAAGCAGAGCTAATTTTCTTCGTGGCATTGTGTCTCCTCAATATGTCTCTCACCTGAAAAATTTCAGGGGCCATGAAGAGCTACTGGCCGTGACAAAAGCAAAACAAAGAAGTGAAGCTTATGTGAGTATAAGAGAGATCTATTTTTTGAAGAGTTTAGATCTATAGAGCTTCACATAAAGGGCTTTTTGGGAACAAGAGCACCGGTTTTAGCTCTGTTACCTCTTCCGCCTGCTACTCGGTTGACTGGTCATGCAAGCAGCCATCACCTGAAAAGGTGGCGTGACTGGTGGCACAGCAGTCCTACTGTGCTCGGAGGGCTTCAGCCACCTGCTCGGATGTACAGGACCATGGCAAGCGAGGAAAACAGCTGGGACTGATTCGCAGCAAGCTTGGAAAGGCGAAGCAGCCCCAGGCCTGGAGTCTGTAGGTGGGCTGCCCCACCCTTTGGCAACACCAGCATCCTGCCCTTGGCTGCAGACCTCAGAGCAAAGGCACTCCCAGCCTCCATGGCTCAGCCAAGCTGCAGGAAACAAACGTGTTTCTCCCTTTTTGCCCACGTTATTGTATAGCAAGAGCCTGGTAATCTCCAGGTGGCTTTATTGGCCCCATTTCCCAGCTGGCAAAGCAGCCCTCTGAGAAGGTACCTGCCTGCTGCACTTACCCATCTGACTGGCATCTGAGCAAAGTGTCTCATTTGACTGAAAAGTGATGTATTATTTAATTTTTTTTTTTTAGCAAAATGTCTTGATGGGAATCATTTAACCTCTGTGTCACTCATCAATAATGACAATAAGTGAAATTCGATATTGCTATGTGAAATGCACAGAGGATTAAACATCACTCCAGGCACACTGAAAGTGGGCGGTGTTACCGTATCTGGGAGATCTTTAGGAGGGGAGAGAAAACTGGTTTTCTCTCTGCAGTCCAAGAGGCTGCACCCCTGTAACACCAGCGCCAACTGAGGAGGGTGCTCCGAATGGTGATTCTAATCGCTTCCTGCAGGCCAGTGAATTTCCCTGGTTAGCAGCCATCCAAGAACTGAACAGGTCTTGCCTTGCTTGAGGAGCTCTCAGGAAATGATCGCTTGTCTTAGCAATGTCAGGAGATTTGTCAGTGAGTATGAAAAGTGTTTTCAGGGAATAGAAACTGGGGCTGAGCCAGGTGAAACTTTCTACTTAATTGGAAAAAAAAAATAGACCAGCATTTCCATCACTAACTGGTAGCAAGTGGGAGCATTTTGAACAGATGAGCAGTTGTCTAAGGTGTTCAAAGTACCAATGACACCGAAGTAGTTGAGAAGGCTTTTCTTAGAGACGAGAGACAGCTTTGTGGCCATAGAATGCTTCCCAAAAATGGCTTGTAATTGCTCAAATTAGAAGGAAAATTTAAAATCTGATCCTATTCTAAAAGCCTTCCCAAAATTTAACACACGCTAATAATGCATCAACAAATTTAGCCTTAAAAGCCTTCTAAATCTAAACCTTGAATTTAGAATGGCGTGGGGCTGAGACGTGACTTCTCAAGTAGTCTTGTAAAAGTGATATCGAAAGGATTTTCAGCTAAAATATAATCAGTACGATCCTTCATTAATGTTTTAACTGTCATTTACATTTTATAAAAAAAATAATAATAATTTAGTATGCAGAGAGCTGAGTTGGCTTCATCATGGGTGAATCAGTACCAGAAAACATCAAGTCTCCAAGGTGCCCATGAGGAGCTGTTTTCCACCTCTGCTCTTCCTCCAAAGTTGTTCCACTTGTAAGACATTGGGATGGAGCAGATCTCACAAAAGATGAAGGTGCAAAATAAAGTTAGAGGCTGAGGGCCTTTTACATTAGCATCATCCCTCCTTATAACAGGAAAAACCACATTGTTAGTGGTGTTTAAAATTATTCCTGCTAACACACAAAGTATTGTACTGTGTTGCAATTAGATTAGCGAAGGTAAAACAT
>JAVJGJ010000061.1:29922633-29949055 GCA_035590215.1 Microhierax caerulescens
GGGGGGGATCAGGAAGGGCTGGTGGACTCAGCCCTCCCCCCCAGCGCTCCTCGCAGATTTTCCAGCCTGGCCACGGTCAGGGCAGCGGGGATGCGGGGTGGCTGGGGAGCCCAGTGCAGACGACAGCGCCTGTTTGGGGTGAGAAACATCCGGTTTAAATAACATACCGCGTGGGGGGAAGGCCCCAATGTCAAAAAAAAAAACCACCCTGGCTTTCACCGTGCATTGCTGCAGACAGCCCCTGGGAGCAGGGTCTCATTCAGCAGCAGTTTTTCTCCAGATCCCACTACAATTTTTCCCTTTCCTTTCAAGCTACGCCCTCACTCCTCTTCCCTCGCTGGAAAACATCTGCATGTAGCTGGCTGTGGAGGTGACCAGCCCTCCTCCCTGCCCCATCCAGCTGCGCTGGCGGGAGCAGTGGGAGCCACGCGACATCCCTGAGCAGCTCTTGGGCTGGGGAATATGACTTCAGCGAACGCCAGGGCCACCCAGCTGGTGTTTGAAGTCCCCATGCCATCCTCTCCATCACCCCGCCTGCTTTTTATAATGTGAAGCTTTCTTGGCTACAGCATAGTCATCTCTCCTCTCCAGATCGCACATGTCTTCTGCTTCACATCTCCCTCTCTTTAAGGGCCCTTTGGGCTTCTTTGAGGCTGTTTCTTCCTTTGCAGGTCACACACTTTTTCCCAGCTCACTTTCTGGGTCCGTCACCCTACAAGTCCCTCTAACACCCACATTTGCTCGCCCTCATGCCCACCTGGCCAGCCCACCAGGGCACGCTCACCCTTGCACACTCAGCCATCCACCGTGCCTCTTGGGGAGGAAGCGAGCTGTCCTTCATCAGCCTTAAACCAGCTTACAAAGTCCACCTCCCAGCTTTGACCACCCCTTTCCCCACTGACAAGACAGACTGATCTGGAACAGATGACCCCAGTTTTCCCCACTCCGCACCTTCTCCGTACTGGTGGTGCTTTAGCTAGGAGTCCCAGCCCAAGCTGCCTGCCACAGGCCCATTTTGCTCTTTTGACTATTTTGCCAGCAGAAAGGGAGCTGTTGCTGTTGTGCAATACGAGGGCTGGAGGTGAGAGCTGTGCAGGAGTCGTTGAGGGCAGGGATGCTGCTCTCCTTGCTGAGCAGCACCAAGGGCATCCAGCTGCAGGTCTGGCTGAGGTCAGCAGGGAAACACAAGGGTACTGGGAAGCAAAAGTGATTAGCTCAACATAAGCTCTCCTTGCATCTAAGGAGGGGAAAATGCATCCCCGTGCGTCTCTGGTGGAAAAGAGCGGTGACAGGAAAAATCCCATTCCTTGGTGAAGAAATACCAAATGCAACAGTGGATTATTCCAACTGGTTTCACTGGGACTGGCAACATTCAGGAGAGGAAAGGCCATGAATTGTATTTGCCTTATTTTTCATACAGTCTCCATATAAAATACTCTCTTTGTTCATTTATACATATACTGTTGTGTGTCCTCCTACAAAAGTAGCTGCTTCCCACCACCCAAAGCTGCTGGTATAGATTCATTGCAGGCACAGGGTTTGGGAGCATGACTCCCAGAACCTTGCAGAGAGATATTAGGGGAGGGTCACCCACTTCAGAGGAGGAGAGCCCACGTTTCCCAGGCAGACAAAGGGGATCCACCAAGAGTACAGCATAGAAAGTACCTGGGTGAAAGCTGCCACCAAATGTGTGCTCATCTTAGGATTTACCTGTCCTCTTCACTTTATCAGTGTAAATTCTTCACACACATTTCCCATCTGCATCTCCTCTGAGGCAAAGCAACAATGAGTGTTCAGTGCTGGGAGCAAAAATTTTGTTTCTCCAATTAAAAGATCCAATTAAGGTATCCCTCACCGCAATGGCTAAAAGATACTAACACTCAGACTCATCCTCCCCAACAGTCACTACCCACACGCTGCAAACCCTCCCCACCACTGCCTCTGCACCTGATGAGAAACAGACACATCCCCATACGGGCCCATCCAGCCCAGCTGCGACACAGGGATTTTTCCAGGGCTCCTGCAAACTTTTATATCCATTTTTACAGGGGAGAGCTGTCAGGCGGAGGTGAATCACAGGTGCAGTGCAAGTGGCCTTCCTCTACCAGGGACAGCAGGGTGAGGAGTAACCTCTTCTTTTCCCAGTGTCTGCTGTGATCCGCGATTCCCGTCATGCACAGTGTGTCATTTCCCATGAGTACCTGCCTGTTTCTGCCATCTGCCATGATTTATAGAAAATGGGCAGTGATTAATAGCCCAGTCAATGCCGAGTGAAGCCATTTTCTTTCATTTACCTGCTCCCTGACCTCCCCACACAGTCCCAGACAGGGGCTGGGAAAGTGTATTAATCATGCACTTAAAATATATTTAAAAGGGGAGATTGGCCGGAAGCTCGGTGGTATTTATGAAGTCATTTTCTACAAAGGGTGCAAGCTAATTGCCAGATAAAACAAAAGGGCTCTTTGAAATGGAAATGATTCACTTGGAGGTACTCAGTGTTTGGTCTTTGAGTGATGCACCAAAACCATGCTCCTCCTGGGGCTCTCTGTCACCTACCTGGGACCAAGCCTGGTGGCAGCTGCAGCTCTCACACACAAAGGATGGGGTACAGCGCACCAGTCCAAAAGGCAGTCACGGTACCAAGAAGTCTCTGTCGCCAGAGAGGTCACTGCTCCCACCGAATCATGGTGGTGGCACCGGGGGAGGGTGCTGCAGGGGTACAGGGGGCTCATGCCAGGCTAAAGTTCACCTGAAGAGATCCCTCAACCGGGGAAGAATGTTTGGGGAAAAGACCTTGATTTCCTATGGCATTGAGCTGTATTCCCAAAGCATATGAAAGCATTTGGTCCCACAAAATGAACAGTCAGTAGAAGTGTTCCAGCCCACCTGCCCATACACAAGGTGGGCTCTCCACACTACTTTTTACCAGCTCCAAGTGTCATGACCAGCCCTGAGGCTCCTCATCCCCCAGGAAGACCAGACAAGGAGTTCCTCAATCCCTCAGGAGGGCCAGATAAGGGGCTCCTCATCCCCCAGAGGACCAGACAACTCTATGGGGATAAACATTGGTATCTTTTGCTTCCCCAGTCCCAGCATGGGTGCCCCGACTTCACCTCTCCTCTGTGGCACAGAGCCGTGATGCCCCTGGAGTGGCACCCTGCTCTGCTGCAGCTCAGATGTGACGTTTCCTTCCGTTATGCTGCAGCCCCAGGGTGGCACCACATGCACCGTGTCCCGTACGGCTCTGCGTGGCCTCCTGGAAAATGCCGCTCTGCCACAGGCCTCTAAGGACAGCTGAGGTTGATAGCGATAAAATGAAAATCCCCTGTCAAGCCAAACAAAATTATTGAGTTATTCTCACCCGCTGGAGACCAAAGCTTTGTTGACAACTTAATTAACTGTGTTTGTAATGAATTTTTGGCCACATACAACAGACTAATTATCAAAGCAAACCTTAATCTCTTTCTAGGCACATCAAAGTATTGAGAACACAAAATATTTACATGAGTTTCAGATAAAATTCTTTGCACTAATTCTAACATAATTAAAATTATGTTGGGGCTAAGGCAATTATGCAAGGTGCTTATATGGCATAACAATCTAATACAAGCCTGTGCTTTTTTTTTTCCCACCTGTAGTCAATCAGAAAAGTCCTCAAATGTGTGTAATTTCTATTAAAGTGCATTTTCAAATGAGAGAAAGCAGCACCGCTTTTAAGCTCCATTAAGGCACTTAAAATTGCCTACTAAGGCCAGATTTGGGATAAGTCCTTTTATTCTTCACATTAGCTGAGCTTTTCCAAGCAATAATTAGACATGAGTAAAACTGGTGAGTTTTAAATGGCCATTGCAGCATTTCCAGCTGCGTATGTGCAGCCAGCAATGGTTTTCTTTTTCTTTCCTTCAAAGTGCTGATGTGAATTTGATGTCCAGGAGGTAGAGAGTCAACCCACCCTTCCATCCTTCCAACCCATCCTTCCAACCATCCCTTCCTAAGGGATGTCCCTCCCAAGAACAGGATGCATGACAGGGAGAGAGAGAAGAGCAGAAGAGGAGAAAGGGATTTGCTTTCTTCCTGGAGTGAGGACAGGATAGCTCTTCGCTCTGGAGGAGCGGGACACTGGGAGGTGGCAATGCCTGAACACATCCCAAAAGCCCCAGAGAGTAAATGGGGCTCACAGACCATGCCTGTCAGTTCCATCTCCTCTGCCTGGCCTTGCATGAGTGGTTGTCCCAGCCATCTTCATGGCCGTAGGACCGCCTGGCCACAGTGAGCTCAGCCCTGGCTGCACATGCCTGTGGTGCAGTGCACCAGCTAAGCCTGGACATGAGAAAATGACCAAAAGGCAAGGTTATTCCCAGGTCCCACCTGCCATCTGTGCTGGGAGTCACTTCTGCTGTCACAGGAGGTGACCTAGTTTCAGAGAGCAGGTCCCGGAGATGTCACGCTGAATCCCCCACTAATTCCTCCTGTCCCTTGGACCAGCGCACCTGCACTGATGTGACCCAGGGCCTCGTGGTGTGGGCCATGCAGAGAGTCCGTGATGACCCAGAAAATCCTTCAGCTGATGAGCTGAGAAGGCAAGTTGTCTGGCTGCAAAAAAATATAAATAAAATAAAATGCTGTTTTACATCTGCATCACCAAACTGCAGAGACATGGCCTCAGAGGTCCCTGGCTTGCGCCATCCCTAACGTAGGACAAAATGTATTTGCGCGTGTCTGCCTGATGGTCTGACACATCATGATGAGCTTCCAGCACTGGAGATGGACACCTTGTCCACGCTGCCACTCTCATTAGAAAGTTTTTAACTCTTCCTTGCTGGTGTTTGAGATTTGTGTCCTGCCCACCAGTGATGCACAGAGCTAGAAACCTCCATGGGTGCAGAAGCCTCATTTTTCCCGGGATGCCCATCCAGTGCCTGACCCCCACATCCCGATCCACAGCAACAAGGGTCCCCTCCATGTGGGTTGTATAGGCTGAAGCCTTCAGCAGCTGTTAAAACTGCCCCTTCTTGCCAAAACTTATCTCCCTCCTTACCCACCACATCAGGTAAATCATCGGCAAGGCCACAGAGGCTCGTGGTACATGACCGTAGGGTGGCTGTGGCTGTGAGGAGCACCCAGTCCCAACACCATCCCTGCCGCAGACATCAGAGCACAAGTTCCTGTTTTCCGAAATACTAAAACCAACTCCTTTCCGTGGCCTTTGCAAACATTTGCCAGTGGAAAGTCTGCCTTCAAAAAGATTTCTGCCCAGGTTTGGCTTCATTAAATCATTTCTTGACACAAAACAGCAAGGACTTGCTGAAGGTGTGAGGCCGGAGAGCAGGGCCATGCCGAGTGGCTCTGAGAGGCTGCCCAGAGGCATTCCCACAGACACGCAGCTTCAAGGAAACTGCTGACCTTTCATCTTGATCTGCAGAGCTTAAAAAAAATTAATGGGTAACTTCAGAGCAACAACCCTTCCCAGCCCTGTTTTCCCACTATTGCTGTTGTGGCAGTGGGGCTGCAGTGATGAACCCAGCCCTGACTGGTGGGTTTGCCCCATCTTTGCAGACAGGGCCACCCCAGAAAAGCACAGGTCTTGGGCAGGACCCGGTAGAAACCCAGGCAAGTGCCAACACACCCACCCCAGGCACCCACAGCTCCTCCTACCTGGATGGAAACCACCTAAATCCACCCAAATTACTCGCTCCCTGTGGCTCACAAAGGTTGAGGCAGAACCAGGAGGTCTCTTACATTTCAGGCTTTTGCATCAAACAGAATCTGTACAGGAGCCAGACCACAGTTTCTTTTTCTGACTGGACAGACCTCTGATTTCATATTTTCCAGCTTTCCTGCCTCCACAAAATACAGAACATCAGACTGAACGGAGACACAGAGTAAGAGGCAGGTGAATGGGCAGAGAAGAGACTTTCAGGGGCTGAGAACTTTGCTGCTCCTCAGTCTTAGCAGGTGTGTTGTTGAGAGGACTTTGTGCTCAGTTTGCCATCAAGAGAGATGATAAGGAACTTCTCATGGTTAGAAAGAGCACAAGGAACAGAGCTCTCTTACTGGGACCACTATCAGCTGCTATTACTATCCACAAGACAACTAACTTTGCACCATGAAAAAAAAAAAAAAAGAGAGATCACCTCTCAAGGTCCTCAAAAGGTAAATGTGCTGTAGAGAGAGACCATATGGATTTATTCCATGGCAGTGGAACCTAGCTTGGAGTGGCTCAAGAGACAAGCCCTACATGAGTAACAAACCAGCTAATTGCCCCAGTCATTACATCTGTGTGCAGGGATGAGCTGTAAAAGCCTTTCCTTCCCCTGCCTCTCTGGCCAGTGTTGGCATTTGTTCAGCATTTGAGTAGATGAAGTCCAGTTCGAACACTTGGCAGGCTTCTGTGCAGTGCTGATGCTTGGTTGCCTGAAAGACAACTCCCATGTTGCTCAAGGTTCTGAGCAGCTTGATTATTTTTTTTTTAATCTTCAAAGCTCCTGCAGAATTAGGGCTTGGTTTAACCTCTGGCAAAACTGACAGGTGCTTCAGGAACTGGAAAGATATTAGGGCTCTTTGTCCTTGGCCTCTCAGCAGAGGCCAGGACCTTTATCTTTCTGCCACCTTCCTGCCAGAGGAGAGTGCTGGGCATGCTCTCTAGTGGCAGCCTGCAGGGAAAGGAGAGGAGCAGTGTGCAGATGTTACCCACATCTGGAGCAGCTGAGATAAAACACAGCGAGGGAGGCAGGGAAACTTTTGAGGTGCAGGGCAAAACAGCAAACATCAGCTAGGGGAGTGGCAGGCTACAAACTGGCATGAATATCCTCTGTCCAGGTTGCTCTCCACTGAAAGGCATAGTATTTTCCACTAGTTACCCAAAGGAATTTGTTATATCTGCTCAAGGCACCGGCTTTTTAGCTGCCTGCAAAGGGAATGCTCTGGGTACCCTTCCCGTGGTACCTAAGCAGATCCACTTATTTTTCTTTCTTTTTTCTTTTCTTTTTTTTTTTTTTTTTTGGTTGGTTGGTTGCTGTTCTGACAAAAGTCTTTTGAGATTAGGGGGTATTAACCCCATTTTACTGTTAGGAAGCAGAGACCGAGAGAGTTAGCTTTAAAGTTTTTTTTAGCTCTGACATAGAGGAAGTTGTTCAGCATCAGTGGGAAAGGTGCATGGAGCACACCTCTGCATTTTAATAAAATAAGTTAAAGTAACACCAAAAACTGGATCAGAGCACAGGGAGGGTTAATTCTAAAAGGTGCATTTCTAAACTTTTCATCATTCCTTTTTCAAGCTCTGAATAATAAAGAATAAAGATTGGGAATTAAATGTACTATTGACATTGTCCCACTATCTAGCAGGGAAGCAATCTAAACCTGGGGGGAGAAGGGCTTTTGGGGAAAAAAAAACCCAAAACACTAAACTGAAAAAACGTTACTATTTCCCGCTTCATAGCTAGAAGTACTTTTGTCCTTTTCTCAAAGGAAAATAATAATCCCATATAGTTATCACCCCCATCACCCTGAAAATTATGGGATTTTTTTATTTGATTAAAAACTACAAGGTTGCACTTTGAAGGAGAAGGAGGTCTGATTCCAGCAGCTGCCCCCCTTGGAGACCACGCATGGAGAAAAGGGCCAAGGGTGGGCTTCACTCCCAGGATGAACCCACCACTGCATCCCTGGGTCCCAGGCAAATTCCCAGGGCAGATCCGGCCATTTGAGCGCCCTGAGGGTGCCCTCGACCTCCTTACCTCCAGCCTTCCCCAGAACCACCAAACTGCTGCCGGCATCAAAACCCCCGCGGGGCTGCGGGGGACCTTGGTCGGGTGGCAGCAAGAGTGGGGCTTTTTCTTCCAGCTGAATCGGAGCTGAAACATTATTTTTTTCCTGGTGCAGAACAGAAATGTGAACAAAATTAACTTTTATACTCAATTCCTTTCAGACCCTTGTGATGACCGAGCAAACCCAGGCGCGGTCCTTGCTGCAGGGATGCGGCGGCGGCGCAGCGGCGGGGATGCGGGCAGCGACGGCAGATGGAGCTGTGCGACCGGCAGTGAGGCGGGCGGGAGGGACCCCCGGCTCGGGAGGGACCCCCGGCTCGGGAGGGCTGCTGGGAAGTCTCAGCTCAGCGTGGTCTTTTGAAGCTCTCCCCCCCTCCCCCAGCCACAAATTAAGGAAAGGAACTGTTTGTTTCAAATCCAGGCGGAAAGGCTGGGAGGGGGCTGAACCTGCTGGTTTTCGCGGAGAAGAAGGATGCTCTGGGGTGGGGATGGGGTGTGCAGCCTTGCCCACCCAGAGAGGCACCTGGAATGGCCTTTCGCCATTTCTCAGGGAATTTCAGCAACTGCTAATCAAATGGACTCCGGAGCATCCCTCAGTCCCTGCCTCCCCCCCAAGATACCCTCTGTTCTAACACCTCCTGCAAAAGCTTTCAGAGGTAGCCAACATTGTCCCTCTGCTCATAACCAAAAGGTAGAGCCACAGCTTATGTAGGGGATTTCAAGATTCCTGGGGCTGCCCCCCAGGGCAAAGCTGGGGTTAGCTACCTGTGAGCCCCCTGAGCTGTGGTGCTGGCCCCAGCGGGTGCTCCAGCCTGCCCCAGATGCGATTCCTTACACATATTGCTTTGGTAGGTTATAAAACTCCCTTATGAAGTAAGCGATTACAATTAACTTATGTTTTATGGATGTGTAGTGCTCTTTGATGATGCTTGGGTAGCAGGAGGGAGTGGTGA
Source organism: Microhierax caerulescens (assembly GCA_035590215.1). Lineage (NCBI taxonomy): Eukaryota > Metazoa > Chordata > Aves > Falconiformes > Falconidae > Microhierax > Microhierax caerulescens. Next base: position 29,931,353 of record JAVJGJ010000061.1, read on the forward strand.
AGGAGGCTGATGCACATGTACCCAGGCCAGCGATGCCAGGCTGACCTTGCAAAAGATGTGGGGATCACCCATCCTCCCACCACATGCTCATACACCAGTGCCCCAGGTTGTGAGAGATTTTATAGAAGAAATAAAGCAATAACTTCAGTGTAATAAGCTGTCACACAGCCCTCCTTAGCTTAATTTTTAACCGTGAGGGTGACAATCAACCAGCAGAACAACTTCCATGGGGAGCCAGTGAATTTGTCATCCTCAACTGATCCGATCTGTGTCCTCCTGTGGGGGTTTTCAGGGGTGGCAAACTCACTTTCTGGGGCAGGCCTGGCTGACATGCCAGCATCTAACACGGGCATACTCAGAAGAGTTTTAAAAGAAACACATTTAAAGATAAGCTTTATGCATGCCATTAGATTTAGCTTATAGATTCTGCAATAACTGCAATGCAGTTACATGTACACTATGCTGAGCTATTATACCATCCTAACAGTCTGCACCAGTGCTCAGCACAGAGCTGGATCCCACCCTGAACTATCATCAGCCCTACAGACCCTGAGAAGTTTGGATGAAACTGTTCTGCGGGCCATGTCCAGGCTATCCCAATTACCATGTCATTTGTGGGCTCAGGGCAGCTGAAACAGGAGGGGGGGTTGCCTGAGGGTACGTGGCAGCCAACATATGACTGCAATGGCTCCTCCTCACTTTGACATCTCTGGAGTGCTTCTGCACATACTAACAGTAGGGAACGAGCTATTTGCTCCACAAGCATTACCACAGCGTAACATTGCACGAAACACGTAGGAACAAAAATAAAAGCATGTTCTAACCATGTTGCAGCTATTGTTCTTCAGCAGGATTTTCATCTCACGGCAATTTCTGAGGGAGTTGAAGTCTTTGTGGTTTCTTGCATTTGGGGGGAAGAAAAGATCAAAGCACAACACCCTCTGAGATCTGGCCTGGGCAACACTGTCCCCAGATGACTTGGTGGCATGTGAGATTGTAGCCTGCAAAGCAGGCTTTAAGGAGGCAAGATGCATAAGCAGCTCAGAGCTGGCTGCCCCGCCATGGGGCTGAGCAGCAGGATAAGGTGGGTAGTGGCACCTGAGCCCCCCATGTGGCAGGGTGGATGAGATGGCTACATTCTGGGTAAGGCCAGCACAATGTCCTAGAAAGAAAGCCCATCCTTTTAGACTTCTCCCCTGTTGCATGCCAGTACCGTCAGCCCTGGGACATGCAGTCCCTTCACACGCCAGATCAGCTCCTGCTTGCCAAGAAAGAGGGGTTAAAAAATTTCCTTGAAGGAAAACAACCTAGAAGCTTGTGGTCTGGGAGAGTGGATGTCCTGCAGTGCCCTGCCTGCCTGCACAAGTTGTAGGCACCCAGCACCCACACTTCCAGCACAGCAGTGCACAGGAACCAAGGAGCTTCCCAGCCTTGCAAACAGGGAGCATGTTGCATGGGGTCAGCAGAGGAGCTACATGCCTCGAGCTACCCCTAGCAAACCCACCTGCCCACTCAGCAACTCTGTACCCACCTACAAGCTTTACAAGCACTACAAGGCCCCAAGCAACCTGACCTAAGAACAAAGTGAGACATGATTAGAGCAGAGAGTTGGACCAGAGACTTCCTGAGATCCTTCCAGTCTGATTTATTCCATGGTGCTACCTTTGTGCACCATGGAAGGTCATCCTGAGCCACCACCATCTCTTCTTATACAGCTCCCATAGAGGCTAAACCACCCCACATCCCAAGCCCTGACACAGAACTCCACAGCCACACTTCCCCTGATATTTAGCTTCTTTCTGCCAACTCAGCTGGTACAGATCATTGCCTGAGCTGGCACAGGACCTAAAAGAGCCCATGCATCACAGCTGACTCAAGCCCAGCCTTCCCAGGATTTCTTCTCCCCAGTTTGTGCCCCACCAGCAGAAGAAATCCACATCTCCCACCAATAATTTGCTACAATTGACCAAGCTGATATAGAAAAGCTAGGGCTTAACTCCTGAAACCTTGTTAAGTTTGCAAGGCTGGAACCTGAGGGAATAGACATCAAAATCCTTCAACGGCAGCCTCAAGAGGCAAAGCAGAACTTTGAGCCTGGGAACTTTGATCACTTTGGTAAATAACCAGGCAGGGATTGGGAAGACTGGAGAAAGACTCCTCTGACACCCTGGTCTGCCCATAAAATGAAAGAATAGGCTGTACGTTTAATAACTTTTCATGTTTTATAACATTATTGTCTGTAAACCTTCTGAGCTTCCTCAATAATCAGAAAACCAGCTCCTTTAACAGAAAACACGGTGTACTTGCCACAAGAGCAGAGAATGACAATTGGTTAGTTCAATTATAACCAAACACAAACACTGAAAAAGGTCAGGTTCCCAAAAGGATGTATGTTTACATTATAAATAAGGAACTGGGAAATGGGAAACAGGAACAATATGACAGTTTTACTACTTGGGAGCCATGGCTTGCTCAGGTAAACAGCAGTTTCATGAGGGGGCTTGAAGCATGACAAACTCTCCATGGTGGTACTATACTACTTTAAAAAAAACAAAACAAAACAAAAAAACAAACAAAACAAAAAAACTGTAAAAAGGCTTATTCTTCTTCACAAAACCATGAAGCTAACCCCCAGATAAGTCAGCAGGGTTTCCTTCGGTGTTTGGCCTGGGTCTTTGCTTAGTTAACCTGAAATCAGCACACACAACTCTGAAGAAAGCAGAACTTGTCACTTAAGCTCTTCACTGAAGATAAAATAGTACCGAAGATGGGTCCAAATCCTCAGGGGTGAGGAGAAATCAGTTCCTTGCAATTATTTTTTAACTCCTTTTGGTTCCCAGTCATGGATTGTTAGTACCATCTGGCTTTAAGGCATTGGAACTTTTTTGGAGTAACAAAATCAAAACCACTCAATATTTTACTATTTATAAGTAATCTGTTACAGGCAAGTAATGGAGTCCTACTATAGTGTTGAATTAATGTATAACTTAAATAATGGCTAGCCTAGTCCTGTTGTGTTGGTTTACATCCGGGAAGGCTTTAGGCAAAAGCAGGGCCTTATGTGGATGGTTGAATAATAAAATATAAAGAAAGAGAGCCTAACACAAGAAGGAAAGCGAGCCCAGTACAGGGATTATAAATATAAGACAGGAAATATATAAGGAAATATTATATATAAGGAAATGTAAGAGAGTTTGCTATAACCAAAGACAGAAATTTCCCTCTGTCACCTCCCGGGAGGTGCCTGAAGTTTTCAGGGGTGCAGGCTGAGCCCACAGCGCACCTCCTGACTCCCACCTGCAGAAATAGGTCAAGGCTGGAGGTGATCTGCCACAAATACCATCTAGGTGTAAAACATTCAGCTCAAGGAACATTAAAACGAGACCCAGAGTGCCCAGCAATGAGCCATGACTACCACACCACTCAACGAGAGAAAGGCATTCTCCGGTAGCCATCCGTGTCTACTCTAACACACCAACTTGGAGAAGATGCTCCCAGACAGAAAGCAGTACCCGTATTCCCCCAACCCATCAGCCATACAAAGCTCCTCAAAAAATACTGCTGGAGAGATCTTTCAGGAATGTCTTGCCTTCTCCATTTCAAGCTAGAAAACTGGAAGCTCAAAACCTGAGCAGCTAGCTCTTTCTCAACCCCTGTATCATCATACCTTGAGACTTGCAATCAACAATCTCCAACAAAAAGGCATTCAGCAATGCATTCCACAGGGGAAAAAGTCACATCCATACTACATTTGTGCTAGAGTTCATTTTGGGATTGGACATATACCTACATTCTGGTTGTATATGGAATGCTGAAGGCCAGGTAGCAATTCCCCTTCATTTCCAGAGGTGCAGAACAGTTTCAGCTCCCACTGAGGTGCCAAGGATACCTGGGAAAAAAAAAAAAAAGCTACATTTACAAGCCAAACCCAAAGACAGCAAACCAGATCCCCCAAATCTCTGTTGTTTGAGAGCTCCCAACTCCCCCCTTGGAGCCAGACTGAGCTCCAATAGAGTTTAGATTGGGTTTTCTCTACTTATAAAATAAAACTTTGTATTGTTGCAAAAATAGGTATTTTTTTCTATGAGAAGATAGCTAAAGCTATTAAATGTAGGATTTCACTACTTTATTTTACTTTCTACATCAGCCAAAATTTGGACCACTTGTGTCTGTAGCTAAGGACCTCAGCTACTTCCCTAGCAAAGAACTGTAAAACCCAAATAAATAAATTGTTGGACTTGTCAAAATCAATGAATGTCATTGAAAAGTAAGGCAAAAACCTTGAATATTGTTACCCAAACCCACTCTTGATCATTAGTGACCATTTCCACAGAAAGGGCGTCATGCAAGCAAAACCAGAAGAAAGAGGAGCCGTACCTTTGCTTTTTCAGAGATGTTAACAAGAGTTCATCACACACAAGTCAAGAAACTAGCGCTTTGATCTGAAAAGGACCTTCAACAAGCAAAGGTGGAATCAAGTCTGGTGGCAAATTCTAACAGAATAATGCCAACCATTTCTCGGGCAGGGAGGGGGCAGAGATTGTTCTGCAAATCACTACAAAACTCCAAAAGGGATCTAGAAGTCTCTGAGCTTTACAGTGCTAGAATAGAATTGACCAACACTACCAGAGAGAAGTTGTACCTGTGATGCCTTGTCCTGAGGAAGGCAAAGGGAGCTGCTGCTGCTGCTGCCCTTCTGCCTACCCCCACCACCACGGACACCAGGAACTGTGCAGCAAACCACCTCCCAGGGGACACTGAGATGACCTACCCAGCCTGTCCCCGTCCACCAGCTGGTAAGCTGACAGCTCTTTATGGATCAATATGCATTGCAAAGCATAATATGTAGACATTACACATGATTTATTTTATCAGTGTAATTTCAAAGTATATTACCAAAGTGTTTTCCAAGCAGCTTTGCAACCATTTTACAGGTGGAAAAAAGGAGAGACAAAGAAACTAAGAACTTCCACTTCACTTCCGATATACCAAGTCAGATATAGTCGTTGATTTCAGTGTTTCTCTGGGGAAAAAAAGAAGTGAGAAAAAGCTGTCATATGAATACATATAACAGAAGGAGCCCAACAGGAGTCAGTTCCTCTAAGTCCTGATTCAGCTCTCCTACCCCCAATTAATCAGGATAATCAGCAGATTTCCAGTTCACTACAATCACATTAACCACTGCAAACGTTCCTGGGCACTCCCAAAGCTGAACAAAACTTCCACTTCCAAGCAAGTACATCAAGGCACACCGTGCCTCCTGCCCAGACCAAGCTACCGATCGTGGCGTCCCTTTACCTGCCCTAAACAGTCAGGACATTTTGGGCTGGAAGAGAAGTTTGGCCCATGTCTGTCACTGCTCCCAGGTGAGTGTTCAGCTTGTGGCTCAGACTGCAAAGGTGAAAGGACATGGAACACCACACGCCAGCGAGGCTCTGCGCCTGCCCCCCTCCCCGCTATCACACGTGTCGCTGAGATTTCATCCCTCCCACCAGCTGCATCTGGCGCATGGGATCAAACTGATCGTGTGCCCAGATGCAAATGTCAGGAAGGGAGGGAGCGCACACAGGCCAGAACTGATCTATTGGAAATGTGGAGTGGTGGGAAGGACCCGTGGGCGCAGGAAAACCCAAGCCCTGAAAACACACCGAGGAAGTAAAGGGATGGCCCGAGGGGTTGAGCAATAAAGTGCCTTTCTCCTAAGAATCTAAAGAACAGTCAAACAACCCTGCTCCAGCTGAAAGAGGGATTAGGGACAACTTCCAAGAGGAAGGACCCACCAATACATTCAAAGGGAAATGCAGCAAGAATCGCAGAGCAGGATCTAGGTGACAGCAGTTATTTACTATGTGCTCAGACAGACTTCAGCAGGACTGTTTACTTCTCCTCTTCTACGTGTTACCTAACATTGCTGTGGAGCATTTGACAGCTGCAATCCCTGGATCCCTAGAGGTGACTGCACACCAGCAGTGTGCATGCCTGCGTACAGCACATTAAATACATACGTCGCCCAAAACAGTCTCTGTCTATACATTAACCACTGATCCAGGCTGGCTGCAGAACGGCATCTTTGTAGCACTCAGTACCAGGGCTGCACAACCATTTTAGGAGCTTGAGTGAAGGAAAAGCACAGATGTTTTCCAAAATTCTGCAGGACATTTTCACTGTTACCGACAGCTGGGCAGGCTTTTGCATGGTAACATCACAGCAGACAGTAACGCAGAAGAAAAAGAAGAGCTGGGACCTGAGCCAAGCTGCCAGCATTCCAGCAAGAAATGTCATTGCAATGAGGAGCACAAATGCAGATGTTATTTCTGAGCAAGGCAGAATCCCCCCCCCTACCAATACTTCATAGGCTGCTTGAATTTTCTGCTGTCTCCCCCATATTAAATGAAGTTATTCATCCATGTGATTTCTGCTACTGTCGCACTATTCTCAGACTTGAGATTTCAGAAAACAAAAGGAATCGCAGGTTTCTGTGCCTCTCACACCCAGGCCTCCCTGTCTGAGTGCAGCCGCTTGGTCTCCATGCGTAGTGGGAGATCTGTAGCCCACGGTGGGCCCTCTGCCACCCAGAGCAGTGGAGGTGCTGGAGTCAGGAGCCATCTGGCAAGCCCAGGAAGGGGAACCTGCTGCACGTGCATTATAGTCACAGGTCCTTACCAGCAGCAAAGCTATTCTGCAAATGCTCATGTTTTCTCACACTCTGCCTCTCTCCATCACAAAGATGAAGTCTTGCCAAGATCAACGTCTTTGCTGAAATAACCAAGACCTGAAAAAACTTCCCTCCAGCCACGCAATATGAGCAGAACCAAAGTGAGCCCTCTCAACCAGGTCTTCAGCATTCAGAGGAACGTGCAATGTTTTGTCACATCATTTGAACAAGTTTGTTTCAAGAGGTGTGCAGAGGAGAGAGGGGCAGTTACTAATGGGCTTAGCTCATTCCATGAAGAGATGTGATTAAGAATGAAACCCAAAGTATACCTCTCAGTGCTACATGTTAATGCAGTATTTTTGAAAGCTCTATGGTTGTACTCATGGAGAAAGCATTACAAAAGGAAGAAATAGCCCTTGAATGGTGTACATCTATATCGTAACATTACCACAACTTCTTTCCACTTAGCAAAAAAGCATCACAGCAAGTCAGTGTGGGAGAAAGCCAGTTGTTTGTTTCTTTTTTGTAATTGAGTCTGTCTTGCAAACAGATGACAAAAACTGAAGGTCAGTCAGATTCGTGGAAGGGTAACATAGGGAACATGAAGCTACACAGTGCACCTGGAAGTCACTTCCACTCTGTCTGTGCTTTTCTTTCCTCCTCTTTCTCAACTGTTCTGTCAGGCCCTATACACAGCATCTTAATGCAAACATTCCTGGGTTTATTCTTTATATTGTGCTGGAACCTAGGAGTCTTCCACTGCAGGCAGTGTCCTCACTGGGGTCAGTGCTGTGGAAATGTGGAAGCACAAACTAGTTGGTGACCATTTTTGAGGTAAAAGCTATCCAACGTGAAACGTTCTGGATGGCCACCCCATTTCCTACAGAGCACAGTCAGACATAACCTGTATTCCTTATCTCTAATCCGTAAGATTCATAGCCAGAGGATATAGGTCCAGCCAGTAGAGCTGCTTTTCTGGCCATGCCACGTCTCTCTGAGATTTGGTCCACCGTCCAAAGTGCTTCTACTCTCTGTTTTAGTTGAGGAAAATACAGAGAGCGCCTCAGGCTCTGTTTGTACCAATTTGCAAAGCAATTTAGTTACAGTTTAACTCCTGCTTGAAAACGAGGTCAAGAGGTGAAGCCTACAAGCCAAGGAGAAGTCCTCCAGCAGGCATGTGGTTATTGGGTGCACCACATAAAATCAGCTACGCCATCTCTAAGCATAACCTTATGATTCATCACGTGCAGAAGCCTTTGGAAACTGTTGAGGACAACTATTGTCCCTAGAAATACCAGCTAGATTGGGTAAGAATGTGAAGACTTTTGTTATACCCATTAGGTGCTTTCTCCCGCCAGATGTAGTATTGGGCAGCCCGTTTTTTTTGCCCCAAAAGAACTGGCAAGTCAAAGCTTCCAAGAATCTGTATGCCCTCAGCATAAAGACGCTGCATGTTTTCACTCTGCCAGGGCTTCTGGGACTTTAAAAAGCTTCCCAGGCATCCAAGATATGTTACAGACTGTGACATCCTTCTCCCTGTTTTCTACGAGCAGGAGAAGCCCTATTGCTTCACACAGGTCCCAGAATGGGTTCACCCTGAAATGCACAGAAGACATCAGACAAGCGAGAGTTTAAAAAGTGAAGCATCTGTTGTTGCAAAACTTACTAAAGGGGCAAGGCACCACAAGTGACATTTCCTAAAGGAGGGGACTGTGCAGAGAAAAGCACGCTACCCACTACAATGAAAGTGACCTGGGTAAAAGTGGGGCAAGTAGATGTGCTGGTACTTCTACAGGACACCTTCCAGCAAGGGGCATGTGCTGTCCCCATTCAGCTAAACTAATAATGGGACACGGAAATTTCTGGAGTTGTAAGGGTCGAGGCTTCACCTTTTATCTGATCTCACACTCCTTCACCTTAGTATCTGAGCACAATCTCAAGCTTTTCTAAGTAAACATTTCCACAGAGCAGCAATGGTATGTGCTAACTCCATTTGCTCTTTGTATTTCCCAGGGTTGCAGACAATTTCCCATTCAGCAAGGCTGAGGAGGCTTTGCTGCGGAGCCGAGGGGAGGCTCCTCAGAGGATATGACCACGCATAGCATGTTTTTCTCTCTCCTTTTCTCTCTGGTGATGGTTCTGCTCTGCCCTTCCCTTCCCTCAGCCCAGTTAGACAAGTCAGACAGTATCCAGTCTGACCTTGCTCTGCCCACCTTCTCCCCTGCATATTACCCTCCCCAACACTTAACATGGCACAACAAAAATGCATGTCTCCAGAAAAACTCTGCGCCTGACCCATACCTGCCCAGGGATCCTTGTTTTCAGAGTTGGATGTAGGTATTTCTGTAGGCTTACAGCATTCATGTGGCCTTCACCCGCATTATCATGGAATGAGTGTACAATCCCTTCTACTTCCTGGGATGCATGGAAAATAATGGGGATTTGACATTTATGTCTGGATGCCTTACAAGATACTTCTGTGTCTCTGAAGAACTATTGAGTTCTTCAATCTAAATTATATGTAACTGGAAGATTTCTCCATCCACCCTTCTCTGAACATCTGGGAAGATCTTCATCTGGTGTAAATCAGTGTGGCTGTGCTCAGTTACTCCAGCTGAGAATCTGGCACATATGTCTTAGAGCTCTTCCAATATTAAAAACACACATTCTCTTTTTATGTGAGCTCAATCATTTGTATGAAGTTCTTTCGGCAATTTTACTTTTTTTGATCCAGATTAGTCTCCCTCAAAGAGAAGGGTGTAAGTAAAATGGTTGCAACGTTTAGGCTTTACTCAGTCCCTGCTTTCTATGTTTCTTCTGGCTGTTGTTTGCATCATTTTAATGATGTGAAGTACACATGAAAAAAAGCCATGTATAGAAAAGGAACTGATGGAGGACCAAAAGCTGTTTACAGATGAAATGCACAGTACTTAATGGGGTTAATGCCAGCAGCACTACATAAGGCCAGTTGAGTTATATGGATGCTATTCTAGAGTTGAAAAGCAGACTGTGTATATTTCTAAATCTTACATGCCAGGTCGCTGCATTGGAATATATCAATTACCATCAAGATAAAGGATCTAAGCTCATTTACATCAGAAAGCAAACTGACCACTTATCCATATATGGAAATATATTAATCCCCCTGAGATTACCCCACAAATTTATCTTTAGTTTTAGGCCACATGAAATTGGATTTAAAAGCTCTGTGTCAGTTTAATACCCCAGTTCTCTAAGATCCAAGCTCCAATGGCCTTTTGCAACATCCCTGTCCCCACCAGCCTTCCAGGAGTCTGGGAAATCTTTTTTCCTCAGCTGTGAACTCCTGCATCAGAAGACTTTTCTCCTGACTTTCACTGCTTTTTACATTATCTGATGGCTATCCCTTGAGTACTAGAGCAAACTTGCTTGATGGCTTCTGAATCTTGACTGCAGTTCATCACTGTTTTTCACAATGGCTGCTGAAACAGCTCCATGCTAACTACTACATAAATCTCCCATTTCCCTGAACGCAGACAGTTTGGAATCCTCTTCTGTGTGACTATAGAGGTTTTCCTGCCCATCAGTCACACTAGAAAAGTTATTAAAAATAGTGTTTTTAATAAACCCCAGAAAGCTATGTATTTCCTGTACATGCCTGGCTAACAAAAGAGGTTCCTTTTCAGAAGTGCCATATGCAAAGCTTATATCATCTGCCGAGAAAACTATACCTGTACTGAAAGCAGAAGTGTGTGAACTAAACGAAGAACTCGTGCATATTTCCTTTACCAACCAACCTCCAGCTGGTTGAGAAAAATAACTAGGAATGAGATTTCTATGCTTTTTTCAAGCCCACAGGATTCCTCTGTCAGCAGTAGAAAAATCCTGTTGCAAAAACCCTCTCCATCTTGTCTTGTCTGTCTACAGAATTAGCTGGCTAAGAAACACAGTGTACTTGGCCTGTCGCAACATCTGGAAGTCATATTGACACATCCAAGTGAATGAGAGTCGGAGACCAGCAAGTTATGTAAAGGATGAACACATCTGGCCAACCTTCACCCAGACACCACATTATCATGAGGGGAGATGAATGGAACCCAACGGGGAAATGCAGGTGCAAGAAAAGAATGACACTGGTACACTCACCTTCATCACGTCAAAGGTCCTGCCTTTAATTTGTGTTCAAAAGGACAGCTGGAAGGTCATACTAACCAATACGTACATTCCCCTGCAGGTAGTTAAGGGAGATATATAGAAATGCTGTTATAAGCAATTAGTGGGTAGTAACTCCTAAGCTTTATTTTTAGCTCATCAGCTGAGATAAAGCATGGTTTGCTCTACAGGGAGACTTTACTACCCTAATAGTCATAGCTGCACTGAAGTTGCTGGTGACAGCATTATGCCTTGCAAATAAAGCTTTGTTTGTAAACGACATTTCTTCCGTAGTGGCTACTAACTGGCAGAATTTCCATATTTTCATGCTGCCTCTTTTCCCAGCTCAGCATCACATTGCAAACTGAGACACTCCAATTTGAACTGTCTGGCACCAGCATGAACAGCTTGTTATCTGCAGTTCTCACTTGGTGTTGTCAATTTTACATCTTTTCAGCCACCAAAGATTGTTGGGCTTCTCCTATTGTCTGCATTTGGAGGCCACCAGAGCAGCACTAATCACAGCTGCCAGGCCTGGGATGCTGGCATGCTCCAAAACATCTTATAAATTCTGCCCTACCATCTGATGTGCCGTTTGATGCACAGATGGCATTGGTGAAATATGTCTTGAATGCACCAAATATTTGTCAATAGCAACTCCATGCCTCAGAGCCATCCAGCAAATTGGAATACACTATTGCTTTGTTGACCTTTAATTGGTGTGAAGTTTAATGCCACATTGTTCCCAAACTCTGTGTGATAACCACTGAAACACATGCTGGGTCTGCTACTACTGTTTTGCAGCTTTTCATTAAATATGCCTTTTGCCACTGCCCTGTCACCTATTGGTGTCTGAATGACATCTCCAGAGGGTGGGTGGCTGCTCCAGGCCAGGGCAGTTGGCACAGTGAAGGCAGGAGACACTGATCGGGTTACGTGTCACATCCCCACTGGTGTGGGAAAGTGGTGAAGACCTCAAGAGCTTCTACAGCAGGTAATGGTATTGCTTAGAGTAAACACCTTGCCAGGAAAGCCATCACCTGTGGTTAGGTGGGTGCATAGTTATCACCTGGCAGAGGTCAAAACCTACAACTGGAAGACTCTACCAGGCACCCCGTCTCCAGACCAGCCCCTCCAACAGCTCTTACAGGAGGCAGTGCAGAGCCAAAGCCTGAGACAACAGTCACATTTAATATAAATTGCATGCAGTGTGGTTCACCGTGCCTATGCCCTGGAATGTCTCCCAGGAAAGTAAACTGCTCCCAGCTACTTCTTTCCTGGGGCAAGATAGGAAGCGGCCAGGACTTGCATGGGGAAGCCATAAATTTTCCTCCAAGGAAGGATCATAGAATGAGTTGGTTTGGAAGGGACCTTAAAGATCATCTAGTTCCAACCCCCCGCCATGGGCAGGGACACCTTCCACTAGACCAGGTTGCTCAAAGCCCCATCCAGCCTGGCCTTGAACACTGCCAGGGATGGGGCATCCACAGCTTCTCTGGGAAACCTGTTCCAGTGCCTCAACACCCTCACAGTAAAGAATGGCTTCCTTATATCTAATGTAAATTCACCCTCTTTCAGTTTAAAGCCATTACACCTTTTCCTAGCTCCATGGATCCTTGTAAAAAATCCCTCTCCAGCTTTCTTGTCGCCCCCCTTTGTGTACTGGAAGGCTGCTGTAAGATCTCCCTGGAGCCTTCTCTTCTCCAGGCTGAACCACCCCAACTCTCTCATGAAAATTTGGGATTAGGGACCAGGTCCTGCCCCTGAAATCTGAATCAGAACAGAGAGCAGCATGTGGACAGGGGATCAGCCATGCTCTGTGCAGATTTTCCTTGGAAAGCATGCAACATTATAATAATGAACTTTCAATGCAAAGTTATTTCTCCACACTGCTGCAACCACAGAATGGGAATCTACCTTGTTCCTGTAGGTCTTATAGAAAGCTTATTTTTGTTTATGAAGAGCCCATACATGTCAGCTGCCAAGACAGGCAGCAGGCAGGGCAGCCTGGCTGTGGTGCACACAAGCAGCACGGCCCCTCTGTATGTTGCCTCATCCCACATCAGCCAAGACCACTATGTTCTAGTGGGGAATAATTTAAAGATTTCATATCTGGAGGAAGCAAGGAGTGACTTTAAAGGTCGATCTAGGGCCCCTGCACATGGCCCAAAATGCAAACTGCAGGAATTTTAAAGACATCACTCCATGGCAGCTCCCCATGTCCAATTATTGCATGGATGTGATTCAGGTCCCATTTCCAGGAGCCCACCTAAAGGTGAGGGAGGGCCAACCTATACCCTGAAGATCAGAGATCAAAGAGCAAGCACTGCATAAAACACAATAAATTCCTTCAGTCAGATGAAGAATGGGCTGATCTTGATTTGACACAAACAGTTGTAGGGCTTTGTTGTAAACTATAACCACACAGTTATTTCATTTGTTTTTACCCTTGACTGTTATCATCCCTCCAGAGCTGGCTCAAGCAGAACCAGGTCAGTTGGTTCCAGTCTAAACTTTCAGGGGAGGGGAAAAAGGAGGGACCACTTATTTGCACTGCTAAGCAAAGCCAATCTTTCTATCACCATCTGCCCTGCTTTTTTGCTAGATGGATTTTTTTAAAAAAAGCATAGCTAGGTAGAAGAAAAAAAAAATTACATACCCCACCCAGCCTGCCTCCACTACATAGGTGCCCTAATCAAAGGTTAAAAATGAACTCAGGCCAATGAGATGGAAATAGAGAATAAACATGCAGAAGCATCTGAGATTTACTACTCAGATAGGACTATTTTCCATAGGATTTGACTAAGAATTCCTGGCAGAGGAATGGAAGGCAAATCTCTCTCTGTCCTTTGAATGGAATGGGGATTTTCAGGTCTTTCTCTGGCTGAGTAAGTGCAGGCATGTGCAGCTTTCTGTGGATGTGAGCAGATGTAAATACCAAGTTCAGCAGTCAAAGGTTCAGCATAAGCTTGCTTTCAGAAGATCTGAGGTTTAAACAAAGCCCATAAAGACAGCAGGAGCCTTCCTTGACTCAAATGCCTGACCCAAATGCCCAGCAAAGCAGCAGGTCATCTGAGTGTGGATGATTTGCTTATTCTGAGCATGAGCGTTTTCATTGAAATTTATTAAGAAATTTGCAAAGAACATTGCAATAATTAGGGCCAAAAGGTGCAAATTTCCCTTCTTGCTGTTCATTTCAGCTAAACAACTTCAGGGCTTAGCAAATTCCAGCTCTGCAGCCCAAACACACAGGAGATCTCTCTCAACAGCCATAAACGCATACAGCTCTCAGTATATGCCAAACCTATTTTTATCCAGGAACTGCTGTCATTACAGCAATAAACCTTTCCCAGTCTGGGAACACCATACAACCCTAACTGACACGTCATACAGACAGGACATCCTTAATTAAACCCCATATAATTAACTTTGCTTCTCATGACACTCCAGACACCTGGGCTGGTATCTCTGTGAGATGCTGTTCTAAAAGCCATGGATGTACCCACCTGCTCCAGGCTAGCTTGGGTACCTCCAAACCCCCTGCACAGCACAGACCGATCCCATTCCCACACACCTTAGAAGTGTAGAGACCTTCCACTGACTCAGCCAACCACACGCAGCACAAAAGCCCTTACGTTTTCTAAGTTCACACGAATACATCGGTTAGTTTATTTAAAAGTTAAGCAAAGGGACAAGAGGAGGATGGCTTTGGACTCAATGTAAATTTTGTGTTAGCATAGGGTAGGAAAGCACCTTTCTTCCCCCACCCCTGTGATCCCTGTAAGGAACAACCCATAACATTGTCCGTGAGGACCTGTTGCCACTGTAGTGACCTAAAATAGATTTATTGAAGTCCACCTGACACAGTTACTCGCCATTTTATGCCTGCGTATGTGGACTTCCACTCAGGAAGTCTCGATCCCAAATTTCTGTCCACTGAATGGTGTCTCCAAAGTAACCACCACACAATAAGCCCTGCAGCCAGCATGGCACAGATGACAGATTGTCTCCTACTCTGCAACATAAGCAGCCCCCACCACCTAAATAAATAGTGGAGTAAATCCTTCCCATTGCCAGGCACTCTCTGTCCCCAGCTGGCGAATCATCATTGCTGGCCTTCACTTAACTACATGTTCCAGCACTGACATCGCTTGAGGAGTATTGGCAGGGGGACAGCTTGCAGTGTCCCTTCTTCCCCTAAAATATTGCTCCTAATGCATCCCTTCTGCTTGTGCCCTTCCTCACCCTTAAAGTGGAACAGGGCTTCTATGGAGGATGGAGATGCAGGTGTTGAAAGGAGGGGGGAATGTGCTGCTGAGGGGGCAATGTCCCTAGCTTGTGGGACAAGAAGGAGTGCTGAGAATCCCCCAATTCCCTCATCCCTCCTGGTTTTGCACCTCTGTGAACAACACAGGTCACAGTGTTTGCTGTGCTGGGGGGACTGAGGAGAATTGCTCCCTCCAGTGAAACCTGGGGACAGGAAAGTCGTGCTGCAGTATGGAGCTGTTTATCCCACAGGGTATTACAAAAAGTATCTGGTGTTGGAGGAAAACCTGTAAAAAGCCAGGAAAATGTAAATTTTCCAAGGGAAGGCTCCACATTCCAAGCTGTTGCATTTTTTTTGGAAACACAGAGACCCAAGTCCTCAACTGGTGTTAACTGGTGAGGTCCAGTTACATCATCCATTTACCTAACCAAATTCATTATATTCCTTGGGACTGCATCATGCTTGGCAATAGCCTCCTTGTTCTATATGTGCTCTCAGCTAGCACAACCCATGTTTGAAGGATGAGATTTCCAGCCAGAGCATTGTTTGAAGGTTGGGATCTGGAGGTGGCTCAGCAAGTGAAACATCCCTCATGACTTCAGATCACAGCAGTGGTCAGAAGCAGAGCTGTGCACGCTGGCTGTGCCTGAGGAAATCCAGAACAGAGCAAGCAAGCCAGACCTTGCTGAGATCAGCAAATGGAAGCTGTGGCTCAGTCTTTTACAGTGCGCTTGCTACGTGGCCATCTGGATACAGCAAGTAAAGAGAAGGTGGGAGAGAGAGACCCTGCTTGGATGCATGAGACATGAGAAATCTTTCAACATGGTATCTCCTACCCTCGTTGTATTTAAATTCTTAATACGGTTGGTCCTATCAAATTGCCTATCAAATGGGGTGAAGAAACCTATTTTCAAGACACAGTCGCATCACAGATTCAGTGTGATCTTGAAACTGTTCAAGGGTCTAATTCTTATCAGTGCACCCAAATTCCTATTTAGGAACCTAAATATCATTGTGAAATTTAAACCGAATTAACTACTTATTTTCACACCTGCTGAGCCAAACATGGAACTAAATATCCTTTTGACACTACATGCGGACAGCTCATCCCTCAGTCGTGGTGGATCCGTGTAGCTTCAGTGGGGCATGCAGGGAAGTCCAGGCAGCAGGTTTTACAGTCCCACATCTGGGAAAGCTGAGTTTGGATTTCGCCTGAAAGCATAATGCCATCCAGGTCCCGTGCAAACTGAGCTGAGGAACAAGCCTGCTGCACCTCCCACACTCATCTGTCAGCTGAAGCGTACAAGCCCAACCGTCACTTGCACCTGGCATTTTGCAAAGGGGGGGACAATGGCAGTACTTTGCTTTTGCACATGTAATGCAAACCTAGCAAGTGCCCTGCACACACAGAGCTCCCTCCCACCTTCACAAGGTGCTTAAGTTCATGGACTGAGTCCGGGCAGGGCTTGATCTGAAAGCAATCAAGATTCCACTCAATGGATATTTCAGGCCAACGTTCACCTTCCATGACCCTTAGCAGGAACCATTCCTCAACTCTCATGTGAAAGACAACTCCAACTTGCTCCAGGGAGCTGAAAGCCTAACTCTGCTCCCTCTTTTCTTGAACACTAGAAGGTCCAGCAGCAGTTCACACCCTGGTTCAAACCAGTCCCATTGTGGAACATGGTCACCTCTTCCAGTTTAATTCAAGTTGATGTTGGGCCACCTACAGCTCTCCTTGGTGATGATGCAGTTTCCTCACCTTTAGCTACAGCTTCCTGGAAGTGTCCTGCATTTTTCCCCACATTATTCCTAAATTACAATGAAGCAAGAATATTTTCCTGGTTTTCTTGCAACTAAAAAGCCAACCCAGGGTCTGCACTTTCTTCCCCGAATTAGAAGTGTCAGACAATGACAATCTGAACTAAGGAACTAAACATGAAATTCAGGAACTAGTTCATTACAGAAAGCTGCTAGAATGTTTTGATAGAATTTTAAATGCAAGACAACTAGATGAACTTAAAATCAATGAGCACAACCAAGGAATATTTAACACAAGCATGGACATGAGACACCTGCAGCACAAACACCAGCCCTTCATTGATCCTGTTGGCATGCAAGCTTCTGTTCAGGTCTGTGTCCTCAGGGACGCATCTGAGTTGCTTTGTAGCATGTTTATGCTGAAGTTAGGAGCTTTCGTTCTTATCAGTCTGCCATGCCCAACAATAAATTTCTCTCAGCACTGCTTTCTTCACAATATTTGTAGCAGAAATTCAGTATGTGTGGGCATTATGAAAACAAAAAGATGCAAGAAGCACTAAGCCTGCACCTACTGTAAGAAAGCAATAATCTGAATAACCTCTTTTTAGATTTTAATGTGTCATAGAAACATAGAATCATTAAGGTTGGAAGACTTTTAAGATCATCAAGTCCAACCGTTAACCCAGCACTGCCAAGTCCACCCTAAACCACGTTGTCCCTAAGCACCACGTCTACACATCTTTTAAATACCTCCAGATATGGTGATTCAACCACCTCCCTGGGCAGCCTGTTCCAATGCTTGACACACTTTCGGTGAAGAAATTTTTCCTAATCTCCAGTCTAAATCTCTCCTGGCACAACTTGAAGCTGTTTCCTCTTGTCCTGTTGC